>OX438950.1:6267500-7517500 GCA_949316185.1 Pyrausta nigrata | reverse complement strand
GGCAAGCCAGTTGACAAGTTGCGACTTTGCGAGGCACCGCTGCTTCCTCCGGGATAACGATCGCCAGGAAACACCCGCGGACGACTCACGTCTAAAATATCGCACGTGGCCCTTGGAAGTTTGACCAAAATGTAGGATTGCTTTATCAATAGCGAGACATTTTGCGGCAATATAGAATTAGAAGCATATAACGCTACGGGTATGAGGAGAGTGCACGAGGTGGAATGGTTTAAATCAACAAATACTGACGTTAAATTAACGGTCAATCAGCATTAGTTAAGTCACAGTCACAGGTCAAACAGTCCGCTTAAATATGTAATTTGTATGGCGGATGGCAACTATTCTGGCTTTAATACTAATATCCGCATTATCCGCCATTAGGCCTGTCGCCGCTTATATACAATTCAAAACATGCCACTCGCTTTGTTAATCTATCCGTTATTGTGCACTCGGTTCATGATTGCTGCACAATTTCGTTATTTTGTATTAATTTCTTTTGATATCGCCCTAAATCTGGGACCCTTCGAATGTTTTTAATATCTCGACGGGGTGCTCCCCTGCAATATGCCCATTATGGGTGTACGAGAGCTTTATACTTGAGCAACTTGGCGTCAAAATGTCGCTGGCAATAAACTGGTGAATGGCGGAGAGATTATAACGACCAGCGAGACGACACAGACAATAATTATTGTCAACACGTTGTCGTTATTGCGGTACAGGGAATAAACTTAGACGATATTGCCTACAAAATATTTTGCCATTAGATAAATATTAAATCAAAATTACTATCTTTTCACTGTACCAACAAGTCCTCAGAATATTAATATCGTACGGGAAAATATTTAAATCGAAAATCTTATTTATTGTCACACTATCGACTTTGATGGCTAAAAGAAAAAAAAACTTATTTTATCAATCTCTTACCCGGCAACAATGCTTTAGACACACATTCCATTAAGCAGAATGAATCGCGCTCGGCAATAAATTAATGACAGTACATTTAACGTGTTATAGACGGAATCCTTTCGTCGTTTGGGTCCGATATTACATTGTGTGGGTCGTAAAACTCGTGAAGCGCTCTTCAGTGGGTGACAAAGTGTATCGCGAGTGTCAGGTGGCGGCTAGGCAGGGTCGCAGTCACCCTCCTATTTGTGCTTACCCCTTTACCCTGTCCTGTTTGCATTGTTTCGCTTTATTTGTATAGAATACCCGCCGCCGTACAACTGTTACCGGTTCGTTATAATGCCAGAGATTTAATGATACTATCTATGATAATATTGTTCGCGATGCAAATAAAAGTACATGCATTATTAATGAGATGATAGTCTACGACTTGTTTCTTGAACTAAAAATAAATTTAATTGATTATTTTGTTTACTTAAAATATTTCCTTATCTCATATTACATTAGACTGTAGTAGGCATACTATTTCTGATTTATTGAACATTGTCATCACTTGACAAGTTCTAAAAATATTTGCCGATTTGATTTAGTTCTTGTAAGTAAGGGCGCTTAAACTCCTAACAGTTATGTTCTACGTAAATATCTTGCTGGTCTTACTACATATTCGTCTTAATTTAATGGAACGCTCCAAGCAAGTATGCTGGTTCTTAAAATTCTTACACCATCCAAGCTGCAGTTTTACGGGCTATTACAGTGAATGGAGAATGAATGAGTCATAGGCGTGTAGTTTACGACTCGAATAGAAATCGTCTATTTTAAATGAAGAGTCAAGGAGCGTACAAGGCGTCCATTATTCATGAGGGCGTTTCACGCGCGAGTGCCGACGAGTCCAGGCCCGCACCGCGGACTGTTTCGAAATCAATATCCGTGTCTCAATCAGTGCAATTAAGGCGGGAAGAGCAGGGGCCGTATTTAGTAATTAGTTTCGCGCGGCAGCGAGGGGCGATAAATAAGCACAAGTAGAATAACGTTAAACGAGCAAGACGCGGGGCTGGTGATGGTGGCGACCCTGTCTACAGGATGTGCTGTTGACTTTTACGAATTGAGAATCATTTAAGTAACATTCCAATTATTTTAAAAATGGTCTGCTTAATTTTAAAACTTATTTGGGTAAAACTTTGCACTAGATTAAATTAAATTCTACATCGAAGAATTTAGTCAAAATAATGTAATGAAACACCAAAAAGGTACTATCATAAAATGTGGACAGTGTACACTGATAGCGAGATCAGTAAGTAAGTAGGTGATATGATTTGAGCATCACATATTATTACGTTATTTCATTACGTAGTTTAGGCACGCAATAAAACTGTGTTTATTAGTCACGAGTGCTCATGGCCACATTACACGGGATAACTTAACGCGCACGAACATTGAATCGTTAAATTGTTCAACGTCACTAATAAAACGTCGCGCCGAGCCTAACATATTAGCCGGGCTTAAACACGACATCGCGTGAAATATTGAAACAGCCTTAAAAACTACTAATACGCCATATGCTTTGCGAAATCAGCGTGCCATTTTGGGACTGCCTGTATACGAAATTTAATAAAGCGTAGGGTGTGTACGCCCTATTTTTTCGCGTCCCTCGGCATCGCAAGGGCAGAATTTGAAAACACAATTAGACTTAATACAGAGGTGATTGTTGACGGGCGAGGGTCGCATGCGAGGGGTTAAGGGAAATCCTTTAATTTGGCTCCCCGATCAAATAATAAAGCAGAGGGGCAGCCGAGAGCGATATCGCGTTTAGCGGTTTTATTGCAAGCGCCATCTGCCGCGTCCCTGTCGATGGAGAGATAATTTCGCTTTTAAAGCGAAGGGGCGCGGTGGAGCGTTCGTCGGTTTAGACAATTCACAAGGCTGTAGATGCATCAGATAGCGCATTATGCGGGGGCCCTTAACGACTACCTGCATGCCATGTTGTGAGCTCAACACTCATAATTTGATAAGGCACGCGCACTCGCCTCGAACAATGCAACATTATTCCGCCGCCGTCGATGAACTTTATGAACGGAGCAGAACATTTTTAAACAACACACAACCAACAGTGCCAATCATTCATTTTTTCTGTTTGTGTGGTCCTTATTCGTTTTACGTGAACATTCTAATAGGTAGGTATTTGATTAGTGCCTACTTTTCTACAAAGGAATGTCAAGTTGGTACGTTTATATAATAAAACGAGCATAAATGGTTTCGTTTATGCTAACCTGTTAAAATTGTGTTCATTTATTTGATCGAGGTTTTTTAAAGATAAAAATAATCTGCTGGATTTATAATTTTAATCGGTTTATAATAAATAATGAATCGATAACATTTGTAAATCGATTACTTGATATCTCTATTAGTGATGAAGTTGGAATATCCACGTCATGTTGGGTGCGTCAGGAACGTAAGCCTAATAGAACTGTGCAGTCCTATTGGGAAAACAAACAGGATTAGGGCCGTTGCACAAGCCCCCGGTTTCATGAAACAGTGGGTAAGCGGATCATGCACGTGCACTGTTTTTATCAACAAACGCGGCGGTCGGTGTGCGCTCACCCTTATATTGCGCCCGCCCGTAACCACAATTAGCATTTTCACGAGATAATCCATAAATTATATTCATAGGTTCAGCAGCAAATATATTGGTCAAACAGGACTATTGCAAACATGTTTTGAAAAACATGGCGTAGATTAAAATAACAAGGTAAGTAATACCACGCCAATACTTTTGAGTATTGTATAAACTCGTGTGTAAAAGGAAATTTAGAAAAGTGATTGTTGAGTATTTTTTTCTTGCTTCTGTGATATCTACTATGCAAACAACATTTTAAGATTTCAGCATGTGATTAGAGGTTGTTAAATGTATTCCGTTTTACCAATTGGGTTACACAATAAAAACCGGAAAGCCGAATTAATTTTTCATGAACAGCCCAAAACGGGAACATTATATCAAATCGGGGAATGTCCTCAAAAACAAGTTGCGATGGTTACTCGATGCGTGCGTATGAATAATTTGAGTGCGCATCGGGGCGAGGAGGGCCGCGTGCCGTGCACGGAATCGCAATAACCCCTAAATGATTAAATTATACGGCCTCGCTCTACCCACCGAAGTGCCAGCTTTTTTCCACCCTACTATTATTCTAATTGGTGTGTACGTGATACCATTACGTTACCGAAGGAAACACTTTTTTGTACGTGAAGGCGGATTGAATTAACACACGCATGGAATGTTTGTTTTAAGTTTTACAGTATCAAAATTTGTGTAAAATAAACAGCACGCTACTAGCGTCAACATTGACATAAACATTTAGCGGTTGACTAATGTCATGTCATGTTTAGAAGCTTATAACCTTGATGAAATAAATATACCTATATACTTTAAAGCAACATCACACACATCAATAAGTAAGTTCCAAAGAAAAACACGACATATATTTGAACGTGGCTCCGCGTCCGCATCATTGATATTTCATAACGAGCGAGTGTCAGCGAAGGGTGGCAGTCGGCAGCCGACCGCGCGGGGAGTCCTCGTAAACCTCGACAAAGTATTATATCGACAGCCCGCCCACCGGCACTCGCGTCTACACAACCCTATTGTCTCCCAACATTCGTGACACTCCATGAAAGCACTCCACCGTTATAAATTTATAGCTCTTCAACCGCTGTTGACTCCCCATTTGACGCGTTTTATCAACGTTTATCACTGAACATTTAATTACGATCGCAGAGATGATAAGCCCCGACGTCAAAGGCCAGCTTTGAATACGGAAACCGTTGCAATAATCGGCAGCGTGAAAGTCAGCTCGGGCGTGAATAATACCACGAAGCTCGGAACAATAAGTCTCCGTGTCGATACAGTCACACAAAGACGAAACAATCAATTCGCGGCATAAGTAGGTGGGATTCGGCACGGTCTCACTACGGTCTGGCCCCGCGACTAACAAAAGAAAATCTAAGCAATTAGTCGTCGTCAGAAAGAGCGGAAAACGCGCGTTAGACGCGGTCACGGCAACGAACGCGACGCGGTCACGACTCACAACTCCACGCTGCGACGAATCCGACCCTATCGACATCTACATCGATCCGCTTGCTGAACGAAAGACGTCGAGACAGATTCGCCGCGACCTTGAAACGTAACAAGTTCAACGAAATTCCAATAAAAGAAAAGCAAATCAGTATTTTCCACACCAAAAAAACACAATTTCAATCTGATTTCATGAGTGTTTAAACAGAGATTGGTATGCAGACACAAAACGATCACGGCGGTAGAAACCAAAAATGTAAAAACATTACTTGTTATTCTATTACGCTCGCATGCTGCGATATAAAAGCTCAACAAAGTCGGAGGGCAGTATTCTGGTTCTCGCTCGACTGAGCGTGTTAAGTGCTAATGTAATAATCCATTACAATGAAGCGCGGCAGTGTACGCTAAATAGCGCATTCAAGCATCGAGTCGCGCGGAGGCCACCATCTGTCCGCCGCAGCGGCAAACAATGCGACCCTACGTAATCACCCCCGTTGCTAGTTTGCCAGACCCTAAACAAATATTGCTTTTCGCCGTCGGCTTTGCTATATTTTAATATAAGAGAACTTTCAAAGTATCATCCGAGTTTATCTGTAGATTTAACCGCAAATTCTTTCTCGTTTTCCTTGAATTTTACACAGACGAGATCTGACTTTCAATTATTTTCAGTCGGAAATTAAATATTCTAATTGAGGCAATTAGCTTCGAGCTCGAAGCTTTCGACACATTCGACGGTACGTTTAAGGTATTTAATTTCATACAAACAATAACAAAATTTCAAGTATACCTACGTAAGAAATTATTGATGTGTGAATCGAATGACTGTTTCTTATTATAGCAGCGTTTAAAATTGATTTTGGTTCCGTTTTGAGGACGTGTTAAAGCCCGGCTATTATTAAAAGTGGGGTTCGAGCGTGGCAAGCGGACCGGAGCGTAAAATCAACAGATTACTGTGGAACCCCGGTCGACCCTCGGGCGCAGGGAACCCCTGGTGCATAATATCCATTCGTTGTGATATCTATTGTTCAACTGCGGTTAGGGTTGTCAAAAAATATTGCGTAAATCATACCTGCACATTTAAATTATTATTATGACTTACTCATTCGACATTATTACGAATTGAAATAAGAAACATTAATTTAATATTGTTTCAATTTAATAATTTTTTTTTCTGATAACAATTTAAATTCTGAATTCATTCGTCAATCTTAGTAATACAAACAAATACCTAGCAATCTTCGTACGTCTTTGGTTGGTATAAGTATTTCATTAAAAATGATTTTTAAAGCTTTAGACGCTTTGCGTTGTATGCCAACCCTAAAAATACCCTCTTGTGATTTCTACTAAGCGCCTGTAACTCATGGAGATATAGACTCCGCGATAGTCACACGCATTATTTAGGGGAGCCTGTTCAAAGCCGCTCCCCTAGCAATATTTCCATCATAATGTATTGAAATAAACGCCATCACAACATAACTCCGCGGCTCATATTGCTTAGACAAATTATTTTCCCGTTGTTATGGAGCGGGAGAGAAAAACTCTCGAAGTATTTGGGTGACGTGAAACAATTTTAGCGAAGCATTTCGCGAAAATTAAAAACCAAAATGTCAACAAAGCGGTTTGACTGCAGCGTCGGTGAGGGCCGCCGCCGGGGGCCTGGGCTAGGGCCCAGTTGTCAAACAACGAAATCCAACAAACAGGCGCGGCGCAATAACACGTTTTTTACTTTTACGACATTTCCCTGCGCACCCATTCACCCGACCGCGGATGAAATACAGCTATTTTTCCACTTCGTCACGATATTTTAAAAGACCTGCGACGCGACGGAATGTGGACACATTACACTCAAACTCATTTAAATGCCTGTCATCGTAATTAGATTAAAGTCGTATTAACTTTAATTGACTTAACATAATTAAAACGCGATAAAAGAATTCAAAAATAAATCATCAAAACCCATTACTCATTGTATTATTAGTTATTATATTACTTTAGAGAAAATAAATACGTTATTACGTACCTGTTTGTGCATTTCCACATTGAGGCCATACGACATTTCATAGTACTGAAACATAAAAGACACGCATTAGTGGAATCGGTTACGATATTATGTGTGAAAATGTTCATACGGAGTGTGACACGGAAAGCTTTTGGCACAGATTGGCTTCCTCAAATTATAGCAGGCGAGTGACCAAACATCCGCAGCGACTGAGTTTGGACTCGCGCCAGAAGTGTTTCCGACACATAAAAATTCTCAGAGAAAATCTCCTCCCGAGCGTATTAAAATAAATTGCGAACGATTTGGCAACACTTAATCGTGATTCATATCTGAATGGAGCGAACATTCGGGATTAAATCATGCCAAAATACACTATACATTACGCTGACAAATGCACGCTTGTTATTGTAAGAAACGCTAAGCCGGCTACAATGTGTTTGTGAGCAACTTGTCTGAATACACTGATTAGCCAAAGTGGTTTACACATTACAGCAACAACCTTCGCAGTTTAGACAATTAAGACCAATTTAACGAACGAGGGACTACTTAGAATACTGAATTTACAATTACAAGTTGCGCTATATGTGCATTAGCCAACAAATCAATAAATTAAACTATTGTACGGCGGATCAAATCGAACGGATAAGATAAACATTTTGGTCATCAACCAGAAAGACTTTCATAATACATTAACACGCCAACCAATGAATCGTAGCTTACGATAAACATCTCCATTCAACCGATAAATTAGATTCGCCCTCACAAAAAGTTCCCCCGAATAATATTATAATAAATTGTTGGCATTTGCCAATCTCATCAAAAAATTATCAAAAAACACTCACCATAACATAATGCCTTTGTATTTCAATTTTTTCACTAGCCAGTTTTTCACATTCTAATTTTAAACTGAAACAAAAATATTTAGTTTAGTAGGCGATGACAACAATTTTATTAAGTGTCGAAGCAACTATTTTATTCAACATAATTTTGTAAATTAAACTAAGTGTTCCACACCGTCTGCTACTAGTAATAGCATATAATTACTTCAGAGACAATTAATAAGTAAGTATGTGTACCAAGCTGACTCAATAACTAAGTATCTCACGCACTTAACGTTCTATTTGAGGAGCACTTGTAATGTTAATAAATATAAGCAGTTTATAACAAACACGCCATTATTAACAACACTTATCGTCGAGCTAGGTTAGACTTGTTACGGTTTTATCGCTCGACGGGACTATTCGGCTTCACTTCACTTGAACATTATTATTACTTTATCACCAGTTAGTACTTCTTCGTAATTACTCTTTTAACATTTAATCATTACAGTATTTAAACACGTAATCTAGTTGAATTTATATCGAATTAGGAAGCTATAAAATAACATGTTTTTAGAAATTCCTATTTCCATAAACATTCAAAGGCATTGTTCTTTAGTTGAACTTCAAGAATTGTTTTTTTTAAATCACGGAATTTTGTAGTGTAATCTTTTTGTGACTCCTTCCTTAGACAGGTATGCAAGAAAAAGTGTTGTTACTTTTTTTCATAGATAACAAAGGAGGTCACAAAGCTGGGAACATAAAAAAGGGATGTGCTCAAGAGTCAGGTACGGGATTATTCTTCTGATTCTATGGGACAGCTCACAGGGCAGATCCCGGATGATCTCTTTTTATCTACTTTATTTTGGATCACAAGTTTCCCAGCATGTTTTTTGCGTTGGGTAAACAATGTGATACAAATAACAAGTTTTCAGGCTATGACAGATATATAATAAAAAGATTTAAAAATCATTTTTATATGAGAACTTTTTAAGTTAAACTTTAACATGATCTTTTTCCATAGTTGGTTCGTTGCATTACTAGAAACGAGAAACAGTAGCAGCAAGGGTAAGTTACTCACTTATGATATTGTGCTTGAAGAAAGTTGAACTCCTCTTTAATCCGATCACACGACTCGCCTACGGTGAACTTTATCGGTTGACCTGGCTGCGGCGGTCCCTGTGAACAAAGTTTAACTGTTGTAACTCGCCACTTCTAACAATAATTACTTAATATTAGTTACAGTCATGTGGGCGAACGAAGCCGATAAGTCAATAAATCGTTGACCAAGAAAATAGTCGAGAGCCGGATGTTAGCTGCCTACTGGCTAGATCTAGGATTGTAGGACATTCTTATTAGAGTGTTTATCACGAAACATTTGTTAATATTAAGCGCCCACTACTCAAGTCATCAATCGTCTTGCTTGACATAAAAACATTCCTATCACGATACAAAAATTACAAGCATCCCAAATTACCATAATACAAATTATCCTTTAATGACCATAATTCGGTGTGAGCCTCGATTAATGAGTAAAAAAACAACTCAGACCGCTCGCCTCTTAACACAAAAATAAAGTAACGTGAACACGCGAGCATGTAATAATAAAGTAAAAAAAGTAACTTCATAATAAGAAGCACGAAAATAAAAATAAAGCAAGGGACACAACAACACACGGTCGCCGGGAGGCCGACGGCAAAAAATAAATAACCGCCGCTCGGAGCCGGCGCGAGGAACAAACGGACTTTAAAAATAATAAAAGGAGCGTAAATAAAAGCGTAAAAGGAACTGGCGCGGCGTGTAGACGTTGTAAATGGAGCTGCGGACAATCGGGCTCGGGAAAAATGTGGCCGGGAATTTAGTGAATGTAACCACCGAAGAGATAGCCTTGCGGTCGCGCGCCTCGACACCGATGTCTCTCACTGTAATGGTTGATCGCACTTAATAACGTAATAGGCACCAGTAACCGCAGGCAAGTCCCGTGTTATGTTACATTTTATAGACTTGTATACAGGGTGTCCCGTAAATTAGCGTCAAACGAGAGTGACGTGATTCTATTGCTCAAATACAACAACTTTTTCTATGGGATCAACATAGAAATCTCAAAAAAAATTTTGGCTTCTCCATACAAAAGTGCCGATCGGCTGAGAGCAGTTTGTCTGAAGAAGTCAAATTTTTTTTTGAGATATCTATGTCACTACTTGTCTACTACTTGTCCAGTCAACCCTTGAGGTAGACTACGAAATGTCAACATAAGTTCAAGGTTTTCGTTAATTGACGAGTAGGTTTCTCGCATAGATAGTATACTTATTCAAAGCCATACACGCGATAGCTATATAAACAAGAACAGCAAAAAAAAGTAGTTTGGTTGGAGTGTGAAATGGCTCGAGCAATTACTTATTCGTGTTCAAATCTTCTGATCGTTGGATAATAAAAAGCAAATTGAAAGTTACAGACTAATGTATTTGAAAGGCAAAAGCAAAACGATACTGACAGTAGCGGCCTGAGGGTTCGGCGAGTCGAGAACGACCGCTCGCGCTCGCGTGTGGCAGGCAAGACGACGACGTATAGTGTGCACTCGCCTTTAAAACGCGTTTTTACGTGTGCACGTTCGCATTTGTTAAAAGATTTTACTCAGCATGCATTTATTTATTTGCGCTTTTAGCTTTTGTAATGTTAACTACGCTACATTGTAAGGTCTGGACGTATGCAAACGCAGTAGGTATAAGGGATATTTTGACGTCCGCTTTCATGTCTTCTAATTGTTGACTGTGAGTCACAGAAAAGACTCGTATACTTAAATTAATTCTACGAGTAGTTTCTGTTTCTTTAATCAAGTCAGCAGACTTGAATGATAGCAATCAATCAAATAAGTAATAAGTAGTTAGTGATACAAATACAGGCAAACTATAACGTAGTCTTAAATTAGCTTGCTGAAATTAAAACCGTGCGCTAGCCCTTATAACCGCAGGCATGATCCATTCATCGAGGCGTTTTATTTTATCTCAGTCAATATGTTACAGGTCCGGGTAATTATTTGTTTTATTCAGTGTTATCTGAGCTTTATCTGGCCGCTAATGCGCCCCGCATGTTATTCCGCTCTCCACCGACACGTTATAGGTAAAGTGTTTTATGACCGCGATTAAATCAACACAACAAATATAATAACGCTAAATACTAATAAGTTGTATCTTATCAGCTGAACATATGCCCGATAAATTACAATATTTGAAGAAAGTCAACGCCAGAATAATCAACGTCTTTAGCTTTAAATTCAATAGCCATACCAACTTCGAATCAATCACAAAAGAAACGAAAATAATCCATGGCAATAATAGACTGGGTAAACGTTCCCTTCAACAGAAAAAAGATTCCCATAAATTATCGCCGAAAAGGTCAAATTAAAATACAATGACGAGTTTTTGAGTGGTAGTATTGTGTAGGGGCCCGGATGAAAGACCCGCATCCAGTGTGCACCGACGGCCACTCACAAAAACAAAACTAAACAGAATGCGTTTAAACGGATATAAAAAGAAATATACGTGTTCTTATTTCAAATTATTGAATAAGTTTTTCGTCTGCCCACGTCTACCTGGCTGGAGATTTGGTTATCGGAATTCGAATTAGGAAGACTGAATGGATATCACATTTGGCTTTGGTATTTTATTTTTTGTATTGACAAAGTTACAAAATGTGAAAGGTTTAACTTATGATGCTACTAATTTCAGATTACCGTGACTAAAGGAAGCTTTACAATATTAGACATGTAGTTCTAGCTAGACTGAAATAAGTAAAACACCATTTAAGTAAGTCTTTATTAGAGTAATTGATTAGGATTCAAGTAAACGCAAACTCTACAAATTATAGTCTGTAGCGATACGGTTTGCTACGAGTCTACGACACATTTAACGTAAACAATGCGTAAAAATTGATAATATAAAGGTAAAATTTAAATCAGGAATTATTTTGAAACTGAATACTGTAGAATGTTGAGGAGGATTCATTTTGAATAATATTAACTCAGAATTATCCGATATCTGTAAAAAGTGAATTGATGTCAACTGTTTATTAGTAATATTAGAGGCTTGCCAGTTCCACGAGAGTACACACAAGTTCAGCGGCTCGGTAAACATCTAAACACCATTCGCACTTACAAACCAAACAAGCATAGACAAATATTTGAACATCGAGATTGGCTTCGGACCATAACGCCTTAACGCTCAACTGACTCGAAGTAATTTCTACTCTAATGCGATCGTTTTACGACCCATAAATGTTCGAGGGTCGCTCCGAACAAGGAACGCTTTGGATTTCTGAAACAAAAAACGTTGGTAAACTAATATGGTAGCATAGGGATCAGAGAGCCGATTTTGTTTTCTCAGAAACTCTATACCACAGACCGTCCAATAGTTTGACATCCTTGACTAAGAGGTTCCACGAATTAATGTTTGACGCCTATCAAGGTGTATTAATCGGGATTCGGGTACACGACCAATCTAGTCATCAAACAAAAAAGTCACTTTCATACGGCTGAGAAATAGGAGATAGCAAATTGAAATAATAAGAAGTTACATTCGAAAAATTAAGGAAAGAATTGATGACATCAATTCATAAATAATAATCTCATGGCGTGTCTCCATTATACTGTGTCCATACCGACACAGTCCGTAAAATATGAACTATTAGAATCTTAATAGTTACTGCGACATGCTACAGACTACGACTGTTACCATTTTGCTACGGTTTGGTAATATTGCTACGACGAGATACGAATTGATGATAAAATCAGTGCCCAATAAGGTAAATATTTTTACTATCAGTGCCTATATATTCCGACTTTTTAAAGTATTTATGAGTTAATTAAAGAAGACTCGTATACTAGTATACCTCTACAATAATGGTTGGATGGTGACATCGTAATGCTTGTTGGTGAATAACAAAGTAAGCAGGTGTGGACATTGTACGTCGGCTTAGTCTTAGAGCAAGGCAAATCATATGAGATGATATCTTGATTATGACGAGGCATTGTATGCGTACTCCAAATGGTTTGTTTGCGCTCTGTGATAGTGATATCTCACTACGAATGCCCGGAATTATTTCGGGTGAATATTGACTCAAGGCACTACTCTTATCAAGTGCGATAATCCATTTGACGAAATACATTTCCGTTGATAACCCAGATAAGGTTTGAGGACGTGCTTCATTAACATAAGTGCTAGATTTATTACAACCTAGACCTTATTAAATAGTGAAGTACCTAGCTTAGAAGTTTATGAGTAATGTTAAGTCCTAAATCGTAACAGAATCGTAATTGAATAGAAAGATTTTGATAGTTCAAATGGAACAAAAACATCGATTTTTCTCATCATTCATCATTTTGTTGTCATAATTAGAGCCATGCATGTCTAAATACTCAATAAAAATTAAGTAATAAAATCAGTAGGAGCGTTTTAGTTAGTAGGTATTGACTGGCAAAGGACTAATTCATGAAAAGCAAATGTAATTGTCACAAAAACTTTTAAATAGGACGATTAATTTAGCCACCTACTCGAAAACTTGTGATAAACAATCATATTGATCTCTAAACTGTACGTAGGTGCCTACATGATAAAGCACCCAGGATTGTTTGATGAAAACGTTAAAGTGCTTGGGGCAGTGACGCGACCTGAGTGTTATTTGTTCATACATAGCGGTATTATACCAACCATCAGTCAAATATTGACCGAGTAGGATGCGACACGGATTTTAAGCAAACAGACAAATAGGCATACCTACTTAAACATTACATTAGTCTTTTTGATTTGGAACCACTTTAGATGAAGTCTGCTGTTATGGAATTTTGATAGACTGTGCTATCTTTTTTACATAATCATTTTTAAAATTTAATACTGTAAATGTATGAAAAAGGGGTTTACTTGTATACAAAATTTATCTAAACTTAACCGTTTTGGTGGTCACAAATCATTTTTTCTCATCATAACTCTAATTATTGTGTAATATAAATATTTTATTTCATGTAACAAATATTTTCTTATTTTTATTACATCATCATCACGCAACTTAAAAGAAAACAAAATTTAAAATATGAAAATGAATATAGGTAGGTAATAACGGAAATCACAAAATATTTATTTATGCAAAATACTTATTTATAGTGTTTAGGAATACAAATATGTATACTTGTGCTTTATTATCATATCTGTAAAATAACTGGATTGGTGGGACCCACGACAGACATAGTAAAAATAAACCTTTTAAAAACAATTCACGCTAATTGATTTTTAAGCTGTGGTTAGTTCTCTCCGTCGGAAAACGCAGCGACAGATGCACTGCGGCTTGCGGTTAACTGCCTTTAACTACCACTTATTAAATGTAAACTTTTTGGACTGAAAAATAAAGTTAAATTTTCTCTGGCATTAAGTCAAGTGAACACAATATGGTCAGTTTCATCCATTAGCTTTAAGGCGAACGTTCAATTTTTGTTATTGTTAACATCAGTAATATTTTCAGTTGCAGATTGATCTTATTAACAGTTAAATTAAACATAAGATTCTGTTGTTTGTTGAACTATACTCCGTTGCGAGTGGGTAAAGAGAGGTTATCTTTGAGTATGATAAAGTCCTTTGCACACAATTTCACGGGTAATTGAGTATTTGACAATGATCCGTCGGAGCCCGCACCGCGCCTGTCTCCGCAGGGGGTTCGCAGTATTCTCGCATTTGTTTGTGTCACTGAGCTGTAAATAATTTCTTCAACGCTATTACGTTCTTTTGTGTAACTATCTTTGTTAATAATATTAAAACCGTAGTCTTTTACAATGTACATACAATAGTTTCGTTGTTTAGTAAGAAAGAAATCGTAGATCAGAGATAAAACACAGCGAACGACACATTCCCCACGCTTGGTCTCAGCGTGTTACTTTCCACGGGCTTTGTTGTTATGTTACGTGTTATGTTGTCATGCAGATGACGGTAGCGAGTTAGGAACGAAGACGTTACTAGGTTCCATGCTTGTTTGTCTAATCATATGCATGTGTTGCTTACCGGATGCCTGGCGGCCGCCACAGCAGCGGCGGCGGCTGCGGCGTTCATTGCGCCCGCGCTTGGATACATCCCCACGTCAAACACACGCGGTCATCGTCTGGAGCACTACAAGTAAAACAGGGCACAGCACACACTCCACTCAACACACAAAACAAAACACCAAAGACGCACGTAATCCGCGCGGTCAGTCACACGCGACTCACTTTAAAATCAAGACACGACACACGTCCAACACGCACAGACGCTACGAGCCAACTGCGGCGGGCGGGCGGCGAAGGGGGCACCCGCTCCCCACCCTATCTTGTATCCTCCGACCCCTCGCATACCGCTGCCTGCCATACATATTTTCTCCACTCGAATTTTTCGTCGACTATCTTCATGTTTGAGGAATACTTTAGGAGAATCGGAGATATACGCTCTAATAGATACGTATTATTTGGGGATTTTCCTAGGGGTGTGGGTGGGGGTGTCGGTGTCACGGTTTTCGCGATCTCGCCTGTTCCTGCTACGCGTTACGACCCTGCTTGACTTGCTTTTATTATTCTGACTGACAGAGGAATTGTAATAGTTCGTTGAAAAATGTTATCATTGGTGATAGGTACTACCATCAACCATTTTCAATATTTTAATATAAGTAATCATTATGATGACTCCTTAGCTCAATAAGTCAACTTCGACTTTCAATGAAATGTATAAAACCTTTTTCAAAACAAGTAATAAACGTCTTAAAAACAAGTAAACTTAAAAATATCAACTGAGTAAGCACGACATCGTCGACAACTTGTTTACTCACTGAGTAACATTATGAAATTAACAATGACAGCAACCGCGATTAATCGCAGTCGCCTATTATTTCGCAAGTGACCTAAGTCAAACGCTTCGTTTGTTAACAATAGCGTTAACAATTAAAAAGTCTGGCGGTGTTGCGGCGAAATTAAAATAATAATGTGTGCGGTTCATCTCGGTAATCCGCGCGAGCAGTCACGCGTAATTGATAGGTGTATTATGGGCAACTTTTGCGACCGCACATTTGAATGAAGCAGCTAAATTGTCGCTTTTCCTAAAAAAATGCACGTTTTGTGTCAATAGCAAAATAAATAAACAATAGAGGTACTACGTAAGCTACAATATTTTTTACATATTTATCAATTTCAGAGAGTTCCATGAATCCACAAATCGTCACATTTTCGTAGCATCGTAGCCAATGACCATCCGAACCCTAAGGCCAGCGCACAATTTTAAAGATGTCGTTACAATATTTTACGTAAAATTAAATTTTGCGACAAGACGAATTAAAAGTCTTGGTATGCTTACTTTCAGTAACCAGTTTTTAACAAAGATGTTTCGTAGCTGAGCTGCTACAAAAACTTTATTAGTTATAATTTTTAAAGGAGTTCAATTTGGATTAAATTCGCATTTGCTTATGTTTTTTAATAATAAACCTATCTTAAATAATTGCACTAAGGTATTTTGCTTGTAAATTACAAAAAAATGCTATTAATAAAGCTTTGTGTTTGAGTAATTTGGGAGCTACGACAGATAGTAAATTTAGTACTATGTGTAGCTATACTATAATGTAGCATTTGGCTACAAAAGGGTATCGCAGGGTATCCGTATATTTTGACAACAGAAATGTTGAATTAAACTTGATAATATTTTTAAGGTATTATCTAACAGCATATGAGTTGGTAATTTCAGGTTTGTGTACAGTCTCTTGGAAAAATTATGCGACTAACCAATGAGCCCACGACCTATACATAATCATGAACCGAGCGTCAGTTTAACAAAAAAACATTTTCTGTGTGATGGTTAACATAAGAGGACGACTTTTGAAAATTATTACGACATATAATACATATACTTAAATGATTACTAAAAATATTACTACGACAAATCGTCGTAGCAGGTGCTACGAAAAACGTAATGTTACTATCTCTAATTGAATACAGAGTAGAGGTAAAAAATGGCCTAGTTACTTGAGTTTACATATTCAAACGATCTATTGGTTTCAAAATGGAATACATTGATCTATTGAAAATATTTGACATTTGTGACGCATACGCATTTGTTATTCTGCATAACTTTTTTATCATATAAGTAAACTAAACCGATGTCGTTACTGACTTTAATTTTTTAAAGGGCTAAAGCCCTATAAGCTATTACTAAAGCGCCTTTGGCCTGTCAATACTAAACAGTTTGCGTCGGTGTTCAATCTATTTACTATCTTGTTCCACGATAATTGTGCTCCGTTCCGACAATTCATGGCCGGTAATTAGAAACACTGCGAGCATGTTTTTTTATGTCCCTATTATGATAACATGTAACAGCATCGGCGATTCGATACACATTTAATTTGAATAATAAAATAAAATTCATATTTTTATTTATAAGTAGTACAGAGATGTATTTTGCATTTTTTTTTTCCACGTTTTTTATGGAAGTTCTTTTTTTCCATACATACCCTTGTACTTCATGATACATTTAACAACGGTTGCGAAGAATAAATTTTGCAATTGCAACTCAACCCTAAACCCGTTTTTCCGTTATTTTCATAAATCCTTTTATTTTTCTTAAGCTCTAACTGAATATTTTGTTAAATAGAAAGCTTTAAAACACGCCGAACGTCAACGAGTGCTTAAAATGTTATGGTATTTTTATGAGATCGTTCAAGTGGCTTCTTGTAATTCGGCCGCTCAAGTAGCACTAGGGTTGAGCAGCCGACGTGTGTGGTGCCGATAAAGTGACTATATCTCGCTCGAACCAATATTGACCTATTGATTAACACAGCCAGAAGCATCCGGTATGCTATAGGCTACTTATACCACCACTTATTAGGCATTTAATCAGTGGCTATGATAGATAGTCTGATGAGTAACGGTCTTATTACGTTAAGACATTGTTGTGTTGGTTATAAAATAAAAGTAATTTCCTCAAACATAACATATTCTTTTAAAAATGAAAGATATTGTACACCATTATTAAATACCAGTCCAGTCAATTGTTATCGATTCAATAATAATACTGTACAAAATTGAATCGTATAATAAACAACTGTCGTATGATGTTAACATAATTAAAAGTAAAATATTGGCAATGCAATTGAAGTCGTACAAAACGTAAAAATAACCTTCCGAGCCGTTAATGAATCCATTGTAAGCACTTATTATTAGCTTACAATGGCATATTGCAGCCATTTGCTCTCAACAAAAAAGTTTATGTTTTAAACATTTTTCTTTATAAAGCGTCTGTATTACGCTCTTAGGAAGGGCAGTGCATATGTTTATTCAATGCATTCCCAACTTGTATGGTATCTTTTTTTATTATCGAGAAGCGCATTCTGAGTCTAGTCTGTGTGTGAGATATTAATCAAGAGAGGATTGCTCCATACATATATTTATCACTGATGCATTTTTATTATCACATTTTTTTCTTTTCTTTTTCTTATAAACTTCATATCCACCATAATAATATTATTTTCCATATTTAGATTAGTTGTCACTTAAACTCTTTTAACTGCTTTGGTTTATTTACTGTACATAGTGTTTCGTGATACAAGTTATTAGTAAAATAATGTCCTATTAGCCGAATTTAGACTACGGCGGCCTATCTCAACAGACATAATATAGTGCACAAGTGTGTGCGCAATACACAGGTGCACTCTCTGTTCCTTCACTCTCATAATTCGGTGAGACGGCAGTCCGACATGACCGTAGAGAGATCAGGCTGCCTCGTTGGTCTAGTGGTCAGCACGCTGGGTACTATCCACGAGGTCCCGGGTTTGGGTTTTTCTACAACTTATTATATGCGTAAATAAAAAAACAAATGAGCCTCACAGCTATTTACTATGTAGTGCCTATAGTGGTATGACACAAGTAGTTTATTAAACTACGACCCTGCTAATAATTTTAAATAGAGCACACCTACACTTCTGTTTGATATTTCGTCTGAACCCTGCCTAGAATTACTTGTATCACATAGATAGTCAGACATGGCCCAGGCCATGTCTGACTATTGTTTACGGTAACTCGCAATTTACGCGGCATTCACGGGCAGAGGAAGTAACGAGCCGCGACAAAAAACCACCTCATTCATTCGTTCGCTTGCCTCGTATCGCTCGTTTTTGTTTCGACGCTTTTTATGATTCTTTTTCAATCGTTTTAATTCTTATTTCAAATCGCGCAGCCGTTTTGCTCGATGAAGCACACATGTCGCGCTCAGCGATGTGGGACAGAATCTTAACAATAGATGCGGTAAATTTTATGTCCTTTACCAGCCTTCCCGTAAAGTACCTGCTATTGATACAGCAAGGATACCTTTTTCTTTCTTTTTAGGTACGTCATTGTATGGATAATTTGGGATGAAACTCGTCTCAAAAATAGTAGGAATTTGTGCAAACCTTTACCACGCTTTTAAAGCCAACTAAGTGCTTCTGAGATCAAACTAAATGAACGCAATTAACACTTTTTGCTTTATAATTTTATGGTGCAATAAAGCTACCGCCACTAAGTTGCTTAGAGGTTAGATCCTCGAAACATCCATAACGAATATATTTATTACTAGCTCCGAGATCAAAGCGATAGAGCTCCCTGCGCAGGCGGTCTCACGAGCGATGGCCGGCACGATAACGAATAAATAACAATCAGGCGGTATCGCTGCGACATCGCTACAACATCGCACCGACGCCGGTCGCGCGTCGCACCCCACCGGTTTATCTCTGCCTACCTGAACGGAACACGAAATTTTTACGATCCCATCGCGTCGATGTTGATCGCCTCAGCGGGCGATAAGGATTAATTAATTAGGTGGGCACGTTTAATCGAGCCGAAGTTTCAAGTCTATTCCAATTTTCACTCGTCGACTTTAATAAACTCTTTTATCAAGATTACACACTCTAATTCGAATAAAACATCGATTAGATAGCGAGATTCGGTCTATTAGAAACACCGAACAGGTTGCGGTTTTCAGGATTGTGGTCCGTTTATCGCCGCGGCTACGTGTTTATGTTACCCAAGATCCGTGAGAATCGAACTAGGGTGCGCGAGGCGAGTTACTCGTAAACAAGTTGTACCTATTTAGTTAGTTACAAGGCCACGGTTCGCAATATCAACGGGATATCAATCGAGAGTCGGGTCGAGTTCGATAGGTCAGTAAAACAGGCGTGTACGGTCTGACCGCCGGCCGCTATCTGCCCGGCCGCCCACCGCGTGCTCAACTAACAGAATCGAACAAATAAAGCAAGCCGGGTAATTAAACAGCGCGAACAATTACTTGTATAACCGGGCATTGTGTCGCGTAAAAAGCGACTATTCTCAAAAGCCACTCCATTTCCCAGAAGGCTCGGATTGCCTCGTCCGTTCTCGGTCTCGCCAGCAGCCCAAGGGTTTTTTGCATGAAAATTAATATTTAATGGTTGCAGTTGGAACGGCATGCGATCTCAGTTTTAGATAAACGTTTATTTACTGCAAGGGTGTGAATAATGAACGTTTTGTTGTGTTTGCCAATAATAGTTGCGTTTATGATGTATCAGACCAGCAACATTTTATTTACATTGGATACGTACTTAGGATCGCGTATTCGCGTGTAGGTTACGTACATTAACATAAATGTTTATTCTTGGAATCTTCGATAGGTTTATTTATTTATGTACAAATCGTCCTACGCATTCTCAATTGTTTATTCAAATGGATATTATTTTCAATTGTTTATTCAAATTATATTAATATTTGTAATTATTATTATAAATTAGCATTCTGGTTATTGTTTCTACTTCTAGGATTTAAACGAAATGCCTTTCAAAGTATGGACTTAAAAATTATTTACGCCATTTTATAAATAAAATTATCATTAGTTTGTATCGGATTACTCTCATTTTTACCGCAGTCAGTGGAGTCTAAAAATGTACCTAATACCCTAATGCCTTGTAATGCTCGGCTCATTGACGTTCAAAAAGACTTAGGCTTGGCTAGATTTTTTAACTCTGCTTCCCTTTCCCGCAAATCACTCATAGAAAATTGTAGCACTATAATAAGGTTCATATCAGTCAAAAAGACAGATGTGACAGCGGCGGTGGGTTCAACAAATCGGCAATAAACACGAGTTTATTACGTAATGCACGGCGCCCGGTGGCTGATGGCGATGGCATCATGCGCCCGCTACAATGAACGTAAATATGCCACTTACTATGATTGACACCATTTGACACACACTATTGTGTGCTACACAACACGTAATGTTACATCGGTAAAGTTATGCGGTTTTCGTAATTTGGATACATTTTTTTTAATTGTGTAGAGTCATTAGGCAACGTTTTTAGTTGACCAAGTCTAAGAACCTACTTTGTGGTGGCAAATCTTCATCATTTTTAGAAGTCGAATAAAATCTTTCAAAATAGTTGGTAGTAGATGTACTACACTAATTAGTTTGAAGATCACATACCTGAATTGAAGATGTTACCTTATGATATAAACTGGCCATCAACGCGTTGATCTTATCACCATTCACACGCATTACCAAAACAAAAAACGATGTAAGTAATACATCATGAGCGAGCGTGATAGGTACACGTTACGATTACCTCGGACGCGATAATATCTCTTAATTAATAGCGGAGCTCACACTCCGGCACCGAGTTTAAATAACATTAATTCGCAGCGGCGCCGCTCCATCGACGCGCCCTCGGCTTAATTGAATTAAATCGGGCACAAACCGGCATTGTAACGAAATTACCCAGTTGCCGTACGACGTTCTTAAATATCTCCACTCCGCTCATATCGGAAACCGATGTTATTATGTCGTTTAGGAAAATAACTTTGTAAGTGCTAGGCCAGATACAAACCAACATTTTGTAGTTAGAGACACGGTAGAGACACATTAGATTGCGTGTAACCAGTACATTAGGGAAAGTGCTGTATTTTATAAAATATGATTGAAAATAATCCGAATTTTCCTTTAACGCTTTCAGAGACAGAATTTTGACAAATCTCTGTTTCAAATATGCATCCATCCCATTTTATCCCTCGTAATCTCGTTTTAAAATTAGATTTAAAATAATTCGCTCTATTTTATTATTTTTAAAAAAATCATGAATTTCGTTAAGCTTCTGAAGATGGGAATTATCCTTGTGAATACTAATTTTCCTGCTTCTCAAGTTAAAACATAAAACATTTAACCAAGCCGCCATTACTAAGTAGGTACCTGAGTGCCTACTACAAATTATTATGGAAGCATTGTAGCTCGTACGTGAGGAACATCTTAATTTCATGCTCATTACATGGTTTTATTACCCAAATCCTTTTTGTGTAGCTTGAGCGTAGGTATTAACAGTTACTCATTAACACAAACGTATTGTTGTAAGTAGTTAAGGTATAGCAAAGTATTAATAGGTTTGAGTTCGCTTTCAGTATAATAATTGCAATAAACAATAATCCATCCTAATCTTATAAGTATCACCTAATATTCATAATTATGTTCAGACTTACCTATTTTCTTTTATACATTTGTTAATATTTATAACCATAATAAGGAATGTTTATTTTACAAGTGAATATTTCTGAATTTTGGTTTCCGATTTTGACGCTTCGTTAATATTCGTGCTTTTGTTTTAAATTTTAATAACAAACAAACAACTATAAACAAGTTATTATGAATATGGTGTTTTAGATAAAAAATTCGAACTAAAAATGTTTCATTTATGTAGGTAGATAGATACACCTTTAAGTATGAGGATACTCCTAATATGAGGTTGAAGAAAAATAAACATGTGTACTAAAATTTTAAATAAATAGCTTTTATTGCACTATTTTCACATTCTAGCAAAAATATAAAATAATCTTTGTTATTTCTTTTTTTTAGCGTTCCTCTAAAGTTCTTAAGTGCAGTTAGATCTACAGGCGACCTAGGTACCAACTGTCAATAGGTAAGTAAGTACCTACACAGGTAGTTTTTTCAAGCGACAAGAAATAAGTGTGTTAAAAGGCGGCTACCGGACGCGCCCGCCTAACCACCTTATCGGATGGAGGTCGGGTACGCTGCTCGCATATCTGACGCGATGTGTTTTGCCGAGAACTTGCTTATTCTTATTTTTCTTTTTAATCTTCGTTTTTTTCTTTACAACGAAGAGCTTTGAGTAACTGAAACGGTCAACATATTATCTATGAGTATTGTGAGATTTTGTTGCATACTGGTAATTTTTAAATATAAGCTTCCACAATGAAAGCAAGCTCATAGTCTTCTTTTAAGCATTTAATGATGACATTTAATGCTATAAGTAGAAGCTGTTTTATCAAAACAATTTTTACACAATATATTTTGGAAATAATAAAAATACAGACGAGAAAAAAAATCGTTCGTGCTTACAAGTGGTGATTTTCTGCTAAGCGGTATCATAAATGAAAGGCCCCAAAAAGTTAGTTTTCTGAGCACATACTAATTTATTTGCCTTTGTTTGTGCCTTGTAAGGAAATTTTTTTTTAGTTGACTAAATGCATTATACATTCATGGTGGCGCGCCATGATCTTGAATGACGCTCTCGATCGTGAGCTTTTATATAATTAAGTAGGACTTACTTCCTTACCATGCCACTGACCAACTAATTTACACATAATAACTGTGATGGATGTGGAATGTAAGCGGGAGCTATTGTTTAAAAAAAGACATTGTATCTATTTAGCAAAAACATACATAATAAAACCAATTAAAAAAATGATGGGTAACAAAGTGTCCCATACTGTATCTAACTTATAAGATAATAAGACTCAAGAACATTAATTCATAATATGAAACTTTAACGATGAGTAGGTATTTATTTCATTTCGGAATAAAACGTCAGATCTATAGCTTGAAATTTTGAACAAAGCCGAGATATTGAGCAGCAACAGCTGATGCTGCCTACCAGCCTGTTTATGGCGCTGATAATTCCGTTATTAAAAACTGGTGAAGGCAGTTAAACACTGAACCTTCCACGTTCCACCCCTTTGTTTAGTCTCTATTGACAAAACGTGTAGGTAACTTATCCGTATCCGCCTGGGTAAGTCCATAATAGTAACAGCAAAATAATCGGTCTTATGAAGTCTTATCAATCAAATCCCTGAAATCTAATCTAAAGCGTTTTCACGTTTTGTTGGTTTCTTTTTAACGTTTCACGCCTATCTAATGTAGAAGCACAGGTGAGATAAAAATTACTACGTTACTTAGTTACGATTTAAAGTATTTGTTTAACTTACTTTTGCACTTAATTTGATAAAATAGATCATATTCTACATCGATTGGCAGAAGACATGAACTAGTTAAGAACTACGATACCTACATTAACTTTAGTACTTTTCGTAGTAAGTTTTATTAACCCCCTGACAGCCATTGAGTGATGTAATCTAGCCGCTCATTTGTCGTGCACCGCTTCGCTGCGGACTCAGCGCGTCGCGAAGCAAGGAAGCGCGACCCGCGACCCGAGACTTGCCATTAGCGCCGTGCATTCAATAATAATGAACAAGCCGCACCGAAATATCCCCTGTTTACACCCACTCGCTCGCTCGCTCCGCCGCCGCACCGTCCGACCGCATTTTATTTTTTCGCTGTCGCACATTTCGCCGTCATAGCTATTTCCACTCGAGGCATTATACGTGCGTGCATGTGTGAGTCAGTCCACGTGGACCGCTTCGACGTCGGTGAACAGAATCCGTCGAATACGTGCACGCTATTCGCTGAGAGCTCGAGATCGCTTATTAAGGGCGGAGTTACACGCGTATCTGCCTCGGCATTGGCTGGGATGGTGTGCGGAAAATGCGCTATTCGCTGAGGCGATTTTTATAAGCGCGGTAGTCCACGTGGACTCGTTTATCTATTCAGACGCCGGCGGCGCGGTCGCGGGGGGAGACCGGGGGGTATACGGGCAATCAGTAAAGGCGGGAGGAATACGGCCATATTTATAAGAGCTGCGGGGATGCAATCACGAAGCGGCGCGGGGGTCGGCGGGCGGTTCGGGGGGAGGCGGCGGCCATTTTGAGGGCAGCTCTTTTTATTCGTTTTTCGCGCGGGGTGCGTCGTCGGCGGGAGCGCGCCGTGCGCTAATTGCGGGGGTAATGAGGGCGCTCGACTCGACTCGCTCACTCTATTAAACTCGCTCGCTATCGACTGCCTTATTGATTTGTCCTTAATCGAGGTGCGGTGGAGTGGCGAGTGGCAGGCATGGCTCGGTGTAATGTAAACAAACGTTCAAGCTCGCGACAGCGCGCGGAAACGGCCGAACAAATTGAATTAGAATGATTAGGAGCCTACCGGCGACCATCACTGACCTACTCCCTAACGGTGACGTCTCTCAGCTGCTTCGATCTAACTAGCACTGTATACGGTTTTACATGTATTGTAATATTGCATATTTTATTATTCTTACAATAGCTGTTACCTATGTAGTAATGACTTTTATCGAGGTATTTTTAACTATAACCTTAGGTGAACTAATGTATTTTAGGACCTCAAAGGGTTAACTTGTTTTTCTAAGTGGGTAAGTTCATTGTAAAAAAGTCTGACTGAAGATTTGCTAGGCTTATTCGACTAGCATTTTATATAAATGAAATAAATGAAGAATATTTAAAACCTGATAATCAAAGTAACTAAAAACACATTAAAAGAATGAGTGACAGAGTGAATGAATGACTAGGGCGACCACACAGTTCCGTTTACCCGGAAAATAGTCTAATTTTAGGTCGCTCCCCTTAACGGCCTAGCATGAGGCGGAGGACGAGGGTCGGAATGTCAGGGTTAAGGTTTTTATCCAGGTATAATTTTAGGCACATTATACATTTTTTCAAAATAAATATACTTACATTTTCGATGAAAAATCACCCCTATAACAACTGCATTAAGATGGTCCACAGCTATATGTAATGCGATGAGATCATAATAAATTAAAGTATACCTAACATGACACATTTACCTACCTAAACATACCAGAATAAAATTAATTTAATAAAGTGTCTTAAGCTAAATTACTTGATAAATTAAAAGAGTCTTTCATTTTCTTTATAAAAATAAAAACTACATAATTAACTTTTCTCAAAGCGAACATTTTAGTTATATTTATTGGAGGAGCTTTTATTGTCGAAATACAAGACCTTATTTATCGTTACGCCTAATTTTAAGATTCAATTTTATAGTTATTGTACATAATATAATTACATATTATTGTACATAATCTGACTATAAAAGCTTTGACATATCAAAGCTTTTATAGTATATTTACTATATTTACTAACAACTTAGAAGTAACTTTAAAGATAAACCGATGAATAATTATTGTACATAATCTGTATGTCAAAGCTATTATTTAAAATAAAATACTAAGAATTTTACATTGTTTTGAACACATTTGTCTGTTTGAAGCTGTTCAAATATACTATAATTATGGAAAAGTTTGTCGTTATTCATCAATAAATTATTAACTTATTCAAATACTTTATTTAAGAAGGAATGAAGTATGTTGGCAATAAAACGAGCAAATAATGCATACACGTGAATTTGTCTGAAGCTGCTTTGTGCGTAAGTATGTGAGCATGACAAATTCGTCTGGGAATAAATATAGGTTGGTTTGTTTGTTAAAATACACCTGTTCCATTATAACACTGCAACATAAATATCTGGTATAACACTAACATATAACGATTTAAGTACTTTTTCCAAAACAAATTAGATAGGAACTCGTGTTTGTGACGATTTAAAATCTTAACTTTATGTTGAGTCATCTTTGCTGTCGGTCCTGTTGTTATCCTCACTTGCCTAAATTATAGACGTCTACATTAATGGGTACGCAATACACATTACTATTACAATTTATTGCAGGCCATCAAATTAGCATCCATAGATTGTAGTGTTGTGCTGTGATTGCAGGTAGATGAGCTGAATATATATACCTACTGAGATAGATTACACCTGTATAGTATCAAAGTACATACTTACAACCGAAGTGCATATCACCACCTATCATTTAACGACTTAAGCGCTCGCATTAGCGGCGTCGTGCTATACAAATGGCTGCACATGACTAATACACGATTACATTATGTCCATTAAACACCATTACATGCCAACCAAAGTAAGCATGTTACAACTGTGTCAATTTAGCGCAATAGCGACTGTGTATTGATAAAAGCGTCATCAGCATCGTCATTGTGTCTCCATGCGAAAATTACTACCTACCGTAAATATTCGATGCGATACAAGTTAAGAACACTCTTTAATGCGCTACAACAATTGCAACCTAATTCGGAGACAATGTGAGCAAACATAATAGCCGCCGAAAGTCAAGTGTAACAATTCAGCCGTTTCAATGCCCTAGTAAGGTAGTGCACCAACAATTGAGCGAGACGCGGTGAGCGAGCGATATGAAATTTCATTAACGAGGGTCGGTGAGCACTCCACAAGACGGCGGGCAAACAGCGCGCGTGAACCCACGAATAATTCACACGCGAGCCCTACAAATAACGGGCCCCGCACCCCGCGCGCCCCGCACCCCACCGGCCGCAAACTGAGTTATTTATCGCCCCCGCGACCCCCCGACCCGCGCCGGGGACAGGAAATACCCGCACGTATTTTTACTGCCGACTGAAGACCGCGCGTGAAACCCCTAGCGACATCTACCGGGGGGCGCGGACACTGTAAACTTAACCGTAGCGCTTCTCGCTTTGCAATGAACCTTCTGGTTGACCCTTTTATTAATCCTTGTCAGGGTAGGGCTCAAATTTAAATTCGATTTAATTGTGTGGGTTTCGCTTACACCGTGTAATTTATTTTATTAAAATGATTTTCTAAGCTTTATGTAATATATACATTTATTGTACCTACAGCAGGATTATAGAGGTAGAGTGATTAGGATGTATTAATTTATTAGTACCTTGGTATCCGTAAATCTTAGAGAACAATATGCTAATTATTATTCACAACCATTACAAAGCTAAATCAGGCTTTAACGGATTGTGGCTCATGGGTCTTTTTCAACAGTTTTTGTAAACGTGTTGTTTTTATCGAAACAAAAAGAACTTGACTTTGTGGTAACAAATTGTTAGCACAAAGAACCACGCCTATTTGAAGCATTACTCAACTGAAGTCTGTACTTGTAAATAACGGAGACTTTAAACAGTTTAATTAAGTACGGACATAATAGTGCTGTAATAAACTTGTAACGCGCTAGGGTGACCAGGGCATCACTCAACGATTTAAGGATTTGTTTTTATTCAATTATTTAAAACTAAATGAAATACATTAAATAATAATTTGTAGCAGTTATGCTGTAATGTCAAAGATTTAGGTCGTTCGATTTTAATAAATTTTGTAGGCATCAATATATCGCATCCTTGGATCGCATAATCCTACTATTCTACTTAAGTAGGTATTGTTAGTTTGAAGATTTAGTACCTATCAATACATTATTTCAAAATTTGAGACGTATGGTTACATCCAAGGATTTCTATGATTTCTAAGAATCAGCGGATCAAGCTTAGTAACAGCATGTAATAGGTAAGTAGACACCTAATTAGATAATGACGTAATTTTTTATCTACGAATGAGTCGGAATAGTATCTATATTATCATTCCTAAGGTGAATTTGAACTGCGATCCCCTATCCGATCCGATATTCAGATAAGTATGCCAATTATTTTATGGTGGGCAGCACATTAGACTTAACATTTTTGTCGCAAAATAACCCCTATTACAACTGCTTAATATGCTACAGTGCTACACCTTGACGTGTTGTCATCCGTACAATCATTTGTGAGTAACTGTGTACCATCGTCATTTAATTAGAAATACAGTATTATTTAATAAAACATGTTAGAATAATGTAGATAAAGCCGGCACATCATTAGGTACCCAAATGCGAAATTAAGCCTATTGCAACTCTATATACCGCGGTGTCCAGCTTCATGTGGTGTGACAGTACATCCGTATTTTTTTATTATAATATCCACCAAAAAATTGATCAATTCATTATGAATATACCTATAAAATTAACGCACTGTAGACATAGCGGGCCAATTGTTCTCTCAATTGGACTCAGTTGATCCACTGAACGGTGCCGCACCAGGTCAAGGGTCAATTCCCCGCTCGCTTCTCCGGTCATTAATTTCGATGTCTGCTTCTCATAATGATAATGATAAATTGTTTCAACAAACACACCAATTACCTAGCCCCAAACTAAGCGTGAGCTTGTGCTATGGTGACTAGGATAACGGATAGAAAAACTTAAATACATATAAACATCCATGACATAGGTATAAATGCTCGTGCTCATCACACAAACATTAGCCCCTTGCGGGATTCGAACCCTTGCGGGTTTAGAAGTCCGGTACGCGAACGACTACACCAAGACGGTCGTCAAATGTGATGTGATGTCTCTTTTATTTTGTTTATTGCTTCATATATAGCTTTACACGCTATAGATTGTGTTTAGTTCGTTCTGATCATAGATTTTTCATTAACTATGAAAGACTTCGATGTTGGTCTCAACTCATAGAAAATGTTGCTTTATACCTTTACCTTTTTTCTAGGTTACCTAAATAACTATTAAGAATCACAACTAATTATAAAAATTAAAAGTATTCTAACCTTAATAAAACAATCTGTTTTACTATTTAGAGTTACTATAATTTTTGATAAGTTTATTATTAAGAAGTCTTGCTTTTATATTGCTAATTACAATTATAGGTAGTGTGCGTGCAGTCTGGTGCCTAGTAAAGCAGTATACCTACACCATCATATATTATTAATAAACCGAGTTTGTTGCATAAAAAACAAACAGTATCCTTTTTAGACGAGGAAGGAAGGAAACGAACCGTAGCCCAGAGGTTGGTAATTTGATAAGTGGCAAAAACACTGAGTCGTTGTTTTGATGGGGGAATAGGTATCGATGTTTTAGGGACGTGAAAATTATTATGTCGAACGAAACTTAAGTAGAAAAATAGTACTTAACTCTGTTAATAGTGATCTGAGTTTAAAATAAAATGTATAACATAAAGAAAAATATCGCCGTCAGACAAGGTATTAGGTAAGAAAGACAGTTTCAAAACGTGTCACATTTTGAGACTGACATAATACATAATAATTACACATAATTACACCTGGTCCGCCTACTATTCATGTAGATATTGACGAGCAAACTATTGATAGTTCTTTACAGCTTGTCTTGAGATTGCTAGCCCTTTTAAACGATAAGAAACAGCAGGTAATATCACTCGGACACGCAGTCACAGTCTGTGTTGAGTTTCAGTACTTACCTACGCGACTGTTATAAGTGCTCAGTTCCAGATATTTCCCAGAAGATACCTTTACCATGGCCTTTAGCTACCCAACCTACCAAATATAGCCCGGTTAGATTGGCACAACAAGTAGCTTTTGTTTTGGCACAAAACTACATAAATCATCATCATCCTAGCGTTATCCCGGTTGTGCACTCGCACGGGCTCAGGGGCACGGAGGGCTCAGGGTCCGCTTTGGACCGTGATCCAGGATATGGCAGATCAGGTAATTACAATGGAGCCACTGCCATCTAACCTCCGTGACCCTGTTAACAGAGGACCCTGACCAGTTTGGATCATGGTTACACATACAGTCGCCTGAATGTGCAGGTTCCCTCACGGTGTTTTCCCTTGCCGTAAGAGCATCGGTTAGTGAAACAACTAAATAAATAAATGTTAAAAAGACATCCGATGGGTAACCCTAGCGGGCAGCGACTGCGGTCCGCGCGTCAATTAGTGGCAAGGTGCGATAGCGCGGACGCGCGATTTCACGGGGACGATACAATACAAATAACATCCACATAGGTAGATCAATATACCTACCTATAAGTGCACCTTAGTTATTAAGTTAAAAAAAAAACCGACTTCAAAACTAACTACAATGCTAATTAAAACTAAAAATTTTATAAACAAATTTAAACTAAAAAGTACAAAATAATATTTAAATTACCTAACTGTTCTACCAAATTATACAAGAAACCTATTTCCAATTTATTATCTGTTATTTTTTGGAGTCGGTGCCAGAAATTCTAATTCTAATGTTTATTTTGCAAGTAAGGACAGGATAAAACCATCTCTGGGCTGGCACCGACTCCAAAAAATATCAGATAATAAATTGGAAATAGGTTTCTTGTATAATTTGGTAGAACAGTTAGGTAATTTAAATATTATTTTGTACTTTTTAGTTTAAATTTGTTTATAAAATTTTTAGTTTTAATTAGCACTGTAGTTAGTTTTGAAGTCGGTTTTTTTTTAAATTAATTTATTTTTCTATTTTTAGTTGAAATTTAATGTAAGGTGCAACATGGGTAGACCTACTAAACGCGCTGTTCAAATGCGACATCGTCATTTGTAACAAAGTAGTAACGAGAAGGAAGACCGTTTAAAGAAGAACAGTTACAGATTTGCCAATAGCATTTTAAATTTAGTTTGTTGTATATCGTATCATGAATTCCCTATACAAATGATTTTGGGGATAAAAACTGTTCTATGTCTTTTCTCGGTACTCAAACTATAAAATCCATCGCTTCAGCGGTAAAAGTTAATTGATTTCTTGCAGTAATTATATATTTCTTGAAGTAATTACTCGTATATATTTTTATTATTGGGGGCGGGGGGCGGGGGGGGGGGCGGGGGGGGGGGGCGGGGGGGGGGGCGGGGGGGGGGGGGGGGTAGGGGGGGGAGAGGAGGGAACTGCGCCTCTGACTTTGTTTTGTTAGCATTCTATACAGTACCTGGCAAAACATCAGGTGTTTTAATTACGAAACTCCTAATTTTTAAGGAGTCCCACCATCAGCTCAGCTCCACACAATGACTATCAGACGTAACAACATGTCAACATTAAGATACTAGTACGAAAACACTATACATGCCTTCAAAATTTTAGGGTTTCCCTCGATTACACCAAGATCCCATCATCAGATCTCGACTTGGCCAAAATGGGACCAACTAGAAGGTATAGCCTCTAGGTAAACATTTTTTTTTTTTCAAATCGGTCCACAACTGACTGATATATGCAGTAACATAGCCACAAAAAAATAAAAAACATACAGTCGAATTGATAACCTCCTCCTTTTTTGAAGTCGGTCAAAAAAAGAGTAAATATGCATGCTGCTTCTAGACAGACATGTCACATCCTCGAACGCATCTTCGCTTGCCATCAGGTGAGATTACGGTCAAATGTCTGCTTATACGAGTAAATATAAAAAAAAGTTATGCTCATGCTAACTTTTTCTTCTGCTAAGGCTTCGTTGCATCATCTTACTTTGTGTTGTAAGTAACAAGCGTTAGAAACTCTTTGCAGATTTACTTTTTTATGTTTAAATAAGAAACCAGAATGCTCACACGGTAGAATATTTTTTGTTTTAGTTATTTATTATTTAAAAATTAACTTGGTGCAACGGAGACTTAGCTTCTTACTTTCTTGGTTTCACAGAATGCTGAAATTTTAAGACGTTTGGCATAATAATATTACTTATGTTATGATGACGTGTCCTTCGAAGCGCGCGAAGTACCTAAAGCAAAACTAATAATATCCATTAAAAATCTTTAAAAACGTACCAATGTCGTTAAATTAACAATGCAATGCTTTGGAATGAATTAGTTAATAAAATAATTATGTACTCAATAATTAATGCAGACTGGTATTTGTTTTGCCGCTTGATAAACGAACCCGCTTTATTATCAGGAACAAAATAATAATCAGGAATAACCACATTAATAACATACTAACTAACTAATCATAACTAGCAACCTGCCTTGGATTCGCACGGATAGAAGTTAGAATGGTTATACTAAGCTATCCTTAAAAGATATACTACGTCCATCGCAGACATTTTTTACAATTAAAGAAACTATCCATACCTTTTTTATTATTATATACTTTTTTTTCTGAATCGTATTGGGCATCGTTTTCCACGAAATTTTGCAGACGATTTTTTTTTTGACATCTACAACGATCCTCATATTTCTACCAACTTACACATAATCTTAATAAAATGTGTTATCGATGATAAATAAAACTAGAACTCGTACCTATTAGTCTATAATTTGTGTAATTGATCCAACTATAGCAATGATCCTATTATAAAAGACGTAGTACATTTCCACTGCGCGGAGATTCTGATGTGTTTAGGTACCTGTTAATAATGTCATGTGTGTACGAAAATAAGCCAATTGGCTCTTTTACCTTCAGGGTAGGTAGCCAGTTTTCGCGCGCTAGTGACATTTCTAACTCTTTTACATTATGTATCACACACACGTCTCATACACCTAAACCTTCTCAGAAATAATTCTTATAAATTATGTAAACCGCATGTAATTGTGTTCTGTATATGATAGTAAACATACATTCATACAAATAGTCACAACGGGCGACTTAGTTTTACAAATATAGTAATAGTAGTCTTCTAACTAATCTAACTAAAATAAGTCGCTTTTACATGGTATTTTCATGCAAAAATTCACTCAAGTAAAGTCCATTTCTCATTGCTTGTCCAACATTGTAAACAATGAAGAAGTACTAGTACTTATTCTGTGACAATGTTAACATTCCTTTTAAACGACATTATTCATTTAAAAATAAGATAGACACAAAAATTTCATCCTAATATTATGGTAGTTTATCGTTTAATATATGCAACTATTTAGAGTTATTAGTAAGATATTTTTTCACCAGTATTAGTTTTAAAAGTCATAAAAAGATTGTTTACAATGTTTGACACGCAAAGAAAAACGGTCTCTAACATAAAACTAATTAAAATCGATTAGGTTACTAAATGTTCTGTTTTCCTGTTTACCGCTTGGTAGGTACTAGGTAATATGTAGTAGGTAATGTAACAAAATATTTAGGTCCGCTTGCAAAATCCCTGTTACCTCAGGGTTAAATGATAACTTCAGACTGCCCCGCGGTCGCTGTGCAGTGTGCATGCGTAACTGCATTTTCCTAATGAAAAAGGGGTTGAAACATTGTTTTTTATCACTCTCAGTTTATTTGAATCGCGTGTCATGTTTCCAGACACAATAGAAAGTTAATTGTTATCGACCTGCCCGCGGGTCTTATGGGGTCTTATTGGGTTTTTTATTGGGATTGGTAAATTAGGCTACAGTTAGTGTCGAATCACACCTTTTTACCCGACTGCGGAAGGAGGGTTATGTTTTTGTCTTTCTAAGCTTGAAAAGCTTATAACTAGATTTTTAATGTTCCTACCTAATAGTAACTTCAACGACATATAACGATCAAATCACAAACGCTACCATTGTTAAACCATAAACCTGGGTTAGTACGCAGCTCGTTACTAAAGCACAAAGCGAAATCAATTATGGAAACGACCATTAACCCGAGCTTACGCGTCTAAAGGCCGATAAATAATGCTTGGTAACTTCAAACGTTTCCCTTTCCACCCACTTATTGCAACCGGGACAGATATTAACCCACTTTTATTTGCCCAATTCACAAATAACAGCTTTAAGTATAAGCGAGTTATCGGAACGGAATCGTGAAAAATTAAAAACAAAATCTGCGCACTCCACTCCCCGTTGCCGCGGGTCGAGTCTCCCCCTATTTTTTGCGGGTAGGTAACGTGCTCGGTGACACCTCGGGTCAAGTGCGGGGGGTGGGGGGTGCTAATTCCGAGCGCGTGACCGCACCCCCGCCCCTCGCCTCTCGTTTTCCCGCCGGATTTGCGTTCATACAGTAAAATAAAAAGGGCGATTTGGCGCCCTCCATCGACGCCGCCCGATTAGCAGCGCCCGGGGAAATTAAAAGTATTTTATTCGGGCATTTATTCCCTTTTTGTTTGCTTTGAATAATACGAGCGTGTGGTACGATGTGTACAGAACGGGCACGGCCGGCTAGGGTTGCCAAAATACACAGACACATGGTAAACAGACAACTATTAAATTAGTTACATATTTTGATTATCCTCTCTGGATTTGTTTTTAGAACACGTACAGTAATTACCTACCTATTAATATTAGTACCAACTACTAGTAGGTAGGTAATTACTGCTAATTTCTGATTATTGCTAATTTCTGTACTTTATAAGTACTCTATAAAATTCAGTTCCCTGCAGATTTAGGGCTATTTAAAACCGTATGTTTTTTGAAAATATTTACTTTTTTTTTAAATAAATGAAAATCTAAAAATGGCAAAAAAATAATAATTTTGAACGTATAAATTGGAATAAAGAAAACATCATTTCTGCAAAAATATCCCTTTTGTCAGGCAGCGCCAATTTGCAAGGCTTTTTTTTCGGGAATAAATAAATAATAAATAAACGCTTTTCTGACAAAATTGTGTACTAGCCCAAGCCTTATGAAGTTTATTACAAAGGATTTATCTATCTACGCTAGCTAGCTTTCATACAATTTGTAGTATTCCCTATTACTCAACTACATAAGTAATACAACCTAGCGGATTAAAAAGATCTTAAAAAACAAAATTACTCTCGCTCATCAACCCTTTTGTTTACCGATTCACCATGCATGCATGCATGACTGTGATTTGTACGGCAGCACGTGACGCCACAACACTCCATGCGCGCCACCCACCGTGTCACTTGCAAGGGGTTGCTTAGTTATACAGTTAAAATTATGGCATCCAATTTCATAAGGTCAATGCCACTATTGGAGCCTAAAATGTTTGAAAGAGTTTCCCAAATAAATGAGGTTGGTAGTTACCTAGTTACAAACTATTATCTAAATTATTAGAAATTAAAACGATACTCTGAACAAGAACGTTTACTGTAGAAGATACGACACAGGTAATTGTTGCGTTGTCGTGTTTTTTTAATTATTGTAGTAGTTAATTACCCTCACTATGGGTACATCACATATGAGGTGACCTGTTAAATGGGGATGCTGTCAAACAACTTTATTTTGTTTAAATAACATTTTTATAAACCGAGAGTATATAAAAATAATATTACACAAGGAATCCGAAAATATCTGAGCTACTTTCCTGTGATGCTAACTATGCAGTTGTCTGAACTGCAATAAAATGTAACCGTTTTTTGTTATTTGAATATCTCGTAAGGCTGTTATATAGAAGCTTGAATAAATATATACCCCTTACTAATAATGATTTTGACATTTATTTGTTTCTTACGTTTACGCGAATTGTTGAACTCATTAAAACACAATTTTACGGATTACTTCGCGATTTTTTGCTATAACACTCGATTATAAATGAGACTATGGCTAATTTAATATGTTTTGCTCCACAATGTCGTGTCACATATCTGTAATTATTTCAAAATAGACGTCTCTTATTTAAACAAGTGTTTAGCAGTGGCACATTCATTTTGAATAAAGGGGATGAAAGTAAATCTTGAATAAAGGGGGAAATAAGGGGATTTCAAAGTTTAACAAATGAATTACATTTAGTGTCACATGTATAGAACCTTGGATAGTTACCTACGTATTAGGTGAGCTGAAAATGCTGTTGAACGTATTATGTTTTCTGTAATTAATGCTAATTTTAATCCTAATTTACATAACATTGTATGTAGTTAAACAATAAAAACCCGACCATTACGATAAGCAAATACAAAAGCAAACAAATACCTACGTTGGAGCGCGAGTGCTTACTCGTTCCTATAATACCTAAAATAATTACCTTTAGAGGTATACGATTTATTAATTACTTACCTATAAAGGTAAATTACTAAAGTTAAGGACAGAAGAATAAGAACATAATGTGGTCTACCAATTTTGTAGTAAAGCTGTACACAAGTTTTTTATTACTTGTTCCAATAGACATAGGTACAGTGATAAGACGGTTTGTTTAGCTTATTCAAAACAAAATCTGAACACAAAAGTAGTAAAACATTTTTGTTACGAGCAAAAATTCATAGCAGACGATAAAAAAGCGTCAACACCGCTGGCACTTGCAGATTAGCCTACAAATCACAAACAAAACATTTCATTTCGAAATGAGAGCGGGCGCTTTTTCCGCGAGAGGGCGCCATAAATCAAATATTAGCTCTAATAAATGGAAGCCCTTTTTGCTAACAGTGGCACTGGTACCCATTTATACTCTTGCGAAATATCGCCATAGCTACAATGCTGCATGGCATGGCACCTACCTATTTTTGCAAAATACATATTTTTAAAACAACAACTAGACACCTAAAACAGAGCTAATAACACTTTACTTTTTTATTTAGCCCGCGTTGCTATTATAATTTGATAAGTTTGTAATCCACACCGCTACGCTGACACACTACAACCACACCCTCGACGTTAGATCCCAATCAAAAGCAATTATGCATATTTTTTTTCAATAATAAAGATAAAATCGAACGATACACTACTGTATAAAGTGGATAACACAATATCGTAAAATAATCTTGATGAATATGAATAAATGCCTTAATGGATAGAACTAACAGGAGCTGCTGCAGGAGGAATTATTCCTACATTTAATCATGGATGAATATATAACTTTAATGAATAATATTTAAGGGTATTAATGTACGTCCGATACCAAAACCTAAGTATGTTTCAACTAACACTTCAAGTAACTGTTATCATTTGTTATCCATTACTGCTCAAAATGTAAGTATATATTATACGCTTATACGCACAGGATGCAACATGCGTTTCGGTAGACTTCAATATGTAACATCGGCGACAGTTTTAAGCAATATCTTACAATGTCGTCAAACAAAACATATTTCCAATTCCAATTTATTTCGTGAAATTCAGACGAATACTCACGCTTTTAAATTTTTATGCGCTAGGTTGATGCTACGAGCTACGGCGTAGTAGTAGCTATCTTACTTTAGCTATTAGCTAGCCTATTAGTCCACAATTAAGCTGTTAATAAAACTTTGTTTCACTGTCTCTCCTTGACTTTACAGTGTCACTTGAAAAACACTATAACCTCCTGGGGACTATTCCAGTACTCAAACATATCAACTTGTAGAAACTTCATTGGTTCAGCACTACATTTCGTCATCTTGTATTGAAAAAAGTATTCTCCTACCGAGTTTCACAAGTGCACACTGCAACCCACGCTAGCTTCTCCTGGAGGTACCGGGTTTGAATCCCATGTCAGACCGAAATTTATTTTGTTTCTAGGTTTTCTTCTTACTTGAATAACTGGGAAACAGCTTAAATAACAGTCAACGTTAAGCCGTTGGTTCTGCCCTGCGCCTGATCTGAAGTAAGTATATTGTATCTACTTACAAAGGCCTGCTACAAAACTGCTAAAATGTCAATAGATGGTTTCTCAGAAGAACTATTAATGACTAATAAGCTGCTGTTAAATTGCGTGATTCGTCCACTTCGGGGCATAACAATGATGGACTTCAACTTGTATAAAAGGATGCTATTAAGCGCTTGTAGTATTAACATAGTTGATTGATGTCTCGTATCTTTATCGCATCCTTAGCGTTAAGTACTTTGCGGAACTGCGAGCGAATAAATTTGTGTCCACTAAAAAGAAATGTAAATGCCCTTATTTTGTTATCTCTACGCTCATTGATAAGGATAACTTTAAACATATGTAGTTATCTTAGTTACAATGTCTCGGTCAGGTGGAATCTTTTTAGATTTTTTTTTTTGCTGTTTAAATGTTTTTATTGAAAACGACAACGGTTACAGAAGGGCTTACAGTTTTGATTTACTTATACCTGAGTAGGTAGATACTAAGAATATTCAAAAGATTTTGTTTCACATGGAATGAGACAACACACGCATAATATTAGCCTGGCTTAAAATTAGTTGGTGCTACACTATCAATAAACTTTAATATTTTTTTAGATATCTTGCCTACAACTAACTAACCAAGAGTCAATATCAATATCTAAGTTAATGGTTGCTGGTTAGAAAGTTTGACTTTTATCAGGGACCCGACCTCCTATGTAGATTACGACTAAGAACGGTTGCTGAAGATATCTTTTTTACAACTTTAACCAAGTTAAGTAACAAGAGTTCTTGAATAGGCTCGTATGTCTTTTTTGCTAGTAATTAATTTTCTAAGAAACTGGAATATTAATAAATACTGTTCCCAAATCTCCGCTGTTGTAACAAGGACTACGTGTAATGCTACCAGTAATCATAAAGAGGTTGAACTCTGAACTGAAAACCCATAAAGTATCAACATTGAATTAATTCAACCAAAATGATCCCATCTACGCAATTAGCTGAAAGAAAGACATCAACGCATCACGCGTTACGCTTGTCATTGTATTTTGTTTATTGACTTTTAATTTTGTTACTACTATCACTAAAGTGCTTCGCTCATTATTTGGTTTAGTGTAATGGGTACACAATAAATGTTTGGCTGTACAGTGCTCAGTACAAATCTTTCGTAGACCTATTATATATATTTTTTTTCTCGTTAGATGGTCACACAACTTTTACAACTGATACATTTTTTTGTATATGCAGTCGCTGGCATTATGATGTGTGCGCCAACCTTATTTAAGCACGTAAATATATATTTATAAGCATATATATACATATAATTTTAAAGTTCTATACATTTTACTGGTGACTGCACCTTACTACTTTTGGTTAGCGGTTGTTGCGCATCGCGTCCGATAACTTATTTTTAATTTGTGTTGGTTAATATGTGGACAGTGTGTTGACTGCATATTTATTAATTATTACTTAGGCCTAAATTATTGTATTAAGATACAGTATGTAGTTGTTTGCTATCCCAAATAAAGGAAAAAAAAGTGTAGTACGTATGTTGACAATACAATAATTAAGTATCCTAATATTTCTAACCCTTGCCCTTGTTTCAACTGTGTACCTACCTGCCCTTAAATCAATAGTCGTTCTTGACAGTTATTGAAGTTGTAATATTCACTCAGCATCAACAAAACTTTACAGCTCTGGTTCCGCAGAACACCGAAGTGAATCCAATTAAGCCATTCAAAAACAAGCGAACGTCTTACTTTGTGTTTGACACTTGAATGCTTCCCGCAGCCCTCAAGCATGCATCCAACTTTGAGCCGGTTACCCTATTTTCCCCGCCTCATATTTCCGGGTGTGTTATCGACAAAGAACCCCCTCATATTGAATCAAGAATAATCATAAACCCTCTAAAGACCCGTTTTGTTTCCACGAAAGGCCTTTAATGCTTTGATTCGTTCTTCGTTAATATTTTTTGTTCCCGTAAAATAGCAAGGTATCTCAGCCGGAGATTAAATTTCAACTTCCTCCGACGTTGATTGATTTAGGCCGATCTTTTTAGATTTACGCACAGGTGACTAATTTTATCCTTGTAAGTGACATGTGAATTATAAAGTTCTTAATTTTTTAGTCTTGGTAATGATGAGTGAATAACCAATTATTAAAAATGTGTTAGTTTTCAGCTACGTAATGATTACTTATGTAAAATAGTTATGAGCTTTATTGATATCTATTGCAAGGGCTGATGGACTTATTTAGCAATGGAATTGGAAACTCATGAGAAGTGTCATATTGGAAATCTGAAATCCTTTGTTCGGTCGACGACGCCCACAAAATAAAAAGCGGCATATTGCAGCGGCAAAATATTGCGACCGTTGAGTGCAGCGGCGCAACTCGCAGCTATGAAAACCTCGTGCCTCAGCACAACAGTTGACTCTAAACACACTCACACACGCGCGGTGACTACAATAAACTGGGCCCCCCGGGGTGAGGCGAGGGGTGACTGTGACGATGCAGTTTGCACCGCGGCCTCCTCCAACCTTCACCAACTTGCGCCCGTGTTCTTGGGAATCGTTTTAAATTCAAGAACCGCAGAACACTCCGCAAACAACAACACACCCTCTTCACCCTGACATACGAGCCAAAATCGTAACAACACCGTTTTATAAGTCGTTTCGAAAATGGAATACATAACCAGCACAACAATAGATTTAAAACCCTATTCGAACGGATGAAAGTCTAGAATCGCGTAAATAATGCAAAAATGGCAGCAGTCTTTGGTGTGAGTGCGGAGGTGAGAAATACATTAGCGGTACCGTTTTCTATTGGTCGTTGCTCCTGTGTTGATATTAAGCAGTCCACGTGGACTGCTCCGGCGGTTGCTTGTCTCGTTTTTTTCGGCGGGTGGTTCTCTGTCCGTCCCGTTCTAATCTACAACGAAACGTGGAATGTCATGTCCGGAGTTGTTCAGAAAGTCGTGAGCGTGCATCGTGCTTCGAACTTGCGTTCCATTCGATAACGGCTCATGTTCGCCGAGGTGCCACTCTACATAGAGCTTAAACTTTGGTGTCATTAGGACACTTTTGACTTCTAGGCAAAAGGTGGTTGTAATGATTGTTCCATGCGTAATATTGATAAGCATTTTTAAGTCAATTAAGGTTGTAAGCTAAAAGCGGTTGTTGCTACATTTAAATTATCGGTCGGCATTCAAATAACGCCATTTTTTTCGTGTCGGCACGAATTTATTTATAGTTATATGTTATGGTGGGTATAATAACGCGGCGTGGGCGATACTATTACGGCGCATATCGAATACGGTGCTATTCATTCACTTGGTCACGGATATCGGCTTAGTTTAGTAGTGGACAGTATTAATAAATTCAGTTGAATGTAGCGTTAGGTCATTTGCTGCGAAATCGACGGTAGGTACCTACTTGAAAAGGTATCTCGTTTAACATAAATACTTTCTTAATCTGTAAGTAGGTACTCAATCTCGGAGGCTCATTTTGAAAGTAATAATATTATAAAAATAAAATAATATTTTTATGAAACTTAAAATGCCAATTAATAATTATTGTATGTTTAAATTGACTCTTAATTATAACGACTGGGTTGAAAAAAATGATGATGTTTTTCGTGGTAAATTACTTACACGGTTAAATTAAAAATATTATTAATTAGAGAAAGTATGGAAAAAGGGTTTTTTAATGAATACACGGATACTTTGCTAAAGCTTTTCGTTTCTACAAGCTTCTAACGAATACATCCAGCCAGCTAGATGTAGCTGTGACCTTTGTTTCTCGCGTCATTGTACTGATGCTGACATCTTGTGTATTTTACTGGAACTACGTACTATGTTATAAAATGGCATTGCTTTTGCAAATGTCTGCTTTTGCTAGCAGAAAAGAATACTTGTCCGTATTAAATTCAAAGCAAAATAATTTCTGAAATATAAAGAACAATAATTAAGAAACGAAATAAAAAACAGCTTTAGAAATCAACATAAGAAGCGCTGCTCAGTTAAAATTAAGTGAATATTATTGACGTATCTATTGCTGTTGGCTGTCTACAAAAATATGAAAATATTGGGGACTGGTTCTAGTCATTTCGGACCAAATATTTAGCCTGAAGTTTTGAACTGTCAGCTGTCATCGCTGTCAATCAGTCTGTAGCTATCAAAACGGTAAATAATCTGTTTTTGTTTGGTTTACTAGTTTTAGCACAGTTTTTCATTGTTCTGTGTTATAAAAAGTTTGTGTTATCATCGGGAATGGCCCCAGGTATTATTTTATTGTTCAGTGGTAAAAGAAAATCAGGAAAGGACTTTTTGACCGATCACTTACAACAAGAGTAAGTATCAAGTACTAATTGGTGAATGAATACTTAAAAGAAAACTGCTTGCTTTGATCATTGCTTTGGTAGCTTGTTACTGAAATAGTAGTATATTAAGACTTTAGGTATGAAAATGCTATCAATCTTTGCTCAATGAAATTTGGACGGGCTTCTTCTGTTTTCATATATGTTTTAAGAATAAAAGTAATACTTAAATGTAGAAATACATAATAATATGTAAATTTTAGACTAAAAGACAAATGTGAAGTAATAAAAATATCGGCACCTATAAAAAGTCACTGGGCAAAAGAGAAAAATCTGAATCTGAATGAGCTATTGAGCCACAGTGAATACAAAGAACAGTACAGATTGGAGATGATTAGATGGAGTGATAGTGTAAGAGAAAAGGACTATGGGTACTTCTGTAGAGTAGCATGTAGCAATGGTAAGTGTTTGTTTGTATTTTTGGTATTAAAATACAAGTAATAGAAAAGGTAGCACATGTAAAACATAATAATTTTGGGCCAGCTATCTTGGACATTGTTTCAAAGGGATGTGACACTATGTTAAATAGCCTATTTTAAATCATTTCAGCTGCTGACAAGCCTATATGGATAGTCAGTGATGTGAGACGTAAAAATGATATACGTTGGTTTAGAGAAACATACAAAGATCTGATCAAAACCATCCGGATCATAGCCGATGAAGAAACCAGGATAGAGAGAGGATTTCAATTTCAGGATGGAGTAGACAATGTAGCCTCGGAATGTGATTTAGACGATTATACTGATTGGGATTTAGTTATAAATAATGGTAAAGGAAGGCAATCAGTGCAAGAGCAATTGAATTGTATACAACGAATAATATCGACATTATGACCAATGAAAGATTTATTTTTATTTTTTAGGTTACTCTTTATGTATTCTACACATTGTTATTTTTTTTCGAATGTCCTCTTATTTATTAATAGTTAATGAATGGTTGGTAAAATGGGTCCAGTGTTTCTCAAAAAAAGCTAAATATTTACAAAAGTGCACATATATAATTGCTTATAAGTAAAAGTAAAATTATTATATTAATTAGCCAATTTTGTTTTATTGATTATAAATTTAATTTTGCTTTATCACGTCATTTATTTTAAATACAAATTTTGTTTACAACTATTAAATTAATAGCCATCTAGTAAGTACACATCACACCACCCTCCAACACAATTAAAGTCAACTAGCAAGCTTGGCTTGACTGTGGTGTTCGGTATACTAATTCACTTCACACCATGTCGGCAGATGGCGTCATGCGTTTAATCTTACAAAAGCTTATTGGGTTTAGATATGAGTAATTAAGAATCGATTGCAAAACTATTTGTTTTCATTTCTCTACAAATAATACAATTTAAAGGAATTTCATACAAAAGCAATTTAACTTTTACTTTAAGAAAATAGTGAATAGGCTGCTTCTAGACAGACATGTCCCATCATCGGCCGCATCGTCGCTTACCATCAGGTGAGATTGCGGTCAAATGTCTGCTTATTAAATATAAAAAAGCACAATAATTAGTTTTGCTCGATAATAAACAGATCTCGAAACTTCTATGTTTCCTATCATCCTAAGAAAACGCTACCATACGGGTTTGTGCTATACAAAGCTCTATCACCGACCAGATACTCGAGTTCAATAAGAGTAACAAGAAATAGTTAAAGATGTCACACTAACGCACTGCACTAAAAGGGAGGCTCTGCCACCTATGTGATCGAAACGAGACAATGAAGTGGATACCCACGCGCCATGCAATATAAAGTTGAGGCGATTATGATTCCTTCTTAAGTTTTGTTCACGCCGCCAATGAGTTTCAATAGGTGGCGCTGGTAGATTTCTTTCAGTAAACATCGCGTAACATCGACTGAAGGGATAAGCCGTTCATTCACAAACGTTTCCGCCAACCAGAAAAGTGAATGAAATATATTACGAAGTTATGGTTATACAGACAGGTTTCTTACTTCGACTGTGAATTTATTTATCTCATTTTAGTTAAGCAGAATAACTGCTATGAGATTTAGTGCTTGTTTTCTTATCTCTGGATAAGTTCTGAACTCCGAGTAGTTTAATTGAAAAATAAATTAACATTATTTTTCATATGAAATTATCTATCAAGTAAAGCTACTTAGAACTTACCAAAAGATAGTAAAACAGCAAGGCCCGTAGCCAAGTGGCAATTTATTGTCAAGCGAAGTTCGTCATCGCTAACAAAATGTATAGAAGTTGGAACTGACATAAGCCATCGAAACATCACGTGACTTTTGCATACATATTTTGACATTTCATTGGCGATAGTGAGGTTCGCTCCAGGGCCCTATTTCTCTAAACTTATTAGACTAATAATATGAATCCATGAACTAATATTTTTTACAAGTTTACTAGTGTGCGATTCTCGAAGCTACGGTAGTAAAATATTAGTTACCAGCAAATAAATATTAGCAAAAATTACTAGAGTAAATTCAATCTGGTTTCTCGAAAAACAATGTTTTTAAATACTCTTGTAAATTACACTAATAAAGCTATTAGTCTGAGAAGGTAAAATATATTAGCTCAAACAATTAGACTTAAATTTAACAGTTTATTTTTATAAAATATGGTATTTTTAACCAGAAGCACTTACAAAATATATCAATCATTAATTTACTTTTAATCTATTGAAAAAAACATTTGGGTTTTACCGGCATTGTACAAACAAAATTATTAATAAAACACAGCAAGAATGAAGGTCAACACGAGTATAGGGACCGAAAAAAAAACGAAACTTTGAGGTTATAATCGTAGAAAAAGATCACCTCGCCATTCTCCTCTGGTAAGTAAATTTCGCATGGCAGTGACACCAACTTCAAAACTAAATTTTGTAACTAAAGGATTTTTTAAAACTTTTTAGCTTACTTTATTGAAGGCAGTTTTATTCGTTTGTTAAAAAAAATGTAGGTGGAAGTGGTGGGTGGTGAAAGTATCCACGAACTAAGTACTTACTAGCGTTCAAGCCAGCACCATAATATGACTCCTGAATGTAAACGCTTAAATACATAAATTAATGCTGTAGCATATATGGTATACATGCCTATAAAATCTGAAGGATTCACTCGATTTCTCCAGGTTTTCGTCATCAGATCGTAACTTGGAGACACTAGGATTACCTTGGTAGTTCAAAAATCAGTCTAAAGTAATTTGTAAATGTAAGTCAAAAGAAAATGCTCATCACGCTGAACAATTTTCCCTAAGGCGCTCTATTTCACATCTCTTATAGTTGAGCTGAGCTGCCAAGGTTCTATATCAGTTGCTTCAGACCTTCAATTTGTGTACGTCAATAGAAAGTGCTCATTACGCTGAACAATGTTCCCTAAGGCGCTACTTTTATATCCCTATTAGTTTAAGTGTACTGCTAAGGTTCCACGTCAGATACTTCGATCTTCAAAATAAATTATAGCCTAGTATTTGCCCAAACCTAATAGCTACACAATAAAAAAAAATATATTCAAATCCGGCCAGTGGTTCCGGAGATTAGCGTGTACAAACAGATAAACAGACTAAAAAATAAAAGTTGTAAATTCCTAATCTGTTACTATTTTAACATCACCCTCATTTAGTTTTTGGTAACAATACTCAGGGCCTATTTCACCACCCCTGAGTTAGTTTTCAGTAGCTTACATAATGGATTGTTTGACATATTTCTTATAGGAAAATGTCAATTTACCTTTCAAGTAAGCTACTTAAAGCTTAATCAGGGGTGGTGAAATAGGCCCACAATGTACAGACACATTGGTTTTACTGTTTTATTATATGTATAGATTATATAAAAAAACCTAGTGTACGTAGGTTCTTTTTCATAAATGTTTTGATATATTTGAATTCTGAAATTAGGCACAATTAAATACAACACCTCTCGTGAATTCACTAGACTCATTATTGTGATGCGCTTATTACAACATGAAAGCTTTTATTTAATAAACTATTTGTACCATATTTCGTCTATCCAAGATTTTGTAAAATATATTTTGGCGATAACAACCATTTGTCTTACGAGTGTAGAATAAAGAAAACAAGCCTAATATGAAAAAATGACCAGCTTCGTTTTTTGTTGATGCTTTATAGGTCAATTCATCATCCTGTTTGTACCTTTGCAGCATACCGCCTTTAGGAAAATATATCGCTAAAGATACCTATATAATGGCTTCAGATTTTGGACTTCCTATAAATAATGCGTTATTTAAACTATTTGCTATTTTTAGTCGCTCCTTCATTTCCGAGAGTCGAGGTCAGCATCGGGGTTGCATCTAGTACTGAGTTGCCTCCATCGGTTTCTATCCAGCACGTTTTTTACAACTTCGAAATAAAAGGATTTGTACGTAGAAGTTTCCTTTTCTTGATCGGTCTATCTTGGTGGTGACCGGCGCCGCGGCGGCGCATTATTTTGTCTTCCGTGTTTCCACAATTAGTTTTTCCAGGTTATCATTACCTCGCATTGTGTGGCCGCGTTTTAAATTGAATATTAGAGAACGCGTTGTTGGCATATGATCGACAAGCGAGTTTTTGCTCAAAGTTGCGTAAGGGTAAGGATCGATGTATTGGTGCGTTTGGTTGCGTCTCCAGCACCACAACTCGAATGCATCCATCTCTCTCTCCCGTCTCAAAATTGTCCACGATTCCACTCCATGCAGGAAAATAGGGAACACCATTCCCTACGTAATAAAAACTATTGTCGTAATTCACATGGGTAACCTGACGTTTGCCAGCTGTAATCTTACTACAAAAAATTGAAATAATCACAAAACCATACGACATGCTAATTAAATGTGATATACTATGTTGTGTTGTATATGGGTGTAAAATGAATTATCTTAATTAATTGAGTTTAATCTTTCTGATAGATCTGAGCGAATGGTCGTCGGTAGGAAACTATTCTTGCAGTCAAGAAACCAGCTACACACCACGAACATCGAAAGAAATGCTTAAACTTGGCAGACACTTTGTGTCGTTAGCGCATGAATTCCTTTGTTCTCTGGCTTTTTCTATTCTAGGACAGCTTGAAACTAGTGCAGCCCTTGTAAAGTGGTTCGATCGTCATGGGATAGGGTTGCTCACCACGAAAATGTTTTACCTAGCGACGACTATACAAACTCACTTCGACGATATTTATAACATCATTATTATACAAGTTATATACAAGTTTATCAATTTTGAAACAGCTGGTGAACCTGAATCAACGGTTGACTTATTTCCCACACAAAATATATCAAATAATGGCAACGGCTATTTAAAAAAATTATATGCTTTACTGAACTGGACCCTTAGTAACAAATATGCTGACATGGGGAAAATATACCATAATACCTACAGATTAGATTACAGAATAGAGCTAATAATCCCTATCAGAATCGGGTGTTGGTAAAAATATGATTATTTTGTCATCAGTTCATGTTCACGGTGATCAGTTCACCGAAAATCTTACTTCGTCAAAAGCCGATTGTCCCAATTTCTCCCTGAATTCAAGGAAATCCCCTAAGTAAGTAGCACTGGTACGCAAAAGGTCATAATCGGGTCACGATGGAGCGACCTTGGGTCAGTTGAGAGTTTATTGGGCTAGATTTTTAAATAAAACTACTTAAGGTACAAAAGTAGTCATTTGGAAAATAATACTCTACCAATAGATAATATTATTTAACTCAAAGTATATTTGGTCTGAGAATTTGAATTCTCAAATTTAAATCGTGTAAGTAATTTCTCGCCGGGAAGACAGGCAGAACAAAAAAGGCTTCAGTAAAAATAAAAAATAAAGTTTTCATGCAAATGAAAATATACATTCGTCATGTGTGGAGGTTACTGAGCTTCGTGCTCAAAGCCCAACGTCCAAATACATGTAGCACCGCCGTGGTAATGTCAATCGGTTGGGGCGGGCGGGGCTGCGGCGGGGGCGGCTATCGATGCGGGTGCGCGCGCCGACCCGCGCCCCTCGCGTTCGATTTTCCCAGTCCGGGCGACGCTGGCGGCGCGTTGCATAACTCTGTGGCAGCACTCCGCGCGCGATCCCGCCCCGAGCGCCCGCGAGCGCGCAAAACGCGCCCACACGCGGTTTACGTAACGCGCGACCACCGCGCGCGACCGCTCCACACACGCCGTGCTCAGAAGTGTTCTAGAAGTGTGCTCCTGCCCGCCTTCACGTGGACCGCACTCCAGCCGGCCCTCCGCCGGCGCGCTGGTAGGTGCCGCAGTGCGATGCCTTTGTCCGGGCGCGTGGAGGCGACGGCTGCGGTCGCGTGCTGAATAATTGAAGCGGAGGCTGGTCACCAGCTATCGACCTCGGTCGCGTGACTCGCCCGTATTAGCGGCAAGGACGCCGCGCTGGCTGCGGTGCGCCACCGCCGTCGTCGCCGCCGCTGCGTCTCCTGTCACTTTCATGTTTTTTTTTTTCATAGATATCTCAACACCCTGTCGTCTTGTCGCTTGCCATTCGCTTCCGACACCATTACACCTTCTAATTTACTCGACGCGATCAGGTTGACGTTTCCGCTAAACAATACTGGTGACACCTTCGTAGACAACACATAGATCGATATTCTTGCCGCAACGTAGAAATCATCAACTTTTCTAATAATAGTAATTGCTCTTTCATAAAACTATATCATAAACACAATAAGGAAATGGAAACAATTATATTTGATGTCGCGACTTGAATGTTTTCATTTGAATAAGGCGTCAACGTCTAATAACCTCTCGGCTGTCGAAACCGAGTTAAAACGGGTGTGTGTCTATTACGTAAAGTGACTATTTTCGCTTTCCATTCTATTCGAGTCGACTATTTTGCTTATTAACTGTAGTTAGATGAAGGTGGTATTACTCGTACCTTTATTTATTCAAATTCACACGTTGCACTATCGGGAAATATCAATTCCTGTACGAGTGTTATGTGCGACCGCAGCATTTTCGTGTTTCTGGTTTTGGTTCATAAATGGAAAATTGCAGTATTTGGGCAATTAATTATTGGATAATAATAGTATTATTTTTTATGGGCCCACAGCCAAAATTTATTTGAATGCGGCGAAAGATTGCGGGATCTACGAAACGCTACGCGCATTCGTAGCACGCTATGCCTAGTTCGTAGCAGCTACGAATAGATTTGCAGCTGGCTACGCGCTACGGAACTACGACGGATTACTCTACTGTTACTAATTATATCATCTTAACTGAAATGAAGATTATGGTAATAGAATTGTCATGAAAACATACTATCACGCCGGTTCTAAACACCATGTGTTTCTTAATTATTTAAAACAAACTGGATCAATTTCGATTGATAATGCTTTAGTGACTTTGTATCATATTAAACCTTATGTAAGATATCACTAGATGACTTTTATTGCCGAGCGTATTCTGGCAACATTGTCATTATGTAACTTGTTTTGGAAGGATACCAATGGTAAGACATTCGGTAGCTCTCAAGGATCGTGAATTCGGGATCATTTCCGCTCAAATAATCTTTAATCGGGCTATAGTTTAGTTTGTAGATTCGTTTTTTTTCTGATTTCGGTTTATATTCAATACTGATTAAGTGTTTAGCCTTTACTTCTTCTTACAGTCCGGACTGTACTGCCATAGTGAATGAAAAAAACCATGACATGTCTTGGTCAGACTGAGGGCTTCCTATTATAACTTATGCCTAATTATTTAATAAATTACTGCAGACAACTAATTTTCCGTATGTATCGAATTGCTAGATCCAGCGTGTTAAAGGAAGTTGGCTTTATTATAAGATTACAGGATTCATTAGAATTATATGTCTAAAAATACCATGATTTATTAGTTAACAGTTTAATTTTTATTTCGTTTGTTTGCAATCAGTTATGCATATTTTAGGCTGTTCGCTTTCCGAAGGTTGTTTGGATGAAGCTCTTCAAGCAATACGACTGCCTAATTGTACAACCCTCACTTAATAGAGTATTTCCATCTTCTGGGTCGATTTCAGCCAACCTTCTTTTTGTAATTGTCACAGTGGTATGTAGTGTGTAGTAAGAGTTTCTTATCTTATCGAGCTTCTGAGAGTCTGTATATATATGTGTCGTGATTGTCATAACAATCTGTATTAACTATAAACCAATCCTAACCTAGAATCAGCTATCTTGCTTCTCATAATATCTTGCTTAAGTTTTCCCTTACTTGTTCAATAAATTCCTCCTCGTGTTCACGATTCCTTATCAACCCACATAACTTTTGTATAACTTTATCTAAAGCTAATCGGGACAGAATTGAAAGTTTAAGTAAGGGAATTACTATTGGCTCTGTTGACCAAGTTTTGGGTAATTCCCGTATTCAAAACTTTGTTATTGACAGTTTTGATTTCGCGACCTTCACAACTAGTATCTAATACTGTCCTAAAATATAAAGGAGTAAGTACCTAAGTACATTCAAACTTCATGAAAATCGACACGTGAATAAGATAATCGAAATCAGTACATATATAGGTACAAATGTATAAGCTTATAAACACAAAATATTAATTGATTTTGCGACACTCAATGTTTTACCGCAGGATACCTTTTTGTACAGTACAAGTCCCTACGAGTATACCAACCCTTCTGTTGCCACCTAATTATCAATCTAACTAATCTAACTTTTACATGGCAAATCATAATTAACTTTCTTGAAAACCAGCATTGATTCTACATTATAATATTGTTTGAAATTTAAGTAGTAATCTACTTACGATTCTACGATGAAAAGTATAGTATTGCAATTATGTCAAAAAGAATAAAATTCTCGAAACGGTCCATTGTGTAATAAAGTGGCTCGTTTGTACGCAGAGAAGCGACGAACAGCCATAACGAAGAATAATCAACTGTCAGGAAGACAGAACACAAACTGTTTTTCCTTGATAATGGCGCGTGGTTTTCTTTCAATTTAGGTACATTAAATAAATTCCGTCATCTCTTGTAATGTAACAATTAATGCGGTAGCCCAAGGTCTGTGATATAATTTAATCTATTCATTATTTGACTTACTCCAATGAACATAAAAAAGTGGAAATAATAGAGAAAAACCGGGCTAAGTGCGAGTCGGACTCGCGCGCGAACGGTTCCGTACCATTAACTTAAAACATTAGACAGTAAAGGCAAAAAAAAAGGAAATATTTTTATTTTATTTATAATTTCAAAAGTATTATTTACAGGATACCCAAAACAATTTTAAATAAGAGTTTCCGTGCTTGTTTCTTTACGTGAGTGATTTGAAGTTTATAGGTCCAAGACTTTAGAAATTACAGGGGGGGGGGACACCGTGTAAACGACTTTGGCGGGCTATATCTCGCAAATGGTAAAGCTGATAAAAAAGTGTTGTACGGAAACCCTACCTTATTTTTATAGTCTTTTTCAACGATACCCCACACAAGGGGGTGCCCTCAAAAAAATAATTCACCCCCCCCCCCTTTACATATATGGGGAGGTACCCTTAAAAAGGGTAATTTTAATTTTTGGTATTTTTAAAAATGAGATCTATATGTGAAGTATCCTCGAACCAAGTTACATGCAAATCAGTCTATAAACGTAGAAGATATTCTGCTGTGACAGACTAGGACGGACGTACTGAACGATCTTATAAGGGTTCCTTGTCGGACTACGGAACCCTAAAAAACAGTTATGTACTTGCTTTAAACACGATATATTAACCTTTTTTGCAAATTATCAGCCATAGGTACACATTTTCGTATTGTGTTGGCGACCACCAAAACTGACCTTTTTTGGTGATTTCAGAACTGGGATCAGAAAATGTTGAGCACGTGGCTGAGGAAACTAAACACGGAACCAGTGCTCTCTTTTTGCAAAGTTTTATTTACAGACTTACTACATACTATTTTGATGTTTCACTTTATTAAATAGAACACTTAGGAGTTTACAAAAAATAAAATGCCAAGAAACGTTGACTTCGTTGGTCTCCGACATATTTTCTTGATATTTTCCGTCGCCATTTACTGACTTCGCCCACTCCGTGATAGGTATATTGACAGAATTATGCTAATTACGTTCACCCAGCCATACGTTACGGAAACTATTGTAACTATATGGCATGTTTTTGTTCTTTTTCGATACACGCTGCCCTGTTTCTAGTAAATTTTCCACCACACCACGCAAACTCGTGCTTTACATATATTACCGTGATCGACAACTGTTATTTTTTCATTTTACATCACTAAACAAGGGTTTATTTCTCTACACCTTATGTTTTCTATACAGTTTTTCATTTTAAGTAAGTCCAATATTTTTCGTTATTTTCTCAAATGAAATAGATTTTGTAATTAGGTAATTAAATCTCCAAAAACATGCCCATGGTTAAAGGCTGTGCAAATTATTTAAATTTATAAATAAAGTTTTAACAGAAAAATCATTTTCTGCGACTCAAATAACTTATCCTTAGAGGTCAATATAGCATTCATAAATTCATATTAACTAAAATTCGTACCGCACGACCTTTATGCGTCGTATGACGGCGTTACGGGCTACGGGATAAGACTGCTACGACGACCTTCGTGGCGAGGCCAAGTGCTACGAAAACATCTTCGGGTCGTAATCAAATCTTATGCGTAACTCCTCTGCAGGTTACATCTTGTGAGACGTACTGTGACAGTTTGAATAATATTGGTGATTCTAACATCATCTGGATTTTAGAGAGTTTATGTATGATCATTTTCATATATCTGCTTCTGGATTTTAACTGTAATATAATAATAGGTACTACCCAACCAAGCCAACAAGATAACTGCCAAACGACTATCAACGACGAATACACGACAATAACGGAAATCAAAAAGCAATGGTGTTAAAAAAACTTAGGCATTTCATCTACATTGTAACAATATGGCTTTTATAACCTTCGGTAATATAGTTGTATTCATCGTCGTAAGTCGTTTGACATTTGTCTAGTTGGCTTGATTTGTATTAGTACAGTTTTCTCTAGAACCGTGTTCGTATGAGGTAAAGTCACGAGCAATGAAATGTAAACAAATAAGTTTTTATGCCATTGTAATAAGGTCTCAAATCGATTACAGATATATACATATTGATGCTCGCGACTGTACATACAGAGAGTTTCACAAATAAATTGGACTTTTCGATTGAATCCTTTTTTGGTTACACAGTACCAATGCATTTGAACTCCAAAGTTTGTAAATTGAAACTCTGACACAATCTTATCAAGAAGGTTAATTTTGTAGCTTTTTTTGTCCTTCTGTTACATATGGCATAATCAGACAGATTGGCACTGCACTGCGTTGTATACTTTCGCTCGCCAACTTATCAGATTACATATTTTTATATGTAGCAAAATCGCTCTTATTACGACTGCATAATATGTTAGTGTTTAGCTTGAAGTGTTGTTGTCTGTGAGTGCATTCGATCCTCCCTTTATAGGGAGGCCGCGCACGCCGGGCGTATTTGGAAAAACATCAATAATTTTTTACCACCCCTTAAGGGCATTTTATATTTTGTTTAGTTTTTATTAATAACACGTGGGCTTTGATACATTTAATATATTTATATACTCTTTATTGCACAAACAAATAAGTAAAATGGTGGACTAAATTCTTTAAGCCTTTAAGTATTAAGTCTAAGGGAATGCCTTAAAGTTTAAGCCATAAGTAGAAAACTTAAAAATGTTGATTTTTAGTAAAAAGGAAATCGTGAAAACCCCGAAGTCCATTGCAAAGTTATTTTGGAGCCTGATTTATTTAATGACATTATATTTTAATTTTGAGTGGAGCGAAATGGGTTAATGGCCCAGCCGAAGTAATTAAAAAAGGTTCATCCCTGGTGGTGGAATTTAAATAAAATATGAATGAGTATCATTATGGATAACACTGATGTAAATGTGAGGGAAGGACATAATGTCTTCATGTTTTTACAACTTGTAAAGGAGAGAAACTTTTACGGGATCAAAATTTTTTCGCTTATTCTATCTCGACATTGTTATTATCTTTACAATTGTACCATTTTCTATGTAAATAAATTAATATGAATATGACAAAGAACGCTGTAAGCCTACTAGCTTTTGGAAGCTATCGCGATCATGATTTCAATCCCAAATCATCGTCATTATCTCGGTTGTGCCCTCGCACGCGAGGGCCCAGTGTCCGCTGACCATGATCCAGGATATGGGTTTAAAGATCTTTATTCTGATACGAAATTTCATTTACTAAATATTGACATAATAATTGTTATTTTCTCATTATTGAAAACTATTATTGTTCGTCAGACATCAGTTTGAGAACTGCTATTGTTTTCCTGAAAGCTGTGATTGTTGGAGTAAATTCGAAAGCAATCTAAATAGGCGGTAGGCGTGTTGATTGTGCAATAGAGCTTTAAATACACAAAGAATGCTTTAACTACGTATTGATTTTTTTTAAACTTTTACATAACTACAATGCAGTAATCAGATAAACTAAATATTTCTTGTTAAGCGCTAGGTATCTGCTAGCCGAAGCCGCCTCCAGCAAAAATATTGATAATCTAATCTCGCAAGACTCGCAAGCTGAAAAATTGCAGAAGTTGCTGGCCGAAGCCAGTTTTTACTAAATGTAGTAGGCAAATAACATATTTGAAAAAAATTAAAACCTTGTAAAATAGAAAAGAAATAGGCGTGGTTGTGTTGTCACAGAAAAAAACATCACGCTATCTTTACCCCAGTATTGTTGGCTAAGAAGGCAATAACAAAACCTTTCTTAACTTATTCTGATACTGCCGCGAACAATGCCATAACCGAGGAAACAAAGTAGGAATGTGCGATTTCTTGGAAATGTTTGTTTTCCTCGGGACGGAAACAATGCACGATTTATTTTTCCTCGCGACTTTGCATTGTTTTAGGTTATCGTCAACATTTCTCATTATGTCAAAAATAATATAAACATGCTTTCAAATATTTTTTTTTGGTTCTTCGAATCGTAAAACACTAACGAAAAATTCGAACTTAAGATCTAAGCTCTGAGACTATAGTTTTAACTCAGTGTTTTGAATAGGTGGTTTGTAATCAAATCAAATCAATCATTTATTTGCCAGAATACAATTTTATAACAATATCTATTGAAAATATTAATTAATACATTATTACAATTAAACAAAACGTCAAAAATAAAATATTATAATGATGTCAGAAATTAAATTTACAATGTCATAATTTGAAGTAAAATGTAAAACCACTGATCATCAATATAACAGCTTAAATAAACTTAATTGACTGCTGCGAGTGAAACGTAACTACGAGTATTATATAGCCTAGTAATTGGTCTGTACTGCAAAATTGGAGATTTGGATGAACAAAATTAAGAAAAATGATATTTCCATAGAAACTATTTTAAAAGTTTTTTCAAAACGTACGAATTTTGATGCAATTGCAAACCATAGTTAGATGGAAAAATAGCTATCCACTGCATATTTCATTTTTTCAAAAACACAGTATATTTTAAAAATATACTTAGTTGATGTATTTAAACCGACGACACATTAAAATAGAATGCCTTCCCTAAATATTCACTAATAAATAATATGCAGTTTTTTTAAATCTACAGAATACATATTTTAACTATTGATACAATAAACATGGAAGTAAGACAAAACATATGTAAAAGTTACAAACAGAATAAAATATGAAATAACACTATAATTTCATAGGTACCTATAATTCTGTGGTGAAACACTGCAAACTGGCAAATATGAACAACTTGAAACTCAACACACTGAATGTTTGTGGGCTCAATAACGTCGAGTAGTAAACGACACGTGATACCAGTCGTTATTGATGCTAACTACAAGGGTGTAGTGTACATAGGCCTTTAATAACCGTTATTAGTGTGCGTCATGCCCTCGCACCTGGGGCCTTACTCCGATGACGACGTCCGTATATTCGAGTCTATCCATCACGCTCGCTCGTGTTATCATCCTGGCACGAGTGACAGAGAAGGCTGAAGTCGAAAACCGGATATCATCCGGAAGAAGGCCTCTGCTAACTGAACAACTACCTATCTAGTGTAAGTGTATCTAGCTTTATGGCCTTTTGGCTTTTTGGGGTAAGCGGGTGAGCTACGACTATTACTAATTGAATGTTACAATATCCTCAAGCTTTTAATAACAATGAATAGTGATTTTATCTTTAACTGAACGTTAAAATGAAACTTGCAAAGTTTTTTTAATTTGTTATTTTAACCTGCTCATGGGTTATAAATATATAGATATGTATTCCGTCTCTTTTCCTTTGAAAGAACTGCTTGAAGGAACTTAAGAGACTCGTTAAGAGATTTAGCATTGAGTTTATCTGCATATCTCTTATTCATATGTTAATGAAAATTAGGAAATAAAAAAAAATAATTTCAATATTATATTACTTTATCGTATCCTTAATATCTAATTTAAAACTCATTTATCTTTGTTCAGTTCAAAAGAATTTACCTTTAGACTTATTGCGATCGGATGGCTAGTTAATCGGTTTTTTATTAAACGAAATCGCTCAGCCTTCATAGAGATTGTGAGAGCACTAATTAATGTGGGACCAATAAATTTTTACGCCGGCTCCGCGGAAGTAATCAATTTTGTCCAGCTCATTACACCTGAACAGACGTTAACATCAACATAGATTGCCTAGCCTTTTGTTTCATAATTTTTAGATTAGGACTTGGACAAACACAATAAATAAAAAATTGCAGGGTTAGCCGCCTATTTACATGAATGAAAAATCAAAATTTCCTCATTTGATACTTGTATTTGTAGCTAAGTACAAGTAAATTTTTACCTAAACATTGATTTTGCTTAGCATTTTGGTTAAACCATTTATAAAAAAATCTATGTGAAATCACAATCACGCAGATAAAAAGGATGGTGAAAGTGATAAAATAGGAAGCACACGTGAGCTGTTAACAATACACACAAAACTTTTTGTTCCAATAATCACAGAAAGGTTGCGTAAAAGAGTTTTATATGACCATTAAATTACATGATTATTGTATTGATCCCGCTAAATCAAGTTGTTCCGGTTCCTTGGGCGGTGGGCGGTCGAACAGTCTAGAAATGCTTATTAAATAATATGTTGTGTGTATGAAATTTCCCATCAGATTCTGTAAAAAAGTGTGAAATTCAATTTCAACCTTTTTATCGAAAAAAAATAAGTAATCTAACCCATACAAACAATATGATCTATGTTTTATATTATATTTACATGTATTAGTACCTACCTTAACACATTCACGCGAGCTACGTCAAGTAACGTCCTAAAAATTTGTTGATAATGGGCAACAACGTATCACTACGTCGTTACAAAAAAAAAAATCTATCACGAAGAACGTAGGATCACGGACCTTGACAATACAAAATCCTTAGAGTGACGTAAATGTGTCACATCATTTCAAAATATTAATTCTGCAGTCACACTGTATCAAAAATTTACAATGTTAAGTAGGCATTGATCACTCCTAAACTAGTCCTTATTGATACGTGCACAACGTCATTATACGACTAACCGTGCATATAACGCTTTGAAGTCAGTCGGCCTGCGCGCTCGTGCGAGACGGCAGCGTGTGCGCAATTCCCACCAATCGGCGACTATTGTTGATAACCGTAAGTTTCAAGTGATTATATGCATTATCCTTTAAAAAAAAATGTGGTGCCCATGTGTAAACATATGAGACATAATATTCTGTTACTATATTTTGTTAAATAATCATAAAATAATCGTTCAATATGAACAAAAAAGACCGAAATATGAAAAAGAAGTTTTAAAAAAAGGGTTCAAAGATGCAACCATCTCCGGAGCCTTGTTCGTCAAAACAACATACCGTAAGTACCATCTCTCAGAATCTACTACGTTTATTTCTCGTAGGTACTGTAAATAAAGTCTAACAAACAAAAATGAACAGATAACACACCAATGAACATGGTTTTAAACGAGTTACGAATTTAGTTATTCGTACAATATTTTAACGGGGGCGTCTCCCATAAATAGTTTAATACATATTATAACATATATAGACGTGGTTAGACGTTGTTCATAGTTGAATGATAATTAATGTTGCTATGAGGCGGAACGTCATTAATCATTGACGTGTTGAGACGTTGTTAACAAATAATCAAATATTTTAGAATCATATGCATCAGAACGTGACCGTCTATTAACGTCAGTGTCATTATTTGACACATTTTTCGATCATAATTAAAGAGGCACGTCGATGAACGTTGGGACATTTGTATGGAAAAAATCTGTGTCATCTCACAGAGTTCAAAACAGAACGTCACTATACGTAGCTCGCGCGAATGTGTTAAAACGGCATTTATTACTTCCTATATACCGTCACTCGTGACTCCGGTGACTAAGTCAGGGAATTAAAAAATACCTACCTTTTGCGTACTTTAGATCTTGGGGCGTATAATTGAAAACAGATTGAAATAACTCAATGCGGAGGTTCTTTAACAAATGTCGATATTAAGTCAACGTAATACTCTTATTACAATACGAGCAAAATGTGACACAATGCCAATACGTGCCGTAGCGTGTAGGTACGTGGGTGGGTGACCTAATTTGTGTTTGTGTGAATTTAAACATATTCACCACGGACACAGAAAATGGTCCTTGTATTTGATTTACAAGGCATGCTATTAGGTAGGTGATTTCTAAATGTGCGCAGGGTAATAATCAATATGGTAAGTAAATATAGACATTACCAAAATACGTGTAGTTAGATTAGTCAGTGTGCCTCATATCTCCTTGAGTTAGGGAGGCAAATATGGCATAATAATTAGACTACAATAAGGCTTATCAATTTTATACATTTACTTTGAACGAATAGTGTGCGTCATCAGTTTTAAGAAGGCCGTGTAATCGAGCACCGGTACACTGAAAAAAGGATCAACCAAACTAGTTTTGTAAGTTGAAGGTTTCGTTGTAGGGAAGTCAATTTTTGTTAGATATAAACAATCTTCTGAATCAGAAGTTCGCAAGGCACTAGATTACGGCCTACAAATTTTGGTTACTATTAACCAATCTAGCTTACTGCAGGCTTTTATTCAACTATAAAAAAATATATTCTAGATATTTTTACAGAACTTGTGGTTTTATTACTTAATTGTTTTGTTTTTTATAAGTTATGTTGTGACTTTTCATTTGTTGCTAGTCGTATACAGAAGTGAGCAAAGGTGTAAATGTATGTAATGTTAATTACCAAATGCCAATGGTTGTAGTTTTAATACATGTGTTACGCAATACGGTCGTAAGGCCCGATACCGCGACATTACGTCCATTTAATTTTTTTTATTTTTTTAAAACACCAATTATCTAGCCCTCAAACTAAGCGTGAGCTTGTGCTATGGTGACTAGGATAACGGATAGAAATACTTAAATACATATAAACATCCATGACTCAGGTACAAATGCTCATGCTCATCACACAAACATTTGCCCCTTGCGGGATTCGAACCCGCAACCCCCTGGTTTAGAAGTCCGATGCGCGAACGACTTCACCAAGACGGTCGTCTAACATTGCATTAGATCATTAAAAAAATGATTAGTTTCAAATTCACTAACTGTTTTCGTACAATTTTTATCTTTATGGGGCACATGATAAGAGCAATTTGAACATAATAGTAGCAACATAAATGGGTAATCTGTTGGAGTGTAAGCAATTCCTGGAGCGTGATTATGTCCGAGTCAGATATTCATTTACATTTGAACACGCAACGGAGTGGCATCTGTTGGGTATTATTGCCAGCCAATGTGCGCTGAATTATGGAATTATGATCTTTATTTGCGTTTCAACGAATATATCTATAATTGAACCAGAAATGTGCGAGGTAAAGTCTGTTTATCATTGCATGGCGAACATTGTAAACAATCTTGACATTCCTTTTTTTAACGATATTATTCATTGAAAAATAGGATATAGCACCACAAAAATAATAACCTACTATGGTTTATCTCATATTTAATACATATCCGTTTTTAGGGTTCCGTACCCAAAGGATAAAACGGCACCCTATTACTAAGACTTTGCTGTCTGTCTGTCTGACACCAGGCTGTATCTCATGAACCGTGATAGCTAGACAGTTGAAATTTGGTGATGACGTGACACAGATGATGCATTTCTGTTGCCACTATAACAACAAATATAAAACCGGAATAAAATTAATATTTGAGGGGGGCTCCCACACAACAAACGTAATTTATTTGCTGTTTTTTGCTGGATAATTATAATGGCAACAGGTAGACGCTTGAAACACTCACAGAATATTAAATTGTATATTTACTTTAATTATAAATACTTAAATTAAAATTTTATACAAAATTGAGGGGGGCGCCCAAACAAAGTTTTTTTTTGTATTTAAAACTAAATAAATGTCATAAGTCTACTGTTGTATTATAGCTAATGGTACGGAACCCTTCGTGCGTGAGTCCGACTCGCACTTGGCCGGTTTTTTATATTGTATTAAAGTCATGAAATATTACATCATATAAGTTTAAGCCAAAGGACGTGGGTTCAAATCCTACCTGCACACAGGTTTTAATTTTTGGGTTTCTTATTTAAACTTATATAAGTAAGAAAGAACACTGTGAATGTTAAAAATATTAAAAACTAAAGATTACATTATTTAAAATATTCGCCAAAAAAGAAAAACTGACTTTAGTAAAGCGGTGCGAGGATGCGTAACGAAGCTGTGAAACGATGCGGGCGTTTCCACAGAGATGTACGTAGGTGAGGATGTATATCTGGCTCTTTTCAGATGTCACACCCATTCCTAGCGCACATCCGTAGCACAAATCTCTCGTTTGCTTATTTTGTACGTACAAAAAGCTCGCTCTGCTAAGCTGTTTCCGCTGGAGCTGCGCTCTCCCAACTGAGCTAGCTACAAAGGACGTTAGTCACTTCGCCTTTACATTTTGATTACATTCTAATGTCATTTATAAAATAATAGTTAGTTACCGAAATAATATGTTATGTATGTTATTTCGTATTTAAACTTTTCTACACAGGATAATACCTACATAGGTTTTAAATTTGTAATATCTTCCACGTCAATTATTGTTTTTAAATTAAATCTAAAAATTAGGAATATTGATGAAAGCTGCGCGTTACAGCGTTAAGCCGCACTTGAACATTTCGGCAGGCTTTGCCAACGTGTAGGTGGCTGAGTGGTTAGGCAATCGCCCGGTATGCGAGGACCGCGGGTTCTATTCCCGCCTTAGAGAGTCATTTATTCCACGTGTTTTAGGCGTATTTTTAATCTTGACTGAAAATAACATATTTTTCTGCGTGTAAACTTTGTTGTATTAAGCGAGTAGATTCTTTTTATGTCCGAAGGAAGGTGGAAAGCAATTTCGGTGAGAGCAGCGCCAGAAAATGCAAATGTATGGGCGGCCGGCGACACGTAAATATTTTGTGATCCCACGTTTATGAGGGTTTTATTCTGATTCATGTTTGTCACAGGTAGATTAGAGGTGCATTGCAACCTTAGTTTTACGAATATGAATGAAAGTGCTCCAACAGAATGTTTTTACATTATTTCGCTGTAGCTGTAAAAAGGTCAAGTAATCCAGCAAAAATACTAAACGTTGCTGAAGGCTTATTTATGTTCAGAAATAAAAAATATGATTAAGTTCCAACAAACGGTGCGAAAGTATGTGCGCAATGCACAAGTGCAATGCCCGACGACCGCGACAATCCGACAAGACCAGAGTAAGATCATCTTAATTACAATATGAAACAAGTAATGCTTAATTATTTAAAAACAAAATACCCGCCTGCAAAATTTACTATATTTTTGAAATGGTCTTCTCACTAGGTTTCATATGACACCCATATTGTTATTCTTACTCTGTTTTACCTTACCCCCTTCCCCTTTTATCATTTGCAGGCGCCATTTTCAAAATTTATGTATCCCACGACTTTTTCACTCACATGTTAAAATCCGTACAACCCTTTGAGCTGTCTACAGCGTGCCAAAAAATGTGGGCATACATACATACATACTTACATACGCTCGAAAAACATTACCCTCTTTCTGGCGCAGTCGGGTAAAAATCTTGCGCCTTGGTTAAGTCTTTCGACTTAGAATTGTTCATAATATATAAAAATAAAACCTAGTGTAGAAGACGAGTAAAACCAGGGCTCTTATGTTGTAACTTGGAGTCTTATTTTCTGACCGACTATAAAAACAAGGAAGGATTAGAAAAAAACTGATAATTTTGAATAAGGAAAGCCGAAACAGAAGGAAAGGTGATGCTGGTCACCAACACCTAGTTTATATTTGTTCATACCTTGGCCGCCCGAAATAGATTCTTCCACAAAAAGCTTACTCATTCCACCTCTAAGCTGAATATCTACTTCGCTAAATCGAATGTCTGAGAATCGCTTTCACTAAAAGAATTGAAATACAAAACTTCTGCAACGCTTTAGAAATACAAAACGAAGTGCATTCACCGTAAACAGGATTACCTGCGATTTTTCTTGAGCTCTTAAGTAGTGAAAAAGTGAAAAATCTGATTTATGCAAATGTCAATGAAAAGTACTTACTCAAAGAAGCCTGGAGACTTGGTAAGCTTTAATTTCAGCGGGTACCTAGGGCAGGATTCACAAGTTAGCGGCGTTAAGCCTCGATTTATCGTCCTTCTTCTTCAGCCAGTTTGCTAAGCCGGCGGCACAATGAAGACAAGCTGGCAACAAGCACAAATTCACGACACCTGCTGCTTTTAGCATTCATGCTTATTATTCATATCACCTTTAATTATTTTTACAATTAAAGCAATTTCTGTGCAGGTTTTTGTGAAAGTAAATTTTGCACAAAACATTGATCGACCGTGTCAGCCGGTGGGACTTGACCCCATGACCCTTCGCTATCCGGGTGAATGCTCTTCCAACTGAGCTACACAGGACGTTAGTCAGTCGACCACTTTTGTAAGAGCCCACCGGATGACGGGAACCGTCATATTTTATTCGTACCGCCATTTCACGTGCAATAAGAATGTACATACAAATCGTCCTTAAAAGGCAATAATGTGCTCATCTACCGTAACGAATTGTCTACACTAGCGGATAATCGTCACTTTTAGCTGGAAGCCGATATTGTAGGCCCGCCTTAGTACAGAAATACGCATTATAGGCCCGCAGTGGCTCGCCGGCGCCCATACCAGCCCGAAGTTGGAACCTTGATACCCCCTTCCCCCACCCCAACCCCTCCAACCTTTCTTTCTTGTTTTTCTTTATCAGACTAGGTAATTGTATTACGTTAGTTTTTACTTATTTCCACTGGAAGTCTGAGGATAATACAATTATTTTTTTCATGTTTGTAGCCGACACGATACGGGTTCGTGTCGCAAATTATTGGCTAAGCTGCATTTTATATGGGTCAATAAACGCAATTATCTATGTAAAGTTAAATATTTGTGGTCACTTCAGATTGTTCATTTGGGCAAAGACTTGGAAATATAGTGTGATTATTTCTTTATGATTAGAAACGTAAAAGTATTCTCACTATTTACTATGACTTTTTCGGAGGTACCACGCCCACTTACACTTCGAAATAGGTTCTCAATTCGTCTGAATATTTTTTGAGACTCCGCTACCACTCTCTTATATTGTTTAAACGTGACCAGAACTTTATTGTTTTTTTTTTTTAATTAGAACCAGTATGAGCTGCTGCTTTTAGACAGGTTTTTACACAGTATTATTAAAATATTACAGTAAAGTAGGAGATGTGTGTAGATAAGCGAGTATAAGGTAGAGTGCACGCTATCATGAGCCGTCCTAAGGTCGCGCACACACGGCCTGATTTATTATTAAAGTGATGCATGACCTCAACAGTAGTGGCTGACTTTGTGGAACGCTACAAGTACGATATCCAATCGAAATCAAATTAAACGTTTAGACAATTATGTTCGCTTACAAATAACCATGGGTAGAGTTTCATCAAGGTCCATTACGAGTAGCTTAGTTATTCAATCAAAATGTACACGACTCTAGTAACACTGGATCAATTTTACTTCATTAATACGCTGTGTCTTGCATAATAAACCTATTGGTTGGTCTTGGCATGGTTCCATTTAGTAATTATCAAAAAGAGCCTACCTTTAGCCTTTCATCTTTCAAGGTATATCACTGCCAACCAACGAAGCAAAATTCGTCAGTTACAATTTTACTACTTTGTTGTAACAGTTAACAACGGTGTTATATTACCACAAAATAATGTCGTAAGTGTTATAGCACCAAGTATGTTATCAAAGCCAGGGTTGCTATCCAAGACATAGGTTACCAAAAAGCATTGAATAAGCATTTTCGTTCCCGTGGTAACTCGTAGTCGTTAAAACTTAAATTTATTTCAATCTCGAGATTGTACTTGTACTGTAATTTGTTTTCAAATAACCAATTGTAGTGTTTCCAAATTGAAAGATTTTAGATTGAGGTATTCAATTTGAAGTAACAGATAAGGTTGCCATTAAATTGATTATTATTCGCAAGCTAGACATTGTGGTGGCGCCCGCTGCCTGCTGCCCGCTGCGGCTGATCGATGCATTCGACCGGCCACTGCGTCATGCCATGTGGTGGGTCAACGGCACGAATTCCAAGCATTTTGGGGAAAAGCTATTTCTGGCGACAGATAGTATCGGGGCAGTAATTCTTATTTGTGCAATTTTTTTTTGACATATGAACTTCGGCATTTCTGGAATTGGACTCCTATCGTATACTATCCTACCCATGTGAAAATATAAGTATTTACGTATACAGGGCGCCTTTAGAATATAAATTAGGTAATATTTTGTCACTAAGGGGGATTCTTTAGTTTGGAAGTAATTAATAAATAAAATATTATTATTGCACTAACTGAACTGTTAAGATTTTTTTCACACTACCTACTCGGCAATGTTCAATTACACATCAAGTAACCCTGACTCAAAGTGAGTCATTGCATCCCTAGGGACGTAATGTTGTATGAAATTTCATTACGCCCCTAGGGAGGCAAAGTGATTTGAATTTCGAATAAGAGTTCGTGGGCATGATCACACCAGCCCGTCCCGCACCAAAGAGAACATATTTGAAATTTGAACCTGGCAGCCAAGAATTTTAGCACGAATGGAATGAAAAAAAGCGTGCGCTTCTTAAAAAATAAATAAATAAAGAAAAAAATCTATGTATTTTAAGAAATTACAAACACTGTTTTCGTAAAACTGTTTAGTGACGAACACCAGAGTCCATTAGCTGTAAAGCTGCTGGTATTGTTAATCATAATAATTTACTGCCAGAAAAGTCAAAGGATAACTCTCAAATCCTTCGTTACGCTCGAGATTCAAGATGACGCCCGTGACATAAGACATTACTTTACCCCCTTGGTGAATAATCTACTATTGTTGGCTCATTAAAGCGGGATTGATTTTATAAGAGAGATGTGTTATAAAAAACAATAAAACGTTATTTAATATCTAGACTTAAAACTTATATATTTTTTCTAATATAATTTAATAATGTGCTCGTCCCATTAATTATGACGTGCGAATACGAATAAAACATTGCGGCAACCCTATTAGGGCGTGTAAAAGCTATCCGACAACCCTACAGGGGTAAATTACCGAGCTGGCTGGCATCATTCAAATTAATTAGTGGAGCCTGCGAGTGCGTGGCGTCTGCAAACAAATGCTGTATGTTGATGCAATTGTCAACAAATAAACAATATAACCTAGTTTATTAATGATGCCTTTTCACGAGGTTGCGTCAATGGCTAATTTAAACTTAATACGACATTTCATCGCGAATCATCTGAGAACTAGGTAATAGTAATGTTGTTCCTGGGATAAAACTTAAACCTTGTAAGAGGCGCATTTATTGTGAAAAGATTTTCTATAAAACGAGGTACAGCGTAAGTCAAGTCATAGTGTAATATTACCAACCATACAATACTGGCAAATTATATTTATCAAATCAGTCAGTAACATTCGTGATTTTGTACGTAAAATTATTACGTTGTAATTTGTACTGCACTCTAAGGTGGGCTATACTTATCTACAATTTCAGCATGTTAATAATTGTACGTCTATAAATACGTTAATATAAAGAGTTCAGTACGTGTGTATTTTTACACTAATGCTTAGAGTTAAACCAAACACAAATATTTTAGTATTTACAGAGGTAACCCGGGGGATGAGCTTTGAGCCTCCTAAAGTTTCCAAATCAAATTATCAGAATATAGTAGTTTCTGTGTATACACCCGTATTTGATAGCGAGCTTGTGTAAAGACAGCCCTGTACCCAGAATCAGGGTCACATTTGCGGTGTGTAGATAATTGGTAACGGCTTAGTTCAAGGCGTTTCAGGGTATTTTTACGCAGGCAATGGTATATAAATTACGTTATTTTATTTAAAAAAGCACATTGTAGAGCGAGTATTAGTGGTTAACGCTTTTGTATCACAATTTTAAAATGTTGGACTATAGACTAATAAAGGTTAATGCCACATTGCATTTTTGTCTCAAAAATCTCAGTTATATCATCACTCAATTACATCGCACCAAGTATTCACTGCTGAAAGATTATAGTTAGTTGCCACAAAAGATTTACTACGAAATATCAAAGGGCAGACGAAACTTACAACAAACGATACACACAGCTATTATTCCGAAAGGTTTCATATTACCAATACGAAGAATTTTGTGCTGACTGAAAACGTTTTTCGTAGAATATTGCGTCTACGTCAATTTTAAGTGCTACGACCTGCTACGACCACTGGCTACGAGCTTCGTAGCATAAAGAAAGTAACTACGTACTCTTTGTGCTAAAATTTTTTGAAAGTTCATACGAGTACACGGTCTCTTGTGGCTTCATACGATAACCGCACCGGTGATATATGTATTATAAACTGTGTTGTGACAGTCGGTAGCCTAGCAACTTCCTTAACCGGAGGTCAGTGTACAAGATAAATGAAGAACTTCTTAGGGTCGAGTTCCCGAAAACTTGTTAAATTTTAAAATATATATTTAATATTATTTGTCATATTTTTTTATGGAAATCGTATTACCATCAATTAAGGTTTAACAGCTGCTTCAAAATTGGTAAAGTCGGCATTCTATTCCAAGATAACGTTGTACTCGACGCTGCGCTAGTTTTTTTTATCGATAGCTTCGAACAGAAGATATAAATTCGCCAATACCATGACCTTAACCAGTTTTTAACTAAGCTAAAATATTACCTCTACGCATGAACATACCCAACTAAGCCGAAAAGTTACGTAAAAAACTTTTAATTTTGTGGTACCGTATAAATCACAAAAGTAAAGTGGATAATTAGAGGAAAGTTTCTTAAAACTCTTGGAAACGAGAGCTGAAAAATGAAAAGTGAGATGAAATTTGCGATGGAAACCGTCGAATTACGTTGTGTTAAGAGACTTTTTAGGGCTTTATACTCGCTTGTGCTGCGGGGATCTCTGCCGCGGTAAAATATTTAATGAAAGGTCTTTCGCCTAAACCGTTAAGTACTCGTAGATCTAGCCCTTCCTACGCACACCGCTTTCTTCGGATTAAATTGGCTGGCTAGGAGATAGCTATAGATTTCCCGGGGGAATGGAGTAGAGAGTCGACGAACTTTCTTTATAGCACGAATAGTTGCATATTCATCCATGGAGCACTGTGGCCGGCACATCAGACTGTTCTTTTTTGTTGCAAAATAACCTCTATTACCACTGCATAAGATGCCACAGTGTTTACCTTGACGTAGTGCCGTTCGTACATGGACGGTGAAAGTAGTTGCGGTTTTTATACTTTTGCTGTATAATCACTAGAAATACACACTAACGCTTGAGTTGCAAAACTACGCGGTGTCTGTAAAATACTGTCAAGATAAATAATTTGCGGCGTGGCCACAAGGTCTCATATTAAGAATACCAATAGGTATGCTATGCAATACCCTACTTACTCCTATACCTACAACGAAACGCAAGGTGCCAACGCTACCTTTTCTAGCGTCATGCAATTGGGTAAAATATATACCTATATTTTATACCGTTAGCTTAATTATATGAAAAACCAAGCTTGTTTGAACTATATTTGTGAAAGAAATTAACGACTGAGCTTATGATATCGTTTCAACCAACAGTTGAGCATATTGAATAATGTATCGGTATTAACAACGTAAGCGGTTTATTGGTGTAAACGACGGCAAAGATGATATCCAAATCCACTCAATCTTGTTCACTTGAGAACATCGGGCTGCTAAGACCATAATAAATATCTGTCACTCCATATTAAAGTCCATTTCCATAACCCTCGTCAAATATTTTTGGGTCAGGGACAACCTAGTTATGAATTGCATTATCTAGTGCTTTTTGTTGATGAATCCTAAGGTAATTTCAATCCTGGATTGTAATATCCTGTCCGAATTCTGATACTATTTTCGGAAAATGAAAATCACTCCGCAATGAAAAGCTATCAGTTGTCTCAACTGTCTGCCTGATAGCTGAAATAGGTAATAATAAATGGGCTGGTTTTACATCTAAGGAAGGTGGTCGGTTTTTGAACAGTGTCGCATCGTTTGCTTAAATATCGTCTAAAGATTCACGAATGTGTTCTAAGAAAACCATAATAAAGCCTACCTATTTTGGTCTCATCGTGTAGGTATTCACTCGCCGCTCAAGGCTGTAGACGAAATAGGCACACAATGCGACACATCTCTGGAATGTTTTCGTTGTTAGGCGCGGTGCGAGCGTTGAGTGAGGCTTGCACAATTATGACGGGCTGTAATGATCGCGTGCCCGCGCCCGCGACCGCAGCCCGCAACTAGTAGCGACGGTAACTAGGTCACTCAGAACACAGGTGCTTTACTAGTACTTAATTGGTGTTGTTTTAATACTGGCTTCTTACTTAGTAACCTCTAAATATGTTACCATGTATGTTAGTCTGTAAGGTATTTGTTCTATGAATATGTATTACGTCTGTAATACTTTGCTTGAAGTAAATAAATAAACAAAATAAACTCAGAGGTGTACTTAAAACAAGTACTTAGTGTTCATGAAGGGAACAATGTGCCATAGCGTTGTGTGAGCGCTAAATGCGCTAAATGCTAACCCCACAATGCGAGGATGCGCGACGAGTCGGTAAATAATAGGCGATTATCTTATTGCACTCGTCGCGTAGCGCGGGTTGTATATGAAAAGTCCCTGAGTTAGTGCAGAAAACGCGCTTTTTAGCGCGGAGGAAATGTTTTACGTATACCTGCTATGCCAGGGACATACCAGCGGGTTATGTGGGATTTCGTTGACTTTCACTAAAACCTCCACGGATTCCGTCACCAGCAGATAATCGCTCAATGCATGCGGTAGCCTCTGGCATTACTTTGAGCAAAACTCAGTATGATTTGCATCACCGCTTTAAAAAAATCAAAAATTTATAAAAATCAAAAATATTTATTTAACTTTAACAAACGTATTTCTACAGCAAGTGGCCAGAGTCTCCTTTTAAGGATACTTGTGCCAGGAGCTCTGCAGATGACATGCTATATATATAAATTAAAATCTACATGTAATACACGTAACATTTTATTTGTTCGAGTTTGAATCGTGTTGCATGAAATACGCGGTTCTTCGTAGGCCGCATGACGTAACTGGGTCACTCGGAGCACACTCTGCTAGTGTTGTGCCATGTCACTAATACAGAATAAAATACTTAACTCATTTGTAATCAACGAGGACGTAATGATGTTTATAATGAAGGCCACATTGGGAACAAGCGTTTAAAAACACGAAGCCGCGGCGCCGCGACGATTCTATTGCTCTATTCAAAACCTATAGGGTACCTAACTCCCATAGACCATGAAATTAGGCAAGAAGAAAGGTTTTCAGCATATGTAAAGGAAAAAAATCTGAAACCACACATTTGTGGTTACAATATAGTTTTTTTTTTTGTAATTACACTTGCCCGGGTTCTTCTTCTGAATAATCATTTTTAAGAGTGTAGGGCCCCTTCAACCCCCTTATTCATCCTTTTATGTACCTACGTTTCAATTATTAAAACTTCAGTATTTTTAGTAAATATGTATCGAATAACAATTATGTCGCAGTGCGCATGATTTTCCTAATAGTTCGATTCTCGGAAATCGCGACCTGGCGCGGTGCTGCAGAGTGTATTGAAATATTTTTATGTCTTTCATGTTTCGTAATTTAAGGTAAATTAACAAACCCGAAAGACACTGTTTTGAATGATAAAAACTACTTGCACTTTGGTTTTACTGTGTCACCACAATCCATGAGACACTGAAACGAAATTGTAAAAACTGACTATTATAGGTATGTTTTAGCACACAGAAACCGGAACTTCCAAAACAGTCCTAAAACGTATATAATACCCAACCCAAATTTAATTTATTTAAATAATGATAATTTATTACTTACCCTTAGGGATCTTTGGCAAATGCTTACATAAAGCCGGGGAAATTGAGACTCACTTTCGGATTGGAGTGGATAAAAAAATAAATTATCGCTAGTAGTCTTTGATTTTACTCTTTATTAAAAAATTTTTTATAATTAAATAGTTTTTTGTTTTAATGCAAACAACTTATGTACTGCAGAAGACCTATCGCGGCTTCGCCATGAATTAATATAGCATTGGTCGCGTTATGTAATTATTTTATAAATTATAAGTAACCGTTAAAACCTAGAGCCCAACCAAAACAACCGTTATTCTGTTCTGTTATGTTATTCTGGCACAAAAACTTACGTTGTCTTTGTATAATGCACGGTTTTAGTGAAATCATATAATTTTGTCTCTTAAAGAAACTTTTACGCAGCATTAATAAGTGAATGACACAGCCAACGTATTGCATGATATAATATATTTGCTAGACTTTTAGCAATTTGCTTGTCAATCGCAACCATCTCCTAAAAATCCACTTGAAAGCCTTTAGTGAGGCTTTCTAACATGCTGTAGTACCTACCTAAGGTTGATAACCGGCACACAACCCGGTCTTAACTGGGCCGACCGAGAGATTTAAATAGACAATTTATTCAGAACTAGAAGTATTTACATTATTAAATAGACAATTAAATGATATTATTCGAGGCCTTTACCCTGCATTTTTATCTAATCGGCATCATGTACTCGTATTCGGTAGACCAAATTTAATAGTTAGAAAGACTTGCAAGGTGCAGGCAGCCAGGCACCATCGTCTTACGTATAACATTAACATTGCTAAACAGTATAATAAAACATCTTAGTAGAAAATCCAATACTTAAAAATGTTAGTTACTTACTCGTAAGTTCTAGTCAAATTCCACAACCATTCAAAGTTATTGCAAGTTTTGCGTTTACGTCAATAATCGCATAGTTGAATGTCGATTAAAATAGATCGTTTCGACGAACGCGGTCGATACAGAGGGGCGACACGACATCTATGACATGTCGTGGTGTCGTTATTATGTTTTTACGGCGACAAACTGACTTCTTATCAAGCAGGAAAAATTGGTTTGCGAGTAACAGAAAATTTCCCAAGTGTAACATTTTGTTTTTTGTTTTCACATTATAGCTGAATGTTTCTTTTTGAATGCCGTGAGAAAATATAGGGATCTCATCTCATTCATCACAAAGGTAATTTTCCTGATTGAGTCAGTCAAGAGTAAGCACTCTTGTTTGAGTCAACTTGGTATCAAGTGCAATATTTTTGTTACGGAAATTCAAATATTCAATGAAATTAAATTAGTTTCATTACTGGTTTTATGTACTCGAAATAATTATTAAAGCTATTTACAGAGAATATTATAAAGTTTCATTCGTGAAAAATATCCTACTAAGATCTTTGAGCTAAGTTTAATTTATCACAACAGCCATCAATATCACTTAAAATTTCACTGAATAAGGTTTTTACCTAAGTTTACGGTGGCAAACTACTTACGTTTATAAATTTTTCTGACAAAAGAAAAATCAGGCTTCCGAAAAATTTTACGAATTGTTCCGAACTTTTTATATACCCGAAGCATATAACATTTTGCCCGAAACGATAGCATGGATGGACATCTCATCGCAGAACTTTTATTGCCGAGTTAGGAGAGCATTCTGGCGTTTCCGAATAGGGTTGGCGGTCTTCACTTACGTCGACTAAGATAAAATTGCGTCGTCTTACGCAGTTGTTATAGGGCGTAACAAAAATGTAAAGTTTGATGTACAGGTAGACGGCTATACTTCGCTAAGCTGCGCTTCTGAGAGCATATTCCAGTTTCCATGATTAATCACTTTGAGTAAAATCTCGCCCGAATTTAAGGTCAACCGTGATCCACGTCTAAAGCGTTTAATTGTAAGTTACTAGCCAATATCATCATTAGTAACTATGAAGTAACTTTCTTTTCGTACAAAGTAAAACTAAAACCTCGGTTTTCATCACTAGAAGTAAGCGGCTTAGATATACAGTCACGTGCTACTTTTGTCTATGTTTACAACAACAACATTTTGATGCGAGGCTTGTAAAACGAATGTTAGCAGCCCTACGCCTGGAACCGTTGACCGGGTTGCGCATCGATCGCGCGCCGCGGTTCAGCTGCGTTCGCCGCTAATTATGCCGCGATTGATTCCAATATCACGATCCAATATCGCGCAGATAGAACTAAGAAAAAAAGCTAAACGATTATATAGAAGTCTGCGCAGAGAGAAGGTAAATGGTTAATCAAGAAACCTATTAAAGGGTATACTAATTTTCAGGAACGACGCAATATATTTTGCTGATTACAGAAATAAGTTTAGTATCTGCAACCGAAACGGACCAATAATTTAAGTATTAAAAGAAGTATAAGTAGAAAAAATTATAGCGCTTTTATTGCAAGCGCAACTTAGTAACTTTCCTTTACCTCCTCGTAGTTCTGTTTGAGTAGAAGTCTATATTTCATTAGAATGCTAAGTTATCTATTATATGTTTATATTATGTAGTTAGATATTCAAGCTTAATTGTTAAAATTACAAGTATTTCACATCGCGCAGAGTTACCCAGGCCGGTGAGTATTGTCAGACCCTCAGACAGGCTGTCTGTCGCGCTGACCCGGTCGCTGCGATCGATGGTGCCGCATCGCGGTTACACCTACGACTTTAAATATCAATTATCAATTTTGACTAGAAGTTTGTTTTCGTCTCAATCAAGAGTCACAGTGGGCGTGTGTCAAATGCGGGCGGAACGTCTGTCGCGCTGCCCGGGCACGGATCGATGTCGCCGCACCGCAGCATATCCGCCAAGGGGTTAATTACGTCGCGATTCACAAACACATTAAACCCTTAGACTTTTAACAGAAAGATGCATCTTTATACTAATTTCCAGGGAATAACTTCAAATAGGGACTTCAATAAGATTGTTGTTAAACTATAAAATCAAAAGGTATTCTTACTCAGCTGTTTACTTCGCTGGCGTAGCGACCCAAAGTAGATCTTGGCGTCTGGCACTAGTAGTCGCCACTCTTTCTGGTCCTGCGCAATCTCTTGCCAATTGGAGAATTAAAGTTCACGGAGGTCCACTTCATCATATCTAGATCATCCGACTGGTCGTTTCCACTTGGTTGTGCCAGCCTGACGACCGTATTGTTGTAGTGGTTCACGCCACGGACTTCTAAACCAGGCGGTTGCGAGTTCGAATCCCGCAAGGGGCAAATGTTTGTGTGATGAGCACGAGCATTTGTACCTAAGTCATGGATGTTTAAAAAGTATTTAAGTATGTCTATCCGTTATCCTAGTCACTATAGCACAAGCTAACGCTTAGTATAAGGCTAGGTAATTGGTGTGTTTGTTGGAACAATTTATTTATTTATTTTTTCGATATGCCCGCTTCACGGCACGATCTTCCCCCATTCTTCAACGTGCCAAAGCCATCGGAATAAGCTACGACCTCTTTGATTTGGCGTTTTAAGCCTCGCTGCCATTCATCAAGATCAAACAAAAACCAGTGTCATATCTTGGTGCTCCTGCTTACAAGCTTGGACGCTAAGACTAAATGGAAGGCTGCCGAACATCTTAGGGCGTTTTGAATTCGTATTAGGATTTCTTCCTCTCTCTGATTGGAATCAGAACCAGTGCATTTCAAGGTACTTGAATTTATCAACACTTATTTAATATGTGGTTTATTTATTTATTTTAGCTTTATTGCACAACTAAAACTTTGTACAAAAGGCGGACTTACGAGTAACTACTGGACCCTACTGGGTCCCGTAACTACTGGACCTTTTCTCTGTTCCTTGGTTTCTATGTACCTTTTTATATTGGAGTTCCATTTTACTCAGCTGATGCAGTTGACATAAAGACAAGGTTAAAAAATTACACTTTTTCTACAGATAAACCGTTATGTTTACTTCAATTTCTATTTCGCAGATTTCATCGACAGAAAAATACTATAGTTAGTCACAGACATTGTCTCAATCACTTAGTCTTTTTACAGTCTAAAACAGAGTGAGCTTACGAAAAGAAACTTGATCAGTCATGTTTTCAAGGACTTGGGCTTGTGCCCTTGAGCTTAGTAGCTCAAGCACATGTTAACGAAATTTATAAAGTAAAGGCTCTACATAAATCTTTTAATTTCCTCCTTAGTTTAGCGTTCCTTTGTTTTGTTCAGGAAATGTGTTACGAATTTCTCGAATGTTTTAATCGCTAAAGTTATAAGTAAAGTTCCACTGGCAACCTTGGCCTTTATTACAAGTCTGACCTATTCTTGGAACCTATAGCATTCGCCTACGCGTGGGACTCCCTTTTAATAAATCATTTAAGCTTGGACTCATGACACTGATGGGCATAAAGTCAGTTCAGTATTTTGATATTAACCGGTATTATAACTTGACTATGTCACATGTTATTCTGAGAACTAACTTAGCAGCCTCGTACATATAAGTAGTACCACAGAATACGTGTTAGTACTTCGTAGTACTATGTGGCCTTTAACTCTGAGGTATCATGGAAAAAAGTGCTGTAGAGTTTGCGATTGGTAAAATAATGTAAGCCGGAGAGGGTGTTTCATTGATCACTTTAAAAAGAAAAGAAAGGTTCCTAAGAAGGACGTAGTAAATTATCCTCACCCTTCTTAGTATGCGTAGGGCGTTTTTTATTTTGTTAGTATGGGAAAGAGTCTTCAGAAAGGACAGACTTTTAACTGGATATATATTAGATAAATTACCGAAGTTCAAGTGAATTATAACATGGTCTTTCATGCTACTACCTACAAAGTACCACTTAAAAAGGAAATTGTTTTTAGCTTCAAACTTTGTTTGGTATGATACAATACAGATCAAGAGTACTTATTTATTACATAGTTTCAGGTTGTAGGTACTGTAAATGATACATAATCAATTTGCTATCCAGCCATTCATCGAATTTCCAAATTCTAATTTCTTAAACAAAAGACAAAAGATGTAAAATTAATATAACTTCTGTCTTTCCCGCCATGAAATAAAATAAGATATTTCGGATAACTACTGCAGTGGAGACTGTTCCGAATTTTGATATATTGTTTTGTTGGTGCGCTGCGAGTGCGTTACCTACGGATCGGCCCTGACCTATTTACGGAGTTTATCTACAGGAACGGCGGAGGGCAGGGTTTGTTCATGGAGAAAATTCCGAACACTTCAACTAGTAGAAGTAACATTGCGCATCAGTATTTATTGACTTCACGAGAAATTTGTTTTGAACGAGGAGATTTTGAGAGGAGGGATTTGAACTACCTACCCAAAAATTGGAGCATGTTTTGTTTTGTCGCATTGTAAGTGATGTCAGTAAAGGCCTTAAATTTGTAAGTCGTTGCACGTCACGAATAACTTAGAGAAAATAAAAGTTATTTATTATGTAAAAAAAACATACTGATTCTATAAAGAACGTGTGTTGTATAATAAGTAATAATGCCTACGTTACGTCCCGTTTAAGTATGCCGTAATTTTCAGCCATTAAATATCGTAAGGGTCGTTTCGCCCCAGCAATCAATAATACCCTACGATTAGAACGTACCCTCGCAATTTATGGAATTCAGCGCCAGTAAAATCCTAAACTTAGTGAAAAGTGGGTCAAGACCGAAACATGACATGATATAAGCCTGAGGGAGTCTGAAATGTGTCAGATTACCAGGTTGGTTACTGGGATTAACCCCACCACTTTCCTTTCTACTCCCTGGGGAAAAAATTTACGTAACCTTCGATCATACATCTTACTATTGCATTAAAATAAAAGGGGCCTAATATCTGTTAGACGGGTTATAAAAGCATCCTTGATTGAGCCACTGAGAAACAGCAACTGTTGTTGGTACTTAGCAAAAAAGTTGTGAGATCCATGAAATACGAGTACCAAGTCGGTTATTCAGTCTCTACTTAAGGGTTTTTCTGTCTTAAGTTATTACTTAATAAGGTAACCTAACAACATCTAATAGTGACCATATCAATATTACAAATCTTTATATTTAAATTATATTTTTATTAAATTAGATTGACTTGGCAATCGCACTAAACAATCTAATTTAATATAACATGTATTAATTGTGACATACATTGATTTATTATCTTCATTTTAAATTCAGGCTTCTAGTTTATTAGATATTTAGACTGCTGCGCCTACAGATTAGGAATATTGTTAAAAACGTTTCCACCAATAGTATTTATCGCACAAGTACCTATTTATCCCTTTGGGAAATATGAAAGCAAGTACATGGATTCCGTAGAAGGTTTTCCTTATTTGTGTTTGCTGCTCTCATTAACAAGTCAAGGGCTAATTTATTCTTTATGCCTCGTGGGGTTCTTAGATATCCTTGTCTGAAAAATTGATTTCAGTTACTTTTTTTAGCACGCCAAATTATTTAAAAAAATCCGTCCGAAATTAATTAAACTAAAATCTAATATAATAATAATAATAAAAGTTTATTTCAGGCAGAGCCCATAGCAGTTAGTAACAATAATTCTTAAAAACTAGTGTTAGTGATGATTACATGATACATTTACATTAGATTCATAATTCATTAATTTAATTGTATTATTATTATCTATTAAATACAACAAAATTAACCGAATATTTAATATTGTTGAAACAATTAAAATAATTATACAATTTAATAACATTGAATTAACAAAAACTATACATTTTTATGGCTAAAAGCCAGTACATGCAAGCGGTTCAGATGACCCATGAGGGGGCAGTCCCAGCGGTCAGCTAGGGCTGTCAGGATGATGAATATAAATTTTACAATTACATGAAGAGTGGTGCTGGTGCACGCCAGCAGCAGGCCATAGATCAAAATATCAAACCATAATCTCACCTCCTCTACTTCTTATAGAATCGTACATTCTTACTTGCAGTTTAGTTTAATGCTTTCTTTAAATCAATCAATTATTTCCTTAGTTTAATATAGCCAGAGCTTTACACAGAGAGATACGAGCACATCTTATTCAGCCAGTTGCAAATTAAAAACGGGCTACAACATCTCAAAAACTGCAGTGAGAGTCGACCTCATTTGCGCTCCATTGTATTTCACCTCCGTCTGTTTTACATGCGATAGGCGTGAAAGGAATGCCAGACCTTTGTACTTGTAGTTGTACCCGCGTGACTGCACATTAGCCTTCAAAGGATGTGACCTAGATACGAGGTATGCTTTAGGCTAAAGATACATGACTGGCCGCCTGGATCGGACAGCGGCTAAGCCTGGTTACTAAATCGACTGCTTGAACTACTTCGGGTGAAATATACAAAAAACACTCCAATATCGTTCATTCACTTCACAAAATTACATTTGAATTAGTTCCGCTACCTGCCACACAGGGTTTACTTGCTACATTTTTAAGCGGTTGACTGGTAAAGATTATTCAAAAGCATAAGTCCACCCATTAGTTATTATTCTGTGCAAAAGAAAAATATTTTATAATTTATTACACCTTACAATGTTATTACATCTCATGGCGAGTGTATGCTTGTTGTACTAATTTAGACCTCATCAATGCCCACTCTACCATATCTGCCAATTCTACCAAATTATCTGTTTTGTGTACTGCAAAAAATATTGTGTGGTCTTTGAAAAATGGTTACCATTTACATAATATGAGTGGATAATATTAAATTTGTTTGTTTACTACAAGCAGAGCAGACTTCAGTCTTGTATCAATACGAAATTACTGGTAAACTGAAACAGCTAAACTAAAATAGATAATTAATAATTAAATATACGAGTTTTTTTTATTTATTTGTGCATTTTTTAATTAATTGTTCCAAATATCTTTATTGTCGTCTTTGTATTCACCCTGTATGTTCATTAGCGCATAGCCTTAATCTACGTTGTTTGTTTTAAAAGGCTAGATTCCTGCGGGCAGTGTGACCTTTCGCATTGCGAGGTTCCCCTTTGACTCATCGACATCGTGCAAATTAATCACTTATTCCTGGTATCTCTATCTACAGTGGGGCTAGCGAACAGACGAAATTTCTAGAAATACGCGGTGAAGTAATTTTTCTGCGAAATGTTGTGAAGCTTTAGTTAAAGCTTTTTATAAAGCTAATAGCTCGGATAAACTAAAGAATACTGAAATAAAAATTTTAATTAGCAAACATACTTTTATTTAAATTAACCAATCAAGCCGATTTCAGAGATGATCAGCAATGAGGCTGTGTATTGCTTACGTACTTCTTCTTTTCATGTCGACTCTTGCATTATATATTACTAGTGGTTCCCCGCGACTTCCCCCGCAAGAGTTGGATTTTCCATATAAACTTTCATCCCCCATTTCACCCCCTTAATGTTTTTATATCGCGACAAAATGTAGCCTATGTCCTTTCCAGGGTCTCGAACTGTCTCCATACCACATTTCATCTCAATCGGTTCAGTGGTTTAAGCGTTAAGAGGAAACAGACAGACACACTTTCGCATTTATAATATTAGTATGGATATGGATTTTTTAGGAACACACATACTTATACAATAAAATTTCTAATGCGTACATCGGCTGCCTTGGCCGAAATTTGGTTGTGAATTTTACTTTTTTTACCCTATGCTAAACCTGTTCGTCGCGCTCAGAGGGCAAATAATCACATGAGCTTATTGTTGAATTAAGCACTCTTACAGTTTAGCGTTTCTGGTGTTCCTGTCCGATTACTGCGGTGTGAATGACGGATTGCCGCTTACTGAGAATGAAAGAACATAGTATTGCTCTTAAACTTGTACCAGACATTTTATCTCCTGCTTGGCTAATTGAGTTGAAACCAGCCGCCGTACCGTCAAAAATCGGAGCACATTTTGTAACACTTAAAGGACATCATAAGTAACTTGTGGCACACCTAAGAACTGCCCTTTACCCTCCGGCTCTATGCAATAAACATGCACACAATCGGCTTATGCGCATTAGCACCCGTCTGTACTGCAATGCCGCCGACCGCGACAACGCGCCCGCGCCTCTTACGCTAACTCGATTTACTTGAACGCGATGATCACTCAGACGATTACGGGCGGTTACGATTAAGGTATTGCTCTTTAATTCGTATTCTTTTTGAAGCCTTAAGCAAAAGAACGTTTGCTGCAGCAGTGTCAGTAGCCTTTTTTAACAGTCGGTTCTTGTTTTGTTGATCACAGTCAGAGTTGAGTCACAGTCAATGTCATCATTAAATCCGAACCCGTTGTATTAGCGTCATTTGGTATAATTTAAAAATCTTACTGCTGGGCAAAAGCCTTAACTATGAGGAGGTACATATGAGCTATGCTTCACCATGTGGCCTCAGTGCGGATTGGTTGAAGGGTGTCCTGTAAGGCAATAAAAAAATAAATTATAATTTAAGATTTTTAAGTAGTAGTCGTTTTTAAGTTATAGTGCAAATACCTCTAACGTAAAAAATATACTCTTCAAACTAATCGCCGTATGACAGATATATACAATTTTGGATACAATAAAACTACATAATGTGCCATACTCACAGACGTCAATTAAAGTTTCCTTCAGGGACGGTGTGAGACTACACCGTCCCTTCCTATTTCACTGACAAAGAAAGTGACAGAACGAGACCTAATTAAAGATTAAATTTAATGGACGACTCTGAGTGCGGCAGTAAGACCTCATCACTCACTTATAGATTCAACATTAACTCATTACCATAAAAACGCCGGCGCCATACTTAAAGATAAGGTTAAATTTAAGACCGTCGCATTATTCTCTAAGTATTCGTAATTTAATTATTGTAAGGTACAATACGTGCCAAATTAATAGGCATACCGAAAGACGGTCCATTTTTCCGGTGTTCCGTTAATTCCTATAAGAAGATTACTACATCCAATTTCGTAGCGATGAATGCGTAGTCGTCAATGCTACGCATTGCTACGAGCTACGGCTACGCCGTAGCCGAGTAGTGAGTGGGCGTAGGAATTCAGGAGCGGTATTTACATTTATCGTCCACAAATAAACAAACAATGAAAGTGCGTCGTTTATTTTAAATACAAGTTTTGTTTTTATTCACTAACTTAAACTAATGAATTGAAATTTTAGATTAATTTAATAAATAGTTTGCCTGCAGGACCAGTGAATCAGAATCAAGTGAATACATGCGCATTAACTTACAAGATGTTTGTTTTGTGAGTGTTTTGCGTTTCAATATTAAAACACGATTAACGCAACGTATACCTAGTAGATAAAATAATATATACCTTTAATTTATTACTATCCGTCCCCCCGCTAATACTAATGTGTTTCAAATTCAATAAATCAGTTCACTTTTTAAAGATACAATAAAACATGAATTTCCAACATAACAAAATAAAAGTTGATTTGAAAAAATACTTCGTACGTGCCTTATGCGCGGTTATTTCTATAGAGCGATACTAGCGATCACATGCCTGGATATTGAAATACAAACAGAATCAATTGCTTAATGTTATGTACCCTCTATTTATCTTTTCTTAAAATTCACTAGATTTCAATAACAGAAGCGCATAAGAGCGAGCGGTTAGATCGATACTCGCGTGGGAAGAAACTTGTTTTGTAAATGCGCAGCGTTACACCGCGGCCCGGCGGCGCGTTATCAAACACCATTGCTTACAAAATGGGGCAGCTAGGCCGGCCGCTAGGTACTGAAACAATGTAAGACCACTTTATGCCGCTGAAAGTGGCAAAATTTGGACGGTGGCATGTGTATATTGTTTGAAGGAAGATACGACTTGTTTTCGTGTTTATGTTTATTTGGATGTATGTATTTTACTACTTTAAGCAATTGAATCTTGGTATCATTCATCATCTAAAATTAAATAACTTAACACAAGTTGTAAATATTTTTTTAATTTTCGAAACTATAGGTAAAGTACACACATTGCATGAATGTAGTAAATAACATCTCCTTTGTAACAGATAATTACAGCTATTGACAAACAATCAAAAGAGCAAAATTATTGACAAAATCGCATAGTTTGTAAACGGTAGCGAGAAACATTTCTAAGAATAATGAGGTTTTGAAGAAATCGTAAGGGCGAAAATATTATATACCAGATTAGCTCAGAATATATGTAGTAAGGATGTTTTTAGAGCTGTGCGGATTTAGATACACACGCGGGATTAAGTTGCCTACATAATTTGTGATGCGTAGTACCACACGCGACATCGCAGTGACATGTGAAATGTTCTTTGGCATCACAGATTATGTATGCGTGAGCAAATCCACACAACTCCAGAAAGGCCCTAATACTTTGGTACATTTATAGAAGTAGTTTGACTACTAAAATAAGCAAAACTTACAACTTGATATGGCATTGTTGGGCGATGCTTTGTGAAATGGATTCGACGAAATAATAAAATTAATCCAACCCACACGCGTAAACGAATGGTAATTTATTCATAAGTTCCAACAAGAGTGGCGGTGAAAACAAGTCTACGAGTATTGGACACAATGTTTTATAAACCTCAGTATCCATAAATCAACATAACAATAACATTCATACATATTTGAAATATATCTTAGTAGAAACTTATACTTTTCTTCTTCTTGTCTAAAGTCTGTCTGCCAGGTACAGTCGGCTGCACGTCTGGATACCCATGTGAACTACGAATACAGCTTTTATTATGTAGAGAATATAGGCGGTCTCAAGGTCAAAGGGGTTTACCAGGAAGTCAAAAAGTGAATAGATATTTTGTCATGTCAGTGCAATTTAAATATATTTTGTAAGTGTGTATGCATCTGTCAAAAAATGCGCAGCAGTCTTTCCGACACTAAATATATTTCACTAGGATTGGAGTCTTTGGATCATCCACGGTACATCCGGCTCCAGCTAGCTGATTGAAATGACAATCAAAGGTGTAGAGTGCGGTTATAATACTTTATTAATATATTTATTTATTTACTAGCAGTTCCCCGCGACTTCGCCTGTGCCGAAAGTCAGATTTTCCATACAAACTTTCACCCCTCATTTTACCTCCCAGAAGATTATATATCGCGACAAAAAGTAGCCTATGTCCTTTCCAGGGTCTCAAAAAGCCTATTAAATACAAACAAACAAACAATCAAATCTTTCCTCTTTATGCGTTACTTCATTACACGTTGTAGATTTAAAACAACGATAGCATGTTATCCGCTAATGCAAGCATGTAATTTGACTTATTCTTTTAACTAATTAGCAAAAGCACCAATCTATTTCCCTGTAGTGATTAGGTCGCTATCCGAATAATCGTTTGCTGTTACTGTTAAAAGTGTCAATGGGGTCGCTAAGTGAGTGGAAGTGACAAAGTACTAACTGCCTTTGTTCACGATTTATTTGAGTTCGCTCTTTGTACAGTCAACAACACGTCAACTTACCCCAAATGAGTTTCTTTACCTCTCTTAATTCTCACAGAATAGATAGAGTTCAGCTTCAACTGAGAAATAATGTCATTTTGTAAGATGGGGTTTCCGGTTGTACCTAAAACTAGGTACACTTTGGTGTCCTATCGACCTCTGAAGACGAGGTAGTACCGTGTTCGTTGACCCCGGTTCTTCGCTTCGAGGAAATCGATACTCGAGGTTAGGTACTGTCGAAAACCAGCCAATATACACCGCGTCTTTAGCTTAAAAGAGCAAAGAAAGCAGTTTTACTTTATTGAGGTGTCGATCCAAGTAGACTTGATGCGTAGGTACAATCTTTTGTGTGTGTTAAGTTAGAGAAATGATTCGCGATAAGCCGCTCTTTTTCGTAAGAGTGAAGATGGTAATCATGTCGTTTCATGCATAAATGCTTTCTTATCGACAAATATGCTTGGAAATTCATAATGTTGTGGTCTGAGTTAATATTCTAGAATCTATCAGTCTAGAGATTTCAGATCACTTTCAAATTTGCGCTTTTATTGTCGTTCCTTTTATCGCCTGTTATTTATAACAAACTATACTTATACTAGAGGCTCTAGTGACCTTTTAACGTTTTATTTACTCACGTATCGTAAAATCGAATCATGCCGTCACTTGAGCGAGTGCCCAGCCCGCCGCAACCATGGGAAAACGGAAAAAGACAGCTTAAGTTTCTGTGAGGTTTAGGTACATAAAATAGGTAGAAAATTTCCTAAAATAATTAATTCAGCGGCTTACATTAGTTAAACGTAGGTAATTATTTAACTGTACAAGCAAAAGATTCGATAAGTGATATCAAATAAGTATTACATTATTATATCTTTACAATTTTGATGGCATGGATTCAGCATGCATCAATATTTTACATAAGTGAAACATTGAATTAAGAAACTCTTAGTTTGTTTAAGTCTCATGTCTAATGCACTCCCAATATACATATTATGCCAATACAAAGTTTCTATTCAAATACTGTAGACGATCAAGATACACTTGAAACATGGCAACGTCATTCCAAAGTAAAATACTAATTTGGTGTCCAAACGTAACAAAAGGTAAGAAATGTTAACGACCTTAGGTTTGTGACAAGTAATTTTAACGTATAAGTATAGCATAGTTTTTCAAAACGAACAAATGAAACAACATTAAAAAAAACTGACACCATGGAAAACTATACTTCTTGGTTTAACCGTAACAGTCTAATCATAATAATTGTTTCATGGCACACAGAAAAAGACAGCTGTGCTTGTAGGTACGAGCTGGTATCGACCAAAGCTATTCCAAGTTTGTTCACCCGACGTGGCTAGACAGACATACATAGTTGTTTGGAACCTTATTGAATTGCAACTATGAAACCCAGCTCACTTTAGGACTTTAAAGATATTGCATTTCGTACGTAGTTTTATTGCTAGCCACTCGTACGTATTACATAAACGAAACATACCTTTTAGGTTAATATTTAAAGGTTCCTAGCTGTAGAAGGCAATTTATTAGTATGGGTCATACAGACATTTCTTGTCAGATCTTAACTCCTCTTAAAAAAAATGTTGCCTCGGGAGATAGCACATCACTCATCCATTATTAGTAGGGTCATTGTTCTAACAATGTTATTAGGGCTATCGATAATTAAATTTTAATATTCAAATCTCAGACCAAATATATATATTTTTTATTTGGTCTGAGATTCAAATCAAATCAAAATATGTGAGGTGAGTGACACTAAGGACAGTAATGATTTCTAAACAAACCAATTCAAATGTTTTTTGTTAGTAGCCCTAAGTGGGTGAGCAGGTCCTACCTAGGTGAAATCGCACTTTACTAGCTAGCAAAAAATTCGATTTTGTAATATTGACAAAACCATTTTTATAATATACTTTGATGGTTATTGTGGCCTTAATTAGTTTCTTGAAAGAACTTAAACGGTGTTGACATTTAATTTCATTAGTCACTGAGTGTACGTGTGAATTCCAAGGTTGTTAATTGTTCGCAATTTGATAATTGTGACCTGCATGAATATGCTTAAAACTTTACATTTTGTAATTCCCTTTTAGTTCGTGACAAAGCTTTGTAATTGCCTCCTGAAGGTTTAGCGTGCGAGGCTATTGAAACACAAGTAATAAACGTGCTGGGCCCTAGCCGCTCTGTGAGTGTGACGTCATAATCATTCTTCTAAAGGTCACTGTGTTTGGTACCGCGTTTCCCAACATTGATGATTTTTATGACTGCATTCAATAAAGAAATCCTTTATTATCTAATACTTATCCATGCCATATTATGCTTTTCAAAGACACACTTTAGGAAAGTTGAACCCAGCCACAGGAGTTTCTGCACATTTTGTTTCTTGAAACTTCCAGACTCTAGCATTACAAAATGACCTAACTGGTCAGGTTTACGTTTAGGTTTGCTAAAAACTAATGGAATTTTGCAAGTCGCAATAACAGTTCCAATTTTACATTTCTACACTTAGGCTGAGTTGCAACACCTTAATTTAACCGTACTTATAACTATAACCGGTGTTTATCGAATGGAGTTTGACAGATCTTTTACGTTTGTAATAGGTAAAGCAAGATGGTGCAACCCAGCCTTAATGTAACTGCGGAGGTGTCAAAGTTCAGTTCGCATTTTTAACTAAATATTGCTTCACATATGAATTCTTCTCTATTTATCCCCTCGTACAATATGTTACGATTAGGTTTGCTAAAAAACTAAAAGTTGCAATTTTGCTAGTAGCATTACATGGTTCACATTTTACACTCCTATACACTTGAAGTAACTGCGGAGGTGTCAATGCTTGTAACCCGGTGCTATACTGTCGGCACCATTGTCTAGCTCGGATACTCATTAGGCTCCAGTTATTGGCTCCGGGAGCTGCTCGACTCGAGAGAGAATTAAATTAAGTCCTGCTTAGTATAAAGGTCAAAGTTCCAACGGCTGGTATTGAATACGGCTACGAATGAAGATTAAAGTGATAGTGAATTACTAGAGAAATGTAAATATTAATAGTAATTACTGATAAGTTAACGAATACTAACTTTAACAGTTAAATTTTGGATTTATCTAGTTAAGGTTTTTCAAAAAGTGTCTTTTACGATGTCACCACACTCACTAATCGTGGTTAGCTCCTAACTTCAATGTGCCATATTCTGTCCTCGATTAAACAAATTACATTTGATTTCAATGGATGAAATTGACGACATGAAAACAAGATCATCTGTATTTGATTATGTTGATAATTAAATGACAGAAATAATCCAAATTTTTACGACCTATGGATGCGCATCTTTTATTGACGATGCATCTGGTCTTTTAAAAGAAAGGAATGATATTAAAATATTTAAAGTCTCCAAAACAATGGCAAATGTTAGTAAGGCTCCATTCAGAATCGAATCCAGAGACAGCTGAATAGCGGCCGGCTACAAAGATAGACGAAGCGCTTCCAGTCGCCTTGTAGCTGCTATTTTCATATTCCGAGGAAAAATACGGAAAATAGCAGACCTGCCGCCGCCCAGCGGTGAATGGCTCGAGCTTCAGAAGCTCCAACGCATAATGGCGCCCGTCTGAGGACTGCGGTGATTCACAGTTTCACTTTAAAGTTACCAGTATCTATCGTGTAATACAATGACACTTGAAATTGGATAGCCTTGTGGAACGAGTCTGGGTTGTTTTATGAAAGTTTTGAAAGCAGACGGATTTCTATGCAGTCTGCCTTGGATGAAGAATTAATTAAGGTTTCGTATCGAAACCTTAATTAATTCTTTAAGAGATTTTTTAAAACATTTAAGAGTTGGTTCTTCTGAAGATGTCCTTTGTTTGGATGAGAATCTTATGTCCCTTGGATGAGACAGAGAAGGGAGAGAGAAATTAAACCGTGTAACTAGTAGGAGTTGCGATACTACAACCACAAATGTTTTATGAACTACTCAAACACACGCTATAACGTAGGTACTTAATGGAAGTATAATAATAGTGTGTAAACACTGCCGCATCAAAGGAGGAATCTATCAACAGCGCTTTGAGCTCAATGTAATTAGAATGTCTGCCGCAGATTAGCCTGATCTATGTCGCGTGTACGAGTAACACGAGGCATAAATAAACATTAAGAGCCTGATATTCCTTACTCGTTATAAATGTTACAATACAACGTGTTCCTTTTGATAACCCATAACTTTTTAAGACATTTTTCTATGGAGCCAATAAGGTGCGGTCATGCCACGAAAGGAAGAGTTATCTGTAAAGGCGATAATGATATTTTGATACTTATTTCTTACCAAGCATTGATCTATGTAAATTCTTTTATTTCAGTTTTTGAGTTCACCAAATTTTAAACAGCCGTTAAATCGCGATTGACGATTTATTTGACAGAATTCCCATACAAAATATGTCAAATAATGCTAAACTTTCTTGACATTAACTTGGGCCATTCGGTGCCAATCAGTTTGGATGACATTTATTTTGAAACAAAGTTAATACGTTATATCTGGTTATTTGCAAATGTAAAATCATTAAGAGTCATCATTAGAAAGCATCGATTACAGTAACTGAAGATGGTAAATCTATTGTTTCAGGCGCGGCTCTTGCGCTGAATCAGATGTTGCGCGCGCGAAACTGGAGAGAGGAGCGCGTGAGGCCTGCGGGCGACGCGGCCACCCCCCCGCGCGCCCTCTAGACACCACTCTACACACAGCACTATATACGGTAACATACAGATATGCTTCTTCTACCGTGCTGGTCTATTGGTCGGCACGCTGGTTTCTATCTACGAGGTACCGTGTTCGAATACCGTGTCGGACCGTAATTTGTATATGAGTTTTTCTGTCCCGAAATAATTTGGAAGCAGCTCCAGGATGTTGGTGGTGTTACACCCGTGCCTCAGAAGGCACGTTAAGCCTGAAGTTAACCAACACATGTTTAATTTTAAATCGACCGATTCAGCATTAATTTACATATTTTGTGTAAGAGTTGTCAAATTAAACGTCTACTGAGTTTTACCGGCTATTTAAAAATTAGTGAACTCAGATCTAAGCCGTTGATCTAAACTCTTTCCTGTCATGTTGGATTGTCAAACGAACCAAATTGAACTATGGAGTCAAGGAACAGAGAGTGTATACACAAGTGCGGTGTGTTGCGTTACGCTTGCTGCACTTGTGCACTGTAATATCTTCTGCGGACCTGTTTGTTATCTGTTGGGACTGGCCGCTCTAGCTATTATTTATTCCTGGGCCGTGGCTGAAATTCGGTAGGAGAATACTATACGCCCTTGGCAAAGCGTTCGCGTAGTTCCTCATGATGATTCGTCCACGATCTAGTGCTATATTTTTAAACGGTTTTATTTAGCTCACCCCGTTTATTTTTTATTTATTATTCTTGGGTCAAATTTAGTAATTCAAATTTCACCCTCTTCCTGTCAACCGACTAATCTGAAATTTTGTATGCACTTTGGATTTTGGTGACAATACAATTATGTTTATTCATTATCATTATAAATTCAAGATGGCCGCCGCTACAAAATGGCGGATAATTTATGTTTTATTAATCCCATCAATATGAAAGGGCTCAACAAGCAGAATACAATATACTATAAAAAATTGAAATCCAAGATGGCAGCCGCTACAAAATGGCGGATAACGTAGGTTTTATCGATCCCATCAATATGGGTATCAAATGAAAGTGCTCAACCAGTAGAATACAATTTACTATGCAAAATTGAAATCTAAGATGGCCGCCGCTATCAAACGATCTTTGCAGGGACTACGTATAGAGGAGTTGGACTGCAATAAACTAACGGGCAAGAAACCTTGCAATAATGAAGCATTAAATGAATTAAAAAGAATGCGAAATAAAAACTAAAAACTAAAAAATAAAAATAGGTAAAAAAACTTTTTAAGTTAAACGGTTTTATGTTAAAGAGATAAAATGATAAATGTACTAAAAACCAAAAAATAATAAAATAGATACAGTCGTGGGAATTATAAACATATGCATAGACTAGACTAAAATAAAACCGTGGGGCACGTCAATTGTCTACAAATTATCGACTTAATGTGCGATAGAAGAATCGTTTAATTCGTCGTTAAAATAGGCAGTTGGCCCGCAGACGGTGAGGAAATTACTTACTATTTTCTTGCTCATGGAAATTCCAATAGTTATACACTCCATGTAAATAAAAGAGATGTTTCAACTAGTTTATCGTTGGATATTCACACTGCTGGCTGGCGAGAAATCGTTTCACTGCTCGTAGTTTGTCTTTCATCGACAAAACATATGATAAAAGTACTACTCGCTCACCACTATGAAACCCTAAAACTCGCTTATAATCGAGCTTGCTAGCTTGTTTCTACATTCTAGCCCTACTTATCACACGTCCATCGTTGTCGGTTGAACAACTGCCTAATTATAGTGTAACATTACAAAACAAACATTTTAATCAACGATTGTAGACAATTGACGTGCCCCACGGTTTTATTTTAGTCTAGTCTATGCATATGTTTATAATTCCCACGACTGTATCTATTTTATTATTTTTTGGTTTTTAGTACATTTATCTTAAACAGTGCAATGTATGTTTAACATAAAACCGTTTAACTTAAAAAGTTTTTTTACCTATTTTTATTCTATCTGGCGTCTGGTATGCGATTTTCTACGACACTTGATCAGTCCATCGTAAATCGACTTTCATACATCTACATCGTCTACCACAGCCTTTACAAGCACACGTTATCACGAAATAAATTTTGTTCACAAATTCATCGACTGTCTTCTGTTTACGTTATTAGTTTTGAGAGCCTGGAGAATAAAATCGATAAATTATTAAAAAAGTTCGTGCCAGATGAGCTGAAACTATAAGTGTGAAGCTTTTATAAGATACTTATTTATTTATTTAAGCTTTATTGCACGACTGAAAATTTTGTACAAATGGCGGGCTTAATGCCAAGTGGCATTCTCTACCAGTCATACCTTTGGGCTAAGCTGAGATGAATGGTGGACAAATACTTGAAGATTGAAGGATTATTTCTCCCTACACACATTACATAGATGAACCAATAATAGCAGCTATACTTACTTTGAAATCGTGGACCAAATTAGAATAAATAGAAGGCATAATTATTTTTTTACACTTACCTACTAGGCAATGTTCAATTACACATCAAGTAAACCTGACTCAAAGTGAGTCATTGCATCCCTAGAGACGTAATGTTGTATGAAATTTCATTACGGCAAAGTGATAGTTCAGTTAAATTGTATATTTGCTAGGAAAGTTTTGGGGTAGTTCTGATTTTTTCATTCCATATGTGTTTTGGGGTGCTAAATCCGAATCTGAGGTTTGCGGACAAAATTTCGTATCGCAACATTAAAAGAACCAGAAAAAAAGTTTTTTTTTTGCTTTTTTCCGGTTTTTTGCTTAAAACTCGAAAACTATTAACTTTTGGTAAATAGTATGTTTACAGCAATTTAAGTACGAGTACTTGAAATTCTCTACAAATAGCAGTATTTAGTTTTTTTTTCAGACGAATAGTTCGGTTTCTAGTGCGAGTTGAAAATTGTAAATTTTTAGCAGTTTATGCAAAACCCGCTTTTTGCATTTCAATATTTAATTTTTATAGATGCTGTCATTTGATAAATGTCACCTGGTTTTCCACACAAGTAATTAAAAAGAAAAATGCAAAAATTATGCAAATTCAGTAGGTATCAAAAAAACTTAGAACTCGTAACAAAATAAAACTTAAAATCTCGTTACTTATGATCATATATTATTATGATTATAAATTGTATTATGCAAAATTTATATGAGCCGTTGTCTTTTGGAAGGCCCTGGCTGAGGTTCTTCGATAACGATGAGTCCTGGTTTTGCTTGTTCTGGAAAATAAAAGTTTAAAGTTAAGTCATTTATCAAGAATAGATGAAGATTGCAAAATAGATTGTGAGATTAAACATACCTTCCGCATCGTACTGAAGTTCTTCGATGGCATCGGGTCCTGGCTCAGGATCTGATTGCTTCATCGTCAGCGTCGGGAGTCGTTCTCCTGAAAAATAAAAAGAGTTGAGACACATATCATATATCAAGGAGAGATGAATGACTACAAAATAACTTGAGATCCAACATACCTCTCTCTCTTTCTTCAGTTTCTTCTACGTCTATGTCGCAGCTGTCTTCTGGGGGCTCAACATTGTTACATTGTTAAAGTAGTTGGTACTGGTCAAAACGTGAATTATCCGTGTGACTCGGTTTTCATTTTATTTAACTTAAATACTATGTGAAATTAACTGAAAACCTTTCAATACAAATCTTAAAAGTGGGTTTTGCAGTCACACCGGTACAAATTGCCAATTTTCAACTTGCACTTGAGACCGAACGGTTCGTCTGTACAACGACCAAAATAGTGATATTTATAGAGAACTTTAGGTACTTTAATTTCTGTAAACAGACCGTTTACTAAAAGTTAACAGTTTTCGAGTTTTAAGCAAAAAGCCGGAAAAAAGCAAAAAAAAACCGTTTCATCTGTTTTTTTTTGTCCGCAAACCTCAGATTCAGATTTAGCACCCCAAAACTCATATGGAATGAAAAAATCAGAACTACCCCAAAACTTTCCTACTAGGGTCACTTTACAGTACAAATTTACTGTACTATGATTTGAATTTCGAATAAGAGTTCGTAGGCATGATCACACTAGCCCGTCCCGCACCAAAGATAACATATTTGAAATTTGAACCTGGCAGCCAAGAATTTTAGCACGAATAGAATGAAAAAAAAGCGCGCGCTTCTAAAAAATAAATAAAGAAAAAAAAAGCTATATATTTTAAGAAATTACAAACAATGTTTTCGTAAAACTGTCGACTGACGAAGTTTATGACACCGGAGTCCATTCGTATTAGATGTAAGGCTGCTGGTATTGTTAATAATAATAATTTACAACCAGAAAAGTCAAAGGATATACTTATAGATAAAATAAGTTTTTGTAGTAAATTTTTTTATTGCCTTGTAGGAAGTGTGAAAAGCATAGTATCCCCCACGGGGATAAAGATGTCTTCGTCTTGGGCGAGCTTAAATCCCTCGCTCCACTCAGGATTCTACTTTTAACTCTAACACTAAACTGCCTCGCTGCGCTCGGGAGTTAACTCTCGAATCCTTCGTTACGCTCGAGATTCAAGATGACGCTCGTGACGTAAGACATCACTTTACCCCCTTGGTGAATAATCTACTATTATAATTTAAGCAATTTGTTCGCAAATTTATACAAAATTAAAATAAAATTTTCACACAAAAATTTATCAACCGTGTCATCCGGACTCGAACCCACGACCGTTCGCTATCCGGGCGAATGCTCTTACCAACTTACCAAATAGAAGGTAATAATAATAATAATGTTATTGTTTCAGGTCGGTCATGAAAAATCTTGCCCATTTGCTGGCTGTCCCGATCAGCGAACACGTGGTAACTTTCATCTCCTCGGTAGCCGCGGCCACACTGCACGCGTGGACGACAGGTAATCCGAATACAACATGATATTTTTTATATCTCATAAGTTTCATTTATTCTTCTGCTAATGCAGCACCTTCTTTTAAGGAACGAACTGTTAACTTATCACTGCACTTTATGTAAAAAAGATGTGAGCGATATAAATACTGCTGAATAATTAACGCTACGGGTACTACGGTGTCAAAAGCTACGATTTACCGCTGCTGCATCCCGTTTATTGTAGAAAATAGTACTAACTTAAAAAAATATTGTTAGCTTAATTTAACATTGCTGTACATCGCGTGAACCACACAAATCGCAACGCTATTGTCTGTCACCCTATGCTACGGTTTAGCTACGATGACTACTGACGGTTTAGCTACAACGGCTAGCTACGGTCACTGTGTTCAGTGAGCCGAATTCGTAGCACTGAGGGATTAGTAAGATCCTGAATATAACTGTCATTCAGAGAAATGACTATACGCCACTGAATGCCGGAGGCTTAATTATACACCGAATATAAACAACATCTCAAGTAAAAGATTAATTTTACAAGGAGCTGCAATTAAGCTTAAACTAATTGAAATTGTGCTGTTAAATTCTTTGTCAGTCTGATTTCGATGGCAGCCAAAGGTATTACTGAAGGTTCTTACATTAACTCAGTACAAACAAACATTATTTTGTTTAGCTATCCATTAAATACAGGCCCGAGAATCAGATAGCGACTTGCTGAACAACAAATGTTAAAACTGCCCATTCCATTATGTAATTTAATGTAAGCGTTATTTGTTTGTATTTACTGTCACTTCTAAATATTTTTGACCACAAGACAAGCTCAGTTATTACTAGTGAACCTTCGTCAATAGGACACTAGTGTTTTTCGCTCTTACCTCTCGTAGGTACAGACGACAGCATGGCAAGCTAAACTCTTCGGTATCGTATGCAGTTGTAATAGCGGCAATTCGACAATGTAATAGTGTAGTCCAAAGTGCTGGCCGCATTAAAAGTTCAATTTACGATGGAAACTTACGTGTTTTCTAGTTATACAATGACATAATGTGTTGTTGATTGCGCAGAGGGGCGTAGCGGCCGTAGGTGGTCGGTGGGAGGTAGCGGGCGCAGTGCGTGCGGCCGCGCTCGTTTCCCCCACCACACACACCCACCCATTCACTGTTAGCAGGTAATGCACAGTAACACTAATTAGTTAGTAGGTACCTAGTACTCTCGACAGTCCTCTAGAGCTCAAACCACACCTAGTAATGAACTGACGAACAGATTTGCGACTGATATTGACTTTTTATTTTTGTCAGCTTTGATCATCCCCATCATATTAAAAAGAGGTATTTTTGATCCTGTCGATCAATTAAATAGGTATTTACATACATTTACATATAATATTTCAGGACATTTTCTCATATTATATTCTGTTTAAACTTTACTTACACACAACACAAATCCGTAATTTTTATAAAACACTCACCATTGTAATACTAGTCCTTTAATCTTTGTCTGTACACTTTCTGTGTGTGGATGCCGACATGTCTTTTCTTTCTTTCTGTTTATACAGATCCAATTTTATAGGTATTATTACGTGATATCTTCTTGAGACGACCCAAAAAATATTACTACATCCCAATCGCTGGAAACCGAATACTCCTAATCCTAAATAATTCTGATAAAATTAGTATTTTACCATTTCCATATCGCCGAAACTTATATTTTTTAGAAGCGAAAAGATTCGCAGAAATCCAGAAACATAAAGAATTCTACAGTTTATTTCCAAAAACAAGTCAGGGGCTTCAACGTAATCCAACGAAATCTTTACTAAGTACTTATCGTACTATACTGTTCTCCGTTACTTATTTTGATAGTTCTGAAACACTTGCAGCGCTGCTTGCTTCTTTATCGAAGTACTCGTAGTTTAGTACAACTGTATACTCCCGGGTAAACATTCATGTACTTACAATCTGTCTGCCCTTTATCTTAAAGTTTAGAATTTGTTATTTGAGTAAAATAATATACCTTTGATGATGGCCTTTTAATTATCTTAGTTGTATGATTATGTAGGTAGAGAATTCGATAGCTTTAATATTGATAAGGTCATCATTTACCTAATATGTATCCCATTAAACATTTACAGTTTTTTAGTGTAGTCGCTCAGGCAGAGCCATATTATGTTCGACTTCTCTAAATTAGGTTTGAGATAATGTTGTAAAAATAATTTATACTCGTTTTAAAATTATTGTCTCGCGTTTTTCATAATATTGACCGATTGAAATCGATTAATTTCAATATTGAATACATTGGCTCAAGATTTTTTTCCAAAACGAGCTAAACAACCCAAAATTTGTAATAAAAAGAAATATATGTATGTAGCTGTGTCGTCGTGTACGCCAGCCTTGACCTACTTCCATCACGACAAGAAATTCTTATATTCTTGCGTAATCGGGCTGCAGATGAAACGTTACAGTAAATACGGGTCGAAGCGCTTTATTGTCAGCTGCCTCTCTACTTGATACAGATTACAGTAAAAAGGGCATATTTCCGCTTTCTTTATTGGCATTATAAGACACCCGAGGAATAACATCGTACGTGATTCAACCCAATTCTAAGTCACAACCAAATTCTGTAACGAATGGATTGAACAAATGATATACCAAAATTGAGTTACAAACGATGTTATTAGGTGTAATTGTCTTTTTAGGTAACTAATATTTTTGTTTCTGTTCCACGTGCAGTAGGCAGTTCACTCGGGGGGAGTTCGATAGACAATGTCCGAGGACTTGGACTCGATTAGCGAGGAAGAACGAAGCTTGTTCCGACCCTTCACAAGAGAGTCACTAGCCGCTATCGAAGCCCGCATAGCAGAGGAGCATGCCAAGCAAAAAGAACTCGAGAAAAAACGAGCGGAAGGCGAGGTAAGTAACACCAAGCACCGACGTGTGACTACAGACGAACACCGACAAGCATCTAGCAAAAATATCAACTATTATTCCATTAGCAACTCGAGTGTGCATAAGCCGATTTGGTGTTGTTTCACTTCAAGTAATCAGACTACAAAAGAAAGCACTCTTGTGAACTATCATTTAGCAGTACAGTGTTGCACCGATTGTTTTAGCAACACGTTTGATTACTCTGACGGATAATTTTTAAACTATTCCAGAACGATTTGGGGCGGCCGAAAAAGAAAAAAGAAGTAAGATTGCTTGCTTGCCCCTTTTACCTTTTTACGGCTCATTTTTATTAGAGAAATATTGTCCAGCAAGTTATCGCTAGTAACTTCAAAATTTATTTTTAACGAATGTTAGCAACACGAATATTGGCGCCACAAATGTTCGAATGCGATAACTTGTGCTGCATTCTGATTTATGCATATTGACCGCATATAAAGCATTCTTTCGAACACATCGCTTTGTCGGCCAATTTGTACGTCCGCAAGCTTAGCTGTTACTGAGCACAGGGTGGTAAATAACACTGCGTAACAGCTAATCTTACTAGTAGTTTATCAAATGAAGGCTTGTCATGTTTATTTGCAAATCAACAATGTAAGCGTAAATATTCCTCTACGACTACCCAACAAATAGGAAACGTAGATTCGGAAAGAAAATAATTAGTGATTACGAACCCGTTGTTGTTAAATATGTCCTTCATCAGAGCCTAAATGATGACTTAATTTAAATAATTGGATTGTTTGACCATATCGTGTAGTTCCCCTCTAAAAACGAAAAAAAAATAGTTATAATGTTAGATATCAGAACCAGGTCCCAAGTAGGAAATCTATGCATCGAACCATAAGCGACCCATACACAGCCATAAGTTGAAAACCTTGAACCTTTAGCTGTCTAAGCGATTTTCAGTACACTAAGCACATTACATTCACCATCAAGCATTGCACAGGACTGGCTCATATTCGCCATCATCATGGATGCTGTCATCTAGGTCTAGCATGGTGACAACACCTAGCTAGAGATTAGTGCATATTAAATCTTATTAGTAAACAGTAATTCAACAAGAAATATAAATAAATATCATAATGTTGTTTATGATTCGTATTTTTGTAACATTTTCTGAAGCTTGCGCTAGTCACACCTCCTATTTTGGAACCGATTTCGAATCCGCTGAAGCCAGTCGAACTTAAAAAATATACCAAAAATCCATGAAATTATTATTCGAGTTGCATTTAGAAACGACGAAAAGTAATTGTTAGTGCAACAAAAGATATTGAGAAACACTTAGAAAAGAATTGGATGATATTGAAAACCAATTAAAATTAAGTGGACATATTCATTCGGAATGGTAACATAATAGCGAGGACAACTCGAATGCTTCTAGTTCTGCCAGATACGCATCATAGTCATACAGACAGCAGCACTACACGAATCGAATTAGCTTGATAAACGCCTTCACCAGACATGCTGACTCAACAACTTTGTAACAATACATCAATCTTTGAACAACCCTGAAACTGGACCAACAATACATCTTAACAATGTGATAGTAAACGAGTAATTGATTGATTTATTATGTCTTTTATATAAGTTTATATCCTCAGAAGCACTCTATCAAATCTTAAACGGTATTGTTGCAAAGTCCTATCAGGATATGCTCATGATGACTTTTTGATAGGCTTACTCTAGTAGGCTAGCTTGTCATGGATCGAACTCTAGCAATATTTTACAGAAAAAAAATATTTTTCACTTTGGAAATACATCAAAGTTTTTCAATAGATGGCATGAGTCATTTGTTCACTGATACAAAACATGGATGTAATTTCAAACATGAAACATGAAATAATATACGGGATTCAGAATTGGCAATGAAGCAAAAGCTAGAAATAAAGCATATAAATACAATTGTGATGATGTCATTGTTAATTATGATGGTGATGTGTAGGTGCGATACGATGACGAAGACGAGGACGAAGGTCCTCAGCCGGACGCGACCCTGGAGCAGGGCTTGCCCCTGCCTGTGCGCATGCAGGGCTCCTTCCCTGAGGAACTCGCCTCCACACCCCTAGAAGATATCGACCCCTTCTATCATAACCAGACAGTAAGTAAGATTTATCGCTATGCAAATTCTTTCGAAATATTGTCACGCTCAATATATTCCTGACTATGATGTTACCGCTTCAAAATTGTATAAAACTTTCGAAGAATACCAACCTTATTAATTCAGTACATGCTTCAACTGACTTAACGAAATCGTTTTTTGTTTCACAGACCTTCGTAGTAATAAGCAAGGGTAAAGATATCTTCAGATTTTCGGCGACCGACGCCCTATGGATGTTAGACCCGTTCAATCCAATAAGAAGAGTGGCGATATACATATTAGTGCATCCTTTGTTCTCTTTGTTTATCATTACGACTATCTTAGTGAACTGTATACTAATGATAATGCCGACGACACCGACCGTCGAAAGTACTGAGTAAGTACACCTTACCAACTCATTCCCATTCGAACCTAGTTCATAACATACTTGATTACGAATGTCAGACTATAACGCCAATTATACCATTGGATAAATCCAAACATACTTTTATAGGTCTTAGAAAATTTTGTAGAGTGCACGCTAGTTTCAAAATTGTTAGTATTCAGCTAGTTTTCGAATTAAATTTTAATACTTAGATATTATCGGAAGTACATTTATATTAGTATTGAATATGATCTACGTATAGTAAATCAAATTATAGTTTATTTATAGTTGACCTATTGAAATTATAGATGGAAAATCCTCTCATATATTTTGATAATGCAATGTTCCAATATACGAGTAGATAAACAAAAACATGATGTACATAAATTACATAAAAATAATTAGGTAGGTATTTGACTTAATACATAATCACTCATAATACTCGTATAACATTTAAAATTTTTCCTGGTTATAATTTTAAATTGTTTGCTTTTAACAATTTTTCGATTAACAAGCAGCCATAAAATCCATTTAGAGTATGACGATATATTCTTACATCAATAAAAATCAACATTCCTCACCAAATAAACGGCGCGCATATTTTCCTATTGATGATATATTTGTACATATTTACACACATATTTTCTACATATTATATCATTAAACCATTAGTTAAAGTCCATGTCTGTGACATCAACCTGTAAGACTGCTTAGAGAGTTGTTTTATTAATTCATATCATACCAACAAGTTCAAATACAGAACTTCCCTTGGTTTCACCTTTTAACAGTTTGGATTTGTTTATTTGAGATTATTGTCTATTTTGTTGAGCGGAGTTCCTCAGAGCAGGTGAATTTTTCCAGAGTTATCTTTACCGGGATCTACACGTTTGAATCAGCGGTGAAAGTAATGGCCAGGGGTTTCATACTACAGCCATTCACATACCTTAGAGATGCATGGAATTGGCTTGACTTCGTAGTTATAGCTTTAGCGTGAGTAGTAGTCAATTTTATTGATATACGTAGAAACGTTACCTATTGAAAAATATTTATAAGTAGATTTTATAGTCAATGTCTCATTAATAGTTGTTTTATAGAAGAATATTTATTGTTGATTACTTAGAAAGTCTACTACCTAAAATGTGAATTGATACAATGTTATTTCAAGTTAAAGAAAAGTAAAACTTTTGAACTTGTTTTTCTATAAATTGTTATGTCTGATGGATTAGATTTTATAGTAGTTTGTAGTGATGTGTATTAACTTAGATTTTGTGGTTGTGGGTATCTGTTTTCAGTTATGTGACGATGGGCATAGATCTCGGAAACTTGGCCGCGCTCCGAACGTTCAGGGTACTTCGAGCGTTGAAGACCGTGGCCATTATACCGGGTAATTTACCTATTGATGTTACTTAGAGTGCCGTAAATGCTTTCAATAGACCTATACGTAGACGATCACATCACATCTAACAATTGACTGAAATGGCGAGGTTCGTTAAGTTAAGGAATACTAAACAACATGCACATGTATTCATTGAAAAAATACACTTTGACGAAATATGTTTGATGAACATTAAACAAAATCTAACTATAGGTGCCTACTCATACGGGAATATTTGTAAAACCTTAATAACGAATTTCTATAACGGGCCCTGGTAAATCAAATGGAAAAAGTTTCTTATAGGACCAGCCCTAAACAGACATGTCTTCTGTTATTATTTCTCAAATAACCCTAAGGTATAGGTATCTTTCTAGCAATTCCAATATACTTTTATCGCCCATACACACACATCTTCTATCACATTCACAACACCTGCTTTTAATAAAAGCTTTAATTAAACTTATACGCAGGTTTAAAGACCATCGTCGGAGCCGTCATAGAGTCGGTAAAGAACCTCAGGGATGTGATCATCCTGACAATGTTCTCCCTCTCGGTGTTCGCGCTGATGGGCCTGCAGATCTACATGGGGGTGCTGACGCAGAAGTGCGTCAAGGTGTTCCCAGAAGACGGCTCTTGGGGCAACCTCACCGATGAGAACTGGGAGAGATTTTGTCAGAATGAAAGTAAGACCCCTATTTTACTTTTTACAGATTGTATCAGCTAAACATTAATAAACAAACAGCACTAAGACCAAATTAAGATAATCAAATTTTGTAATTTATTCCTGATTTTCCCGAATACTTTTTCATACCCTGGCCTGGCCTCGGGTTCTTGGAAAAAAACCTAATAAATTAAAAAAATTTTGCTTCAAACGAATAATATTCAGATTAAGGATTTTTTTCGGTAACAGGAAAATTGTAACACATTGATTTTATTTCTAGCGAACTGGTACGAAGAAGGAGGTGAATATCCGCTCTGCGGAAACTCATCAGGAGCAGGGTATGTTTAAATTTGGCTTCGGCTTCGGTATTAAGTGTTTGTTACATGTCTTACAATAATGGGCAGTGACCACCTTTAGCAGATATATCAGATCAGTTGAGAAACGCTCAAACAATAATACCAAAACTCAATCAATTTAACACTTCATTATCAATGAAGACTGCTTAAAATTAGAAACCTAGTGACTATGACCCTCACATGCGCGGATTGAACACCATTTAGCTTTGGCAAAATTAATCCTATTACAACCCAAACGTTCATCATTTTCTTCACAATGTATTCTCTCCCCAGGCAATGCGAACCGGGCTACGTGTGTCTGCAAGGCTTCGGGCCGAACCCCAACTACGGCTACACAAGCTTCGACACCTTCGGCTGGGCTTTTTTGTCAGCTTTCCGCCTCATGACCCAAGACTACTGGGAAAATCTTTACCAACTGGTAAGAAACAAGTTTCATGACCACGGTCTATATCATGGACGTGAAAATTACAACGATAATTTGGTGTAGATTGCGAAATGAGTGATAGAAACATTTTGTAGCTTCATATTGGTTACGCAATTAATATTGAAATAGTTTTCAATTGTCTTGTAATTAGCATGAATGACAGAGACGTCCACAGTCGAATACGGTCAGCTTTATCCGGATTATGGCCTCTTATCTTATTTTATCTTGTTGTGGCGCCGTGCTCCTCTATAAAGTAGGTAAACATATATGTTTATTTGAAATTATACGTTCGAAAAGCTAACGAGTATACCCACACGTTGCAATTTTGCTCTACCACTGCAAACGTGGGCTTGCCCTCGCACCATCTACGAGTACAAGCCGCAAATACTGAGCTTAGAGAGAATATTATAACTGGCGTTATCATTTATTCTCCAGTATCGTTCGTACTCAAATATTATACGTTCGTTAAGTTTCTTATCAAATATAATAAGAAACTTAATCCTTACGATTATTAGTGCTGCTATAAATAACTGTTGAGTGTATATTAAAAGTGTTCATAGCGCGTGCCATGGAAAACAACTAATGTGGCGTTGTGAAGGTCGAAGAACATCCATTTCCATGTTCGATATGACGCCGATTGGAGTGCTGCGTCAACAAAAGTTATGTCATTCCGAGTCAATATTTAATAAGGGTAGTTTTTCAAATTCATCGCCGTACCCAATCAAGCATTTGCGATTATTTACGTACTTTTGCATGTAAGCTATTTCATAAATCAAACGGTTACACATACACATTTATAAGCAAACAAATGTTATCAGAAGTATCAAAACTCAATTTGTAAATATGAATTACTCGTATTTTCTTTTATTTTTACATACTCCTCGTTATGTTTCTCTACATACGAGTATTCTGTAACCATTAGATACTCTATCTATACCAAAACTTGCAGACATTTGAAATGAAATAAAGCGCCAATGAATAACTGCCGAAGGACATTTAGGTAACTTTATAGGTTATTCAAATATTATGTATTAGCCCCGAGTTATACTCTAAGCTCTCAAAGTATCCTGAATACTTCTCCTAATTACATTTTTTTGATTGTAAGCCCATATACGCTTCGATATCGATTATCTAATTGCGATAGCCGCTCAAAACTCAATAAACGTCTATCTGTTGTTCGCGCTATTACTATGGCACTTGAGCTTACTGATCCGCAGAACTATGTCCGTTACTACTACGTATCTCCTTATTCTACATTTGAACCCTATCCTATCTTCTTTAAAAATAAAAATGAATCGTTAAATATGTTGATAAGCGCATTATACTTTAAAACGGGTGAGACCAATCAGGCTGTATTATTTTCAAACACATGTTGAAGTCCACGAAATATTTTTATAGAGAACAAACCTTTAAATTTTGAAGTTTTCCAAGTTAGGTAGTTTTGTAATAAAACATTTAACAATTATTTATACACTAGCAGTTCCCCGTGACTTCGCCCGCGCCAGCAGTCGGATTTTCCATGCAAACTTTCCCCCATCCCCCATTTAACCCCCCTGATGATGTTATATCGCAACAAAAAGTACCCTCTGTCCTTCCCAGGGTTCCAAACTCTCTGTACGAAATTTCATTTGAAACGGTCCAGTAGTTTCGGAGCCTATTTTATACAAACAATAAAATCTTTCCTGTTTATAATATTAGTGTAGATAATAGTCTGTCAATCACTCACCAGGTGTTGCGTTCCGCGGGCTCCTGGCACGTGCTGTTCTTCGTGGTGATCATCTTCTTGGGCTCGTTCTACCTCGTGAACTTGATCCTCGCCATCGTCGCTATGTCCTACGACGAGTTGCAGAAGAAGGCCGAAGAAGAGGAGCAGGCTGAGGAGGAGGCGTTGAGGGTGAGGGGACCGTCTGGAATTATTATATTTGCAATACTTACTCTTGGTATTCGGTACCTATAAAGTAAAAAATAACCTATGGTAATTTTAAAACCATTTAGAGATTTTATGCCCATAATCACTATACAGTTACTTATACCACCTAAAATTGAAAGATGGGGCGCTTATTTTTACGAACATACGGAGTATAATTTATCCTTCATATGACCTATAAACGCAGCAGAAACCGACATATGACGTTACTATTTGCATGTGTGAGAGTTTCCAATCGAGAAAATAGTTTGCTTCCAAAGACAATCCTGTAAATATGAGAGAAAGTCGTCGTATGCTTATGACGTCACAAGTTAAAATTTTCGATAATTCATTACAAAATAACTACTGAATAAAAAGTCAAATTACTTAAATTACTTCCTTAATTTAGTCTTTACTTGGTGGTGTTAATAAATAAAGTTATTATTATTACATTTATTATTATTAATATACTTCAAGAAAAAAATATAAAACATACCTTAAAATTTACTTTACAGACCAAATTAAGGATATTGCTAGTGTCGGAAGAAAAGTGAATGAAACTTACCTACCAGATTATTCTTCTAAATAAATGCCGCCCAATTTTGTCAATGGACCTTTCTTTTGATAATACTGTATGGTGTTCGGTCATACCTAAGATTAAACCAAAAAAATAAAACAACGAGAAAAATTAAATACCCACTTGGATGTAGGTTATTTAAAAATCTGTTACTTCGATGGATGTTTTATGGCAAATGCCCTAAAAATAGATTAAAAAAACAGTAACGACAGGCTGCAGTAGCTGCGGTATTCAGAACGATTTTCCTTATACTTATTATACCGACTGCCTCGTTGATCTAGTGGTCAGACGCTGGGTACTATCCACGAGGTCTCGGGTTTGAATCTCAGGTCGGGCCGATAGTGTTGGGTTATTCTGTCTTGAAATAACTCAGACACAGCTCAGTGAGTCAGGAACTCGGTGGTGTTCGGAAAGCACGTAAAGCCGTTGGTCCTGCGCTTGATCTCTCTACGGTCATGTCGGACTGCCGTTTCACCGAATTATGAGAGTGAAGGAACAGAGTGCACCTGTGTATTGCTCACACACTTGTGCACAATGACATCTCCCGCGCAGTCGGCTAATCTCTGTTGAGATTGGCCACTGTAGTCGAAATTCGGCTAGGCGGTCATTATTATTATACGGAACCCAAACATTGAGAATATAACTATTTATCTCCAGGAAGCCGAGCAGAAAGCGGCAGCGAGGGCGGACAAGCAGGAGGCGAGAGAGGCACACGCGCGGGAGCAAGCCGCCGCAGCGGAGGCCGCCGCGTACGCGGAGGCGCACCCCGCCAAGTCCCCCTCAGACTTCTCCTGCCAGAGCTACGAGCTGTTCGTGAACCAGGAGCGCGGCAACCAGGACGACAATACGCGCGAGCGCATGTCCCTCCGTAGCGACCCGTTCCAGGACTCGGTGAGCACACAGCCCACGCACAAGCCAGCGAACGAACCGCACGAATCACGCCGCCCGAGGAAGGTCAGCATGGTGAGTAACGCAGCGCCTACACCGAATGGTAGCCGACAATGATTCAAAGCGTCTAAAAATTCCTCACACGCAGATTTAGCAGTGACCAGACATTCTCATTAATTGTACATTATCAAATACATGAGATTGTATTTTTTTTGGTATCACAGTTTTAAATTGTAGCTACTATAATTAAGCTTTGATGTTCAACTCATTTTACTTTCTTACTACTTCTGATCTTTGTAAAGCCTATTTATTCAAGGTAACTTCACAAAAAAAGCAACAATGATTAGATCCAAGTGAATCAGGAATTTATTTAAAATAACGAGAAAGTAATTCTTACCCAACTCTATTTGAGAAAAATATAACTCATTTTATACTATTTTTCAGGTGCCATAGGTCCAAAATTGTAGACTATGCACGAAAAAATGTTTATTGAATCATTGATGGCTGAGTACGATCATTCTTTTCAACTTGACGACAAAAATCACTCTGCTTTACCACTCGGACAAGATAACCGAACCCTGGTTATCGAGCTTTGGTTCTAGATATTATGTCACATTTAAATCTTCACTTCGTCACTTATTAATCCATCTTCATACCAGCACTGATCAAGTTGAAAAGAACGATTAAATTATGTGTCTTTTAATTGCTGTAAGCTTTAAGGTCCTTTGTTTGTCACCCTGTGAAGTATTATTGCATTGTAACTGCAAATATTACTGTTAATTCCCTTTTTTTCATTAATATTTAGTCGATTGATCAACATCGGCTTAAAAATATAATGTGCACTTTCGTCCCAATTATTTTAACGCTCATGACCTATCATATATACCTCATGACATATTATATAGTTTTTAAGCGGCCTTGATTAACTCTCCGTTCTATTACCAACCTAAAATCTAGCTATTGAGCTAGGGTCACACAAAGTTTATCATTTCCACACAAATTTTTAAAAATATAAACTGTCAAAATTATGGCTAAATCTTTTCGAGAAGCAAACCACTTAAAGATTCCTTCACTTGGTACATAATTAGAAAATCAGCCCATACATTTTGTACTAAAATCCTAGCTTCGTCCCTGACTGTCTTCAGTATGGTGCTCATACAATAAACCAGAGCTAATCAAGGTCTTTCTAACGGTATATGTCCCTAAATGTTACAGCTTTGGGACAAGTTCCATAATAAAGAGCCCATTTTCGGTTTGATATAATATCTAAATATTTGCAGTTAGCCAGCCCTTTTAATTTTCTCCGAACTTAATTTCTTGATTATTTCAAATTGTGTCTTCTGTCCAAAATAACTATCGCCTTGGCCTGTCGGCATGCAACTAGACTTTCCTGTGTTATCTACCCTGTGTTGCGATGCCTGTTTGTGTACCTTAACCTCATCTTATTATTACAAAACTCATACCCGTACATAAGCATTCTTAACCTAAACATACATTCATTTTTTCAGATTTAGCATATCATTTCCTCAATTAGATCTAGCTAGTATTTTTGTTTTAAACATACTTGAGCACGAATACAATTTTAATTTTATAACTATTCTATTGATTTTAATTATTGACACAAATAACATTAATTTCATTTTATGGAACGACAATTCCTTGAACATGTTTCTTTATATCCGCATGAAACACTGTAGTAACTATAAATTCTTTGAACAGTCTCCAATAATATTTCTTTGTGTGACATTAACGTCGGCAGTTCGTAAAAATAGGAGGGACTGATACAATGAGCAACACTTAAAATATTTCAAAAAGCTTGCTTCAATAGAAGTCCTAATAAATAAGGAATACTATTGGAGAGAAAGAATCTATTGTCATGGTAGATTGTTTCTTTTGCAATGTGAGTGTTAAAGAACGGGCCAGGCTGAATCTGAACATATCAACGACGAAGAGGTAGGTTCAGTCAATCTTTTTTAATTAAGAATTGGTAACAAACCTAATTAATTATTAACTAAGGAAAAAAGTAAATACATAGATTCCTCAATTTCGATTTAGTGACGTGCGGAGGCTTCCACAATCAGATCGTACAAAGGAACAGTCCTCATGACTTTAGATTTAGAATAAAGGAAAATTGATAGTTTCGATAGGATTAGCAGTTTGCAGATATGCATGAATTTTAACCCCATGATTACTTCATGTGTTTATAAACAAAGTTACCTGACTAACTATTGCTTTCATTCATTCATCGCTAGTTCTTCATTATTAATACTATTCTTACAATAAGAGTTTTGTTCGACGCATCCTCATCAAAATGTAATCTATTTACACCAATCATTTGGATGGTCAAAAGTTCTTATTGTATGGGAAATTCTCTAGACCTTTTACTAAACTGTCACCTACGGCTGGACACATTACCGTAGATTTTTATCAAATACATCACAAATCAGTAATTATTGTTTTTCTTCACACTATCTGCTTCAAAGCTGCAATTGTTTTTTGTAACATGCCTGATTTGATTTGGTTTTGTTTTATTGTGTGTTTATTGGCAGTACCTATCTCCGTCCTTATCCTATTTGGTCGATGTCTAGATATTTGGTCGATATTAATTTATCATATTTCAATTGATTAAATTCAAAATTTTCTTTGTGTATTGAAGGTCCCTCACCCTGAACGCATAAATAAATACGGACCGTTATCATATGGGCCACTGCGGGAGGGCTCACAGGTTTGTCCTTCTTCCTCATTGGTGTTTGTTCTCCCCTTCCTCTTCTTTTACAGTATTATCCATGTCTCCTCTGTTTACTTTCTTCTTACTTTCTAATTCTTCGGCTACCAGTTAAATATTATCTTTCACGTCTGTTTGCAACAATTCAGTGCAATCGATTCTATTCTCAATCAATATAAAACGTATTGATGCAAGGAGACGTTTACGAGCACTTATCATTTTCTCTGACTTCATTTTAATTTCTTCTACTTCTTTACATTTCCTCTTGGCGTGCCTTTTCTTTTGACACTTTTGTTTATCAGCACATGAAAGTAAATACCATTAGGTACTATAGGATATTTAAAGTAGGATTAGGTACTTCAAAAAGCTAAAGCCTCTGCAACCGGTTCCATAGTAATATGAAGTTGATGAAATAGTCTGTAGAAACTGTTTTACTACTCGATCTGAATTGAGGAAAGATTTTGAGATTTGTAAATTTTGGAAAAGATCTAGTGTTGAATTTTGATTATAAGGAGAGGATGTAGAGGTGATTTGAGTATTGGGTATGATGCAGGCGTCGTTATCTCTGCCCGGGTCGCCGTTCAATTTGCGGCGTGGTTCGCGCGGGTCGCACCAAATGGCGCTGCGGCCGAATGGACGGAACCGGTACCCGCCGGGAGCCGACCGCAAGCCGCTGGTGCTGTCCACATACCTGGATGCGCAGGAACATCTGCCGTACGCCGACGACTCCAACGCTGTTACGCCTATGTCTGAAGAAAATGGTGCTATCATCATTCCTGTCTACTATGCTAATTTAGGTGAGTCCGTTAAATTAGCACAAGATCGCATCTTAAATGTAGCCAACAATAAACCGGAGAAATGTACCTGTGAAAAACTCCCAATCAATAAAACATAATTCCCAAGATCAAGAGAAATACCTTCTGGAATATTCTTAATCTTTATCATCATGCACTTGTTGGTGAAGTTTCAATCCATCCTACTTCATCTCTTTCAGCGTTAAAGATGCCTAATCTATTTCTAATCTGATCCACGCCCTGGTAACTGACCTACTTGAAAACCCGTTGCAGGCTCACGTCACTCGTCTTACACATCACATCAGTCGCGTCTGTCCTACACGTCGCACAACGACCTGCTTGGCAGCGGCAAGGCGCAGACCAAGGAGGCGAAACTACGAGGGCGCTCTGCGTCGCGTAACCACAGCGTGACTTCCCAGCCGCACGCCTATCCGCTGCCACGACAGGATTCTTCGCTCGCATCGAGACCGCTCAGGGAATATGTAAGTATCTCTGCTCCTATGAATCTATAGATAAACCGCTTGAGTCCTCGCTTGAGTGGCTCTGTGGCGCGGGAGGCGCGGAGGTAGGTGAGCTGGCGTAGCGTTATTTGATTTTTGACAAAAACCCCGCGCTCTTATACCCTGGCGAGGACTCAATTATGCGGTCTACCTATAGCCAGCTAGCTCCTTGAAGGAGTGTCAGTCAAAGCCCATATCCCAAACTTGTTCCATCGTATGAAGAGTTCTTGTATTTCATCAGGTCCTAAAATCTCACTTTCTGTTTCGATTCTTTGTTGAACTCGTGGTTATGTTTGAAGAAGTTTTTGTTTTAATACATAATAGGCAGAAATTTGACCGAAATCTCACTTGATGATAAGAGAAAATGCGGCCGAATATAGTTCTAGTATCTGACTAGTTACAGCTAATTGACTCTTCTCTTGAAAGCATCTAGCTAGATAGGAGTGATAGTGTTTAATTGAGATTAAACTACTTTCCAGGAAATGACCACGACTGAATGCACGGACGAGGCCGGGAAGGTGTTAAAACCATCGAACGACAACCCTTTTATAGAATCTTCGCAACAGCCTAATGTGGTCGATATGAGAGGTAAGAAAAAAAATCTATTACGTTCCCTGCATGACTCAAAAGCCGTTTTAAGATTCCCCCCCCCCCCCCTTCTTTATTCATTTTCTTCTCTAGGATACACTTCGATGAAATTATAATTGACTTCTCGTTTCAGACGTCATGGTACTAAACGAAATCATCGAACAAGCGGGAAGGCAAAGCAGAGCAAGCGAACAGAACGGTATGAGGATTTCTCAACTTTTAATGTTGTTGCCTTTGTAACAACGCTGTCTTGTGCATTCCTTTTTTTTCAATATCGATGTCCGTTACTTATTCAAAGTAAACTTACGCTTCTTTAAAATGACTAAACAAAAACACCCTCGTATATATCAACTGTAACTAAACAGATCTTACATAGACTCTAACACTCACAAAACAGACCAACACGCATACCGGTATTTGCTCATTATGCGACTAAGCAGCATAATTGGCAAAAGATAATACAATTGTGGATGTCATTTACTGTCGTAATTATTTGTATGAACGTTTGCTATAACATACTTCGAAGAAAAAATGAACGTACAATCCTCATCTCTAAAAAGAAACATCTTATACAAGGAGAGGTCAACAAGAGTTGTCTCTAGTTGTCAATTGCCTCCAAACGTTTTTTCTCCAGAAGTAAATCACACATTGCCTTACACATCCTATTTTGCACTCACAAAATTGCTGACAACATGTAAGTATTTGTCTTGATTGATACAGACACAAGCGCATACCAATGGATGTTTTATGTATTTTGAATTATTGTCAGGCTTTGCGAATCAGATAGAATTGAAATTAGGAAGAGTATGTTCAAGCTTCTAGGTTGACCTAAGATGGTTGGTTGGATGTACAGGTGCTCTTCATTGATTGACTTTATTCCAAAAAATACTGAATTTATTTCGAAGTTAGGGTTACAAATAAATCACAGAAAATATAGCGTGTGATCGTGTCGAGTTAAGGAAGTCGAAGTGCCGAGCCCTCGGAGCGCGCCCCCTCCCGCCAGCTTCATTCCGCCTGCGCGAGCCGCGCCATTGTAGCGCCATCTCTGGGTGGTTCAAAATTCAAAAAAAATTCAAAATTATTTTATTTCAGATAACGTTGATCCATACATTATAACATTCATTAAATAAATTACATCAATATAATTGCAATAAAATAACAACAACATGTCAAAATGAAAATACTATTCGAAATTAAAAATATAAATTACAATTCATTGGAAAGATATTATTATTATTATATTACAACCATTACATTAAAATATTATTCATTTAGAAGCCCCTTACCCCAGCCACTACTGGGACATGTCTGTGGCAGCGGTTCGGTGAATTAATACGTTTTTGATTTCTCGGCCTTGGAAATTCTTGATATTTCCAATTATGTAATCTTGACCTTATCTTCATCTTCGATGTTTGTAGCTCGGTCTGAAGACAGAATTGGGCAAAGTTTGTGGTATGAGCGTTGTATGTTGCCTGCCGCTGTTTTGATGATGGCGACACGTGCGATGCCGTCCTTGCCCACGGTCGTCTTCATCACCCGCCCGAGTCTCCACTGAAGGGGCGGCAAGTTGTCGTCCTTGACTAAAACCAATGTGTTAGGTATTAAAGTGTCTTGATTGGTTTGCCATTTGGTTCTCATCTGCAACTCAGAGATGTACTCCTTCGACCACCGTTGCCAAAAGTGCTGACGGCACTGCTCAACTCGGTCATATCGAGGAAGGCGGCTTGTTATCGATCTCGTTAGGTCATCGGACGCCGGCGCAGTCAGAGGCCGACCAATCAAGAAGTGAGCTGGGGTAAGTGGGGACAGGTCGTTAGGATCTGTGGACATGGGTGTCATAGGTCGGGAATTAAGAATGGCTTCGATTTGAACTAATGCCGTGCTTAATTCCTCGTATGTGAAGTTCGAATTTCCTACTACGCGACGTGAATGAAATTTACATGACCCGATTCCTTTTTCCCATATCCCCCCCCCCCCCCCCCCCACTGAGGCGTGTAACTAGGTGTAAACTTGAATCGAATATTGTTGTTTGTTGTGAAATCTAAAATATCACTATTATTTTCTAGAATTTTTGAAAATTCCTTTAAAGGTCCCACAAATGTTTTCCCATTATCTGAGTATATTTCAAAAGGTTTTCCCCTGCGAGAAATAAATCTTTTTAAAGCCAATAATATGCATTACTGGTTAAGTCTGTGACTAATTCTAAATGTATTGCTCGCGTGATGAAACAAACGAATAAACAAATATAAGCCTTTTCCAATTTTGCCCCTCTTCCCTTGCGGTTCAAAATGTACACTGGCCCAGCATAATCCACTCCGCAGCGAAAAAATGGGTAACTTTCTTCTATTCGCTCGCGTGGTAAATTACCCATAAGCATTTTAAAGGATTTGCCCTTCAAACGTAAACATTTTACACATTTGTGTACAGTGTTTCGTGCCAAGTCGCGTCCCCGAAGCGGCCACCAAGTTTCTCTTATCGTGTATAATAATAATTGGGGTCCCGCATGGAAAAGAACCTTATGTTGATGTTGAAATAAAAGACGTGTAAATATGTGTTTGGAACATAATAAAGTGGATGTTTTTTGTTGTAAGAAAATGTAATTGAATTATTTAATCTCCCACCTACTCTAATTAATTCGTTCTCATCCATAAATATGTTAAGACCTGATATATTACGCGGATAGGTCATTGATTCGTTGTTTATTAATGCATGCTGAATTTTAGGAAAAGATTCAGTTTGTGCAATTTTCGTTAAAATTAAGTTCGCATTATTTATTTCCTCGACCGAAAGCGGCCCTGACCTACATTCAGTTATTATTTTTGTGCGTGTATTATGTATAAACCTTAACATATAGGCAGCAGCACGCTGCATTCGAGTGAAACAAGAAAATCTGTCAAACGGAAATTGACCCAAACTAGATTGAGTCAGCATAGTGATTGTGTCACACTTAGTGTCAGGCAAATCATCACATTTAACATCATCAATGACACTGTCCCACGGTACAAAATCTGGTTCACTGAGAAAAGATGGCCCGCGCCACCACAAGTTCGATGATTTAAGTTCCTCTATATGTGTACCGCGAGACAATAAATCGGCTGGGTTCTGTTTACCTGCGATATGAAACCATTGAGAGTTGTCTGTTAATTCGTTTATTTCAACTACTCGGTTCTGAACAAATGTTTTTAAATTTCTTGGAGACATTTTAAGCCAACCGATAACAATAGTTGAGTCTGTCCAAAAATGTATACTATCAAAGTTCAATCTGAGTGAATTTGTTATTTTCTTGTAAAGCCTCGCACCGATAAGCGCACCACACAGTTCTAACCTTGGTATGCTTACAGGTTTCACTGGAGCCACTTTAGATTTCGCACATAATAACCTAACGGTGACTTCGGGTTCGTTCGACGCGTTGTACCTAATGCTACGTACATAGGCGCAGGCACCGTAGGCATCTTGTGACGCATCTGAACATATGTGTAACTCAGTGCGTTGCGGCTGCTCGCATTTGACATGACGCGGAATGCGTAATTCATTTAAATGTTTAAGATTATTTATAAAATTTTGCCATGTTGACAAAATTGAATGAGGTATGGGATCGTCCCAGCCAAGTTTACATAACCACAATTTTTGAAGAATAATTTTGGCAATAATAATTGTGGGTGATAACAAACCTAGCGGATCGTATATTTGTGCAATTACTGACAAGATATTGCGCTTAGTAGCGTGATTCACGTCCGAGTCACATTTAGAAGTGAAAAATAATTCATCTGACTTTGTTAAAAATCCTAATCAAAGTGTTTTAGTTTGACAATTATCTCCGAGTGCTAATTGTTTAAATGTGTTATCAGAATCGAACTGTGAAAAGTTGAAGTTAAATATCCATTTTCGTAGTGGGAAACAACCCGAATCTAAAACACGCGAAACTGCATGACAAATGTCAATTAATGTTTGCCTATTCTCATGTCCCACAATCAAATCGTCAACGTAAAAGTCTTCATTGATAACGCGAGCGATGATGTCATCGCCGCATTCCTATGCAAGTTGTTTGAGGCATCGCATACTAAGGTAGGGCGCAGACGCCGTTCCGTAGGTGACAGTATTTAATGAGTTTGTCAGAGGGATCTTTTCTCCAAAGAATTAATTGCAAATGTCGCTGATCGGGTTGAATTAAGATCTGACGATACATTTTCTCGATATCTGCACATGCAATATATTGAAATTGACGCAATCGTAAAAGTATTGAAAATATATCGTTTTGTAATGGAGGACCTATTTCTTGGATATCGTTAAATGAAACTCCCGAACTAGACTTAGCACTTGCGTCAAATACTACACGAAGTTTGGTGGTTGCACTGTGCTCCCTGAAAACACCATGATGTGGTAAAAAATAATGAGGTGTCGAATAATTATCTATGCGAGTCATGTGCCCCAGGCCTATATACTCGGACATGAAATCGCAATACAATTTCTTATATTCTGGCGCGCTTCGTTGTAACTTACGTTCCAGTGCAAGAAACCGGTTCTCTGCTAAAGAAAATGTTTCGCCTAATAAATCAGGTGATTCCTTCATAGGTATGCGTACAGAAAATCGACCCGTATTGTCACGTATAGTTGTACTTGAAAAGAGATTTTCGCACGCGTTGTCTCTTTCAGTTCCCAGAACTGTTTTAACTGTGTGTCTATTATTTGAGTAAAATTACATTGAACTTGATTGATGCGCAAGTTTTTATTATGTAACGCGCCTGAAATGATCCAGCCTAATTTTGTGTTTTGTAAAACTGGACCACTTGGCCATCGAATAAGACCTTCATTTAACAATTCCCAGAATTTATTTGCTCCGATTAACAAATCAATTCCTACCGGCGAAAAGAAATTAGGGGCGGCTAACTATATATTATCTGGAACTTGAATATTATGTGCGAAATCTAAAGATAATGGTCGAGCCGTAATGCGAGGTAGGACTAGGCAATTAAAGCGCGTTGTGTATGCACTAGTCTTAGACCTTAACTGGATTTCGCAGGTGTGTGAAGACTGTGTGATTGTACTCCCTACACCTGTGATTTGAACAGTGGACTGTATAAGTGGTATTTCAAGCGTATTACACAAACCCTTTGAAATAAAGCAGTGTTGACTACCGTTATCGAGTAAAGCTTTAACAGTATAATAATTGTTATATTTATCTGCGATTTCTACTAAAGCTGTCGACAACAAAACTGGTTCTAGAATTAATTGTTCCAGCTGATTGTTGTCTTGTGGTTGATCATGAAGCGAATTGGCTGTGAGGGCTGTGGCATGAAATGCTTGTAAACCCTTCGACTGATTATTATTGTTCTGTGAAACTGACTGATCAATGTGTGCGACTGCTGAAGATGTTGATGCACCGGAGTCGTCACTATCAGTATCGACGTGAATTAAACTATTATGTTTTAAATTGCACCTTTTGCATGGCCCGAACCCGCAACTTGTTGCTACATGGCCGGCACGTAAACAATTATGGCAAAGTTTCTTTTGTTCAATTTATCATTGATGGACAAATTGAGAAACATTTCACAAGCATAAATAGGATGATTTGAATTGCACATAGTGCATGACCGAGAACGTTTAGAATTTACAGCCTTATTTAAATTATTATGATTGTGCGATGTACCCGCAACATGACTATGCGTCTTGGAAAATGACGTGTTACTCGACAACGACTGTTTTTTTGGTTCTGTGGGTCTGTTCTGATTATGAGTTACGTTAATAGTTTTCAATACATCAGCTCGATCCTTTAGAAACCTAGTCAAATCAACCAGTGTTATTTTTTCCCTTTTTGTTGAATTGTTGAGGGTACTTTTATGTAACTCCCACTCGCGTTCAGTAGAAGAATCAAGTTTCGAAACTATTATGTAAATTATTAATGTATCCCACGAATCTGTTGGTTCGCCTAAAGACTTAAGTGCTCTAATATTTTTGAGAATCGTGTCTAAAAGTTTCCTAAGCTGTGGGGCCGATTCTTTACTAATTGACTGTGCGGAAAATAAAGCTTTAACATGATTATGGACAAGTAATCTATTATTGTTGTACCTATTTTCCAATAAATCCCAGGCAGTGACATAGTTATCCGATGAAAACTCTAACGATTTAATAATCTGCAAAGCGTTTCCGGTTAAGGCCGAACGCAAATAGTGAAATTTCTGTATGTTGTCTATATCTTTAGAGTTATGAATTAAATATAAATATGTGTCACGAAACTCAAGCCAGTGGTCATAAGAACCGTCAAAGGCTGGTAGGGAAATAGTTGGCAATTTAATTTTACTTTGTGAGCAAGATTGACCCTGCTTTGGTGAAAACTCATTTAATTTACATTTAGATTTAGCCACAGTTGCATAATATAAGTCTTCAAAAGATTGTATTTCCTTTAATTCTCTATCCAACAAATTTTCAGAGATACTAAACGTCGATTTCGTCTTGTATTTCTGTAAATTGCTCTAATAAAGGTTCTGCTTTATTAAAGCGAGATCTTAATTCTTCTATCTGAATCTCTGTAACTTTATCCAACGATTCTAACTCGTTTAAAAATTTATTAAATATAGTGAGCTTAGACTTCACAACACCCCGTTTTTTAACTGCAATTTTAATTAAATCGTCTTTATCATCTAAATCAGCTAATGAATGCCTCTTTTTTGTCATTGTGTGTGGATGTGGGTACAATGGAATCGGGTACTCACGGTTTTTCTCGAAGCTTCTAGAAACAGGATGGAAGAACGTGAAGGTAGTTGCAAGTCACGGTAAATCACGGAATCTAGAAATGAATAAGCACGATATTAGTTTAATGAAAATGAATAGGGAGGATGGGAGGGAATGATCGGTCAAAACTTGGCTGGTCTTCTGGTGATCCGGCTTCGTAGGTCCAAATTTATGTTCAAGCTTCTAGGTTGACCTAAGATGGTTGGTTGGATGTACAGGTGTTCTTCATTGATTGACTTTATTCCATAAAATACTGAATTTATTTCGAAGTTAGGGTTACAAATAAATAACAGAAAATATAGCGTGTGATCGTGTCGAGTTAAGGAAGTCGAAGTGCCGAGCCCTCGGTCGGAGCGCGCCCCCTCCCGCCAGCTTCATTCCGCCTGCGCGAGCCGCGCCATCGTAGCGCCATCTCTGGGTGGTTAGGTGAACTAATACGTTTTTGATTTCTCGATCCTCACACGCTCGATGAAACAAACAGTAAGTAGTTCAGCCGCAAGTGCATAGAGGGCGTTGTGCGTTGACAGAGTATAAATACCTTCACCGTTAAAAAAATACACGTATCTAGTGAGCACTAGTGAGCAGGTACAATAAGAACAATATTTTACCTACTGCTGATTGTAGAAACTTACTCGTACCTATGTTTAGTAATACTGTGAAAACGAAAGAGTATTTGTTCAAACTTATAACGAAAGAGTAATCACAATTCATTTTCAACAAATTATTAACTTCGTCATTCGTACAGCCTGATTAATCGTCCACAAGCACCGTTAAAAAATAGTATTAATACTGCATCGCCTGGCACCGAACACAAACGCAACTAATTTATTATTTGCACTGCTTTTATGAAATATTTTTTGCCTTTGACTTTTTTGCTTTAGTGTTGTCGCCTGCCTTGTTTTAAGAAGTTTGTCGTCCAACTTATTCTGTTTATTAGCCTGTATATTGTAACACTAGCTCTTATATTGCGAAATTCCTGATTAAATCGATCAAATTATTGTAATAATATTGCTGTAACGCATTTTAGAGAAACGTTAAGCTATTAACATAACAAACAGCTTGATTTATTTGTAATATTATAATATTACGATATTCATATTTTTTGGCTAAGTAACGTTCGTGAAGTAAGTAATAACGACCACTCGAGTCGATATCATTCATAATTTTGTGTAGTTAAGCGAATAAGCTTTGACGCAAGGATTGTCACTTCCAGTACTGGCTTGAGTTTGATTTGCACGATTCCGACCAGCACAGTTTGGACTCCCATCGGACACAGTTCCGCTAATAGATGTGGAATGTACCCCACACCGAGGCTCACGTTCTCACCTCTGAGTGCCACAGACTGCCCATTTTTTCTTCAATAACATAAATGACAGCCAGTGGAATCGCAAAAAAATATGGATATTTGTGCTTTTAAACCAATTCAACCGATCGATAATCGCAAACCGAGCGAAATTCTAATAAAAGATTGATAAGCATTTCGCTGATCCAAAGCAATATCCAAACCCATTTGATGCTCTTAAAATCCTTCTTTCATTGGAAGAGCTCGGTCAAAATTGTAAAAATAATGAGCGAATACTAACAAAATTATTTCTGTCTCTCTCTAACACATACACACGCACTCTGCTGGTAAACGGGACGCAACAGTGTCAGTGTACTACTTCCCAACAGCGGAAGACGACGAGGATGGGCCCACATTAAAGGAGAAGCTTCTGGAATGTCTGATGAAAGGGATAGACCTGTTCTGTGTGTGGGACTGCTGTTGGTTGTGGCTGGAGTTTCAGAAATACGTGGCACTGCTCGTCTTCGATCCGTTCGTGGAGTTGTTCATTACACTTTGCATCGTCGTCAACACGCTGTTCATGGCATTGGATCATCACGATATGGACAAAGACATGGAAAGGGCGCTCAAAAGCGGAAACTATGTAAGTTATTGTCTTAAGAAATAAAGGTGTGATTAAAGTAACGCAAAACCTCTAAAGCAATTATCTTCTTCATTTTCTTGAAAGCAACATTCGAGGAGAGCGTCGGTGGCGCAGTAGTTAGCGGGCTGCCTCTCATGCGGGAGGAGTCGGGTTCGAACCCACTTGCCGCCATGTACCAATTACTTTTTCTGAGTTATGTATGTCACCGTAAGATTACAAACATCGTTCGATTACAATCTATCTCGTGAGATTGTAAACTGTCGAAAAATTGTGAACCGTAACATATGATTGCAATTTAACGCATTATTTTTCGCTATTATTGTAATCTATCGATGGGAAGCGGTCAAATTGTGAACCGGCGTAGAACGGATGCATCTCAGACGCTGATTGGTTGAACGTTATGTGCCCCCCGCCACCCCGGCACTCGCCATATTTGTTTGTTATTTGGTTTGTTGTTGAATGTAAACTACTGTGTTTTCGTGATTATAAATTAATTTTGTGTTGAAAATAACTTATATCTATAAAATTAGTCTTGTAAAATTATTGTGGACGTAAAAAAATATGTGATTAACCAAAAAAAGCAGTTTGAATGATAAACCAACGAATTAGTGCTAGTTTCCGAACATAACCTAAATTACATTAATTTTTCGTGTCTTAATATGTGTTTTAGTATTTATTTCATTTCTAACTCTGCGGGGACGAAGAACGGCTGGTCGTGATTGGTCGCTTTTACAATAAGACCGACTAATCAGGAAGAGCTTTCGTACAGTTGACAATTTGACGCGGGACAGATTGTAATTTAACAGTTTCACTGCAATAGATTATAATATAGCGACAAATAATGCGTTAAATTGCAATCATATGTTACGGTTCACAATTTTTCGACAGTTTACAATCTCACGAGATAGATTGTAATCGAACGATGTTTATAATCTTACGGTGACATGTACATTAGTGGTTTTACTAACCGATGCTCTTACGGTGAGGGAAATAATCGTAGGGAAACCTGCACGCACATTCAGGCGACTGAATGCGTTGTAACCATGATCCAAAACTGGTCAGGTTCCCCTGTTAACAGGGTCACGGAGGTCAGAGGCAGTTGCTCCACTGTAATGAGCTGATCTACCATATCCTGGATCACCCTGGGCCCTCCTGGGCGTGCGAGTGCACAAACGGAATAACGCTAGGATGATGATTTTCATGAAACCAACATTTAGAAGCTTTGAAAAATTTTGCTATATTTGAACACCAGATTGTCCCCTATGAGTTTTTCGTTATTTCAAAGACTACTCATTTATGTTATACGCTGCGATCATTTGATGTATTTGCTCTGTTTCAGTTTTTCACTGCGACATTCGGTATTGAAGCTATGTTGAAATTAATAGCAATGAGTCCTAAATATTATTTTCAAGAAGGATGGAATATATTTGACTTTATCATTGTGGCCTTATCACTATTGGAGTTGGGTTTGGAAGGCGTTCAGGGTTTGTCTGTGTTACGTTCCTTTCGTTTGGTAAGTCTTCGATTTTATTACATAAATCTGTCATAATTACTTAATTTACATAAGATCATATTGATTGATTAATGAACCATTTTCAAGACTATTTTTTTTTCGAATTTAAACTGATCTAAGTATTTTCAGTATTCAGACGACTAAAATGTAATTCGTATAACGTCTTGATAACTGTTTTTTATTTTTATTTTTTTCAATTTTGACGTAATTATTTAAGTATTAACTAGGACACTAATTTTAATAGAAGGTCCATATAGGTAGTACTGATTCTAACTAAAAAATTAAATCCCCGAAATATTGTTCTTTAACAAAATATAATATACTTCTAACTACTTATTTTACATTTAATTCTTGTGTCTTTAGTGTCTATCTTTGTCAAGGTACTAAATTACCTATAGTTATAGTCTTAATGTTATTTCCAGAATAAGCCTATTTCAGTCAAAATGTTCACTAATTTTAGCTCACCTGGAGAATAGAAAATGATTTCACTTGACAAAGAAACTTACTTAGAATATAACGATCTAAAAACTACGTTACTTTATCAGTGACATGCATACTAAGGATATAACAATATAACATCTTTATCTATTCTCAAGTGATATTATCAATGGTTAGCCACATTCATAACTTTTTTTGGATAAGATCAAATAATAAACCCTTTTTTGAATTTCTTTGATATTGATGAGTTGACTGTAGTCTTAATTGATCAAAGAATGTAGCTAACTTTTCTTGTCACACAAATTCAGAGCTGACCCAACATTGATGTGTTACACTGTCATTACATGCATCACACTACTCGTACGTATGTTAACATTGATGTGAGTGTCCTATATGTAATGTGAAATATTTTCAGCTGCGTGTATTTAAACTGGCCAAGTCTTGGCCGGCGCTAAACCTTATTATATCCATAATGGGTAGGACGGTGGGAGCTTTAGGGAACTTGACATTTGTACTTTGCATCATTATATTCATATTCGCTGTGATGGGAATGCAGTTGTTTGGGAAGAACTACACAGGTTCTATTTGAAAGAAAATTTAGCATCTCTAAAGAACTAAGCTTCATTATTGATTCAGCTTCACACTCTCGAAATTTTTACACTGGGCTTTGATTGAACATTATTTTCATAAAGGACCGCGGTCCGCTGTGGCTTTATAACACGAGGCCGGCCCGAGGCGGACACGTTATAAAGCTATGCCACGCAGCTTCGATCATGATTTAAGCTTTGCATCGAGTTATATTAGATTTGACTTGCAGCTTTGCTTCAAAGAGGGTATTTGATGCCGAAGCTCTATACTGATGGGATCTATGTCATAACGTATTAGGCATACAAAAACTGGACCAAAATATATCAGTATACATAAAAGACCAGACAACAGATGACATATGAGAAATTATATGTAAAGGATATTGGTGCAAAAGCTCTCACTAAATTTGATAACATATATCCCACTCATACAGACTAAGTCTATGCACATCAATAGGTTACTGAAGCACACATTTGCTAAGTTTAGTACGAGGGCCCAGGGTCGCTCACAGTGCGAAGGACATGGGATGTTGTGAGCGGCCCCGGGCGAACGCAGTAGCATAGGTGAAGCGCCGGTGAGCGAGCTTGTGTGACGCCTGGTTTCACAATTTGTAATTGCAGCTTCGAGTATTCAAATTGGCAAAGTCATGGCCGACACTTAATTTACTCATCTCTATAATGGGTAGGACAATGGGTGCCTTGGGCAACTTGACCTTCGTATTATGCATCATTATTTTCATATTCGCGGTGATGGGTATGCAACTATTCGGAAAAAATTATGTCGGTAAGTGCATTGGTGGGAGTGTTGCATGATCATTGGTGTTTGGAGGTGTTAACTGTTGGTGGTGCGGCGGCGGTGGCCGTCACTCGGTGAATGTGTTTCAGCACTATCGATGGTTTCCTCAGTCTTTAAAACTTGCTCCGAATGTCGATTTCTGTATTTTTGTTTGTAGCTGTCCCTGTCACTCATGCCACATGAGAGCACGAACAAACGTGATGGCTAGATTCGAAAATATAGGCATTGTTATCTGGAGTAAGGCATCTAGCATGGATGAATAAAAAATATTGAATCGGTCAACTTAGTTAAAAACATTTGGTTGCGCTTACAATGTCTTTAATCCATGCGTGTTAGGCCTAATAAAGGAACTTGTAACTGTAATGTTTATTTATATCAGAAACACATTCACCGTTTAGTTAAATTGCTTTAGGTGTGGGAGTAGCAATTTGCATTTGATTAAACAAAAACCTATCTCTTTTTAACAATTGTTTTTTTCAAAAACTGGTAACTACCACACTTCTAGCTCTTTGTGTATGAATAGTGGTTATTGTGTTGATGTGCGTCACACTGTTGTGCTCAATGTCACAGGCGATTGGCAAGTTGTGTCGTGCCCCTTCCAAGTGAGCCTTATTATGACCTTAAAGTACTCGTGTAGTCTCTACCAGTAGACTTATAAACAACCACACAGAAGGCGCCTCACTTGTGAAACACTCATCGCCGGCTTTTCTATCTCTATCATCCCTTTGAATTATTTAAAGCGTCTTTCCATGAATGATTTTAAACTTTCAATTTCTTTGCCCTCTCTAAATCTTTGTCCATTTGAACTACCCTTTATAGACTTTTATAGTGGTAATGTATGTATGTAGATTTTAGCATGACTGTATTCTGTAATAAATATGCTTGATATTAAGATTTCTTACTGTACTGTCCGAACTGCTTATATCTTCGTAGATGCTTAAAAGAATTTAGTAATTAAACTTGGCTTTCTAGTCGTTTATTCAACGAAATAGCTAACGACTCTTTATACCATATTTTCTCAATAAAATTGGAATATGTTGTAAAAATATTTCTATTCTCAAAGTATTCCGTATGCTGTACAGATTATGTTGACCGTTTCCCGGACGGAGACCTGCCCAGGTGGAACTTCACAGATTTCATGCACAGCTTTATGATTGTGTTCCGAGTGCTCTGCGGAGAATGGATAGAGAGCATGTGGGACTGTATGTTGGTCGGAGATGTGTCATGTATACCCTTCTTCTTGGCTACCGTCGTCATTGGTAATCTTGTGGTCAGTATTGTCAGAATTTTCTCATTTTCAATATTTCTGTCTTTAATTAAAGTTCGCACACAAAAATCATTTCTGTCTTTAGTTGAACAAATAGTACTTAAGTCAATCTAATCAGCAACCGGATTAAACTCTCACGGATCTGATGTGTATATCACAGACCTTCTGAAATAAGGTAGATACAGAGAATGCTTGCACTACCAGTCTAAATCTAGGTAGGCTAGGTTTAAAAAAAATATTCTCTGATAATGGATTTTCAGGTACTTAACCTCTTCTTGGCCCTGTTACTGTCAAATTTCGGTTCTTCGAGTTTATCGACGCCAACAGCGGACCAAGACACGAACAAAATAGCAGAGGCCTTCAACAGGATATCGAGGTTTACCGAATGGGTGAAACGGAACGTAGCAGACTTCCTCAAATTGCTGAAGAACAAACTAACCAACCAGATAGCGATACACGCACCCGGTAAGATGTGTTGTAATTTGTACAGTGTGTGCTGTGGCATGTATGTGTTACCCTGTAATAATGAAAAAAAAAACTGTGTACCATTTGGTGTTCGATGTTTAAAAATTAAGTAACTGATTGTTAAAACAAATCTTCAAAAAATATCCTTCATTATACTCCCAAATGGATGATGCTGTAGCATGATGTGTACAAAACTGTAGCATGATTTGTTAGTTAAAAGGAACCTGCCTATATGTTGTATTTCTTGTGACCACTGTGCGTTGCCTGCCCTCTAGCTCCAAGTGTAGAAATGAACCTGTATTTCTTGACTGTCGTGTGTTAGATTTGGACTCTTGTGAATATACTTTTTTTTGTATTTATTTATTTCACCCTTCATTCCACTTCGGTTTCTTTTTCCCCGGTAAGTATTTGCTTGAGACGTGTATTATTTGCTTAATCTGTGATTGCAGTCATTATTGCATGTACCGTGGACACTTTATCTAAGTGTGGTGTTGTAAAAATGTAAGTATAACCTTTATCTTATACAAATCATTAAGCAAAGGTCTATCATAGTCATTAATATCAAAATAATCACTATCCTTACAGTAAGAAAATGTATCATCGCCATATAAAGTTTGTTTAATGCATATCATAATCATTGAAAACAAATATTGTTATTTTTTTTAAATTACTTTAGATTATTTGTATTTTTTTATAATTGCAGTTTTAAAAAATAACATTATATAGATATATTCACATGAATAAATTGATATATTAAATACCAAATGTAATACATATTTATTATACGTTATACGGTAACATTACAAAATTCGCTAAAATTTGGACAAATATTAAATGTCATACTGGTCTGATTTCTATGCTTGGGCGATGGCGATGTTAACGCACTGTGGGCGCGGGCAATAGGCTTAAAGGCGGCTCTGTGTGGCCGCTGTGTGTCTTCAGAACGCGTCGACAACGACCTAGAGCTAGCCACTGACCTTGACGACGCAGTCCTGTACAAAGATAAGAAACTCAAAGATCAAGTAGAAGTAGCCATAGGAGATGGTATGGAATTTACGATACCAGGTAATGACATCTGTCCAAATATACACAACACACAACACGGTTCGTTACAATGTACACTAGCCAATAACAAAGTTAAAGATAATCTTAACGGCTTTCCAGGTGACAATAAATATAAGAAAGGTAAAATATTGATGAACAATATTAATGCCATTACGAATCACAGAGACAATCGGTTAGATTGCGAACTGAATCATCACGGGTACCCTATACAGGTAAAATTTGATTAAGAATTTGTTGATGATACGATAATAATGAATGGTAATCCACACATACATAATATTCAATATTAATTTTCAGGACGACGATACAATAAGTCAGAAATCATACGGTAGTCATAAGATTAGATCATTTAAAGATGAAAGCCATAAAGGTTCAGCAGACACGATTGACGGCGAAGAGAAGAAAGACGCTAGTAAAGAAGAATTAGGACTAGAAGAGGGTAAGTAAGAAACGTCTTGACTTACTTGAGTTGTGTTAACGTGTTTTGTATGGAATTTAATATTTTTGCAGAAATGATAGAAGAAGATGACGATAAATTAGATGGATCGCTAGGCAAGCAAGATATCATTGTAGCTGCAGACGAAGACGTGGTGGATGATACGCCAGCGGACTGCTGTCCAGAGCCTTGTTACGCGCGCTTCCCGTTCCTCGCTGGAGACGACGAGTCACCCTTCTGGCAGGGTTGGGGAATGCTCAGACTGAAGACTTTCAGACTCATAGAAAATACTTATTTTGAAACGGCTGTAATTACAATGATTTTACTCAGTAGTTTGGCCTTGGTAAGCTATTTTATGCAAAACTTTTGTTCAAGAACTTTCATTTGAATTAACGAATTCTAATTGTCAATGTCCCTTTCAGGCTTTAGAAGATGTACATTTACCACATCGGCCAATCCTTCAAGATATTTTGTATTACATGGATCGTATTTTCACCGTTATCTTCTTCATCGAGATGTTGATCAAGTGGCTTGCTCTTGGCTTCCAGAAGTATTTCACCAACGCCTGGTGTTGGCTCGACTTCATTATTGTCATGGTAAAAACATCCATCTTATTTGGTTGCATAAGTTGTTTTACAGGAATTTAGACAAACACAAATTTCACGGCAAAGGAAACATTTAACTTTTGGTTCCTTGACTTGAACATGTACCTATTTCCTTTCGCCAGAACGAATTAGTCAAGACCAAAGTAGTAGTTTTGTATGTAAATCATGATGTCTGGATTATTTTTGAAAAACATTTCTTTTGGATGCTTTATGAAGTTTTAGAATACAAAGAGAAAAGAAGTACAAATTTTAGACCTTAATACTTAACTATAAAATTCTGGTGTGACACAAAAGTACACAATTTGATGATACTAAATGAAATATCCTGGGTAACAAATAAAATAGAGTAAGAAAACTTACCAGTATAATTTAACTGACGAGTGGTATCACGTTAGTTGTCGCTCGTTAACCACGGAGCTGTGATGGCGGGCGCGGACGACATCCCCGCGTTCCGCTCGATGCGCACGTTGCGCGCGTTACGTCCGCTCCGCGCGGTCTCAAGATGGGAAGGCATGCGCGTGAGTACGCGCCGCGCAGCGTGCGACGCTATCGGTGTCGGTTTTGTTACGCTGCTCATTGACCGCGAGGAATCTCCTGAAAATGTAAAATATATGAGGTCCTGTTTTAAAAGTAAAATTTTCTTTAAGGGATTCTACTGCTCAAACAACAACTTTAATGACCAATGTCGACGTGATACTACGACGACACTGTTGTCGTCTAGCTCGGCTAGATGAGCGACTTGATCGCAAATTTTTGCGCATACGGCGAATATCGCCTAAATATAATTAAGAAATTACAGACTATTCAGACAATCTAAAGTGTACGTCTATTAAGATCTTCAGATGATGTGTAACAAAACCCAAATACAATAATATAATCAAGGCAGCCACCAATCACGGTTCCATAAATAAATACAGTTTTTATATATTGACGTCGAAAAGTTGGTGATTTGAGAATAGAACCTGCAAAAAATTTAACTATTGAAAAGGACTGTTTGTATAGCTGATGAATACTAACCACGACATTGCATCCAAATTCGTCAAAGGGCAGCGTGACGGTAAAGCGTGTAGCTTTCTCTGTTTGATGTCTATCGGAGCGGTGACTCCGACTGGTCTCACTTCGCCTGGAGCTCTTAATGTCGTAACTTTGTCTGTCTGTGGATAATGCTTATAACTATCTTACCCACGACTCCTGCTACTTGGCATACTCTTGAACCATACCGCTGGTGATTCACCCTCTGGTATAGTGCAGTACCTATTAATTGATACCCCATTTTTTTTTCAAATGCATGATGCGGCACTACTATATCTTTATGCTACATTAGATTGTGCCTTTTTCAAAAATCTGAAATGAAAAACAGACGCAAATTGTTAATACAATACATATGAAAATGGCACATAATCTATGTTGAATGCTATTGGTGTCTAAAAATGTGTTAATAGTTATGTATATTAAGTCTATTGTATAACTTTTAAATGTAGACTCACTTTTTAGCCAAGTTAGCAATCACGTAATAGGTTTCGGACTAGTCGTTTCTTTCTTCATCGGGTTATGTGAAGTTTCTTCTTACAGCTAATTTGTATTAGCTATATTCCAGGCCGTATCAAACCATCGGTTGTTAGTCTTCATCCAAGGATATTCTTCCTATGTAGGAACTACAGGACCCTTTTCATTATCTTCAGGTTGTAAGTTTCAAGAACTGTCTTTTATAATATGTTTACAATGTTGCATACTATGATATTGATGTCCATTTATGTGTCTCAAATTGCATTCGTTGATTTCATCAGGTCTCGCTTATAAACTTCGTAGCGGCGCTTTGTGGCGCCGGAGGCATTCAGGCGTTCAAAACGATGAGAACGCTTCGCGCTCTGCGACCGCTCAGGGCCATGAGTCGTATGCAGGGCATGAGGGTACGTACCACCCTGCCTTGCGAGCCATTATCATCCACTACACATCTAGCGCCACACCCTTACACTTACATTTCTAAAAACATCTGTAAAATACATCTTCAACACAAATTATACATTATGTATAATTCTCATTACACAAAGCCACAGCTACATAGAAACATCAAGTTTCCGACGATTCTCTCTATCAGTCACTCAAACTTCTTCATTTAAATTTTTTCACACTATTCCGATGACATAACTGTTTATCATTCGCAGTAGTCACTAATCGATTTAATTAGTCAATAACCATTTTAATATCGACGGCAGCACCCCTGAATGGCTTAGTATCATCACAGATCGTACATTCTCTTTTATTAGACATGGGTTAATTTGGGTTCAGTCGGAACGGATGTTCATTGTCATGTTTTGGTACTTTTTCTCTTCAACTTTCATTACTTGTTAGTTTAGATTTAATTAGTTTTCTTGGTACCTTATTTTAGATTCTGCACTTTAGATTTATCTACTTGTCTTCATCGTAAGTTGTTCTGGATCGCATGTGTTTAATTGACTTATTGGACGATCATAAATCGACATGGTAAGTTTAAATTGTTAGAGCACATTGTTCCTGTGTTGTTATTATTCCGATGTTGCCCAATGTATCTTTGTGCATGCTTCATGTATTATTTGTAAGCGACCTTATGATTTAAGCCTATTAGTATCACAAACATAATTTTCAAGTAAAATGTTGAAACACGGTTAAGAATACTGCTTTCATGAATCATATTTTGCTCATAATACTAGTGACTTCATGGAACCTACATTGACAGTATTATTTAGTTTGTCAGCATAAATCAGTAACTTTGTATGTTGGTGTGGTAGGTGGTTGTGAACGCGCTGGTGCAGGCGATCCCCTCCATCTTCAATGTGCTGCTCGTGTGTCTCATCTTCTGGCTTATCTTTGCCATCATGGGTGTGCAACTGTTTGCTGGAAAATATTTCAAGGTATTTTACAATCGGCAAGTTCTACATTATTTATCTAAATTGTTTATGAAAACTTTATTTATGAATATGTCTTTTCATTTCAGTGTGTTGACCTGAACCATACGACTCTAAGCCATGAAATTATTCCGGACCGAAATGCCTGTATATTGGAAAATTATACCTGGGAAAACTCGCCTATGAACTTTGACCATGTCGGCAAGGCCTATCTGTGTCTCTTCCAAGTGGCTACATTCAAAGGCTGGATTCAAATCATGAACGATGCTATCGATTCAAGAGAGGTACTATCCTATACTTTTTTTACTTACCAGAAATAAATATTAAGAATTGGATATTCTTTATTATTCTTGGTTCTTTCAGGTGGGACGTCAACCAATCCGAGAAACGAACATATACATGTACTTGTACTTTGTATTCTTCATCATCTTCGGCTCATTCTTCACTCTCAATCTATTCATCGGTGTGATCATCGACAACTTCAACGAACAAAAGAAGAAGGCAGGCGGTAGTTTAGAAATGTTCATGACTGAGGATCAGAAGAAATATTACAACGCCATGAAGAAAATGGGTTCCAAAAAGCCACTGAAAGCTATTCCAAGGCCGAAGGTAAAAAAGTTTTATACATTTAATAAGCCTATCCTAAAAAACGTTTTGTGTGAATTAAACAAACTGTTTTTTTTTTGTTTCAGTGGCGTCCACAAGCAATTGTGTTCGAAATAGTAACAGATAAGAAATTCGACATGATCATCATGTTGTTCATTGGTTTTAACATGTTGACTATGACGTTAGACCACTACCAACAGTCGGATACTTTTAGTAACGTACTCGACTATCTTAATATGATATTCATCGTAATATTTAGTTCAGAGTGCCTACTGAAAATATTCGCCTTACGATACCATTATTTTGTTGAACCCTGGAATCTATTCGATTTCGTCGTTGTAATGTTTTCTATTCTTAGTAAGTATAACTTCTTTACATAAACCTACAGTAACCTTTACGTTACCTTTGGGCTTTTAAATTTAATAAATTATGTTTTCAGGTTTGGTGCTGAGTGATATAATAGAAAAATATTTTGTATCACCAACGTTATTGAGAGTAGTAAGAGTAGCAAAAGTGGGTCGAGTACTCAGATTAGTGAAAGGCGCGAAGGGCATAAGAACCCTGTTGTTCGCGCTAGCCATGTCACTGCCAGCTCTGTTCAACATCTGTCTTCTACTCTTCCTCGTCATGTTCATCTTTGCCATATTCGGCATGTCATTCTTTATGCACGTCAAAAATAAAGGCGGCCTCGATGACGTGTACAACTTCAAGACTTTTGTGCAGAGTATGATTCTGCTATTTCAAGTGAGTATTTATAACATACGTTTTACAACAGTTTTTTTTAATAATCCATTTAGGTTTACACAAACACAAAGTGTTACCTACTGAATATTAGAAATGCAGGAACAAATTCAGTTATTTAAAAAAAAGTCATTAATATGCCGAATCAGATAAAATATCAAGAAATAAGTATCACGATCATCTCTGTAAAGAGACAACATTGGTGCTATCCAAAGTTGTATTAATAATTATACAAACGATTACTTGATTAAACCATTATTTCTGAAAATATTTCAAACATCAAAATCATTACGTTTCAACAGATGTCGACCTCTGCCGGCTGGGACGGCGTGCTGGACGGCATCATTAACGAGGAGGAGTGCGACCTGCCGGACAATGAGCGCGGGTACCCCGGCAACTGCGGCTCCGCCACCATCGGCATCACCTACCTGCTCTCCTACCTCGTTATCTCCTTCCTCATCGTCATCAACATGTACATCGCTGTCATCCTCGAGAACTACTCGCAGGTAAACAGACTTGACCGATCAATAGTCAAAGCATGCCTAAATCTAGCTAAGCAGTAATTTAACACCGACCTTCTCAATCTACAGGCGACAGAAGACGTGCAAGAAGGTCTCACAGACGACGACTACGACATGTACTACGAAATCTGGCAACGGTTCGATCCGGACGGAACGCAGTACATCCGCTACGACCAGCTGTCGGACTTCCTCGACGTGCTCGAGCCGCCGCTGCAGATCCACAAGCCGAACAAGTACAAGATCATCTCGATGGACATTCCGATATGCCGGAACGACATGATGTTCTGCGTGGACATCCTGGACGCGCTCACGAAGGACTTCTTCGCGCGGAAAGGCAACCCGATCGAGGATCCCGGCGATATCGAGGTCGGGCGGCCGGACGAGGTGGGCTACGAGCCGGTCTCGTCGACGCTGTGGCGGCAGCGCGAGGAGTACTGCGCGCGGCTTATACAGCACGCGTGGCGGCGGCACCGGCGCGTGCACGGCGAGGGCGAGGGCGAGGGCGACGGCGACGGGGCGGGCGCGGGCGGCGGCGCGGCCACGGCGGTGCTGCTGGACGCGGTGACGCCCAACGGGCACCGCGTGGTGCTGCAGGCGGCGGCGGCGGCGGCGGCGGCGGCGGCGCGCCCGCCCGACCCCGCGCCGCCTCCCGCGCCCGTCTGACCCGTGCTGGCGCTCGCGCTGCTGCCCGCGCTGGTCGACGACGCGCCGCTGCCGCTGCCCGCACCGCTGCCCGAGCTCCTGAGCCCACCCAAGCGCACTTAATTATTTTTTACGCTAGACGTTTCGCATTGTACATAAGTAGTGTGTCGGCGGGCCGCGGGCGAGCGACGCGACGCGCGCCGGCGCGACCTGCTGCGCGTCCGCGCCGTTCTATTTCGTGGACGTTGTTCCTTCGCGTTCGGAGACGTTCGAGGTGACGACCGGAGTGTTTCGTATTCGCGTGGCCGAGCTTTTGAGACCGTTTGTTTTGCGACCGACGTTCGCGCGTTCACCGTGTTCCGGTTCCGATTATTTCGCGCGGGCCCGTGTCGGCGGGGACGGTCCGCCGGGCGGGGTCTCGTCGCGAGCGTGCCGTTTTTATTTCGTCACTAGTGATTTAATGTAAGGTATCGAATAAATTGAGGAAGCTGTAAAGGCTTATTTTTGTATTCGACGAATATCACTGTCTATTCTGTAAATTCTAAATCTGAACTTTTTTATGACTGTGAAAGTTGTTTATCACCGTTTGTGAGATATCATTTTCCTTCCCCGAAATGGTGTCGAACAACAAAATTGTAACTAGTGAGATAAGAGCGAGCCGGAGAAAGAAACCAGTCGCCTAAACCTAAATAGAGCAGTCGTGTCAAAAGTAATTTGGTAAATATAATTAGTGCGGTTGCGCGAGGCAGCAGTAGCAGCAGCAGACGGGCGCGGGCGACTGGTGTCGGTCCCGGCCGGAGGAGCGCAGTGACTTAGCTTGTTCAGTTGCTTGTTGCCTCCACCTCCCGTGAGGTCACAGCGAGCAGATCGATGTAGCACTCGTCGTTTGAGATTCCTTATTTGTGTTCCACCATTTAAGCATGTAACGACTTCGATTCGTCCATCGCATTCGGACGTTAGTGTAATGGTATCTAATAAACGCTTAGAGAAGCAATGGCTACGCCGATTCATATCAATTTTGTCCGTATAGTTTTTAATAGTTCCAATTTTTAAGCCTCTCAGTGTACCGCGACGACGCCACGTCATCTTCTAGCGAGGTCGGCTCGCAATCGGTCTCCTCGGAGTTAAGAGAGTTTAGAGAAATTTTTGCAAAGTTATCTAAGTAAGCTTAACAAATCAGCTGTGAAATCGGTACCAGAATTCACTTCCGTCCTAATCAGTATGCATCATAGGAATCGAGCCATTTTATGTAACGCGCACTTTCCACGTACCTAGTTAATGTAATTTTCCTTCCCCTGAATTACATTAGCTGCCGGCAGAGGCGCCCCCGGCGTCCCCGGCCCGGGGCGCCTCGCCCTGTCGCCCCGCAGCGGAGGATCTCTACCTCAGCGTATTCTGTCTGTGACATCATCATCACCAACCTCATCTCGTGCAGTGGCTATCGCGTAGCACGGGCTACGCGGCGGCGTGCAAGTTCAATAAGTCGTAGCTACGATCGTAGTTCGTAGCGCGATAGCATAGCGCTACGAACTACGATTATGGTATACTCTTACTAGTATAAGGTGCATATTTAAAACGTTTCTACGTATTAAACCAAGACTGCACGTTAACGATTCGGAAACCTCACGAACTGATATTTTTTATTTAGACGACTGACGTATCGATCCTCTGTAGGCGTAACGCGATAAACATTTTATCTTATAATTGCGAGCGGGCTGGTACTGCTTCGAAAAATATTGCTCTTGCAGATTTATTGTAACGTAACATTTGCAGTCTTTCACGTCGTGCGACCGATTCGGCTACATGAGAGATCACCGTATTTAGCAATAAGATTATTTATATACCTAAGTGATCGAACGTCCCTTACCGAGTAAGGTAGATATTACGAAGAGTTTTGTTTCGAGATCATCTGCCGGCGAGGCAGCGCGGGCTCGCGCCTCCTTGCGCTCGAGTTTCGTGTCGACATTGTCTTTTTCTAGCACAACAAATTCATTAAATTTTGTAATCTAACTTTGGAAGTGGTCAATTTTCTACTACTCTGTAAATATTGAGAGCTTACCGCCGGGTAGATCCCAAAACGCACGTCGCAACACATAATTTATCATGTCTACTATCTATTGATATCAGCGAATAACGCAGCGATACATAATAAGCTTGAAGCAATAAGGTAACGTGTGGTCGACGAAAGGTTTCGCTTTTTATTGTATGGAACATGTCACCGAATAGTTGTGTATCGGTTGTTTTCAATTCTTTTTAAATAATATGTGAGAAACAGAAGTGCATGACAATCTAAGTGTTGCAAAGTTTAAGAGTCGGTGTATCTAAACTAAATGAGATGCTTACCGTTTTGCACATATTTTGCAATAATTATGGTTACAGATAATGATTATGTAGATAATTTTATAAAGTATTGTGCGGGGCGTGAGCAAGAGAGCTTCCCCGTCGCTTGCGCACTCCCCGCGCGCGTTCTACGTGACGTCACAGTTCTGTTGTTCTTTGTTCCGTTATAAATTTAGGTTGTCGTAAAGCCCCGTGGAACGGTTTGAGCTCACGTGCCACCGCAGCAATATTTTGTGTGTAAATGTAAACCATCATTCTACCGAAGTGACGGCCTTCATCTGAGAGAAAACTATCGCTCATTTATAAAGAAACACCACGACAGTCCAAAGCAAATTATTAAAATTAGCTCTAAGTCAGTAAACTAAGAGATGATATTATGCAGATATATTTTATAAAGTGAATCAATGTTAAATAAACGTATAAAAATATTCGAATTATACAAGTTTAAATACTAAGGAGTACAAAATTTAATGTGGATGTACGTAGTTATGTATAAATAAAATCCGGTCAGATGCAGTGAGCTTGAATCGTTTCAACATGTATGACAGCAGGTGGTAAAATTTAAACTTTTGTTGGTCAAACCAAAAGTTTTACCTACTATTAGGCGTATTTGCACAAAGAAGTTGTGTTTAATTAAGTTTAGACAATAAGTTATGATATCATTGTATTGTTTATTTAAATATACTTATGACAAAAAAGTGAGTTCAGTTTGCGAGTGATAGAGGTTTAATTAATTGACTATTTATTATATATATTGTTGAAGTTTGTACAAAATAAATTAAGTAAACGATAAAATATAGAACTTGACTGCTTTAAAACTTGATTTTTTATTTTACATTATAGAGGATAGGACAAGATCCCTAAAAGTCGCAACTCGAGCTATGTATGCTCCCTTGGTTCTACCTATACCACAACAAGTACTAGGTACCTATCTGGCTTTTTCAATTTAGCGACTAAAATGAAAATCGCAATATTGCTCAATAAAAACATCATTGTCTATTTTTATTTAGGTTTTTATTTATAGTAACAAAACTTTTCCTATACATTTTTATAAATTACATTATTTTGAAGAGCTGATGGGATTATTATGTATGCCTTAACTAATGTCAATAAAAGCTCATAATATAGTCTTTAGACACTTGTTTGATTTAGATATCTAATTATAACCCGATAAGATCGTTGGAGCCTGTAAGAAATTAAAAGATTGAACAATAATTATTCAATAGTTTCTTAAAAATTAAATTGTATAGTTAAAGTATAGACTAGGTACTTCTTTAAATGCGTAGAAGTGTGTACATATTAGGTGGAGGCCACCGAACTGTTTGTTTTGGACTTTTCTTCGTTATCAGCCTATCACGTCCCATGGCAGCGCGCAGGCGTTCCGAAATCTACAGAGAAATTATTAGACAAGTTTAAGGTATGAATTGAATAGGTACGTTAATTTACTTGTTCATTTTACTAGCGTACTAGGGCGATAGTGGCGATAAATGGTTGTTGACAGGTTAAATGTGACGATATTTCGATAGTCAATTAACCTGGGCCTTATTTCACCAAACCAACATATGTCACTGACATATGTCGGCTAAAATTGTCAAGCGACATAATTAAGTAAACTGTCAATTATTTTGCAAATTATTTTATATGGAAATTGTCAGTCAACATTTATGTGACATTACAACTAGCATTTATGTGACAATTGTCAGTATTATAATATAAATGACGTATAAGATACTAAATACTATAATAGCTAAAAAAATTCGAATTACATGAAATATCATAAAAATTATAATTTAATTAGGTACTTTACCTAAATATAACATATTCAATAAATATACATAATTATTATATTCAAATATTATATATATAATACGTAAACATATTCAATAAATATACATAATTATTATATTCAAATGAATCCACCCAAAATCTATCCGTACTTGGCACATCCAGATACGTTTTATCCGTGTCACTGCCGAAACCAGTTTCTGTCGGCCGCTAGCCGGTCGCTCCGTTCGCAAACACTAGCATAGCAAGTGTTCGTCTTGTTATTGGTGAATGATACTTAAACGGCTACATGTTTTTGAATAAGTATTAATTTTTTTTTTTAATACTACGCTCGCGCATACGATATTTAAACCACAAGACTTGTTTAATTTTTAAGTTCTCATATAAGTGAAATGTACTATTTCTTTTGAGAATAAATTTTCTTTAACCCTAATGACAATTGTGCTGTGAAACAGTTTTTTTTTTACAAGTCGACATATTTTTAGAATTATCGGGCATTCTTGGCATTAGGTCGGAGCTGTGTGTGTCTTGCGTGAAAATTGTAGTGTTTTCGTCATAGTGCGACTGTGGTAGCGATTTCGAATAAATGTGGTCGAAGAATAAATAGAGAACAGATAAATATATTCATTAAAATAAGTAAGTTTGCGTTTAACGATAAATATAGAATTAGCAAAACCATTGTAGAATATATAATAAATGAAAAAAATATATATTTGTGACAATTGTCGCGCCTGTCGCGTTGGGTAAATAGGGCCCTGATATTCTGTTTATATAATATTCATTACTTCGTAGGGCACGTTGGCCTTCGATCGATTGAGCCATGTCTTACAGACGCAACCGCACGACTTTTTTGAGGTGGTGAAGGATCTACCTCCTAGTGGTCCACCGCAGGCCACGGGCAACATCTCCTAACAGCGGTGGTAGACTGTCAGGTGCCGCCTGGTAGCTACCACCCTCCCAGCGGAACATGGCGCCAAGCAGCTTGCTGTGTTCCGTCGGTGAGTGGGAGTGCTAGAACCTTCTGGGTGAGCTCGCTCCACTGTCGAATTTGCCTACGCCACGTCTGGCTTGGTTTAGAGTGAAAAGCAAACCCACTCCAAATAAAAAATAAAATAAAAATCTTAAACTACACTTGCACCCGATGCAAGTCTTAATATTTCAGCAATAAAGCACCCTTAATGGTATATTTCTAAAACTAAATCCATCCATTTCATCTTGGTCTTAATCCCTTTGTCGTCACAGATTAAGTTAAGCACGCCACGAGCATTAAGTTAGGTAGGTACCCGATTTGCATAGCACAAAAAGAGTAATACAAGACAAAAAATATGTCATTCTTATAGAAATATAAAAATACCCGTATGGTAATGGGAAGTGCGAACAGGACCTCATAATAGATAACAAATATGACTTACCAATTTTCTAGGCTTTACTAGGTCTCGTAGGAGAAGGCGCCAAAGCATCCCTGCGACAATAAAAGTAAGGTTATTTGTTATCAGACAATTGATACTCAAACTGTCTTTATTATTTTCAACCTACCTTCAGTTCGAAGAAGCATGAAGTACCTATTGCTTTCGTGGTGGGATGATCTTTCTTTTTAGGTTTTGTTTATAGAGAGGTTTTTGGACATTTTCGTAAATAGATGGAGGGATATAGTGCTCAGCGATATTAGAGGGTGCGGAGTTTCTGCAGAAGAAGTCGAGGACAGGACGAAGTGGGGAAGAAAAATAAAGAAGGCTGACTCCACCGCCATGTGGGACATATAGCCAGGAAGAGAGACATAGTAAGCTTTTATACTTTTATATAAATATTATTTTTGAAAAGCATGGCTTTGTTTTTGTTTTTCTTCTCTTTCTCTTATTTTTTTTAATTAAGGATTTGGGATCGGAGGTAGTATGAGGTACTTAACCAACATAAATAACACACTTGTTCTCGATGTTACTATTTTTATTTCCGTCTTGAGTTTTAAGACAACTGTGTCCTCAGCATAGGCACACATACAAGATGCTCGTCAATACACAAGTATTGTGAATTACACGTTATCATATAAATATCTATACAGCATCTATATGTACAAGTGCATGTGTGCCGGGCGCGGGCCCCGCACCGACCGGCTCCACTATGTGGACGTACCGCAAGCTTTATTTAGAACATTACTGGCAGTGCAACCGACTTATGCACAATCCGTACCGTTACAATTATTAATAGATAATTATTAGAGACAGAGATATGTAGCGCGAGAATTATCATACAAGCGGAGTTGGGTGATTCGAAAGGCCTTCAAACTAGCTGTACGAACTGGCTACGCATCGTTCAGTGCCACATTATTTGTTTATGCCACATATCACTATTCTATGATTCAAAATTCAACTCTCGACTCTAACTGTTAGTTTGTAAATACAACTTTACAATACCAGTCGTTATTTGTTATTGAGAATTTTAATTACATTTTTTATTTTAATGGTTTATGTCAACACAAAAGCAGCGTGTCGTGTCGGCCGCTCAATGATAATTTAGTTCTACCAACACCGAGAAAGCCTTCGAGGCATTAAATTATAAGTCGATCACAGAATAAAAACACACTATATCCTGAACGAACAGCTTAATTATATCGATAAACAGTACTCTAATAACAAAAATAGGATTTTTGGTAAAAATATTTTTCTTGCTTCTTCTTAACCGATAATCAATATTTTAATTATGTTGTGCCACGATTTGAATCGAAAGATTCGTTTAAAAAAAAAAAGGTAAGCAAATACAATGCGAACTTAATTACACCACAATTACAATACATTACAGTGAAATGAGGTCATAGTAATACGAAGATTCAAACAAGCTTCATCAAGAGGTTTAAAATGTTTAACTACACTAAGCGATTTACAAGAGGCTACATTAACATTAAAGTATCAAAATCATCAAGTATTAAAACTAAGTCTAAAACATTACAGTCGGAAAATAATGTGGACTCTATCTAACTAACACTGTTGTGTAGCGGGAGATCTGGATAGGGTTGTCACATTGATCAATGTGGGGATGGATCAGCAGTGCCTAGACTGTCTCACTCCCTCGCGCATATAGGGTCCTCTCTACTCTGGCATCACTTATGGTCTCATTAGTACATCTTGTCTACAAAGAGGTATCAACATTTCTATTTGAATGAGAAGATAAGGCAATACTGATCCGGCTTTTGGTCGACAGCTGTGTGACCACCCCTATCTCGTGTATTATATAGAGGTTGTCTTGAATATGCAGTAACTGGCAAAAATATGTATACAGCCCTTACACACGTTGCATTGACTCCTAAAAGTTAATAAGGTTGGTGAAACGTTAAAGGTGTATCCATATCTATGAAGCAGACCGTACCAGGCATATGAAAAGTTATATGTTGTGTTCAACGATTCGTGTTCGTAAATACCAATTGTTTATGTCGCTGATCGGAACATAAACTTCGGTGCTGTTTTGGGACTTAAATAAACAAATAATCCATTAATGGCAAAAGTTATTAATTGTACAAATTTAATTGTTTTAAGGATTTTACTACTATTTTTAATGACCCCGGGTGACGATGATATGGTCGTAATTTTAAAAATGATATTCCCATTCCGTAAATAAATTGATCTAAAAAAATAGGAAAAGAAAAATAGTTTAAGGCAATAAGTCAGTCATCAGAAAACAAACTTAGTCAGTAATAAGAGGCATTGAAAAAGATAATGGACAGAATTTTTAATGGTTAAAACATCCCGATTAATTTAAAAGTACGTGTTTTTTACAGAACAGGAGCAAAATTTAGTTAAATTCTTATGAATATTACGATGACACCGCACAAACCAATTATACTACATTAATTATCTTCACACTACAAAAAAAATTAAAATAAAATCATTATGGGTAAATCATATATGTTACACAAACGAAAATTTATCGAATTGATAGAGTATTTAAAGTATGTTTGAAATATAAACAAAATATAATCGTTCGTTTTTTATCGTCATGAGATCTTAGCTTACACTTTACAATATACCTGCACATATTATCATAGAAGTGTATTGTTTTTTTGTTTCAATTATGAAAATGAGAGGATCAAAACGTGACCAAAACGGGAAGCTAGTCAATTCCGTAGAGGGACAATGTTTTGGTGCATTATAAAGACTATTATCGCACCGACGACCGTTTCAAATCCTGTCGAAATGGTGATATTCGATTCCAATTTGCATTTATAAATACTAAACTTCGCTTCGCTCTTTTGTTTTCTGAATTCAAAGCGCTGACATCTCATCGACTCGGGTTTGTGACGTGCGCGAGTGTTTGTGTAGGTGTTGTGTGGTGTGAGTGTGTGTGGGTGGTGTAGCAGACAGTAGACAGAGGCGATTACTCTGTGTAGTCCCAGCAGTCCTTCTCGTAGCCCTCGTGCACATGCTCTAATAGCACCTTGCGCCGGCTGTCGCAGTATCTGCAACGAGACAAAGGACATTAAGTTTTACTCAGCCTGAGTTCACGCTTTATAAAGAAAACTATTACTTATTTTTTCATCTACACTAATATTATAAAGAGGATTTTTTTATTGTTTGTTTGTATTGAATAGGCTCCGACACTACAGGACCTTTTCAAATGTATTGTAATCATTTACATGTACAGAGATATGTTGAGACCCTAGGTTTCAACCCCTGCTTTTTCGCGATATAAAATCGTCAGGGGGGTGAAATGGGGGAAAAAAGTTTGTATGGAAAATCCGACTTTTGGCGCGGGCGCAATCGATCTTCATAATAAATATGTACACAACTACATTAACGCATTACTACAAACTAACCAACTCATTGAAATTCGAGGATCGACCATAATCCAACATTTCAAAATGCTCAATCGAGTTCTGAGCGGCAACAACGATCCGGATGAATAGGAGAGCCTTACTTTGTTTCTCACTTTGACTGGCTCCTCTCGGCAGCACATTATCAAGATAATTCCGCCACACAATTACAATAATGGCCACGAAAAATGAATTCAGAAAAATTAAGAAACAAAGCCCATTATTCTCTTCCCGCTTCCCGCGCAAAAACTCGCTAAATTATCCTTCATCGCTAATGATGTCCCTCTCGAATGACACCGAAAATGTCTCGGCACGGCCTCGAGCACTGTTGCTATATAAGGTCACCTCCAAAAGACAGACGAAATTTTAATAAGGCATCTAACTATATTAGAAAAATAAAGAACCCTAGCATAAAAACCAAATAAAAAAGGCTAGTTTCTGTTTTTACTTTTCCTAACAAACTAAATGTAATATTTTTAAGAGCACCTGTAGTTAATTTGGTTTATCGGCCCTCTCTGTCATTCCACTCGGTCCCCACTCTACGCGGCGGGGTAGCCCCGCCCTACGCTGCGGCACGTGTATGGATGCCTTTGGCGGCATTGCGGTTTCTTTGTCGGTTCGTTTGATGCGTTCCGACAGATCGCGGAGTGCCCGCCCCGGCACGTGTAAGGTGTGAAAGAGAGAGAACTTAGTCTCTCATAGTGGCGTCCTTATTGGATTCATTGATACATCGAACGTTTGTATTGCATTTACGCGAGCGATATTTCCTCATTCACGGGGTGTTTTATTTTACTTTTTAATCAAAGTTGTTTTTGGCGATTATCTCGAAAACTAGCATTCTAAAAATATGGTTGTATTATCTAAAACGAATTAATTTAAGATGTTGTATCTGTCCCTTAAATCTCGTCTGTCTTTTGGAGGTGACCTTATATATAGCCTGACCAGGAATATATGGGACCTCGCCATATTGCGGAAAACAACTGGAACTAATTTCTTTAACTGGCAACAGAAACCTCAAATCGTCACTGACATGTCATCAATTGTCATATTGATTAGTGTCAAAGCGGACGCGTAATCTAATTTTCGACTAAGTGCAATTTTTATGTGATAAAAATACCAAGAACTATTCGTTTTCATAAAAGAAAAGTGGTTTAACATGTGTTGTAGTATTTTTCGACTAGAAAGTCTATGTGATCACCACGGTTTCTTCAAATTAATTACTAATATAGTTGTCATTATGAATTTCTGGTACGTCATATAGTGCGTATAGTGAAAATTGGCTACTGGTGGCTACGGATAAACTTTTAATAACGATTTTGAAAAATGATTACAATACATACTTGGTTTGAGCTTTATTGTCTTTATTTCAAACCTACTTGGATATAACAACTAAAATAGTTCTTAGAGTTTTTTAGGATTTTCTATAACTTATATAAAATTATGATAACATTATAAATAATATTATTTAGAAAAACAATGGATTAACGTTTCTGTTACCCATTAGTGGTTTTGCAAAAACAATAGTGATTAAGTCCAAAATTTAAGACCAATACCTATACTCAATTTGCGAGTGTTCTGTCATGTTATTTTATCGTAGAATTTGTTGTTATTAGGCAGCGGGCCTAAAAAATAACATGGATGTAAACATATTAAAAATATGTTTTTTTATGTTCAGTTGCCAATCTGCGCTGGTATGATTATACCGAGTGTTGTCATATAAAGTGCATTCGAAGCGCCCTTAATTCAAGTCCCATATATTTCTGGTCAGGCTATACTAACAATAGTATAGTCTGAATACTCTAATAGGTTCAATTTGACAGCTCAGAGTTATCACAGAACGTATCAGTGTATGCCATAAAGGTAATATATCTAGCGGAATAGAGGAACAAAGCCCTGACCAAGTGAGATGTCTCTAGCAGCAATACTGTATGATAAAAAGAGATGTGTGATGTGACATAACAGAACCGTTCTGTCAAACAGTTTGTCGGCACTTATCGGCACACAGAGAATTTCAGCTTTTTTAATTTTTTAAATATTACATGTAATCGTGAATATTTTTTTGAAATATTTCTTGGTGAATTTTGGTAACTTGTGCAGTAATTGATTGTTGTACGACAGCGAAATGACCCCGAAAAATGTTTATTTCAGAAGTAAATTATTCCAAATGGACACCACTTATCTTAGGTTTATTTTTGCCCATGCGTTTCGAATTTTAAGTGCTTAGTGTGATCATTCTTTTCATTAAACATTAAAAATGTAAGAAGCAAATATCCAATACACATAATGCAGAATTTACGAATATTTTGTGTTAAGAAATTATTTTCGTTTTACACTAGGGCTGTATCAAGTTATCGATTTTCGTTTCCACTGTCTAACACGTAATATACGAATAATAATGTATTACTGTTGTTTAAGTACCTGTAGAGACCGACGTTTAGATATGAATCAGCTGGGAATGTAATTACTATTTAAGATACTTAGCCGATCCATGCAGTTTTTAACGGGTAGAATAGTTACTAACATTAGTCATATATGTAACTTTCAGATTTCTGAACAACTTGGTTAAAAAAATACTTGGCTAAAATTAATAAATCGTTATATATTTATAACTTAAGCGATTATTTTGCAAGTTTTTACGAAATGAAATCAAATTTCACTTACAAAAATGAATCGACTGTGTCATCCGGTGGGACTCGAACCCACGTCCCTTCGTTATCCGGGCGATGACACAGTCGATTAATTTTTGTAAGTGAAATTCGATTTAATTTCGTAATAACTTGCAAAATAATTGCTTAAGTTATAAAAATATAATAAGTTAGCTGATTTCATCTTAACTGATGGTTAAATATTTGTAAAAATATTTTCATTGGATACATGCGGGTACATTCCCCAAGTATTGATGAAATCGAACGCCGGCTCACTGGCGTAGCAAGCACTTACAAAAATTCGTCGACTGACTAACGTCCTCCGTAGCTTAGTTGGTAAGAGCACTCGCCCGGATAGCGAAGGGTTCGAGTCCCACCGGATGACACAGTCGATTAATTTTTGTAAGTGAAATTTGAATTAATAAATCGTCCAAACTGGGTTCCAAAAAAAATTCAAGAGGAAAGATAAAAATAATACTATTCTTCTGTTGATGTTTCATTGGATAGCAATGTCTACTTATGGTTATGTCTACATATTATATTACGGTTTTCTTAGTTTGGGACTAGATCATATGTTCTATATTTCTTTTTCACAGATCAAGATAAAGCCTAGAAGCACAGTTTCGTCCTATGTTTACAAATAGGTATATTGTACCAGAGGCATCCACATGTGAAGCCCCAGTTATCTCCTTCTCTCCATCATTTCTTCTATAAATGCCCTTTAGTGAGGAAGAAAGAGGCAACATAAACTTAAAACGATACGTGGAGGGCTATCGCATTATTTGAGGTTAAATTCCGAAACACTTTACGTCAAAAAACGATCTATCGTCTGTCAGTTGTTGTTTCGTGGTAGCATTTTCGATACAAAACGTCAAACAACGAACTTCGTGCCCGATAGCAGATGCGAAGCATTTCATAGTAAGCAAAACGAAAAACGATTATTTTGTCGGATTTCGTTTTTCGTAGTAGACATCCTGAACCGATTATTCCACCAACCGATTCGTAAACACCCGACCCTATATGTCATCTGTCAAATTTAACCAATTAAATTATTCAGACTATAGTTACGTCACTATAGGTAAACGCACCTGTACTTGTCCTGGACCTTCTGTTTGATGTCGGCCAGGTTCTCGCTAGTGATGTCCCTCTCGAGGTACTCGGAGAGCGTCTCGGTGGCGGACTCGAGGTCGCGCTGGTTGTCCTCGAAGATGACCGACTGGTTGTTCTTGCGCAGGTAGTACGCGAACACGTATGTGTACATCAGAGTCTGCCGGCACTGGCAGAGGATGTCCACCGCCTTTTTCAGAAATTGCACCTGGCGGAACGGGATAAAATATATTGCTACTATCGGTTCCCCGCGATTGGGCGCAGTTGCACAAAAAGTTTAAAGCTAAAAAAGTCACATTTCAAATATGTATAAAACAATATTTAACCATCCATTCTTTCCATTCTTCACATGTAAAAAAATATATAGACATTTGGATGCACTATATGTCAATAGTTGTCTCAATATTGACAAGACAGCTCCACACACTCCTCGAAAGATGGTGGATGATGTTCCCCTACATAGTCTTTTGCGTTTCTTTCATATGTTTTGGGCCTTATCATACTGGCGGGTTGCGAGCGTTTTTAAAGCGGAGCGGATGCGCTGCGAGTCCACTGCCGCAACGACTTCGCCGCGCACCCGCAGCGAACACGTTGCGGTCGCTACACTCAGTAACATAAATGATTCACGAGGAATCACTTCTGTTAGCTTTATTACTTCGAATACGCAAGAAACGTAAACGACGACGCAATTAGACAGATGAACTTTAATCGTCGAAACTTAACGACAATACTTACCTCGATCCAGCTCATGTTGTGTTGCTGCATCTCCTCCATCTTCTCCTTAACGGAGGCGTAAAGCTTGGACTCGAAGCGTAGAGACTGCATGTGGTTCATGTACCGGTTGCAGTAGAACAGATACCGTTGAAGCGCCGCTCGCGACCGCTCTTGGGCGTCACGCGCCGCTTTCGCTTCGTCCTCGTCGTATCTGAAGGGGGAGAGCGAGATAAGTAAGGTTTTTTGCAACTGATACACGCTTGAATGTTATAAGACCAGACATACCGCCTAACTCGATTGCTTTCAAATTGCATATAATTATAGCATTCAGGAAACCAATACTAACTGTGCTGACGTCTAGAAAACAATGCCAAAATATTGATAAAATATCGACATATTAAGAATTAAATAACTGACATTTTAGAAAACTGAAATTATCGCCTTGCAAAACCTGACCGCCTCGTTGGTATAGTGGTCAGCACGCTAGCTTCTGTTCTATTCAAGAGCTCCTAGGTTCAAATCCCGGTTGGAGCGGGAATTTGTTTCTTAGTACTGCGCCTGACCTCTTTCCGTTTAGGTCGGATTGCCGTCTCACCAAACTTTGAAGGTGAAGTAAGAGAGAGTGCACCTGTATATTGCCATCTGCGCACATATTTATGCACTATTATATTTCCCGCAGTTTGGATCCGCGCAGATGAGCCACCGACCAGTCACCGGTGGCTAGCGAAAAGCTGTTTACTTTGTTTTAATACGTTTTGTATAAAATCGCCGCCCACATGAAGCGAGTGGCGTCCACTCGCGACTCAAGTGTCCGCGACATGCCACCGGTGGAGACCACTTGCCATTCGCCATTTTGACAATATGTCTGTCAAACGATATTGGTGATAGTCCACCACTACCACAGATCACCTTCGTTTGCGCTGACCAAGACTGAAAAACGTGACGCGCGACTGCCGTCGGTAGCTGTAGTCGGGGCCTCATCTGCGTGGAGCCTTAGCTAATATCGGTTGTGATTGGCCACCGTGGTCGATATTCAGCTAGGTGCTATCAGTTTTTACTACTACTAATTTTACATACTCGTTATTTATTAAAGGGATACATTTAGTATAATATATATCACTAATTTTTAAAACCCCCAGGGGTAAAGATACTTTTGACGATTTAAATGGTGCTCTCTCACAGATATTACATTGGTTTACTTGTAATAATTTATTGCTTAACGCTACCAAAACCAAACACGTTAAATTCACAATGCCTAATGTCCGACAAGTCACTACACAGGTCGTTGTAAAGGACGAGCCACTAGATTCTACGAAAACTGCTACATTTTTGGGAATTACACTAGATCACATGCTTCAATGGGGTCCTCATATCGAGACCTTGTCTGGGAGACTCAGTTCGGCTGCTTATGCTGTGAGAAAGATAAGGCTTGACTGACGTTGAAACGGCAAGACTAGTTTATTTTAGTTATTTTCATAGTCTCATGTCATACGGCATTTTGCTATGGGGCTCGGCCACAGATATAGAAACAATATTTGTACTGCAAAAGCGAGCCGTGCGGTCTATTTACAATCTTAAATCTGACGAGTCACTAAAACAAGTGTTTAAAGATGTAAAAATACTTACAGTATATTCACAATTTATTTATGAAAATCTGATGTATGTTCGAAGAAATTTGCACTCGTTCTCCAAAAAGAGTAATTTACATAATTTTAATACAAGACATAAAAAAAAGCTTGCCGTTCCAAACTTTAGGCTTCAAAAGATTGGTCATTCATTTATAGGAAGATGTATCACATTTTTTAATAAATTACCTGAAAATATTGTTGAATTACCTATAGATAAATTTAAATCAGTTGTTAAGAATACTTTAATGTCGAAAGGTTACTATAAAATAAATGACTATATAAAAGATAAAAATGTATGGAATAACTTGTATGTACAAAACAATTGTAAAACTTTGAAAAGAGGCTATGACAATAGTGACTAAGTTTCTTGCTGCTTCTTCTCAGCACTAGCCCACAATTGTCCCGAAGCAGTGGTAGGGTTAAGATTGGGACGTGTATAAGTGCCCCTAGTTGGGTCTATATGCAGAAATAAATGAATTTTATTGAATTTCATAGAAGAAATTAGAAGTTAAGATAGAAGATAGTTTAGGTAGTGGTACAAATAAATTGATCACTTCAACTTGCTTACCACACAGAATAGCAAATTACTATGTACATACCTAATCCTACTATGGTAAAGAAAAGTTTACAAAAAATATTGCGTTAGGTCTATATTTAAATATTGGTCTATATTTAATTAATTTGTTTAGTCTTCATTGTAACTTTAAATAAACAATGGAATCGATTCCAATGTGCCTTGTCTAAGATTAAAATTAAATTTAGTATCTCTCTTTTTCTGCTAAACAAACGAACAGAACAGACTACAATAATTTAGAAATGTCAAATTAAGTGAAGTGATAGCTTACGTATTTTTACGTATTATCGTCTAACTTTAGTCGTCACCAAATGACATCCCCACTAAATTGTCTATGGATTCTTTAATTTCCTTGCAACTGAAAGCTGTTTAATCTGACGTTTCTAAATTAGTATAGTCTGTCTCTTTTCGTTTGTTTGGCAGAGAAAGAGAGAGACTGAACTTAAATTTAATATTAGACAGGACACATTGGAATCGAGCCCAGTAGTGTAAAAAAATCGTGGCACGAAAATGGGTACCTATCGACTATCGATCATCAAGATAACTAGCGACTCGGCCCGCACGACAGCCCCGCTGAATCAAACGACCGGTCGATCCCCGGATGTAATTGTAGCTTTAAGCGCTTTAAATTGCGGAGTGAACCAGGCCTGCTTATACATGAAAGTAAAGATGACGAACCTGTTGCAGTTGTACCAGCTGCTACCGTGGGGCTCCCAGGGCCCCAGGCAGACCCAGCAGAAGTCGGCCTTGCAGTTCTGGTTCTTGCACACCATGTGGTTGCAGCCGCCGTCCTTCTCTATTGTCACGTTGCACTTCGGACACTCCTTCGTGTTGGCGGCTATCCAGTTTGACGTTTCCGAGTCGTCGTCGCATTTCTACGAAAAATAACAATATTACAAAGTGAATATGTATTGCACACAAAAAAATATTGATCGTCTTCAGGTGGGACTACTTCAGGAGCAAAAGTTTCGTTTTTATGATAAGAATTCGCTTGTGAGTTTCAAACCAATAAAAACAGAAAGCTCAGGACATCGTTAAGATAATTTTGGATCTCAAAACACGATTAGAGGAATTTAGTTCAATAGAAAATCTTCCTGAATTTTGGTCTTAGTTTGCAAGTTTAATATAGTTTTATGTTTGCTGATGCTAAAATGTCTTCTGTTTCTCAGTACACAAAGAAGAAAACTACGTTAATTTTTGTTTTGTTTAATTTTTAGGGTTCCGTAGTCCGACAAGGAACCCTTATAAGATCGTTCAGTCCGTCCGTCCTAGTCTGTCACAGCAGAATATCTTCTACGTTTGTTTATGGACTGATTTGCATAGATCTCATTTTTAAAAATACAAAAAATTAAAATGACCATTTATTAAGGGGTAATTTTTTTTTGAGTGCGCACCACAGATAAAGCACGCCAAAGTCGTTTACACGGTGTCCCCCCCTCCTGTAATTTCTAAAGTCTTGGACCTATAAACTTCAAATCACTCACGTAAAGAAACAGGCGCGGAAACTCTTATTTAAAATTGTTTCGGGTATCATGTGATGAATACTTTCGAAATTATAAATAAAATAAAAATATATCCTTTTTTCCAAAAGTACAGTATAAACTTAATTTTTTTTTTTTTTGCCTATACTGTCTAATGTTGTAAGTTAATGCTACGGAACCCTTCGTGCTCGAGTTCGACTCGCACTTGGCCGGTTTTTATTCATGATATTGCCAAAAATTCATGTGCGAAATCTGCGCGGCGAATACGCAATGTGGTTGGGCCACAAGCCTACCTAAGGTCATTGACCCTGTACGTACCTTGATCCACTTCTTGAGCAGGCAACACCGCACGGGGTCGTGCCAGTTCTCGCCGCACGCGAAGCAGAACGTGTGCCCGCATCGGCAGGTCACCGGCGCCGCCTCCACGTACGCCACCTTGATCGCGTTGCTGCAGTCCGGGGATGGGCACCACCGGAGCAGTCGGTTGCACTGCGAGCACAATACACCTTATGTCTTTCGGATTTAACGCCGCGTAACGAGCGAGATCAAGAGGGACAGATTCGTAAATAAATAAAACAAATCGTTTCAACAAACACACTAATTAATTACTTAGTCCCCTACTAAGCACCTTCTGGGTGAGCTTGCTCAACTGGCGACTGTGTCTACGCCACGTTTGGTTTAGTTTAAACTTGTAGAGTCAAGAGCAACCTCACTTCAAATAAAAAAAACAAAAGCTTGTGCTACGGCAACGGACGGATAGACATACTTATATACGTTTATATATAATCATGGATGTTTATAATTTATATGCCCCTCGCGTGAGTTGAACCCGCAATTTCTCAAATACAAGAATTAAATAAAATAGCGAATCCAGTGAATTAATGAACTTATATTAAAACTGTTAATAAAAGATTTTGATGTATTTTAAAACCTCCTCTTTTATTTGAAGTTGGTTAAAAACTATTTGGTTGGTTAATAAGTCACAGTATAAGTCACAGATAAACATTATTATCTCATCATCATGAACCAGTACGACAAGGTAAATCAAAACAGTAAAATCTTTAAACCTTTTCAGTCACCTTCACATAAACAATTGATAATGATGAAGCACCCAAGGTGAGAGCTGGGTTAATATTTATAGAGGTCATAATTGAGGTCAATGAAAAATTCAACGAAGTAATCTCCAAAGTATACATTAAAAAGTAGGGTGTAAAGTTGTGCACTAGGCCGAAACGATTTGAAGATACAAAATAATATAGATCTAAGCCAATTATTTACTAAACAAAGCCGCGCGGAAGATTTGCCGATAACGTCAAACAGATTTTATTGTAGGGTCATCAACAAATCTTCTACGCCAGGCTACTACTACTTAGAGTAACTAGAAGGAAGACTATTTATGAGCTATTTTTAAGAAAATAATAAAGCGCGAAATCATCACTAACATCTTCGTTGAGGTTCAGTTGTTTTAGTTCAGAGTACTGAAAAGGTAAATATCACGCGATCTCTAATGATGAAATTTTAATCTTTCAGTGGTAATATACTGAATGTATAAAGAAGAAGAAGAAGGGTAGAGATGGGCCAACTAGTCGGGAAAATCGACTAATTCGGCATCAATTGTAGTCGGCGACTATTCGGCAATATATGCCGGCAAATATTTCGTACGCTCTCTATCTCTTCTATTGCAACTCTTCCTTCTCTTGATCGCTTGAAGTGATTACTGAACCGTTAAAGTTTATTGTATACCTTGTAGTTATAGTAATTACAGCAAACACGAAACGAAAAGGAAATATAATGTAAATAATACATGGCATAAGCTGTTCCGCGCGATGACTCTTGCTAAAACCGATTATTCGGCAAATACTATTGTCGGTCCATTACTTGTTAAATAGCACTTGTTTAAGTTTACTTTAGGTAATTATGTATCCGATTATGCGATCACTAATAATAAGAGTCACCTCAACGAAGCTGTAGGTGGTGATTTGTAATCAGAGTACTTAATTTTAGGTAAAAACGCGTTTAAATATGCGATCATTGGTAATGACTGATGTCTCTTAAAGAATCTGTTAGGTTCAGAGTACGAAGTTTACGTAAATAAATATGCATACCTCAACGAAGCTGTAGGTGATGATTTGTGTGTTTTGGTTCAGAGTACTTAATTTTAGGTAAAAATACGTTCAAATATGCGATTATTGGTGATGACTGATGACCCTTTAATAATCTGTCAGGTTCAGAGTACGAAGTTTAGGTCAATATGCATACCTCAACAAAGCTGTTGGTGATAATGTGCTGGTACTTGAGCTTGACGCGCGGCTCGCGCACCAGCCGCATGACCGTCGCGTCGTCCACGAGGATGTCGCACGCGTGCGCGGCGCATGCTATCGTTTGACCCTGCGACGGTTGCAGAACGAATATGAAACACAAGGGAATACCTTAACTGCATTAAAGTCTGTTTTAGTTGAATGGCGACTATTGTACACAATCTTGAGATACCTTTCTATCGAAATTATTAATGTAAAAATAAGATAAACACAAAAACAACAATCTACTGCGAATTTATCATCTAACACAAAACTTTTTAAATCTATAGGTAAATTATTATATTATTTAAGATTGTTTGCAATATTCGCTAAGCAAATGGACTTTAGATACACTTTATAGAACAGTGGTACAAAATGGTAAATGTACTAGTAACTATTGGGTGAGGCATCCTTAATAGTAAAAACAAATTTCATTGGGCAATATTACTGCATAGAATGATTTCGAACAACAAACAGATCCAATTTCAATATTCAAATTAAATATATGACAATGTGATGTTATCCATTGACAAAGCATAAAAAATGCAAAAACTACTTAATCAAAATTACTTACTAAGCCTTCTTCCATTATTTTAGTAGTTAAATATTCACACCAGCATTGTGTGCAAAATCTGTGACCACATTCTAGACCTGTCATCATCTGCAAAAATAAGGATTAACAATTATTCCCGTGCTCTTTCTGAGAAGAGTTGTAGAGTGAAGAGTATGTTTTAGAATCCATTTATTATGACAGCACTTTTGACCAACTACTTGACGGAACTGCACTACTGCAGTGTGAACAAATTTGGTTTTGTAATTTAATATTGTTTATGATGTGTCTAACAAAATATAAGGATGGCTAATTAGAAATTGGCTAAATTATATTCAAACACTGCTTAAGCCAAAGAATTTAATTTTAATAATACCAATTAAATTTTGTCACTCTAAAGCCATAATGTAACATCTGTTTAGTAAGATTTATTTTTTAATTCCTTTTCATGTATTACAAGTGGATTCTACTGATAAATCTTTATAAATTAATTCTAATTATAAATTATTAGTTCACTTGAAATTGTAATGATATAAAAAGCATTATTCTCAAATAAATATTACTACTACACCATTATATCATTTTTTTTTTATAATTAAGAGGTTCAATAAACAACATACCGAAGTTGGCAAAACTGAAAAGCATATTTCACATTCCTCCGTTCCTGATGTTGATATCCGTCTAGGTAACTGTAACAATAATAACTATAACAAATTTAGAAAGCAATATCGTGTTACAATGATGTTCTTGTTGCATTAAGAAATTGGGTAAGTAAAAATTAATGATTAGCAAGGCAGAAAAGCATAAATTTCTTATTATGACATTCTGTGGTAGTAACACTGAATGCACACACAGTCAATTTATATTTTATCAGAAAATAAGTAAAATTCAACAATGTTCATAAGCTGCTGCATTAAATAATTTATAATAATTAAAGATAATGTTTTTGATGTCAATATTCGGCAAAATATTAGTCACAATTTAAACAGAGCGGGGACCTTTTTAGCACACCAGGTGAATCATTACTTTTATTAATTTGCATTTATTTTTATTTTTTTAGTTTTAATTTCATTTTTATATTGTCTTTTTATAGGATAGATGTAAGATATTTTGTATTTGTTTTGTTTGCCAAATAAAGACTATCTTATCTTATCAATATAATTGAAGCAGAATGTTATTGTCAATAATTAAATTTATGTGCCAATTCAGAGTTGGTACTATTTTTTTAAAATAGTAAGTGACATATACATACCTTTGGCCTTTGTATGACTGGTTTCCTGAATGGATTAATAACCCTAGCTTCTGAGAACAACTGATCCTGGTCCCCATCATAGAATCGTTCCATGAGCTTCTCCTTGTCCCATTTGAAATGATTAAGCAATATGCGAGTAGTTGTTGTTGGTATCTAAAATTACACAAATATTTTAGTGGCTTTAGTTGAAGACATGTAAAATGTTGTTGTATGATATATACGACAGAATAAAACAGATAATCCAGGTTGCTTATCTGTTTTATTCTGTCTATTCAATCAAAGTAAAAAGAAAAAACCCCTTCTTATGTTGTTTAGATGTCTGATAAAAAGTTTACACAATATGTAGCTTACCTACATCTTGTGTATGCATTAATTTACATTTAATTAAAGATATGCATAAATCTCTTTGTTGTTAATATTATCTACAGATAAAAGATTGTTCACACTATTTTCATTGGTTCTGCCTTTGTTATGGTAAAAAAAAACATACTAGATTGTTCTTTGCATCAAAGAAATATTTTTTATTATTACATTTTATAAACTACTTTGCAATATAGCCCAGCCCTGTCCTGGCCTAGATTTATTTGAAAGTCAATTAAATATGTAAACATTAAAGAATTACCATAGCAATTCACAGTTAACCTTTATTTACTTTGTGCTTTGTTCTTTAAACAAAAGGAATTGAAAATTTTACTTTGGCACAGAAAATGCTAGATGCAAAGAAATGTTATTAAGCACCTATATCCGACAGAATGGTATTTATCTAATACTTCTATTACAACTTAAGTTGCAAGTCTTATTGGTATAAGAACAACTATGAGTCAACAACAAACAGCTTAGGTGACATCACAAAAACAGAGCTTAATTCCTTAAGACATAATAGGTTTCTAAGGCACAGCATCTGCTGGAGTTACTATGATGCAAAAATCTGTGTTTCTAACTTGCAGGTACCAAAGTTATAATAAACATGATTCAATTATGCTTGTGTGCAACACAAAAGAGTGTCGAAGTGTTCCAATGTACGAGTAACCTCATTCAACTGTTCATTGTTTACTACTAACATACTGACCTCGACAACAGTGTTCACTTCTTTGATACAGTCAACCATGTGCTGAACGATTTCCTCCGTAGATAACACCTCGTATGGGTATTCCTCAAGCTCCGTTTGTCGTTCCCTTGTACTGTGAGTCTCAACGTCCATTGCAAAGTCGACATCGTCTCCACTGGACTCATTCCCAGAATCCACATCATCCTTTGTATCATCTTCGGAGTCCATAGCCGAGACTTTGGCGAAATATGAATAAATTGATAATTAGGGTACAGCCAGAGTACGTCTAATGATGAAATAATTACACCTAAGATTTAGGAAAGGTCAACAATGAAGAAAATAGTTCACCCACGGGCTGCCAAAACCTCTGACGTATAGGATGGCAGTGTCTATGACGTCACTTTTGTCTGTCGGATTCAGATTGTCTATGCAGTAGCACTATTGCCAGCTTAAAAATGACACTTTCCACTAATATGCTGATATTATAGTTTGCTGAGGGCTTAGTGCGAGTTATTATTAGATAGCTTCACGCGGTCACCTTCGACTGAATGATGAATATTAAAGCCTGACGTTGGTCAAAAATAAATAAGGTATAGCCTGACCAGGAATATATGGGACCTGAATTAAGGGCGCTTCGAATCCACTTTATATGACAACACTCAGTATAATCATACCAGCGCAGATTGGCAACTGAACATAAAAACATATTTTTACATGTGTACATTCCTGTATTTGTTTAAGCCTGCTGCTTAATGATAACAGATTCTACGATAAAATAACATGACAGAACACTCGCAAATTGAGTACTTATGAAATTCAGTAACTCTTTGTAATATTGGCCTTGAATTTTGGACCAAAACACAATTATATTTACAGAACTACTAACGGGTAAAAGAAACATTAATCCATTGTTTTTCTCAATGATATTATTTATAATGTTCCTTATCATAATTTTATACAAAGTATAGAAAATCTTGGACAACTCTACGAACTATTTTTGTTGTAATATCCAAGTAGAGTTTAAATAAACTTAATATAACTATTTATTACAATCATTTTTCAAAATCGTTATAAAAATATTCTCCGTAGCTACCAGTAACCAATTTTCACTATTCGCACTATATGACGTACCAAAAATTCGTGATGACAACTGTATCAGTAATTAATTTAAAGAAACCGTGATACATAACATAGACTTTCTAGTAGAATAATATTACAACACATGTTAAACCACTTTTCTTTTACGAAAACGAATAATTCTCGGTATTTTTATCACATAAAAATTGCACTTGGTAGAAAATTTGATTACGCATCCACATTAACACTAATCATTATGACAACTGATGACATGTCAATGACGATTTGAGGTTTCTGTTGCCAGTAAAAGAAATTAGTTCCAGTTGTTTTCCGCAATATGGCGAGGTCCCATATATTCCTGGTCAGGCTATATAATGGAGTTATATGAAAGAGAGGTGTCGTACTTTAAAAAACACCATTTTAAAAACACCAAGTGGGAAGGTTATCCCTCAGCCAGTTTGACACACGCATCAATCCACGCGAAGCTTTCTCATAAACAGAAACTGATAGCAGTGTCGTCCGCGTAGGAGAGTATTCTTCCCCCGACTTGCTGTAAGTTGCATAGATCATCGATATATATTAAAAAGAGAGTCGGGCCAAGGACACTTCCCTGCGGGACGCCATAATTGACTGAATTTACATCACTGATGAAACTGTCTATTTTTACAAATTGAGTTCTGTCATTGAGGTAGCTCACGAATAGTGAGAGTGCATTTCCTCTAATCCCTATTCTCTCTAGTCTGTTTACAAGAACCGAGGCAGAGACCCTGTCGAAGGCCTTTTTTAGGTCCAAGAATATAGCTATACATTTATTTCCTTTGTCAACTTCTTCAGTTATAGTGGAGATCAGATCAAGTATTGCGTCTTGGGTGGATAATTATTTTAGAAGACTATATTGGAATTTAGATATTATATTAAATTTGTTGAGATAATTAGTTAGCTAACGTTCATAAGTTTTTCGATAATTTTGGAAATTGAAGTTAAAACGGAGATCGGTTTATAATTATTAACATTGGACTTGTCTCCGCTCTTGTAAACAGGTGTGACTAGAGATCGTTTAGGAGCAATGGGAAAAATTCCGCAGTTAAAACAATGGTTTGCCAAATCACAAATGTACGGGACTAGAAAGTCCCTCGCGCGCTTTAGAAAAGCGGTATTTATCTCATCCCATCCGGGTACGCTGCCAGAGTCAAGGTTCATGAGTATGCTGTCAACTTCTTCGGGATATGTCTCCAGCAGCACAAATGAAGAAGGGTGAGAGTAAGCGTTAGACAAACCGTTTGAGGAAGGTACAACAGTAAAGCGATAGATCGAGGTTCCTAAACCCATTTTCTCTAAAAGTTTAACGTTTGAGAGATAGACGCTTCCAAAGTGGTAAAATGGGCGTCCCCCCCATCTAACTTTTGAACTAAGCAAGTGTACATTTTGAAAAATACATGATGATCGTAACAAATTTTTTCAACGAAAATTAGTTTGAATGATATCGAACTAGTAGTTTTTGAGATATAACACGTTTTCAACAACCGCAAACATAACTTTGTTCTTTATACAAACACTATGAAAAACAAAGATATATTTGCTGTCAACAAAATATTGTGGCCAAGTGGAAGTAAGTAGATCCTAATTCAGTTAAAGTTGGCACGGAACCCTTAGTGCGCGTCAGATTCGCACTTGGCCGGTTTTTTCCTTATTTTAATTTATATTATTTTGAATATTAACTCCTGAGTATTTCGATCTATGTTTTGTATGCGGTTCTTAAAATATTTTGTGCCGAACTTTAACTTTAACAAACAAAAACAAGCGAACTCACCAGTAAATAATGATGTTTTTTTAATATCAAAGTCTGTGGGCGTAGCAGCAGTAGTAGTCGTCAGTCCAAAGGCTATCACGATTCAAGCACTCGAAAGTCCATATGAGAAATGTCCAGGTTGTCAACTTCGTATGACGGATAATATTCGCGTAATGGTCAATTCAAAGCAAATACTCAAAATGAGTATCTATTATCCCTGATGTCGTTGTTTACAACAACTTTTTGTTTACGTAAAGGTTAATGTAACATTTATTGTGTTGAAAAGTGATTGTTTTAGGGGCTTATCACAGAAAATGGCGCCAAATTAAATGAATCGTATCTAAATAATTTGTATTTCACTTTTAGAATCTATGTAATTCATTTTTGTTGTAAGTTCGGCTCTAATACAATTGCATTACGTTATTGATTCGGTTGTAGACTGGAAAATATTGAATTAGTAGCAAAAATTATATTTACCCTTCATTTTGGTATTTACCGGGTATTTTCCCGCGTTTTTACTCATTTTGGGTAAATACCGCGTAGAATCCCATCACTAAGCGGGACATTCCCAACACAAGTGTTTTTTAACTACTTAAAGGGAAGTCTCAGCAATTAATTGTTTGTAATTAACACATACTTAAAACTTTATTTAAATAAACACATTTTTTATTTTGTTTTATAATTGAAGAGGATTTCTCATGTTGCCATCGCAGAATCCGAAAGGTGTCTTTTTTATTTGGTAGCATGGATATTATTAGGAGTCGGAATTCACGTTTTGGGTAGTATGCTGTGACGTCATCAATCCTAATAAGATACGAACTAAGCGCTTCTTATCAACATTTATGTGGAACTCACTATCCGCTTCAGTGTTTCCAACGGATTACAACCCAAAGACCTTCAAACTCAGAGTGAACAGGCTTCTTCTGGGTGAGCTCGCTCCGTCATCGACTCTGTCTGTGCCAAGTCTGGCTTAGTCTAGAGTAAAGTAAAGAGGTTTCATTATTATTTTGAGTAATATAGGTACACTCATACCTAACTTTTATCTAGGTATTATCATTATCATCACATGTTTTGTTGAATATTAGAGACATCATGCCATGTAGGTAGGTAAAAACTACTTTGATTTTTTTTTATACTAAGTAGGCTGAGTAAATACTAGGTATGCAATGTAATTTTTATTTTAAGGCAATGCATTAGATAAATTCCAAATATGTGCCAATACTTCTGATGGCCAATTACACAGTAGGTACCTATGCTGTTATTGTATTGATTTTGATAAACTTTGATGTAGAGGTAAATGGTCCCTTGGAGAATGACACAGGCTACCTTACCTCAGATGAAAACCGACATGATTGTTAGTAAGGGAAATCTAACAATCCATAGACATAGGAAATCTTGGGAAATCCCTGCTTTTGTTTAATGAAACTGATAATAAATTAGGTAGTTAAAATATATTTTTAAACATATTGTGCAAACAGTTCATAATATTTGTTTACTCTGATCACATTGATCCAAGGCGTTTTTTCATTTCTATATTCCAAAATAAATAATTTGATTTTAACTTAAGATTAAATTATCTAATTCATTTTGAATTAACTCAAACTGTAGATAGAGAGAATATATTTCTGGATGACTCAATTCTAATTCCAGATCATGTTTCTCTGCATCAAAAGACAAATAGGCTTTGGGTACTTTGCATTTCTTGTGATAGTCAGAACTTAATTCAGCATTTGATTTCCAACTGAAATGCATCAAGTCACAAGAGTATCCCAATCCATCAGTACCCAATAAATCTAAAGTAGTTCTTGTTTCTGCAGACCAAACTTTAACAAATATATCTGATTTTTCATTATTTAGACCCAATCTTTTTAGATCCGTTTTCAGATCAGAAGGCATGAACATGAACTTCAGCATACGTTTAAATAAATAAATCACAGTTTTGACGGCCAATTCTAGGCTGTTCTCATCAGTTTTGAAGATTTTCTCCAGTTTTTGTCTTTCATCAAGGGTAAATATTTGTGTATCTTGAACTTTTAGTTTGGTTACGATGCGACGAAGAAACTGCTCAAATTTAGTTTCTTCCAGCTCATTGACAACAACAAGTCCTTTTTTTAAGCTAAAACAAAAGTATAAATTATTATTACACAGTACATACCTACAAGCTATAAAACATATTCTGTTGATAAAAAACAAAATACCTTGCAGATTGTTTCAACCACAGGCATTCCATTTCTTTTTACTTACTAAAAGTGCAGCAGATAAACGTTTAAAACTTCTCACTCTACAATCAAACAAAAAATAAATTCTTAAAATAAAACTCTTTCAAAAAATTTAGTCAAACCAATCTATTTGACCAATTTGTCAGCGAGCAGCGACACCACAAATCATAAAAGTGACACTGCACTGCATGACACTTGACAGATGAGATAAAATAAAGGCTGCGTTCCCTTTAGCGCCAATAGTTCTGTTGGGGCTGTAAGCGCTAAAAGCTGTTCCATTTTGATTCGCGTGCTGACAACATTGAGAAGATAGAATGGAGAGAGCATGTCGATGGCTTAGAGCACACATGTTCTAATTACAAAAAATAGATTTTTCAGTAGAGCATTTTAAAGTTGAAGCATGAATAATACAAAAACTGTCTATGATATGGAATTCGAATTTCGTTTATTCATAAGACTTATTCTTTAGTTCTACGAATAAGTAAATTTCAAAACGAAATTACGTGTAATTGCTTACAAAATCAGTTGAATTTCTATTACTAACTAAGTTAGTTACCATTGTTGTCCCCACACTATGAGGCTACTAGCCTCCCTACTATAGAAAAAAACTCAACGTATGTATCGCTAACTGGTCGAAATAACCTCAAAGTAAAGAACAATGATTTTCGAAATACTGTTGTCAATAAAAGTATTTGTACTCAAAATGGTAAGTCACGCCACGAGACCGAAAATGGTTTTTGGGTCCGAAACGGCACAATTTACCATTTTTAATCCTCCACACGGAGATGTTTGTTGCGACAATTCGCGATAGATTCTGTCAAACGGTCACGACCAAGTAGTTTTATATAAGCACTCAAATATGGCCAACATTTTTGGCTTGAGGGGAAGGCCGTCTATGCTCTCTCCATTCTATCTACTCAGAGGCTGACTACGCTGTAGACGAGATTTCATTTCGGAACGGTTATTTATCGCACCGCGAGATAGTGATTTGTATTGCTTAGAGGATAACCTAAAATCACACTTAATTTAAAGGAATGTCTCTGCCCGTAGTTTCGTCTGTAATAATCACTAAACCCTTGATGTGATTTTCAGTTTCTTTTGAATTTTTTGCACAAATCGTAACATTTTACCTTTCTTCTTTGCATAAAAGGGAATTAAGCGTTAATTTTTGACAGCGCACTGACAGTACTAACGCCGGAGAGTGAATTACACCATGAGCGCAAGATGGCCGCGGTAGTGACGTCATCCGTGACGTCATTAAAGCCTATCGCAAAGACATTATACTTACTACCTAGACTGTGCACCAAAAAAATGTTGTTTAAGTAAAATGAAATGTTTATACTTCTAGGGTAGCTATTTCCTTATAATAGTGGTAGCCGGCCCAAAACGGTCCTAGCGAGATAGCTCCCGCTGGTAGTGTGTCCTTGTCTAACGTCTTGCCAGCTCAATTAATCATTGGCTTTGGTAGAAATGGTAGATTCTTTTTGAACTATATTTTTTTATGATTTATCAAACTCATTAACTTCGAAATGTATTTATTATTTCTACTGTACGTGTTAATTAATAATATAATCATTGTATTTTAAAAATATTTCATTAATACTAATACTGTTACTGATAAAGTAGTTCTTAAATGTTTTGGCCTGGTAATACTAAATGTCAAATGGTGGCTTGCTTGCACTGAGCGCTGTTTTGAAACTCGCGCTTTGACTTACGTCTTTGTAAATTTTCATATTAACCGGTTTGCTTTTCATGTAAAATGGTGAATTTTATTATTTTGTCTTGTCAGGAGAATGCAACAATGAGTCTTCTTAACCTGGTAGCCGCTTTTCTTTCCACGGATAAGTAAAAACAACTATCATATTCGTTAGGGTAACCATGAATTTTGTTGATCAAAGATGTTTTTTCGTATCTCTTATTAGCTGAAAATCTACCTTTCAGCTAACGTACGTGAGCGTGCATGTATAAAATCTAATAGATAATCTTAGGGATTCAAATTGGTGAGGCTTTTTCCACATCATTCTATTGAACTTATTTCCATAAATTTTTTCGTGTTAAGATCACGTCATGTATGTGCATAATACACGTGATCGACTGTATGTAAATAAATATACAAGAATTGTACTATAAGGTCTGAAAGTTTTATTAAGTTATTGTCAATTCAACGGTAGTTCAGATAATACCTATTATACTAAAAGTACTTTCAACTCTTATTAACTCACGTGTACACACTATGTACATGTATAGTATAAATGTATATGTATACATGTGGTAGGTAAAAAATATATATTGGGACGTGTATAAGTGCCCCCAGTTTATATATTTTTTTCTACTTAAATATGCTAGGTATAGGTAGCGTAGTTAGGTAGCCTCAATATATTAGGATACAAACACAATCGTTTTTAACAAGCAATTTGTCCCTTGTTTGTTGGTCATGCATGGTCACCTCATTAGAAAGGGACACACTACGGTTGAGAGCCCTCTCGCTCGGACCGGTTCTTGAGTCTCAGTCTCAGTGCACAGTCTAGGTAGTAAGTACAATGTCTTTGGCCTATCGTTGGTCAAATCCGAACGGTTTGTAAGCGCGATATTAGTGCTATTGACGCTGTTGGCGCAATATGGAACGCAGCCTCTGTCATCTGTCAAAAACGTCAATTCGAAGTGGTGTCAAAGTGTGATGGCGTGGAGCAGGACGGATTACGAATAGTACTATTGTAAAAATTTCATCATGTCGATGAAAATTAATAGAGTACCGGAAAGCATAGATTTTCCTAAGGAAGAAGAAAAGATATTGAAGTTCTGGAAAGAAATTGATGCTTTCCAGAGTTGTTTAAAGCAGTCTAAAAATAAACCCCGGTGAGGTTATAAGTGGACTTGTAAAATCTTAATAATTGCTGTTTATATACTCTATATATATCTTTACTCAACATAAAAAAGAAAATAAATAACGTATACGTGTAGCTTTAATCAGAGAATAACCATTAGGTTTTTTGTTTTTACAGATACTCATTTTATGATGGTCCACCTTTTGCAACTGGGTTACCACACTACGGCCACATACTTGCTGGAACCATCAAAGATGTTGTCACCAGATATGCACATCAACAGGTGTGTATATAGTTAATTGAACTGGTAATGGTATACAGGATGATTCTTGTAAGGTGTCAAGCTGATGAAAGATGATAGGCTACAACCATACTTACCTATCAATTAAACCCATTTTCTGCAGCGATTTTTGATAGATCGATATATTTGCAACAAAATGTATAATTTACACATTTATATGGTCACACTTCACAAGGCTAATCACTGCCCTAGAGGTATTATTGTTTATGCAAATGATGTGCCTAAATTAACATAATTACATATGGAAGGTGTCCCATAAGTCATAGGTCAAAGAGCCAAAAGGGGTGATGGGTAAAAGCTTACCAGATATGGAAAAAATACAGAAAAAAACTATGTCATTAAAAAAATATAGAAATTTTAGTAAAATTCCAGAAAATGTACATCCTAAATTTAAAAATAATTATTTTAAAAACATTGCTCAAAAAGTGAAAAATAATGTCTCAGTTGTATTGCAATTTTGGAACACAATTTAAAGAAGCACTATTAAGGATTGCAACATGAAAAAAAGATTCGTGAAGTTGTGGTACCTAAAATAGCAATTTTCTAGACTTATAATTATTTTTAGAACTTAAGCAATTATTTTGCAAGTTTTTACAAAGTTGAATTAAATTTTGCTCACAAAAATGAATCGACTGTGTAAAAAATGTGTGTGAAAATAATTATAAGTTAAGCTGATTTCATCCTAACTGATGGTCAAATATTTGCAAAAATATTTCCATCAGATACATGCAATGTATTCCCCAAGTATTAGATGAAATCAAACGTCACCTCACTGGCATAGCAAGTACTTACAAAAATTCGTCGGCTGACTAACATCCTCCATAGCTCAGTTGGTAAGAACATTCGCCCGGATAGTGAAGGGATTTAATTCAATTTCTAGATTTATATTAAAAGGGTTAATATTTTTTCAATATGTCATATATTTTTTTCCTTGGCTCTTCATTTTCCAACACATCCCAATTCAGCTTAACACTGACTTATGGGACTCCCTGTATAGAATAAAAAAGGAAGAAGGGTCCATTTTCGGTTTGGGGCTTTTGGTAGGATCCTCCAAGTGTACCACCTCACCCTATCTGAAAAAAGGGTATGTTCTGAAGTCCCTTAATTTACTGTTCAGCCTTTATATTTATGTTTTACATTTTAGGGTTACCATGTAGAAAGACGCTTTGGTTGGGATTGTCACGGACTACCTGTGGAATTTGAAATTGACAAAACACTGGGTATAAAAGGCCCTGAAGATGTTGAAAAAATGGGGATAGATAAATACAATGCTGAATGCCGTAAAATCGTAATGAAATATGCAGATGAATGGGAAACTATCATCACCAGAATGGGACGTTGGATAGGTATGAAAAATATTTAGTAAATCAGTAAATTAATACAGGGTGTCATTTTTATAAGTATCAAAATTGGCATATATTTCACACAATTTTTGACACAAAAAACAAAACACATATTTTTTTGTTAATTGGTATCGTCTAGTACAAAAATATTAACATAAAATACGCAAAAACCATCATGATTAATATAAAAGCAACCCCGCACCAATGTGTACGAGCCGCATTAATCTCATTCATGCGTAGGACTGCGTTACTTGATTTGGATTGTAAAAAATATTTTTTTATTAAACTTGACCTACCAATTTTAAAAAAAAATGTATTCTATAAATAAACGGTACCTAATGTCTGGAAAAAAATTGTATGAGTGGGATGAAATAACTGTATTTTTATTTTTTGTAATTTTTGTGTGCAAGCAAAATTTGCTAAGAAAAAACTTTTGTAAAAAATTTGCTAAGAAATTTCGTAAATTGTAAAAACAATTATATTTTTATTTGTTTATATTTCAGACTTCAAGAATGATTACAAAACACTGTATCCTTGGTTTATGGAATCCATTTGGTGGGTATTCAAAGAATTGTACAACAAGGGTTTGGTGTATCAAGGAGTAAAAGTCATGCCCTACTCTACGGCCTGTTCAACACCTCTTTCCAACTTTGAGTCTGGCCAAAACTATAAGGATGTTGTAGACCCAGCTGTTGTAGTCTCATTCCCTACTCCTGAAGGGTTCTCCTTGCTAGCTTGGACAACTACCCCATGGACACTTCCAAGTAACTTAGCCCTTTGTGTAAACCCAAAGCTAACTTATTTAAAGGTAAAGGAAAAGTCAACTGGCACATGCTATGTCCTTCAGGAGTCTCGTTTCCCTGTCATTTTCAAGAATGTTGAAGAATTTGAAGTCCTTGACAAATTCCCAGGTGAAAAGTTGAAGGGTACAAAGTATACACCTATTTTTGATTATTTTGTTGATCAGTGCCCTAATGCTTATCGTGTCTTAGTTGATTCATATGTCACTGATGATTCAGGTACTGGGGTAGTGCACCAAGCACCATACTTTGGTGAAGATGATTTTAGAGTTTGTTTAGCTGCTGGAGTTGTAACTAAAGACCAGGATATTATATGCCCAGTTGATGCAAGTGGTAAATTCACTGCCCCGGTAAGTGACTTCTTGGGGCAGTATGTAAAAGATGCTGACAAAAACATCATAGCCAATATCAAAGCCCGCAACCGATTAGTTCAGCTTGGTCAGGTAAAACATAGTTATCCATACTGTTGGCGATCAGAGACCCCCCTTATTTACAAAGCAGTGCCATCTTGGTTTGTAAGAGTTGAACAAATGAGTCAGGATCTTTTGAAATCCAGTGAAGCTACTTATTGGGTTCCTGATTATGTAAAGGAAAAACGATTTGGCAATTGGCTAAAAGATGCTAGAGACTGGGCCATCAGCAGAAACAGATTTTGGGGAACCCCAATTCCCTTGTGGATTTCTCGCGATAAGCAGGAAATCGTTTGTGTAGGCAGCATTGCTGAATTAGCTGCATTAACTGGAAAAGAAATTACTGATTTGCATAGAGAAAGTATTGATCATTTAGAAATCCCCTCATCGCGCCCTGGTCAACCACCTTTGAAAAGAGTGAGTGAAGTGTTTGACTGTTGGTTTGAGTCTGGTTCTATGCCTTATGCCCAGAGTCACTATCCGTTTGAGAATAAAAAAGAATTTGAAGATGTATTTCCAGCAAATTTCATTGCTGAAGGAATAGACCAAACAAGAGGTTGGTTTTACACTTTGATAGTGTTATCAACGGCTTTATTTAATAAACCCCCATTTAAAAATTTGATTGCCAATGGGCTGGTCTTAGCTAGTGATGGACAAAAGATGTCAAAAAGAAAGAAGAATTATCCAGACCCTCTGGAAGTTGTTAACAAATATGGAGCAGATGCCTTAAGACTTTACCTCGTCAATTCCCCTGTTGTAAAAGCAGAGAACCTACGATTCAAAGAAGATGGCGTTAGGGATGTAATCAAAGATGTGTTCCTGCCTTGGTATAATGCTTTCCGCTTTTTGATGCAAAACGTGGAAAGGATTGTACAAGAAGATAACGTTTATTACAAATTCAATGAAAAAACGGTGAGAGAAAATGTCATGGACAGATGGGTCACATCATTCACTCAATCTTTGATCTCTTTTGTTCAAAAGGAAATGGCTGCATACCGCCTCTATACGGTAGTTCCGAGGCTGACCAAATTTATTGATCACCTCACAAACTGGTATGTTAGAATGAACAGAAAGCGACTCAAGGGCGAAAGCGGGGTCAAAGATTGCCAGGTCGCATTAGACACACTGTTTGGTGTTCTTTTCGATATGATTAGAGTAATGGCTCCTTTTACACCTTTCCTTGCAGAATTGATGTATAAAACCTTGCGTCAACTTTTACCAGGTGACTCTCTTGAAAGTGTCCACTTTAACATGATCCCAGATCCAAAGTTGGACTTGGTCGATACCGACATAGAAAGGGCTGTACAGAGAATGCAAACTGTTATTGAGTTGGGACGAGTTTTAAGAGATCGAAAAACTATTCCAATAAAGTATCCTCTGCCAGAAATGATTGTCATTCATCAAGATCAAACTTACTTAAACGACGTGAAGTCGTTAGAAAACTATGTTCTTGAGGAAATGAACGTGAAGAAAGTGCAACTTACAAGTGACAAAGAAAAATACGGCATCACCTTGAGGGCGGAACCAGATCATAAGATACTTGGTGTACGATTAAAGGGCGATTTCAAGGCTGTAACGCAAGCTCTTAAAGATCTTAACAATGAGCAATGTGGAAAGCTTGTCGCTGATGGCTTTATAAATCTGGTTGGACATCGCATCGATGTTTCTGAAGTCAGAATCATTTTCCAAGCAAAAGGAAATGATCAGTACGAAGCTCACAGCGACAATGACGTGTTGATTCTGTTGAATGTAACTCCAGACCAAGATATGTTAGACGAAGGATTTTCAAGGGAAATAATAAATAGAGTTCAAAAGCTCAGAAAGAAGGCCCATTTGGTGCCGACTGATGAAGTAGATGTTTATTATTCAGTAAATAAAACAAGTGACATAGTACGCATTATAAATTTACACCGCGATTTTATTGAAACCACGGTAAAAGCACCATTAATTCCGATAGAAAAATTATCTAAATCTAAACCAGTTGTTATAGAGGAAACGCAAGAATTAAAAGGTTCGCAATTAAAGTTAGTAATAACTTGGAGAAAAGAGGTAGAGTTGCCGGCAAACCCATGGGCAAATATTGTTCTTCAAGACATAGCTCCTCGATTCGGCGTGACTACCAATAAAGCGAGCATAATCTTGAAAGATAAAGATAATAAATTTATTAGCGTTGATAAATTATATCGAGAAGTGGAAGTATTATTTGGACTTTACGGCATGAAATTCAAATTGTGGAGCGCAGGGGCGCCGGTAAAGGACGCAACTGACTTGAATTCTAAGACCATCGTAGTGTCTTTATCTGAGCCAAAAAAATGTGACACAGTTACAAGTCCTTACTGCAAGTTTATCAATGTTGCTAATGGTACTAAGACTGTTACTCTATTTTTAGAAAATCCTTTAGGAAAAGCTACACTAAGTAAGGAAAAGGCTTTAGATTATGTTTCCAAGTATTTGGATTTTAAGATTAAAGACATAGATTCGAATTTATTTAAAGTGTAACTTATATTTTTTGCGTATTAAAATATTATCTTCTTGGCTAGAGGGCTTTTAATGTCAACAGAGTTGTATTGTAATTCATCTAATGAATTGCGATTCGTTACTAAGGCACTTTAGACCCTCATGAGAGGCCTCAAGTACTTGTAACCGCACGCCAGAATACCCCACTTAGACTTTGTGACCACCTGTATTCCCTACGTAATAAAAGCTTCAAATGGGTAAGTGCTGCCGATTGTACATCATACATTTTATTATCTTCTGTAGATAAAAGCTGTTTGCCTAACTTATTGTATCTGTTGTTTTTTAATAACGCGTATTTCCTATCTGTTTCGTATTTAGTGTCAATTGTACATCGAATGTATTATTGAGTGAAATAAAACGCTAGAATCTGAGTTAACTTTTATTTTAAATGTTTTCTTCATAAATAAAACAAAATAAGCATTAAATATGAACAATATCGACAATGTTTTTATAATGTAGGTGCAGTGTGTTTTAAAAAATATTACATAATTACAATTTATTATCCATTGAAAATTGACTTACATTGTTCGGGGTCGGCTGCCATTATTATAACAGTTTATAGGTACCTACTGTGATCTGGCTAACAAAAGTATTAACAGGTTTATGAATTATGTTAATTTTTTCACAATCCGGTCGATTAACTGATTTCTTGAACTGAACAACCAGCCATTGAATTGATATACTTAATAGCAAGTAATACAAATGAACTTACAAAAGTAACACACGGCCCACATCAACCTACCCTGATCTGTCAATTTTCCGCAACCATACCTTATGTTGATCACAGAGTTCTATATCATTTGAGATATTTTTCAGATTTAGGCAAGTTGATGCGGGGCCAACTGTACGTACAGTCGACCAAATTGAATCATGACCCACCTTATGGTCATTTTTCTACTGTCATTCTATACAAGTAAGTTGAAATTCGCTTGAACATACATTTCCTAGAAACGAACGTGTTATCATTTTATTAGACACTGACAGTCACTGACAAGGCAATGGTCGCTATCTGTACGAATAAGTTTGTATAAAAATCGGCGAGAACTTCATTTCATGTGGGTAAGGGTTGCAATGCAACACACAAGTAGGTAGGTAGATATTCGGGATTCGGCACAGCCGGGCGCCAAGTCTGTATTGGGAACCAGTTTCTTTTATAAAAGTTCCACTGGAACTTGTGTTTGCCATGATGAAATAAAACAGTATACTTAGTTGAAGGAAATAATATTTATTTTAAGTATATATTTAACAAGTGGCATTAAATTGGTACAGTGAAAAGTAACCCGATTAGACGACAAATGTCACTTCCTCAATCCAAACACCACAAATTTTCATCTGGGGACCTAGACGGCCATGGAATAAGAGTGAATGCATCTTCATGCTGGGTAAACCAATTCGAGACAATTCTGGCAGTATGCACTGGACAGTTATCATGAACAAAGGAGAATACTGGCACTTCTTCACGCAAGTAAACTGTTCGTAAAGTCGGTAACATTGATTCTTCCAATAAATTGACATAGTTTATAGAGGTATGACAAGGAGAAATTTGAACAAGTTTTCCGACACTTCCGGCATCCATCCAGGCACACATGTTAGCTGAAATTCAGCTGGATAATTGGTTGGGCACAACGTGATCCTGTTTATCGCGTGTTATCGTAACGCCACGAAGTTAAGCGACCGTGTTGAGAAGAGCGAAATGTTTTCTTGTCTGTAAATATGTTATCCGTAATAGTGTTGCATTTCCGTTCTCTTCCGTTCCGTTCTTAATTCGACGAACGCCATGAATATGTTATCGTCTGTCTTCGAGGGTACCCTCTTTAGCATGTTGGCTGATCCAGGTTCTGACTGTGTTCCGACTTATTCTTAGCTGTTTGTTCTGCCAAATTGGCCATTATAAAATTTGTTTGTAGATATTGACTTAGGTTTTTATACAATTTCAGACTTACTAGGTATACTTGACATTTGACACACGGCGTTTTTTATTTTTTTAAATTATAATACATTTTTCTTCGTAGTGAAAAGAGTTTGGATTATGGACTTATTTTAAATTCATATTAAGACTGGTTTATCTAAAACATGTCTAGTGCAGTGATAATAAAGGTTAAACTTGAATAGATCTCTGACCCGTTATGACGCATTTTTATTCATATTTAAAACGTACTATGTGCAACATGCATGACAGCGAAGAAAACCTTACTACATTTATGAATGCAAAGGAATAATCGGCAAAGTGGGTCATGATTCAATTTGCTCGACTCTACATCACAGTTATTAAAGTAGCGTAATGTGACAATGACGCTAACAACGTAAACATAACTAGACAGCTCGTAACATGAGCGTTACTTAACCAGTAACAGACATGTGGTACTAACAGAAACAATTGCTCTAAAGATATCGTTAAATTAGCAACTAGGAATATTTCAGATTACATAATTTGCTAATCATATAAGACCGGTTGCATTAAGTTTGGCACCACGACTCTACTGGTGTGAACAAGCTCTATGGAAATATGGTTCTACCATATAGCTATACCAAACGTTGATGCAAGATGCCAAGGTAATTCAACCGGTTGGTAGATATATATTTTTTCGAAAAATTGAGGAATTCACGCACAGAATTTACGCACATTCAGCTAACATTTGGATTCAAAATATGTTTTGACACAAGCAAGTAAAGGTCCCATAAAGAGCACAGATTTCAATTATTTTTTGGAATGAGTTTATTCTTTTATCTGGAAGGCCACTGCAGCACTGCAGTAGGTTCGACATCTATTTAATAGTTTCCTTGAGCCATGTCACTCGTAAGATGGATGATTGTTTTATTGTTAGTCGTATAATGATTTTATATTAATCAAAACTAAAATCTTGCTTTTTAACTAGGATCCTGTATCTATATAAACTTTGGTAGTAAAACTATAAATTAACCTAAAGAATCTTATAACAATTATTTAACGAACAAAAACAAGAGGACTGATGTCTTTTCAACATAGGATAGGAATAAAGAAGTAGGGGAACGTGTTTGCAAAGGACAAAATTGATTAAGTAAATTATAGATTTGTGTTAGTAATTAATCAATGGATATAATATGAATGGAAAGTTAACATTATAACCTAATAGTAAGTAATTTTAATTGTTTTGTTAACACTGTTATTTGCTTGTTTGTGGTGAAAAATAAATTCATTTTATTATTATAATACCTAATAGTAACGATGATATCGATGATGGTACGTGCGTTTATCGAAGAATATACTTCTTAATAACATTGACTATAAATAAAAATCTCATAATATGGAATTGTAAAAGCGAAATAAGTCTTGGCCAAAAACTTAAAAAAAAGAAAATAATTTAGTATAAATTGGAATATCTTTTTAGGTTAGCTTTTGACCCATTAAACAAATGAATTAAAAATAACTCATTCTTTTCTCTGATACATACAAAATTTGTTGCATCTAACATAGTCGATAAATCTTCGAAAAATAAATATCGCAGCCTCAATTTATTACTTTACATAATACTGTCTAGAAAAAAATAGTATATTATTGCTCCAATCTAAAGAAATGCTTCAAGTTTTAAAAAATAAATCGAATAAGTAATCTCGAAACATCACATTGAGATAGAGAAAACACTTATGTCTACTCGAACGAGGTGTGCGATATTTAGGGAATAAATACACGTAACATGCAGGAAGATACATCGCCGACGAATGGTTGCGACTCCTTACAACGACGTGGGTATTATTTAAATATCATTAAACACGTAAGCTAACAAGATTTACACACGGTACTTGAAATATAGTATGTTCGATAAATTATTTATTATGCGTCAACAAGTTACACAATACGAGTTATTTATGCACTCACGTCGTAAGCTAAGTAGAGCACGTGCTATATGTTAACTAGGTGAAGGCTCGACATTGCATTGCCAGCAGTCGGATTCATAAGTAGCGATCGTGTTAGATTATTGCACTTTTACAATACTAATAAATATACACTCCACAACGTACAATATTCATAACTACCACTGTCTGTTAACATTACGTTTATTTAGGCCAGCCACTGCCGTGGGTCAGGCTCGACTAACAGCGAGTGCAAATAAATAATTTATTATATTCATTCAACTAGGAAGATTAGATAAATATAGCGAAGATTTCAGACTAAAAATAACTAAAGATTCTTTAACATTTTAAATACAAATATAAGATACAACATGCGCTACTCAGTGACTAGTCTAACGGCGTATAATAATCTTCAATCATACTCGTAACATTTGAATAGCAACAAGGATAAATACATCACAAGGGACGAGACGCGAGCGCGCCCGGTAGACATTATGCTATCTCCCGACCCCGCGCTTACCTGTAAAAAACAATAACAATCTGATAAATTACGTCGGAAACGTTGTAGCGATTTGATGAAATGTACTGTAAATATGCGTGCTAGTCAATTAGGTTTTTCCAAAAAGCAAGCCGCAATAAGCTTTTTTACTTTAGAATCAAAAGAGAAACGTATGCAATGTAAAAGTTACATTAAACCAAGTCCAATTCTTTATTTGATTTCAATTACCAGTTTCTATTAAAAAAAAGTAAATAATAGTCAGTTGAATATTGCAAACAGTGATGTCACTGTGATTGTGATGCAAATCATAAGTATCAAAATTGGTAGTCTTTAATCAGATCCAGATAATCAACTTTTTTACAGAGTCCGGCGAGTTCGCTCCCGATTTTCATAGGAAATTCCCTTCCTACAACTCCACCCTTCCCCGCTGACATCTAGCATGCCTCTCTCGCCCGTCTGGCGCTTGGCAGGAGGTCGCGCACGAACTTTTCGGACTATTACATTGTAGTCAACTGCCCTGTGCCCGCACTATCAGCAAAATAACTATTCTTTGAATTGCCAGCATTTGGATAACTACCCAACTTTCGGATGGCTATAACTCGTACTATAAGCGTCCAAAACTGACAGCTTTTTAGATGGCTAAGCCTCACGGTGACAGGAAGAAGAAGCAAGATGCGGCTATACGTATTCACATATTCACAGGTAAACAGAAACAGGTCATGGTACGATTTGTGGGTGCTTGTCTGGTTTAGCAATTGCAATGTTGCCGACGGTAAGATCCGTGGTACTGGGTCCGTTCTATTAGCAAAATAACTATCCTTTGAATTGCCAGCAACAATCGGGAAACTGCCCGTCTTTAAGATGGCCTAAACTAGTACTATGAGCGTTCACAAGGTGACAGGTTTACAGGATGAAAGAGCGAGTTGAGGCTATAATTTCACATTACGTATATTTCGTATGACTGATTGGTGACAGGTTAACACAAACTGCCTTGGTAGCTGCTGATTTTCGGGGTCATGGTGCGGATTAAGGGAACTAGCGTGGTTAATAAATTGCATGATTGCTGATGGTAAGATCCCTGGTACTGGCACTCACCGGCGGTCGCCTCAATACTGCGCGTGGTGGAGCGGTGGCGTGTCGCGCTCGGGCAGCTTGCGCACCTTCATCGTGCCGTCCGCGCCGCACGAGAACAGTCGCCCCGCGTTATCTATGGGTAGAACACAATGTTAGGGTGGCAAACTGGCACCTTTCCGCATCCACCCTAATACGACATGTATCGGCATTAGGGGGTGGCAAAGGCACCTACGCACCCACCAAAATACAAAAGGAATATTGTTTGCGTTTTGATCCCACTCAAAGTGTAATTATCAAATCATATCCGTTATTCTTTTATAAAATGTGCCACAAAGATTCTGTATTTATTGGGCTTCCTAAACACCTGCTGTTCTAGTGCCTCGCAAGAATCTGCCGCCCTGGGACCTTCCAATGGCCAAGGCTGCCCATGAGGCTCACAATGACTAAGGCTTTGCTATCGATTATAGCCCGACCAGCTAAGTCCTCGCCTGCGGGGTACAGAGGTAAGGTATTTCGAAGAGAATGCTAAGGTATTTCGAAAAGAATGCTAATTTCAAAATAAAAATCTCCCATTGGATTCACAACGCTCATTGTCCCCGTTCTCATCTACCTCTGCATCTCTGTACCCCGCAGGCAAGGACTCAGGCGGTCGGGCTATAAATTTAGCATACATTACGGATTAACATAACAAGAATGATATTGTGATGAAATGTTTGAAACCGGTGAACACAGTTGAACAGTGTTTGGGTACACCACGGTAGATCTTGAATTAATTCAGTTTCACAACAAAAACATTAAACTTGCCAATATGAATTTGAGTGACGCCTTGGCCGATATGCTTGAAGAAGGAGCTCCTGGCGTGCTCGCCAGCGAACGTGTGTAGCAGCTGGTGTGTCGCCAAGGAGAACACCTGCGTAAAAGGATATGTGGCGTTAACATGAGAATAAATTGTTACGGGTGGAGACTGAAGACGTCTAACAAAAGAGCAGATAAGCATAATAATATGATGCCGAATTGCAATAGCAGTAGCTCGTCGCTTGATATAACCCGAAAACAGCTCGGAGTCAGGAGTCGGTGGTGGTTCTCGGCGTAGGTACTACCCGTTCAGTTCAAGCTGGCCGCTACCTCCCCTACCACTTCCCCATACCACACCTCAACGCAGACCCGCTCAGTACGGTACGATTAACTTAAGCAGTGTTGCGTTGCGTATATTGTTAGAATGAGTGATTTACATAATTTTAATACAAGACATAAAAAAAGCTTGCCGTTCCAAACTTTAGGCTTCAAAAGATTGGTCATTCATTTATAGGAAGATGTATCACATTTTTTAATAAATTACCTAAAAATATTGTTGAATTACCTATAGATAAATTTAAATCAGTTGTTAAGAATACTTTAATGTCGAAAGGTTATTATAAAATAGATGACTATATAAAAGATAAAAATGTATGGAATGACTTGTATGTACGAAAAAATTGTAAAACTTTGAAAAGAGGCTATGACAATAGTGACTGAGTTTCTTGCTGCTTCTTCTCAGCACTAGCCCACAATTGTCCCGAAGCAGTGGTAAAAAAGATTGTCGGTCTTGTCACAAGGTCTTGTCAAACTTGTTTAGCCGTTGAGAAAATGGAATTGACTCGAGAAAATTCAAGAGCGATGATTTATTATGACTTTCGAAGTGGTTTAACACAAAAACAGTGTGTTGACCGGATGATTTCTGCATTTGGTAATGAAGCCCCATGCAAAACCACAATTTATCGCTGGTTTGCTGAATTTCAACGTGGACGAGTCAAGCTCAGTGATGATCCCCGTCAAGATCGTTCAAAAACTGCAGTCACCCAAGAAAACGTTGATGCTGTGCGTAAGCTGATTGAGCAAGATCGACATGTGACATACCGCGAAATTCAGGCAACTTTAGACATTGGCATGAGCCAAATACAAATAATCTTGCATGAACAATTAGGTGTAAAAAGTTGTTTTCCCGATGGATACAGCATACGCTCTGTGAAGAGCAAAAAGCGGCTCGCGTTACTTGGTGCGAAAGATTCTACGCAGGATCCTCAAATGCTGTATACAACATCTTATCAGGTGACGAATCCTGGATTTACGCGTACGAACCCGAAACAAAAAACCAGTCACGAGTTTGGGTGTTCGAAATTGAGTTAAAGCCAACAAAATTTTTTCGTTCAGGGAGTGTTGCAAAAAAAAAATGGTGGCCACGTTTGTCTCCAAAACCGGCCATGTTGCGACTATTCCTCTTGAGGGACAAAGAACGGTTAATGCAGAATCTTTTGGCTGTTGTGTCGATCGGACGTGTTGTGATTTGTCTCCGAACACACGTTTAATTTTTGGGAGCTGCGCCCCGGGGCTTCGCCGTCGCGAGTCGTGTCCTCGGAGTCCCCCTTGTTCGCGTTAAAGGCGGAGTGAATGTGCGGTCCGCGGGATTTGAACTCGGTGCTTGCGTGAGATAATGCCTCTGAAACACACACCACCGAAGACAACAGGATCAAAATCAGCCAAACAAAAAGGGTTGACGTCCCCAGCCGCAGCCACATCTACGAAATCCACAGCTGCAACGCCACGGCCACAAGGGCCTACAGACAGCACTACAGCATCTTCACTGAAGATGCATAATAAGATGCACACCATACAATCCCTGCAATCGGATTATATCGGTTAGCCGTATAAAACTAGTTCAGACAGTAAATTGACGCATACTAGCTCAGAACCAAACTTGTCATTACCAAGTAACGTAAGTACGCGTAATGCGAGTAAACGCTTGCGCCGAGAAAGTGGTAATGACGATCATGATGACTCGCTCAAACGCATGATTGCAACTCAAGACTCAAAACTTGACGACATCATGGAATTTATGCGAGATATTAAAACCAAAATGAATGGAGTACAGGACTCACTTGAATTTATGTCACATAAATATGAAGAGCTTCTTGGTCGCTTTAACTCCCTGGAAGAAGAAAGAAGAGAAGAGAAAAAGTATGTTCAAACTCTGGAAAAGAAAATAGAGTTTTTAGAAAAAAATGACCGTATAACAAATATTGAAATTAAAAATATACCGCCGAATGGTGCAGAAGGTAAGTCCGATCTCTTTAACCCATTAAAAAAGACGGGAGAAACCCTTAGTGTGCCCATAGAACAGCGAGACGTGAGAAATATATACCGAATCTCTACTGCGGTGCCCGCCAACAAGCCAATTATAGTCGAGTTAAATGATATCTTTAAAAAAGAGGAAATCTTAAAAGCAGTAAAGGCATTTAACGGAAGACACCCTAGTTATAAATTAAATACATCCCATCTATCGCTACACGGATCGCCGAAGCCTGTTTTCATCACAGAGAGCCTCATATTCAAAAATAAAAAAATTGTACGCTATGGCTCGAGACTTTGCCAAGTCTCATAACTATAAATTCTGTTGGACTACCCGTGGAAACATCTATTTGCGCCAAAAAGAAGGAACTCCAGCTCTTCGCATCAATGATGAAGCGGACTTCAACAATCTTAAGTCCTGACTATGTGTATCAAATGCCACTGTTGATCCTTACATAATTTCTTACGAGCTTGTCACATTGTTTATAATATGTTTAGCGCTAATTTTAAGTATAGAAATACGATACTATTATGTCTCAAATCAAATATACATACAACACACAACACACTTTACAAAAAAACATACCTTATCAAAATCTCCCACAAATCCACTTCACATAAATACAGACTTTTCTAATTATTTAAACTATAACTACACAAAAACAAAGAACACATACCACACACAGCAAAGATACATACTCTTAGACTTGATATGTACGCTTAGATTTGTAAATAAGCCAAATGCCATAACACATTTAATTCATACAGTATATAAATCAAAGTCATGGGTTCTTGTTGTAGTCGATTTAAGTTTTTTAATACGCCACAATTTTATTGTCACCGCCAAATATGAATAGTACAACTAATCAAATTACTGATGAATTAGAACAAATTGCCCAAATATCGTGTTTACATGTAGATTCTCCAATGTCAGCTAAAACAATTCTAGAGACAGGCGGTATTGGGAGTTCTCTACGTATTTCGTCAGTGAATATCAGAAGTATATACTGCAACCTTGACAGATTTTTGATATTTTTGACCGACCTAGATCTTCGCGTTGACGTTATCGTGCTGTCTAGGCATGGAAGATTTCATGAATAGCAGATGAAAAATCATATGAAATGAATTTCATTGTTCACACCTGCTATTTTTTTCATATAGACTGCTACAAATCGCACTCTGCGAAATCATAGATTATGCTCATTTCATTTCATTCATTGATGACTGCTTGGAGCAGAGCGAGTCGCAAGCGAGCGAGTAGGAATGATTTGCCCTAGGTGCGTGTTAGAAAAAGACAAACACACTAGTCATGCGATCATAGGTGACGATCGATACTGGGTGGGCATTTTAAGAACTTCCAACTTATGAACACAAAGTTTAGATTTGTTTGCCATGATTTTTCATGACAACCTTAATATGAAATTTCATTTTAGTAGCAAATTAGCAACCGTTCACAAAAATTCATATTTCATTATAAGTAGCAAATAGCAAAAAGTGTTACATTATGACACTGCGAAAAAAAAACATTGCCAATGAAATTTCACATGTGATTTCATATGAAAAAAATCATTATTTCATGAAATGAAAATGAATTAAAAGTAGCAATCATTTCCATGCCTAGTGCTGTCTGAGTGCTGGATCAACGCTGATAGTTCTGTGCCTGTAATAGATGGTTACAATTCTTTTGCTAGTCACATCACGTTTAACCAAAATGATGGAATTGTGGTTTATTCTAAAAATAATCTAAAGATCTCCTGCTCGGAGATATCTATCTCTGATGGAAATTGTTTACTAGTTAATATTTCTAATGACACATCTATCTTATGCACTTATAGGCCTCTAGCTTTCAAAAACCCCACTAATTACATTAACTTACTAAACAATCTACTGGAAACTATCAAGGCAAGGAACATTATTCTGACTGGAGACGTAAATATCAACATCATGCCAGATGACCTAAATAACTATGCCACAGATTACTTAAGTATTATGGCATATCATGGTCTTAAGCAAGGTATAGATAAACCAACAAGGCTTAAAGCGTGCTTAGACCACTTCATGATTAAAACCACATTACCTTGCCAGACACTAGTATTTAACGAATTCACGGACCACTCTCCAATAATGCTTAATATTTATAAATCTTTGGATAAGAAAAAAACAAAATAACAAATCGTCAACAAAATCGACTACGAAAACGTAAAAAAAGATATTTTAGATTTAAACTGGGACAATTTTTACAGGTTGACAGATGTTAACTCGGCTCAGCGAATACTTAATCACTAATGTCAAAAATATAATTAAAAAGAACACAAGTACTCGTACTGTTAAACTACCTAATAAAATTAAACCACTTAAACCATGGATTTCAATAGGAATGGTAAAATCTATTCGGAGAAGGGATAAATTACTTAAAAACCTTAGAAAATCACCTAATGACTTAAATTTAGAAATAGAATATAGGAATTATAGAAATACATGTAATAAAATAATAAAATATGCCAAACGTAATTACTACAGAAATAAACTAGAAAAATCAGTTGGTAATAATAAAGAAACTTGGAAAATAATTAAAGAACTATCTAACTTAACTAAAAATAAAGACATCGTTTCAAACTTGCTTACCTTAGATAATAATCCTTAAATTTCACTGGATAAAGTGAATCAATATTTTACAAATATAGGTAAAGATCTTGCCAATCGAACGCTAAACAAGTTAGGGCTTACCGAAAGGGAACTCGCGATCAGATCTAAAAGCATTGTAACTCCATCACAATCTATGTCACTTTTACCCACCGATCCCCTTGAAGTCGCCAATATAATAGAAAAATTGGACTCTAATAGCGCGTCTGGAGGAGACAAAATTACTGTCCGCTTTTTAAAAATGTTCAAAGAACTATTGGTTTCGCCTATCGTATTCATTTGCAACCTGAGCTTTACAACAGGTATTTTTCCAAATTCTTTTAAAACTGCCGTTGTATGTCCCATACACAAAGCAGGTGACCGTGATAATCCATCGAATTATAGGCCAATATCACTCCTACCTACTATGTTCAAAATAATAGAGAAGCTCATGAACCGTAGACTAGTAAGTTACATGAAGATAATGACAAAGAAATACAATGTGTTTGCTATCGGATAATCAGTTTGGATTTCGTGCTAGCAGATCGACAGAAGTTGCTGTTCTCAAACTGACCTCACTAGTTACTGAGTACTTGGATAGGGGGGAGTGTTGTGTCGGAGTATTCTTGGACTTACAGAAAGCCTTTGATACGGTCTCAATCCCGATATTGCTTACGCGTTTGGAGAGTTCAGGTATTAGGGGTGTGGTACACTCTTGGTTTTCTGACTATCTCCTTGGTCGGAGACAAATGGTTAGAGTTGATGGCTATCACAGTAAGAGTTCCGTATGTAGTTACGGTGTCCCACAAGGCAGTACGCTGGGTCCAACGCTATTTTTGTTATATATTAATAGTCTATGTAACTTAAACATTCCTGGCGCTGACATCATCATGTTCGCTGACGATACTGTGGTCTTATTCCACAAAAAAACGTGGAGTGAGGTACAGAGGATAGCAAACTTAGGAATGTGTCATGTAACAACCTGGTTAGAACAAAATCTTCTTACTATTAACTGTCAAAAAACAAAATACCTCTGCTTTAGCAAGACAAAAGCCAAAAGTCCTGATTTGTCTCTAACACTACACACATTCCCATGTAACCAAATCGTCCAGTGAAATTGTCACTGTCCAGTTCTTTTCCGCGTTCCTACAATTAGATATCTCGGTGTAATAGTCGACGAAAATCTCAAGTGGTCACAACATATTAACGTAATGTCAGCCAAAGCTCGCAAATTAATATTCGCATTCAAACAATTGCGTATCGCAGCTGACCACAAGCGTCTCATATCGACCTACAAAGCTCTTTGTCAATGCCTCCTAACCTACTGCATATGTGTTTGGGGAAATGCCGCTAAGACTAATATGATCCAACTCGAAAGAGCCCAGAGAGCAGTACTAAAGGTTGCCCTAGGCCTCCCCTACCGATTTCCAACAGACCAGTTATATCGTCAGGCAAAAGTGTTCCCTTTACGTAAGCTATTCACTTTACTCACTTTAATTAGATTCCACAACAAAATAGTTCCGCACGCCCCATTAGAAAAAAGAAGAGTCCTTAGGTACAACATTCCCATAACTCGGTCCACACTATCAAAACGACACTTTTTACACATGGCACCACGATTATACAATAAACTACTCTTATTAAATAAAGACATTACACAATTTACTTCCAGGTCACTAAAACATTATATTATAAAACACACACTCACACACACACACACACACACACACACACACACACACACACACACACACACACACATATACACGCGCGCCTGCACACAAACCACATATATATTTTTTTCAGTACTTTAATAATATATACATTTTTATTATGATAGAACACTTGTAAACTAAGAATAAGTTATTGAGGAGGAGCCTGTCTCTCGTAACACAGGGAAACCTTATACGAGAGCAGTTCAAACACTGTGTTAAATTTAAGTGTTTTTAAATAAATAATATTTTCAGTTTTTTTTTTAGAATGGTATGCTAGCATTTGTGTGCCACAGGTCGTTTCTGAACTCCGTAAAGAGAACTGCAACCGCCGCATCATCCTCCATCACGACAATGCAAGTTCTCACACCGCGCACAGAACAAAAAAAAAAACAAGAGTTTTTAGAGCAAGAAAACATAGAATTATTAGACCATTCGCCGTACAGCTCCGACCTAAGCCCTAATGATTTCTATACTTTTCCTAAAATAAATAATAAATTGCGTGGTCAGAGATTTTCATCACCTGAAGAAGCTGTGGACGCCTACAAAACGGCCATTTTGGAGACCCAAACTTCCGAATGAAATGTGTCAAATTTCGCGGAGAATAGTTTGAAAAGCAATAAATATATTTTTAAATAGTAATGTTGTGTCACTTCCTTGATTCCCGAAATTTTCAGTGCCGCCCTCGTATAAAAATATAAAATAGATTTTGTTCCAGAAAAATTCCGCCAAATCCGAAAGATTCCGAATGAACCGACTGAATGTCAAACACCTTATTAGTGATGGTCAATAAGAAATTAGTATCGATAGTCGATGTTATTTTTAATTTAATGGGAACAATATTTTATTACACCTAAGGTTAAACTTTTCACTAATAACAGTAAACTAATCACTACTAACAGTGCAATATCCTAAATATAATATCTGATTCTTGTTCCTAAGAAATTTAAGTTAGTCATCAAAAATAACCATTTAAAGTATGAATCATCAAAATTGTTATCAATCTATCCCTATTTCCCTTGGTCACGCCATCACGCGTGAACGGCTGGACCGATTTCACTAATTCTTTTTTTGTTCTTTGTTATTGTCAGAAGAAGGTTCTTATGAAAGAAAAAAATAAGAAAATTGCGCGGAAAATTATTAAATTCAGAAATACTTAACCACCATATAAATTTATTTCTTATCAAACCTTAGCGCTTTGGACGTTAAAACATTTTGAATGTAACCTTATGACGTTCGACCACTGACCTCTATAATACAAATACGCTGGACTGCATACTGTCAACCTAACAATGAAGCCATTTAATTATCGCAATTTTGGCGCTGACGGCTATAGTGAGCGTGTGGTGACCATCCACGGAACTAATTTGACATAAACATATGGTAGTTACTCTATCTTAGTTTCCTGTACACTCGGTGGGGACGCTTTGATTTGGCACAAAATTATGTGTTATTTCTTAGAGAATGTTTAGTCCAGCGTGCTTGTACTATAGAGGTCAGTGCGTTCGACATAAAATTGACAGATATCGTCAAAGAGGATTAAAAAAACTAAATAACAGGACAAAGTCTGTCGGGTCAGCTAGTATATACTTTTGTTTGTAAAACAAATTTACATCCATAATAACTTGCAAATAAATTGCTTAAATTATAAAAACATGAATTTAAAAGCCAAGCACAGAGAAATTACATTGAAATCTAAATACAGTAAGTATTTTTATTAAAATGCGTTTATTGTTTTCTAATTTCTATAAATTAAGAATAAGGCTCATACTTTATATACGACAGGAAACAAGTTTCTTAAAATCATGTTTTCCGATATATATATCTACCTATTTAACTAAGAACAGAGGCTTCACTTTCAAAGTTTTAAAGCCCGGACAAGGTTTTTTTTTTAAAAAACAGGCTGAGTGCGAACTCGCACACGAAATTATACCATTATCTACTTCATAGTCACTTAGTCACTTCAGGTTTTTCAGTGAATGAGAATGTAGGTAAATACGGTAGGTATTTTGTCTGGAACAATAAAACCACTTATATTATACATCTTTCTGTGTAAATTCCCTTATTTTTTTATAGATAGAAAATCTTTATAGCAAACCATACCTGCTATAAAGATTTTCTATCTATTTGAAGGCTCCAATTCCTCATTCGCTTCTCATTACATCCATTCATCACCTTTATTATCGTCACACACCTTACAGTAATAGAATCGATACACATATATTTACACACGCAAACATCCATACTCTTTGCTTTCACTACGCATCTCATTGTTCATAATCCATTAAACCAAGAAAACTATCAAACGTCATGTCAAGTGTCAGCGTTTTGTTATTTGCAAGAAAATCAATAATTCTAACAAAACCTTCCTCGGTATAGGTAGGTTAATGTTATTTTTGCATAGGTATTGATTCTAGTGCGCGAGTGTAAATATTTGTGTTATCGATTTTATCACTATACCTCCGTGCTGCCAAAGTACTAAAATAATTATTGTGTAAACTGTGCACATAAATGTCGATAAGTCGTATAACCAATTCAGCGCAACACTAGTAACGAGTGTTAACGAATAGAATGATATGACATTATGTGCTAACCACTTAGTGGGAGCAAGATGACACTTAAACGTCAGTACGCTTGACCGATTTATCTTGAGCCGTAGGAAAATTTTATGAACTTTTTAAAATTGCATAATTACTAATACTTACCGATGAAATGACATCACATCCGTTTTAAAATTCGATGTTTTGCTTTTTTTCTTACAACACAGTATAGAACAATACGACATTATGTTAATTATTTCTCAAATCTCATTTTTTCGTAACAATTCAAGTATTCACGTTGACATACCACACAGATCAATTGGTTTTTGTCATACGGTTTTGACAGAACTGACACCTTCTATTGCGGTTGTCAGAGCAGATAAAGTTTCGGAGTAAAATAGTTTTTACTTCGCCTCTAGTAGGATATGTCCTCGATGGGCCCCACAGACCGTTGACTTTGCTAACCGTACTGACGGGGCGCGATATGGGGAAGCGGAAAGGGACGTAGTGGCCAACTTGAACTGAACGCATTTCAGACATTTCTATGACGTCGACCCTCACCTAATATTTTTAAGGATAAAGTTTATGAGATCGTTTGCACGTAGGAGTGCAAATAATTTGGTTATGAATTATAATTATGTCACCCGAACCTTGTGCGCTCTACCATTTGTTTCTATTGTTACTTGCAATATTTAATAACCTGGTGGACAACGGTGCTGGTTACATTTTAAGTAATATTAATTAGTATAATTTTAGAATAAGCTAAAATGTTACTGTTTGTTATCCCAAATAAAGAGAAGATAAAAAAAGAACGCCTACTTCATGTCTACGGGCTGATCTTTTTTGGGATTGGTTACTATCTGACAATCGTGTAGCTAAGAGCGCGTACCTTGATATCTCCATCCGCAGCGCCGACAGCGTACATATCCTCTCTCGGCGCTAGCGCGACGCACTTGATCGGCGCGTGGTGCGCGTGCAGCTTGTGTCGCGGGGCGCGCGCGCGCAGGTCCCACACGAGCACGTCGCCGCGCCGCCCGCACGACACCAGCGCGCCCGCCGACCCCGCCCACGCCACGCACGACGCGCCGCCCTCGTGGCACGTCCACGCTGGGGAACAAACGGTGGTTGGTGACTGAAAGCCCAAGCCTGCTAAATTCCTTTAGCAGAATCGTTATTGAATAGCAAGCTTTTTACAGTTCTAGTATGGGCAAAATGACAAAATCATGCTATCGATTACGATTCTATTGGAAATCGGTGTACAATTGGCTAATAACATACAAACAAAAAAATTACATAATGAATACCTCCTTTTTCTTGAATTCAGGAGTCGGTTGAAATGTAACAGCAGATGTAAATTTAAACATGTCAGTTTCAATAATAAATTCTTTGTAATGTAATTGTGACAAACTAATAGTTTCTTTTTTATGTACATCATCATTATCAGCCGTAAGACATCCTCTACTGAACAAGCGGTCTACATCCAGTGCTATCCTGCGATCTTTACTAGTTCGTCTGTCTATCTTGCCGGTGGACGTCACACGCTTTTCATGTACGGTAAAAATAAAATGAGTCTATCACCAATAGTAACAACATATACACAGTAACGTAGGATTTATGAAATGTTGTATCAAAGTAAATACTCACAAACCACTAACGCCTTTTTGATCGGCATCAAGGTGTCCCAAATAGCGACATTTTTGCTCTCCGAACTATGTCCAGCTGCAAAAAAAAATTACAGCATTAAAATCCAAAAGATGTTGAAGTTAAGTAACATATTTGAACGATCAGCACTGACCTGTCGCTACCAAACTGCAGGAGCCCAAGAAAACAAAGTCGCTGATTCCTTTACTGTGACATTGGTGCGTCTGAAAAGGAATATAATAGATCATCAAACTTAAGTCTGTAAATACACTCTAGAACAAAGATTGTTATCTAACGTCAACAAGCATCTCTACTAATCAAGCGTAAAAAAATAGCCAATGCATACGCTAGAATTTCTCCATCGTCGTATTTCTTCAGTAAAGATAGAGTGCAGGTTATCTTCTTGGACAACCTTATTCTGGTACCTTCTACCCGAATATTTATTTAGTTGCCAAGCCCTATAAATACGGTACTCACGAAGAACGGTCTCGGCGGTACATGCGGCTGGTTAGCATTGGTAGCCGGCGGGTGCAGTTGCCACAGAGCCAAGTTGCCGTCCGCGTCACCCGCCGCGAACTTGTTGCCGTAGTCGCTGAACCGCACTCGGGTGACCTTGGCGAAGGCGCCCGGCGCGCGAGGAGTCCACACGCAGGACCCGTGGCCCCACTCCCATAGCTGGACCGAGCCGTCCGCTCCTCCGGTTAGATCTAAACAACGTTTACTTTGAGGCATATTATCCATACTATTGCCAGTGGCTGTCACGCGCCACGCCTTAAGATAGCGCGCAAACGAAGGTGATCGGTGGCCGCTACAATTGACACTCAACTGCTAGATTATTTGCCAAAATGGAGAGTGGACTTCACCGGTGGCGTGTCGCGAACACTGAGTCGTGAGTAGCCGCCACTCGCTTTACGTGTGCGGCGACTCCATACAAAACGTGTTAACAATGAAACAGCTTATCGTTAGCATCCGGTGGCTGTGATCGGTGACCCATCTGCACGGAGCCATACCGTCTTGGTGTAGTGGTTCGCGTTTCGGACTACAAAACTGATCGCGGGTTCAAATCTTGCAAGAAGCAAATGTTTGTATGATGAGCATAAGCATTTTGTACCTAAGTCATGGATGTGTATAGACGTAAAATAAGTATCTCCGTTATCCTAGTCACCACAGCACAAGCTACCGCTTAGTTTGGGAATTGGCTGTTGAAAATGTATTTGTTTTTTTAATATTATAAGTGCGAAAGTGTGTGTGTCTGTCCGTCTGTCTTGCAGCCGATAGCAGGAACAAACTTTCATACCTCCATTAGCGACGAATGAGTCATTAATTTGATAGTTTTCAAGGAGACAGTGGGCCACTATCTCCTTATTAGTAGCTAATGAATCCATAAAAAAATGTGTCTGTGCCTACAACTGGAAGTTAAACCACTGAACTGATTTAGATGGAATTTGGTGTAGAGATAGTTTGGGTCGGGAAAGAAGAATATAGGATCGTTTTTATATCAGAAACAATTAAACCAGGGATTATGGGATACGAAAAGGAGAGAAGTTTGTTTAGGAAATTGAACGATTACGCGGGCGAAGTCGCGGGAAATAGCAATTTTAACAAGACTGAAATCTTATCTATCAAATTAAGTGAGTTTACAGCTGGTAAACTCACTTAATTTGATAAGAAAGCCAAAAGATGTCAAAAATCATAGGTTTGATGATATATTTATAAGTTGTTTTCGGATGTGAAAAAATATATTAAATAGATAGTTATATACTTCACATTAGCTAATTTTTACTTACACAAAGGTTGTGAAGGATGTGCAGCCATTCTTTTGATGTTGTCGATTTTATGTTTCAGCACCTATACATTAAATACCGTTATTAGTCATAATCCTGATTATGTATGGCATCTAGAGCGTAAAAATAAAAATATCTACATAAAGAAGTTATTTAACAGAACATGCTCCACAAGACAGGCGACAAATACATATACACATAGCAAAAAGATTCGAGCGCAAATACAACATTTTTTATTTGTATATACCTAAAACAATTCAAAAAACGTCGTCTTCACATAGGAATCGTACACTACAATGAACATTAACGACATATATAAAATAAATCTCACTTGAGCTACGAGGAGGAAACCAATAAAAAAGAAAGAAACCAAAACTGGTACGTCAAAGATGCGCCTGGTGAACAGAAAGAGCAACTGGTTCTATACACGAGAACAAGAAACAAAAAAATGAAAAATAAAGAAACGGTCGAGAATAATAACGACTACAAATAAAGAAGTGAACATCGAGCTGAAAAAAATAGGAGTGCGAATCGCTGGTTTAGGAAGTGACATGTATAAACTGGTGGGGGGTAAGTTGTCACTGACCGGTTTCATAAGAAGTTTCGAGCGATGCAGCACCAGGCGACAGTATTTCGGGTCGTGGCAACCCGGGAACTGCAGGCCCTTGACCTGCGACCAACACTCGGTTACGCCGCGCATGTATAACGCGATGGGTCACAGTACAAGTAATTGTATTTGCAAAGGAGCCGACTAAATGCCTATAGACGCTTCATTGCGACATTTTTTCAATTTAAAACCTTTTTATCACTGTATTTCTTAAACTCTCCAATAGTATAGAATAAGAGAGAGATTAGTTATAGAGAAGCGCGAGCGAAGCGTTGCGAGGCACAACGCAAACACGAGACAACGAACGTACACAATAGCCACACCTTAAAACCCGGCAGTCACTGAACGAATAAATGAGTTTTTAAATGTTGATGAATTACATGAAAAACACTTATTGTCTGTGTCCCAACATAATAAAAATATAAAGCATTTTAAAAACAGTACACTTTGGCCCCAATTCAGATGTATATGACAATCTTAACTGAGCTAAACCAAACTGTATCTATCAGAGAATATGAGTATTCCCAGTTAATGTGAGACAATCAGAGAGACTATGAAATTAAGTGCCTAACTATTCCTTGGTAAAAGGTTTTGATTGGTAATTTTCACAGAAATAACACTTTTTTATGACCGCGAAGAAATAAAATAGCTTTATGTTTATTCCGTTATATAGTAAATTTATCAACATTTATTCATTCAGCTAGCCTTTTAGTTAGTGCATTAGTTACGATCGACGTACTGTGAGCACATAGGCTTCGTGCCCGGTCGGCGGGGAGACCGACACGCTCGCGCGCTGCTCGAGCTGTGGATGGCATTATTCACGACAGTAGTTAGTCAGTACACCACAGTGGTTCCCAATCTTTTCTGTGCCATTTTGATATCTTTACTGGTAGCAAGGATCAGCAAAAGTCGCTAGGTCCGCCCACGTAATAAAGGACTAACTTATTTTTAACTAAAACAACGATAGGCTGAAAATCTTCCGGGGTCATATTATCAGCTTGGTCTTCGCGGGCGGACCGTAGGTTGGGAACCAAATGCTAACCACCACCAAAGTTACTCTTAGTAACCAAATTAATGTTAGTTCTTTTGTCATCCATATTGAATTAGTACATGTTTTAAAATATATTAAATCTTACTTGGAATGTTAATTTTGATAATTTATAAATATATTTCTAACTACAAACCATAAGTTAGGTTCCTTCTTACGACAAATACGTTAGTGATGTGGTCCACGTGGTAAATGCAGTTTGATGGACAAAGTTAATGCCAATAATAGGCAATCAAAAGCATTAATACATAGATAAGTATTTGTGGCCAAATTATTGAGTGTATATCGGTTGTATTTCATAACGATAAACATGTAATCTAGAATTAAGCAATACTGTTATTAAGATATTCAATAAAATAACAACGATAAAAATATATTATTATAGCATGTGTCTGAAAATAAGGATGGAATGGAAACATGTCATGTTGTGATTTCTTTAATGAGTACATTATTCAGGTGTGTTTGTCTATTAGGTATTACCATGTGTCAGTGGTATAAGTGTATGAATGATTATTGATTACCTACTCTTAATATGTGTATGTCAATCCCATATAAACGTATACATATGTGGCTAATACTCACGACACTGGCGCCGCGGCCTGTCTGGCTGGCCATACCAATTGGCACCTGTGGCCCGTTGGGGTTCAGCGGAGAGCTGTTACCGGTACCAGGCACGGAACCGTTGTTTGGCCTATTTGGACACGTTATATTTAAATTGGGTACTTTTTGTAAGGAAATTGACTCAATTGTCTAAACTTTTGTGATTCGGTTTTGTCTAGACGCTCTAGTAGGGCCTAAAAATTAGCAGACATATTCCTGCACCATATGGACCAATATTTATTCGACGTTGAAAGTGGCATTTTCTGTGCTAAAATTAAATTGTTGATAAAATATGGTGTAATTTGACTTCATTTTGAGTTCATTTGTCTTGCAATCTTTATAATGAACGAGCAGAGACCGCCTACAAAAGACTAGTCAATATTGGGCATTGAGAGAATATATTTTAAAGTTTGGAGAGGATCCCCAGAGAGGAAATTGATTTGATCAAAAGCGTAGCTCAGAGTAGACATCATGGTCCGGTTGACACCGAAAAGATGGACAGACAGCCAGGTCTGGACTATGGACGACGGTGATTAAGTATCAAGCAGCGGTAAAACATCACTTACTTATCCTGATGCTGTATAAGCAAGAAGCCGGTGTCAGGCAGAGTGGCGGGGTCTGTCGCGAGTCCCATAAGGTCCACGTCACACTCGTCCTCCGACCAGCTCACGCCGCCCCGTAGTAAGAGCGAGACATCCATTTCTTGGACTTCGCGCGCCGTGGCTACGGCTAGGAGACCGCCACCAACCTGTGTAAGATATTTAGTTCTTTGTTCAAAAGCGCATCCCGCTGACAACTTTAAGCCGAAGCCTGGGGTGGACCAATGCTTAGATTAAAACACAATAAAACTTAAGAACTTAGTGTTATATTGTGCCATAAATATAGTTATACTAGGCCTGGTGGGATTGCAATCGGGCTAAAACGTCAGGATAAAAAGCAATATGATTAGATAGGTACATTGCATAAATTCTCTTATATATTGATAGCGAATTCAGTATTCAGTACGTGTTAACGATAATATCGAAAATTCCAGTACAGTGCCTAAGCGATAAAATTTTGAGTCTAAAAATGTTTAGTGTCACAGAACAAAATTAGATCAGTAAAGTGAGCACAATCGAAATTTATATTAATAAAGTCAGGGCACGCTGAAAAGCCCCTTCCAAAACACAGTACATCCAAAACACAATACATGTTATTAGGCTGGACAATGTACACAGTACATTACTGTGTACAGTACTGGACAATGTACTTTAAAAGCTGGACATATCTTTTTTAATAGCTATTCTTAGACATTTCTTACGCAGCCAAAAAAAACTTAACAAAAGCCGGCAGGCCGGACAAGATAGTACAGTAAAATTAGTTTTTCCAGGATATCCCGGCTACCCTACTAGTGAAATCCTGGGATTTTCGAAATCGTCATCGTGGAAGGTGTCCGAACATATTCCAAAAGGTCCCGCTTAGTAATTATAAATGTCCGGGATTGGTCAAAATGGGTCTTATTTTACTGTAGTAATCGCTGTGAAAAGCCAACATGACATGACATGACCGTCACCACTCACCCTATTGAGGCAGAAGGCGGCGATGGAGTCCTGCTCCTTGTGTATGATGCGCACGGGGCTGTACATCTCTTCGTCACGGCGTTGGTGAGGGATGCAACCGGGTCGCGCTTCGCCGGTGTGATCCACCGCGCTGACGGACTGCGTCCGCCGGCGGGAGAACACCGCACGGATGAACAGATCCTGTGCAAGAAAAATGTGCTTGTTAAAAACGTTAGTGACCGATAGTTTCAAGCCCCCAGGCCACCGACCAAAGCCACAGGTGGTATGGAGTCGCCGCACACGTAAAGCGAGTGGCGACCACTCACGACACGCCACCGGTGGTGGCAACTCGTCATTTTGACACAACATCTGTCAAAGGATCTAGCAGGTGAGTGTCAGCGATACGTTCACTCTTATGAGTCGAGTCGTTGTGACACAGACTCAACTTGAACAAGCATCCAAAAACTACGGTCCACATAACGTCAAGGTAAATACTACGGTATCGTATGCAGTTGTAATAGGGGTGATTTTGGAACAAATAGCTAATAGTCTCATGTGCTGGCCACTACTGTAGCAGCGAAATATTAAAGCTAGAATTAAAACCTTAAAGCTACTTATTAGCTTCTATTTATTACTAGCATAATTTTTTTTTAATTCCATATTTACATACCTGAACAGCTTCTTGGCGGACGAGATAGCTCCAAAGACGCCTTGCTGGCGCCGCACTGTACAAGCTGGCGTTGAATGGGGTATTATGCTTTTCCAGTAAACATCTGAAACAATAGTGCTGATAAGTATCATAGAATGTAAGGTAAAGGTATTTAACAATTTTAGATGGTGCATCACTTTTTAAGAAACTAGCACTTATTTTTAGCGTTTAAATCAAATATGATTGATGATTTGACGACCGTCTTGGTGCAGTGGTTCGCGCTCCGAATTACAAAACCAGAGGTTGCGAAAATTATTTCAACAAACACATCAATTACCTAGCCCCAAACTAAGCGTGAGCTTGTGCTATGGTGTCTATAATAACGGATAGACATACTTATATACATTTATAAACATCCATGACTTAGGTGGTGCCTAAGTCTTGGTGTTCGTGTTATGGAAATCAGAAACAACGATGGTACATCAACACGCAGACCTTGGATAATATAGAAAATATGGTTTTCTAAATTGCCCCGACCAGGGATCGAACCCGGGGCCTCCGAGATGGCAGCACCATGAAAACCGGCGTGAAAGCCACTCGACTACAGAGCTCGTCGAATCAAACCAACGAAACGGTTCTTTGCTGACCACTATTCAAAGGAGTTCATTCGGGCTTATTAAGTAGGACTCAATTGAGCGGTTTTCTTTTAGTAACAAATCCACACCTGTACTTGTTGATGGGCGGCCCCGACGTCTGCTGGTCGGGGAAGCAGCCAGGGATGTAGTCAGGCGGTGGCGCACGCGACTCCAACACTTCGCTAAGCTGCTGCTGCCACTGGTCCACCCGGCGTAAAGCGCCGTGGACCGTCGGACTGGTTGTGGCCAGCTCTGTCACATGATAAATGGACGTAAATTACACAAAAAACAATAACATCTATTTAAAAAATTGAGTTGTAGATGTTACTAAGCAATAATCGCATAGAGCATTATAAAATTAATAAAATTTTGAAGAATATCTATAATAGAAAACAAAATAATGAGGGATTTTTTGACAGCTCAAAATTTTAGTTTTATTTTATGTTTATGTAAGTTGTATAAATATTGCGTCGAAATCATTTAGCATAAAAAAAAAACAAGTTATTGTAATATTATGTGCTGTTGACATGTAGTGGAATTACTAACGTTAAAAATTAGCAAGTTACAAAATGCAGTTAAAAATATAATTTAATGGAAAAACGTCTTGATGATCACTAAATTGTTAAAAAATTACCTGTTACGCGTAAATCAAAAATATACTCATAAACATACAAATTGTCATAAACATTAACATTATAACATAATCAACGCTAAAACCAGCCTTTCTCTTAAATAAAAATCTACCTGAGGTTGTGCAGCGCTACCTAGCGGATTATTAGTACTGATTTTTCAGACTAGGATAATCGCTCATTACGAGCGATCAAACAATGCAATTATTCACACCCTGCGTCGGTGTCATGGCGAAAGACCGCCAGAGTTGAAGTTGAGGTACAAGTGTGCACAGGGGCAAGTCCGGGTCCGAGTACTCGCTGTTCGCGAGCTTACGAAGTTGCGATGTTCCATCCTGAAACTGCATATCTATGGCAACCAGATAACTTACCCGACATCTCGATGCCGCACAGCTGCAGGAAGTGCTGCAGCTTGATTTGAGCAAGTCGTAACACCGCCACGCGCATCACGTACCACGAGTACGAATCCGGGTCCGAGTGCTCCGTGTTCGTGAACTTGCGACGCTTCTCGCTCCTGAAACATTTTATATGGCTCAGTATTTCTATAGGGTGTAGATTTCAATCTGAAAAATAGTTTTGAATCGAAAAGAATTCCAATACGCAAAATATGAAATTTTAAAGTGTAGAATTCAATGAGGAATTAATAATTGGAGTTATAATACTCGCCTTAATGTTGGAAATATTTGTGTGTATCTAAGTGATTTCGCAAGAGTTAGACAAATAAAACTTAGTTCAAGTGCTTGAAATTGAGGTAATTACTTGACAGTGGTGTCAAAGATGTCATCGTCTTCTGGTTCGCTACCGCTTTCCTCCGCGTCTTCAGCTCCCGACTCCGCCGAGTCGTAATCGTAATCGTGGTATGAGTCTTGTTCCGCAGTTGGCTGGTAAAAGGAATAAATTTTGACAGTAAATATGAATTCGATTATCAAATCGATTGTCAATATAGAAATCATTTTTTTATACTGTCTCTGGTATTTACCAAGAAATCTATAACACAAGAGGTTAAGCAACTTAATTTAGGATCTGTGTATGTGATGTCGTCCAAAACGGGGCGGTGAAGGATCTACCTCATTGTAGTCCACCCTGGGCAACGACATCACAAACTCCGGTTTGTTGATGGCGGCTGATCGATCCTATCAGCGGTGGTTGGCTCCGTTAAGTGCCGCCTGGTAGCTACCACCCACCCACCGGAGCCCGGCGCCAAGCACCTTGCTGTGTTCCGTCGGTGAGTGGGAGTGACAGAACTGGGTGAGCTCGCTCCACCCTCGACTTTATCTACGCCACGTCTTGCTTAGTTTAGAGTTAAGAGAAAATCTATTTCAAATAAAAAAAATGAAATTATCTATTTACTTACCTTCGTAAGGAGGTATGTAAGTATGCTGCAGTGTGGCGGCACAAACTGCTCCCTATAAGTCGGCCGTCCTTCTTGTATGTTCTTGTGCGGAACGGTGGGTCCAAGGCCGAGTATTTTCATGTTTAGTAGCGCGCGTTTCTCTCGCAGCGACGACCACACTGATGTTCCCTCCGTACGTTCTAGTTTTGGCTGTTCGAAAGAGAAGAAGCACTATAGGATTCGTTTTTACATACAGGGTGGTAGATTTCAATCTGAAAACTGTACTGTACTTACAGAGGTGATTAGACCTATAGAATCACTATGTAAGTACTTTTCAGATTGAAATCTACACACTGTAAACTTTAAAAGAACGAATCGTCACAAAATCAAATACAGTTTAGCTTAGAAAACCCACAGAGATCTGATATGAGACCGCCAAACGGTAGCTATAAGTGGAAACGAACGATAGAAAACTGCAACAAGGGCAGGCGTATTTTGCATGTAAAACGCGACGCTGCCGCATCGTGGACCTAATTTTCTTATTCGTTTCTACGCAAGATGCAAACAAGCTTCAAATGACGGTATATGACGTTCCCTAGACATTAGGCCTCACTCACCGGCGGCGGTGCGGGTGCAGTAGTCAACAGGCGCCTGACACCTCCTCCGAACAGTGAAGAATGTGCCTTTGCGTCAGGGTTTTGCGCAGCCAATCGGTACAATAGGTGAGCGTCACGTGCTGCTAAGGCCCAGCCGAGTAGAGCTAGGTATACGGCGCAAAATGCTTCGGCTAATAGCACGGCCAGACGAGGTGCGTCTTCCTCTTCGGCTGCCCGCACTGCTAAGCCGCGTAATGCGGATACACCTACAAAAAGTCACAAATTTCTTCATGAAAATACAGACATATTTAAGAAATAAAATAGGCCTCCAGTACATGAATCGTACACTGAAGTGAAATGAGTGATATAGATCAGTGGGAGCTAAAGATATATATCACTCATCTAGTTCAATTAGTTCATTTAGTTTAGCAGATCTACTATCAAAATCTCACTTACTACTTCAGTCAGTTTAAATGTATCGTGTACTAAGAGAATTCCAATGACTAAAAAATAGCATTTATAATATTTAGGCAGTCTAGAATTACGAATTAAAAACATTTTCATTAATTTAAAAGATATTGTTACACGCATTAACAAAGGATGTAAAGTGTTATTTATGTACGTACGTTACGTATTAAAAACGTATTTATTAATACCAAAAATTTTACATAGAAAACTGCAGTGCAGTAGCAGAATACTGCAGTCTCGCTCTTGCAGTATTAACAAATATATCCGTACGTTTTACTCTTACATCACTGAGTTACTGAACTAAATGAACTGCTTTGGACTATAGCGAGTGAGTGATACATATGAACTAGATAGGTGAAGTAGTTCAATTGTATCATTCATTTAGGAACTACACAATACATGTCTACTACATCAGCACAATCTTTCGTTTTTAAGAGTCCTCCTAGCCGATTTCGACTACGGCGGCCTATCTCAACAGAGATTAGCCAACTGCGCAGGACATATTATAGTGCACAAGTGTGTGCGCAATACACAGGTGCACTCTCTATTCCTTCACTCTCATAATTCGGTGAGACGGCCGTCCGACATGACCGTAGAGAGATCAGGCGCAGGACCAACAGCTTAATGTGCTTTCCGAAGCACGGGGGTGTTAACACCACCAACTTCCTGACTCCGGAGCTGTGTCTGAGTAATTTCAAGACAGAAAAACCCAAACACTCTCGGCCCGACGCGGATTCGAACCCGGGACCTCGTGGATAGTACCCAGCGTGCTGACCACTAGACCAACGAGGCAGTAACTGGCATGAAATTTCTAAGAATAGGAATGTTATATACTTTTTTATAGCAATAAATTATTATCTATAGTGTTTGACTTACCAGGCCATTTGTTTGGTGAAGTGGTGACGACAAGTTCCTCGATGGAATGACGTCTCGGACGGGCTATTAAATGAGTTGTAGCTGGAGTTTCAGCTACAATACTGAAAATATATGACAAGGCAAGTTTATAGCCGGAATTGCAATATTTACAAATTAATTAATTAGATTATCACATTCACTTTCAGGTCAATGATGAAATACATGACCATCTGCGGTATTTTTAGAACTGAATCCTAGATGTGAAGGATAAATAATTCTTTATTGCACACCACACAAGTAATAAGATAAATAAATTTAAAATTTAAAAATCCCCGACACAAAATAATAGATGCACATAAAAATCCTAAAACAAGGTTATATAACTATGGAATTATAGCTAGATACAATACAGTTGGTTTAAATGGAAACTCTATAAAAAGCAAAAAATAAAACTGAAATTTTGACCCTACGTAAGTATGCAATTTTTAATACTAATGTTGTCGCGTCGGGGGACCGCACTAATATTAGACTAACTTTGTGTTAAAGTACATAGTTACGTAACATATTAAAAAGTTTTTGTATAAGTCCTCAATCCATTTACTTTAATAGCTTTGCTTCCCGAACGCGACTCGCGCGAATTTTGGTGGATGGCGCGCACGGTCTAATATCAGTGCGGTCCCCCGACGCGACAACATTAGTATTAAACATTGCATACTTACGTAGGGTCCAAATTTCAGTTTTATTTTTTGCTTTTTATAGAGTTTCCATTTAAACCAACTGTATTGTATCTAGCTATAATTCCATAGTTATATAACCTTGTTTTAGGATTTTTATGTGCATCTATTATTTTGTGTCGGGGGTTTTTAAATTTTTAATTTATTTTTTATTTCATGCTTTTTGTAGGGAACTTCTTATTTTTTATGTCATTTAAATTATTTTCTTGCGTTTTAAGATTCTAAGTAATTTGGAGTTTCATCTGTTTTTTTATCAATAATAAATAATTATAATTATTATAAAATAGTTGAGGAAAAGTAAGTAAGTAAACTTTGAAATAAAATGCAATTTTGTGTTAGCGACCATCTTAGATTTGAAATTTAGCATAGTGTATTATAGTAATCACAAGTCAGCCTTTTCATTGGATACCCATATTGAAGGAGTTTAAAAAATATATGTAATCCGCCATTTTGTTACGGCGGCCATCTTGGATTTGAAATTTATCATAGTGTATAGTATTCTACTAATCAAGCCCTTTTATTTGATACCCATATTGAAGGAGTTTAAATAAATTATGTAATCCGCCATTTTGTTACGGCGGTAATCATGGATTTGAAATTTAACATAGTGTATAGTATTCTACTAGTCAAGCCCTTTTATTTGATACCTATATTGAAGGAGTTTAAAATAAATATGTAATCCGCCATTTTGCTACGGCGGCCATCTTGGACCGATTTTCATCAAACATAGCTAAGAACACTCCCGACTAATTAATCATTCAAACAAAAAAAACTAAATCAAAATCAGTTCATCCGTTCGGGAGCTACGATGCCACAGACAGACACACACACACACACACAGACACGTCAAACTTATAACACCCTGTCGTTTTTGCGTCGGGGGTTAAAAAGCAATTCACACAGAAAGAAGCAGAATCTATTCAAAACTTTATTATACTTATCACTTTTATTCCTTAGTTATGTTCCAATTCGCTACTACTTCAGTATTATTTCTTAAAGAGGCTTACCCGTCGTGATGGTGAGTGTGCTTCATGCTGAAGGTGTCCGAATCACAAAGGCTTTGGTAGATACACGCTGACAGGGCGACGGCCAACTCGCGTAAGGTGTGAAGAATTCTCGTTGCCGACCCACCAGGGATGCCTAGTTCGCCTATTGTTCCGAGCATGTCGTGGGCTACCGACTGAATGGAAATCACGTTTGAATAACATATTAGACCAACATCCATTGTTTTATTGTCGTATTTTGATCCTAAGGTGCTAATAACGCACTGAAAAAATTTAATTAACCGTTATGTGCCTTATAATGCATTCACATTTGACATTTTATACTTAAGTGCGTCATTTTACCAAAACGACGGACGCTATGTTGTTCTGTGATCGTGACGTCAGTTGGCTATGTGAACACAATATGCAAAAGCACCTTATAGACCAATGTTGCTTGCTAGACAAGTTGATAGCCGACACTTGAGTTTACATGGCCCTATGACGTAATAATATGGCGGCTTCTGTTCCGCTTTTTAAAAAGTTTTTGAAACGGGGGATAACTTAGAAATAGGAATGCATTTTGGATTGAATTCTATTATTTTATAACCTAAAAATAAATATTACGACTGCTTATTGCACAAGCCCTAAGTTATCGAAATCGTATGTTATTTTCATACAGAGTAAAATTCCTTATTCACCTTAAAAATCTAGGCACAATATGAATTTTGAAACATTATATGACGATGTTTTGTCTACGGACGCAGACTTTTACCAGCTCACCTGCAAATGCCTCACAGGATCAGCCACGACAGTGTTATTCGTCGCCACGGCAGCAGCAAGCAGGGGCAGCGTCGTCGGGAACGGTAACGGCGATAGCAGCTGTTGATGTTGCTTGTCTTGCCCGAGCTCTTGTAATAGTAGTACTAGCTCCATCCTGACGGAGGCTAGGCCACCGCCGCCAGCGCCGTGTAGCGAGCAGTAAGATAGCAGCGTTCGGAGAAGGGTCTCGTTGGCTGTAATTTACATATCCACTGTGTATTCGGAAGTCCAAATGGAAGTAAATAGACCTGGCCCCTAAATTCGCTAATTAAATAGTTGATTTTAATATTTGGCCCATACTAGAACTGTCAGAATCTTGCTATTCAATTACGATTCAGTCACAATTCTGCTATCACAATTAAGTGGTAAGAACTTATGAAGTTAAAAAGCACGCTAATTTAGAAAATGAGTAAAATAAACATGTTTAAACTATCATAAAACAATATTCCATGTAATTACAATCAAAGCTTTAGGTCGACTATTAGGTGTGGATAAAAAGACACAAAAGGAAGAGTAAGCCCATAGTAATTCAAAGGGATAGGAATTAGATACACCATGGAGACTCTTAGTGCTAGAATTTTTATAAACACATAGTTCAGCGAATGTTTCAAACCACTTACCCTTCAGCCATTTCTTCCTCCTAACAGCACGTTGGACCTTAGCCTCAAAGTCTGCCTTCTCCCTCACAAGTAGCTGATGCAGCGTAGGTTTATCGGGCAAAGGAGGCGGGTCTTGGTCCGCACAGATGAGTTCCCCACCCGTGGGGGCGCCACTGGCGCTCGCGTAGCCGCAGAGGCGGCGGAGAGCTTCCACTTCACGCTCAAGCCAAATGTACAGTTGGTAGCGGAGGTGACCACCTGGATAAAATAAGTCGAATTGAAAAACTCCTACTCTTTTGCAGTCGCTTAATAAATTATATTGGCCATACTTGAGATGTTCCGCAGTAAGTCGCGCGAGTAATTCGTGTAAAGGTTTACTTTACCAAACTTGTATTAACCAAAGTGTGTGTAAGAGTTTTTGTTAAGAAATAATTTTTAAACTTATGCTAGGAGGCATGATGGTATTTGAGAGGGCTCTTATGCCCTTTATAATATGTATACATGTCTAAGAATAATCCCTAATTACAGATTAGTCCCATCGTGGCCAACTATGTGCCTTTTTGTTATAAAATCTGGACTTTATTTACAGCACAACCTGTACAATCTTCTTTCTTTCTTTTTCTTCTTCAAAACTAGCACTAATAAGGAACCTCAAATCTACGCTTAGTAACAAATCTTACCATCGACTTCGAATCCAGTGGCCAATGTGCTCAACTCTTCCATGAGAATCTTCAGGCACGCCACAAACTTCAGCTGTTGCGCCATAATATCGACAGATGGCGTCTCGTCCTTTTCCGCTTCTTTCTCGTTGTCTTCTGAGATGCCGTTTACGAGTGGCGCTGTTTCTTGTTTGTCCATCTTCATTTCTAACGGAGGCGTAGACGCGCCGGAACCACCAGATCTAAATGTTATATTACTTATTGTATCATAAATTCATACTTTTAATCATAAATCTATCTTCCACGCTCATTAGTGTGAACTTGAAAGCATTTTGCCATAACATTTTGCCAAATAGTTAACAACAAACGTCGCAAAATATTTGTGTCGTATGTGTATTTTTAGGTCTAGCCCTTAATTAAATGCATGATTTTTTTATTTCTAAATCAAACATTAATTATAGAAACAATATCAATAAAATACTGCGACAATATTTTTTTTTAAATATCTAATTTTTGCTTTTTGAAGATAAAAAACGCAAAAAATCAAAATAATTAAAAAATCCCCCTGTAAATAAATATCGAAAGTGTATTTTTGATTTATTTTTAATTTAAAAACAGTTTATAGTAAAAACGTCCCTATGGATGATGAAAATTTTAAGGAAAATGCTTATTTCAAAAAAAATGTTTACAAAATTACTTTTGTTTAAAAGTTTATAGCGTCTAGAACAACTTTAAAAATTAATTATATTTTTCATATACATACAAAATTTATGAATAATATATAAAAGGCAACACCATGCATTTAAGGGCTAATCAAAAGGTCACTTAAGGCGGTCCTGCACGAAATTGAGAAAATTAACGTATTTCTAAATCACTTGATGAGCTGAATTAGTTAAATACATTAAATAACTTATTTACGTTAGCCTAATCATTGCACAAGGTCCTGGTCTTGTTGAAATTTGAAACAAATTATTTATGATATAATAAATATGACTTGTAGCTAATGATATCTAAGGGCATTTTTTTTCGAAAACTTGGTGATTTTTACGCATGAAACAATAATTTGTACATAAAAATGATTGTATTAATATTCCGCAGGTCCCCATCTTTTTAATATACACGAATAAAATATAAATTAGAAAATATGAACACTTTTCAGTTTTTAACACAAATGTCTGATGGTTTTGCGCATTGCGCAGAATAAAACTATTGTTCTAATTAAATCATTAAGTATAAAACTTTAAAGAAAATGTATCTAATTACTAATATTAATAAGTTCGTTTCTGTTTGAAGATCGTTTAAACTTACTCGACTTGCTTCGCGCTGCACCCCCTTAATCAATTACTATTTTACATAACTTTATATTTTCATACTGCAGCATTCTGCTACTATAGGTAAACCGCTTTATTTGTGTCTTCGCCTGCAGGGTACAACAAGGGCCTGGAGGTAGGACGATAACGGGGACTGGGAGAGTTGCGGGCGGCAGGCGCATTATTGTCAAAATTCTTGCTAAAATGCTACAAGCGCCCGCTGCCCGCACCTTTAACGGTCCCCATTCTCTTCTTACCCCGCCCATGTACCCCGCACGCGCACCCCGCAATACCATACATGTACCCACATGCCACCATCAATCGTTGTTGTACTTTTGGAAGACTATCAAAACGTTATTCTTCCATATATTTTATACACCGTTGTGTACGACGTAACGCTTTTCTGTGCTCAACTTACATTGAAACGGTTTTAGCGTATGTTACAGATAATTGAAAATGATCAACGAACCTATATCTGAAATATGTTGTTTATTTCTAAAAATAGGTTATTTGTTTTTTTTGTGGATAGTGACATCATCTCTATTAGGCGGTCTACCTATTGTATGCCAATAAACTCACCCCTTATCGTCTTCGTCGTCGTCCCAACTGAGCACGAGCTCGTCTTTTTTCGGCGCGCTGACGGGAGCACCCCAGTCCACATCCACTGATGGCGCCCCCCAGTCTACGTTGTTTTCAACCACCGCCTCTGCTTCTTCTGTTAAGTTTGACGTATTTTTATTTTACTCGTTTTAGTCTGGCATTGTCAGATAACAAGACATGCATATTATTTAGGTCAAGTAATATAGTAGATTGTGAGAAGATAGATAAAGAAATTACGCAAGAAATTCATTGTTTATAGGCACTCGTCATTCACAAACTTATGGTCCAACAAGGTTTTTTTCCATAAGTGCATAAAGCTCATAAAGTCATTGTTTCGTTAAAAGCTAGAAGTATGTTGATTTGTCTTTGCATTATCGTCGGAAGGCTAGCGACAATATCTCCTATACAAAAGGACTAGTCTTTATGATCATTCAAAATAAAGAAAACTACCAAGCATAATTTAATATAACATAAGTTGTACGTACGATTGGCAGCGGATTTCTCGACCAGCTGTCCAGAATGTATCACAGCATCATCCATAGACGGCATTGACACCGGCTGCCTTGGCTTCTCGTCGCGAACTCTTGCGGGTAGTTTGGAAAGAACTTCTAAGGCAAGAGCTGGGCAGCCAGCCTTGAAGTGCCCGTGCGCCGTTTGGAAGTAGAGACGCCTTTCTAAGCGGGTTATGCTCTCTTCGGGCTCTTGGTGTAGAAGGGCTAGTGTGCCACCCTGAAGATAGTTTATTATATCGGATATGAAGTTGTTGCAAATCAGTGATCGATTGTGATTGGGCGTAAACTTATGTTAATTGCTGTCCTTGACGGGCCACTACTGGAAACAGTGGCTGAACATGACTTGTTAAGTAGCCCTCGGATGTGCGTTAACTTGAGCACGTAATCGCAAAAATTACTATATTTTTTCAGGTGCAGGCTGCCCGAACGTTAGAATTTTCGGCACTGATAAGCTCTCCCTACTATGGTATCACAATTTACAATCAGTTTTCTCCGTTCATCTGTGGATGGAAATAGTTAAAACTAACTTACCTGTGTAGGCATATTGTGACGCTTCAGCCTCGGGTGCGTTCGTAAATACACGTAGAAGTTAAACACGCTTGGGGTAGGCTCAGAATCTTTCTGCGTTTCGCGCGATGCGTGCAGTCTACCCCCGGGGCTCAGTAGTGTGTCTAGGGCTTCCCCGTGGCGTTTCAGTTCCCAAAGAGCCATTGAACGGACGAATGGGTCTGGGTGAGCTCGCTCTAACTCGATTTCTCCGGTTTCTGTCTCTCCACTAAAAGTTGATAGTATTTTTTAGAGGACTAGCATTTACTTTGCATTTTTTTGTAAACGTCAGACTACCTTCCTGAATTAGGATGCCTTAAGCAGCAAAAACAATAGCAAGATACTTACCCTAATATTTCATCCATAAGCAATTTCTTCAAACTAGGTGGAAGGGTACTATCAGATTCATATAAACGTGCCACTACCATTGCTAGTTGCAAATCTCCCAAACGTGTAATTAGCACCTGAAAACAAACAAAATATGAGCAAACAAAACATTAAACCGAGTCTCTCCCGTCTCATTCGATTACTTTAAATCGATTTCAATTTCAAAACATTGAGAAAATGTCAAGTCATATGGCAATTATAATCGCAATAGCATTCAATTTAAGCGGTAGGCCTGCTGATCTTCTAACCATCAATACATGTAAAATAAATCTCGAAAAAAGTAGAAGTTTCAATCTTACCTCTAAAGCATCCTTAAGAGCACCTCCGAGCAAGAAGAAAGCGGCCGCGTGCTCGAAGCGTTGTTTTCCCAAAAGCACAAAAGCATTCTTCAATGCTGCTTTCCTCCAACGGTCTTCGGAGAAATCGTTTGCGAAGAACTTTAACAATGAGGATATTAAGTTTAGTATTCAATGTTTATTTATCTCAATAAAATTTGGCGATTGCATTACAAACAGGAAGAAATATTAGGCCAGTAGAAATCAACACTAAAAACCCTAAATTCGCAAACACGATGTAGTGCTGCATTTTTGGTATGTTGTTTGGATCAGTTAGGGTGATGTAAATCCCAATTTGCAACTTCAAAAAAGTTGTGCTCGCTGCGCACCACGTGATGAACTGCGAAAATTTGGGACATTTTTTACTTTTTGCTCTAAAAGTCACTATGCGTTTCCGACAAGTAACATTCACTACACAAATGAAAGTTATTAAATTTGCAACAATTTAAGCCTAATTGCAGCTCTCTAAACCTTATAACGACTAAACTGTGCCATTAAAAGATGGTTCGTTTTCCCCGAAATATTGAAATTTTTAGTTTTGCTCCCGTTTGAAGCAAAATATTGGCAAAACCGCTCGTTCTATGAGAAGGTCGTAAAATAAAGTTGTAGAAAATTTAATTTTCTTTTGTTAGAGCACAACACAATCACTTACAATCTGCATATCAAAACATAAGCTGGGAGTACCTCCACGTGGTGAAGGCGGTAACAGTGTAAACCGGCTAAAACTCCATTAACTAAACAAATGACTTCGGGCTTATGTTTTGGTTTTGATTTTCGCACAAGATAGTAATTGGAAGTAGCCTACCCGGTAACGCAGGGGAGCAGCCAAAAAAATATTATTTTATTAACGCGAACAAAGGCAGGCTAAATAGTCATAAAAATGTCGGTTCCACCGGGAGTCTGCTTTGTGTGTCGGCTGGCACTCAAGGAAGGTGACAGTACAGTAGTAATTGTAAAAAAACGTGGCATCCAAACTCTAATTAACTCGAGTGTGGAGCGTGGCCTCAAAGAGGATGATTTTTTTTTTGAAAAAGCTAGACGAAATCAGTGTTCACGATGCTTGCAGAAAGAGATTCACCGCTCGGCATAATATTGACGCATGTGCTCGTCGTGGAGGCGATCAAATTCCACAACCCCGCCCATCAACCTCTTGAACATCGGGCCCTATGAATCTTCGGAGCATTTGTTTCCTTTGTGCGGAGGAAATCACTGAGGAGTTTCTCTGCTGAAGCTGGCGAAAAGTGTCTGGTGGCACTTTACGGAGGTGTTCCGGATACTCATAGACTGCACGACCTGAGGTTCAAGCTGTTCGTGACGACAGCGGCAAATGCAAGAGTAAATCTTGCACGTTTGCCCCCAACCACCGAGGCTTCCTCTTTTCATGCGTTCCGTACCTACCACCAAGTGCAAAAGTGGCTGGGAGTAGAGATGGACCCCATCGAATGGGGTTGGGAAATGAGCTCTTGCGGCCTTATTCCAATAACAACCCACAAAGAGCCAGCCCCGCCACAGCTTCTCAAAATCATAGCCTGCAAATGTAAAAAGGGATGCAGGGGGGCATGCACTTGCCTAAAACAAACACACTGGGCTCAAATGCTCGGCTTTATGCTTAAACTGCTCAGGAAAGTCATGCGATAACGTCGCCTTGATTTTGATAGATGAAGATGATAATGATCCCGAGGAAGCTGAGGAAGAACAGGAAAGTGAAGAGCCTTACGAACCAGAGGAACGTGACAAACCTGAGGAAGAAGAAATTGAACCTCAACCAAAAAAAAAAACGCCGAGTGACTGCAGCTTCTTAAACATTTAATTTGCGTATAATCTTTTTCCTACTTTCCCACCTTCGAGTTCGAGTGGGTTCGAGTCCCACCGGATGATAAAGTCGATTAATTTTTGTAAGTGAAATTTGATTTAATTTCGTAAATATTTGCAAAATAATTGCTTAAGTTATAAAAATATAATACTATCCCAAATTTTGTACTTTTGTTAATTACCTATCCTGCAAATGAAAAAGTATTATCCTTTTTATGATTTTATATGCCCTCAGTTTCAATTCTTTAAAAATCTATTTCTACCTTATTTTTGTTTTTTAGATATTGTGAGTGAACTACTTGTCTCACAGACTTTGTTCTATGCTTTAATGAAAGAAAATTAAATGCACTACAACTTTATTATACGACCTTCTCATAGAACGAGCGGTTTTTGCCAATATATTGCTTCAAACGGGAGCAAAACTAAAAATTTCAATATTTCGGGAAAAACGAACCATCTTCGAACGGCCACAATTTAGTCGTTATAAGGTTTAGAGAGCTGCAATTAGGCTTAAATTGTTTCAATTTTAATAATCTTCATTTGTGTAGTGAAGGTTACTTGTCGGAAACGCATAGTTTATGACTTTTAGAGCAAAAAGTGAAAAATGTCCCAAATTTTTGCAGTTTATCACGTGGTGCGCAGCGAGCACAAGTTGCAAATTGGGATTTACATCACCCTAACTGATCCAAACAACATACCAAAAATGCAGAACTACATCGTGCTTTGGGAATTTAATGTTAATATCCACTGGCCTATATGACTAACTTGTAACTGTGACCTAAACGGTCCATTCAATTCAGCAGAAACTTCGAGATAAAAAAATACTTAGATGGATACATACGTCGCATAAATTCCCGTATTATTTTAATGCTACATGAAAAAATATGGCTATAAATCAAAGAAAAGAAAATCTGCGATTATAGATATCTATCTTGGATTAAAAAATGCCGGCAGTGACTTAACCCTCTACCGCACATGAAACCAAATATGGTGTCACCACTTTACGATTTTTTTCCAGAATCGCGTTTAAAAAATATACCCTTAGACTATTTCAATGCATTGAGACATTACCTAGCTATAACAAAACGCAAGTAGTTTGTCTATTGTTAGATGACATTAGAATATAACCTCACTTTTATCTGCGTGGTCGCAAATCTTGAACAGGTGCGCTCGGAACTCATTTTCAAAAAAGAGAAACACATGTAAAAGGTTAGTTGATTTGGATTTAAAAAATACTTTCGTTCTTTGCATTTCTTCCTTATTGCCAAGCAATTATTTGTTTTCCGCTTTTCAACTGTTTTCTATTGTTTTTTTGCAATTTTTGTCCGGCACCTAATATGGCTTCGTATGCATTGATACATTTTTCTGCTCGGTCATATAAGGCTTCGTGAGCGTTAACGCAAAATTTTACCGTAATGAAACATTTTTGATATGATGAATGTAACTGCATTTTTTTCTTCATTTTTACCTTTTCTACAGCTTTTTTTTTTTGCTATGGCAGGATGGACCCTCGTCGCTTTTATGGCAAAAATAAATATAACCTTCCTATTACTGGTGATGGCATACTTAGCGAAGATGACGAGTTAGATTCTGAAGATGACTTACCAAAGCCTGGGCCAGTTAGAAGACCCCTTTTTATTCGAGAAACTGACGATGAAAGTTCAGAAGACGACGACGTTCCACTAGCTACATTAGTGAAGAACAAGAAAACAACCAATCGTCGTCGTGGTTAAAGCTCCGGCAGAAAAGTTTTCTTGGAAAACTAATCATTTAGCGCCTTACAATCCTGACAACTTCAAGTTTACTGGCGAAGTAAAATTACCTCCCAATATTCAAGAGCTGGAATCGCCAGCTGATTTCTTTCTCTTTCTTTTTACGGATGACTTGATTTCGATGATTGTAGAACAATCAAACTTGAAATCTATTCAAGATAATGTGAATAAGCCTGCTTGCATTACCAAACAAGAAATGGAGCAATTCATTGGTATCACTATCATTATGTCAATTGTCAAATTGCCTGCTTCGTTTCAAGAATGTACTGGAATACTGGTATTGGGCAGGTTCAAGTCAATGAAACAATGACATGTGCTAGATGGGAAACTATAAAACGGTTTCTTCACTTCAGCGACAATACGCAATCTATACGGTCATGATAAGCTATTCAAAGTTCGCCCCCTGCTGGAAAAAATACGTCAGCGTCTCTCATTAGTTCCCAAAGAAGAGTATCTAGCTGTAGACGAGCAAATGATACCAACAAAAGGAAGGCATGAGTTGAAACAGTACAACCCTGCAAAACCCGACAAATGGGGCTACAAAAACCAAGTCCTAAGTGGAGTTTCGGGTTTTAGCTATGATTTTGAGTTGTTTGCTGGTGAACAAAGCAACAAAATTCCTGATGGAGCACCTGATCTCGGAGTGAGTGGTAATGTAGTGGCTCGATTGATGCAGACTGTGCCTAAGCACAAAAATCATAAGATCTTTTTTGACAATTGGTATAACAGTCCCAAGTTGCAGGTTTATTTGACAAAGAATGGTCTTTTGCCTCTGGGTACTGTGCGAATGAATCAAGTGCCAAATGCTGAAATGCCAACTGAAAAGGAACTAAAAAAAAGGGGCGAGGTTACATGGTAGAAAAAACCTGTAAAATTGACAACGTCAAAGTTGGTGTGGTCACTTGGTTTGATAACAAACCAGTAAATATGCTTTCTACTTATGTTGGCAGCGAACTCATAACCAAAAAAAGACGTTATTTCAGAAAAGAACATCAGTACAAAGATATTGAATGCCCTCAAGCTGTTGAGATTTATAATCGTCATATGGGCGGAGTAGACTTGCTGGATTCGATGTTAGGTCTATATTGAATCCATTTGAGATCAAAAAAATGGTACAAAAGAATATTTTTCCACATGATTGACTTATCTGTTGTCAACGCATGGATTTTGTGGCGCAGAAAGCAGAAAGATGAATATTTGCCTCTTTTTGATTTCAAACAAGCCATTTCAGAGCATTTGTGCAAAGCTGGGAAATGTCTTTTGCGAAAAAGAGGTCATCTGTCACTATCCCATTCAGCAACTGGATCACCCTCTACTAGTCGGCAAGGAAGGGCATATGCCTGAATGGCAGAAGAATCGTCAAAATTGTCAAGTGTGTTCTCAGAGAACTCATACCAAATGTACTAAATGTCGAGTTTTTCTGTGCTATAATGATAAAAGAAACTGTTTGTTAAAATTTCATACATAGATGCTTGTTTATTTGATTATTTTTGTCCAGTATTATTAATTTACTACTTTTGATCTCAATGCACATGAAGCCATATATGACCAAGTGATTTTTCGTACCAACGCACACGAAACCATATATGGCTTTTCGAAAAAAAAACTAGAATAAGTCAATAAGTTTTTTTTTCACTTGATATGGTTTCTTAAGTGTTTAAATAAAGAAGTTATAACATTAAATATTTTTTTACTCATCTCCATCATAATTCGTGCAGTAGAGGGTTAAATGTAGAGTTTATTGCCCGCTGTGTAGTTTCACAGCGTATAATGCCTCGAAAAAGCTTTCATACCGTGTCTCAAGAAAACAGGAACAAATACACTCACCCCAGTCATCTTCTCATCTCTATTAGACCGGAACAGGCCCCACAGAAGCATACGCTTCTTCATCGCCAAGTAGTATAGCGCGGCGTCCATCGGGTCTTGCTTGGCCATGTACGCCGCTCGCGCTAGCCGCTCCACGCAAATACGCAACAAGTCGCCGCGTATCCACCAACCAACACCTGTTTAATCAAAGTAATTATATTGATACTGCCACTATTTCAATTTGAATCGTTGATTCACTATAATTTTCAGAAATATATATATTACTAGTTTTTCACAGCCATGACGGTTACTATCAGCAGTGAGACATTTCCTAAGCTGACCAACATTGAAAATATCTAGTTTTTTTACGTTTAACTACAACAAGTGTCAAATATACAAGGCACACCAATATTCGCCAACATAAAAAAATCACTTGTGTAAATCATTGTGTAATAATTACATGCAAAAGTTGGTTTTAGTCCGATAGCGAGTTCGCAGAGGAGGGGCTCTGTAATTTATTAGCCTAAAAAAAACATAAATAAGGCTTATTTATTATAAAAAAAACCTTGTATCGTGTTTGTTTTGTTCCAATAACAAAGCTAGGCAATTCCAAAGCCGACCTAGGAACTGTCTCGCTGCTGAAAGTAACCCAATACAGTGTTGAGAAGAATCACACTAACCAGTGGCAAAGGGCAGTAGTTTTTACAACTACATTTATAATTTGGCTTACCCAATTCCCTCATCGTAGACCACTTCGGTTGGCCCTTAGCGTACCCGGGTATTAACGCTAACAGCTGCTCGTGTGTTTCTGAATGGTACGCCCAAACAAGATTGCATGTGCCCACGCCGTTTCTTTGCAAGTTCGCGCGCTGTGCGATAGGCAAGCAGCGGAGGAGATAGCCGTAGTGTTTCATGGCGAGGAGGAATCGGAGACCGCAGTCGTCTAGAGAGTCTGTAAAAGTGGGTCATTGTTACTTTATAGCTGTGTAAAGTTTACACTGTAAACGCTCTTATCCCGATGGAGTCATGAAAATGTCTTTTATCAGCCGCTAAAAATAACAAACAAAAACTTAACAATCATAACTAACATACCAGGCACAACCTCTTGGCCAGTCCCCTGCGAGATGTCAATACGTGCGTTTGCCGCGAACCGCTCGGCGAAGTCTGCATCGCATGTTGAGACAGTATCAGCCAACGCCAGCAAGTGCATTTGGTCCAGCGAACTCAGACCAGGCAGGTGTGTGTGCGTGAGCAGACGTGATAGGATACGACCTGTGAAGTTAAAAAAAATAATTAAGTCAGTTCGTTGCTTTGTAATCATGAATGGATCAACGATATCTAACAATAAATTAATTTATTTTGTAGCAATAATTTAATTGATACGTTTTTAAGGCAAAAGTGAACAGGTTTTACTAGGCAGATATGAATCTTCCTAGACTGTGTACCTCGCACCACACATGTGTGTTTAGTGGGACTACGGGTCGAATACCTGCTTCGAAAATAATTTAAAAAACTAAAACCCATCTACCAACACAAGTATTTTTAAATTCTGAATCCTCTCTCATTTGAGAAATAATCAATGGCCTTAATTTACGCCCGAACTGACAACAGTCACATTTTTAGATATTTGCATTTGAAAAAATGACCACCAGAGGCGGGAATCGAACCCACGTTCCTCGCATACCGGGCGATTGCCTAACCTCTCGGCCAACCTGGCGTTGGCAGAGCCTGTCGAAATTTCCAATTGCTTGCCGCGTTGCTCTTTTATCAATGTTATCGGAAATACACCCTCAACACTCGAAAGAAATACTATTGTAAGTAGAAAGATAAAGCTTGCAAATACGATAAATTATTGTTTTTAAGTGATGAGCATTCACTTTGCAATCTTTCCTCGAGAGGTTAGGCAATCGCCCGGTATGCGAGGAACGCGGGTTGGATTCCCGCCTCTTCTGGTGGTCATTCTTTCAAGGGCAAATATCGAAAAATTTTATTGCAAAGTGAATGCTCATCACTTAAAAACAATAATTTAACACATTGATTTCGTTTGTGTAAAATGTACCCTTTAGCACCTGCTACATTACCATCAATCGATTGACATCTTATTCATTAAAATCAGATAAGCAGTTTAAGTGCTGCGGTGGAACGGTGGAACGTAATATAAATTCAAACATAATAAAGACTGCTAAAGACACATCCATCCATCGTCCATTCATTTGGCGTTGGTTTTTTAAAATATAAGTTTTCATTACTTACCTTGTCTAGGACCGAAATGTGATAAAGGTTGTCGTTCTGGCATTGACGGTCGTCGATCGACGCCTTCATCGTCACCTAACAATAAGGCATCCAAATCCTCGTCAGTATCCATCATAGTCCCCTCGAATAATACGTTGTAATCCTGTGACAAACGATGAATTGAAAATGAATTAGTTGACAGCAGATGTGACAAACTAATTAAGCAATCAGAGTAAAGGAAGCTGGCCACTAAACGAGAAGATTTTTTTATTATTTAAGAATAAGTCTGTTAATAAGTTAAGTCCTCCCAGCCCATTTCGGCTACGACGGCTTATTTCATCTATCAGGGATGAGCTAACTAAGCAAAATTCTGAAGTGAACCAGTGGCACTTTAAACAAATACAAAATGCCTTTGGATAGGGCTGTGAAGTCTTTTTCATAGGCTAAGCGAAACTAAAAAATCGAAGTTTAATTTTAACGTTACCTTAGCTTCTTGAATAGTGGACGGATGATGCGGGGACTCTTTGTCTGCGACGAGGAGAGTCCATAAAGGCAGGGGAGGCACCGAGGTGATCTCTGCGTAGTCTAGCTGAACGTCTTCTGTAATCTATATACACTCAACTATTAGTGGTATTACTGCCGTACTCAGAGATGTCACTCAAACTTAATCTTTAATTACATCTCATACTGTCCTTTTCTATTTAATTGACAAAGAAAGGGACAGAACGAGACATAATTAAAGATTACATTTATTAGTCGTCTGAGTTCGGCAGGTAGACATGTGCAGAATAAAAAGTATTTTTAAAACATAGTTAAAAGTTTGAACAAAACTTACTTTATTGTAATCATAAATAGTTATGTTATTTCAAGTGTTATTCGAGTCATGTTTTAATAATTCAACGCAACACTTAATAAGAGTGTCATATACAGCGTTTAACATTTTGGACCTTGTTAGTTGAATTTTAATTTTGTGGATTGTGCATTAATCAAAATACTTGCTTATGAAAGAAAACTTTACAAGTGTAATTAATAATGAATTGTAAGTAAACAATAAACATAGACAACGAAAACAATCAAACTTGACATTCACATTCAATACGGTACCAAAAGCATGTAGGATAAGAAGAAACCTCTTTGTTATGTTGAGCTAAGAAATAATTAAAATTTCGTCCTGTGAATAAGTACCTAAGGATTACAAGAATGCAATCATAATTTTAACCAGATGTGTGAAATCACTTTATGCAATTTCATTTTTATTTTATGACACAATGGGGCTCAACTCTAAGGTGCCACGGACTAAGACTAAGCTTTTCTGTCTCTTTCTTTTCTTAAAAACGAAAAGTGCCAGACTATAATATTTTAGAAACCTCAAATCTATCATTTGCTAAGCAACTGACAGCTGCTTAGTTTTGGTGTTTCTAAATTTTTGTATTTTGTCTCTTTTTATTACTTGAGCAGAGAAAGAGACGGCGTTATTTTAAGTGACTGTCGAAAAGCAGGCCCATGTTAGTAAAATATACATATTTCATAATAAAATTTCAATAACATCATCATAAATACTCGATTCCATAAGCGTCTCTATTTAAAACGAAATTTCACTATAGTCTTCTCTATATCTTTCAGTGAATAAATGGTATACCGATTGTATTTATTCACAGAGCGTGTGTACTGTAGTGTGTATTACCTGTGCAACGCCATCTAGCGGCGAGCCTGCGCCGGCGGCGAACGACACGGACAGCGTACGCGAGCGTGACCACCCGCGCTGAAACACACGTGCGCAATGCGCATGCACGCCACGGCCATAGCTGGTTCGATCATGCAATAGGCACTTGTCTCGATGCCGATGTAATGATATAAATAAATTCATCACTAATGTGAGTATCGATATCTAAATAGTTTCGCGATTTTAGATGACATTTCGTTTCTCTGACACTGTTTCAGATTTACTTCACGTTTTAGAACGTCATTTAATTGAAACCAACGAAGTCGCATATTTTTGTATCACCAGCAAAAAGACAAGTACCGTTTCCCGCGAAAACATGATGACTGTAAACTGACGACTTCAAACAAGGCGGTAAAAAAACGCAATATAAAAATGCAATCAATGTCCAATAATCCATTAATCCTTTCTCAGTTAAAAAAATAGTAGTTAACCGCATTAGTTGAATTCTCAGTACTTTTAAACATAGTACGACAATTATTTCCATTATCCAAAAGACAGACGTGTATGGCCAGCAAGTGACCCATACATGGCCAACGCTTGTTCTGATTTGCGGGGCTCATACGATATGCATGGGTGATGTATTTTTAAAACCGTGTGTCCACGTAGCACTTACTTTCGAAAGGAATAAGAACTTGTTGAACAAAACTTTACACATATTATTATATGGATACACAGTCTTAGTTACCATATCATCACCAGCCACAGTTCAAAGTGTAGGTGAACTTAAAACCCCTGAATGATGTTCGATTCTTCAATAACAATCGTGAATGCTTGCATTAAAAGTTTTGGGGGTGACATAGTTAATCACTGTGATACATTCATATTTTGCTATCTTACAAGCCGATATCCAGTGTAAATGTTATTATTTGTAAAGCTATTTCTATATTAGGTACTATTTGCTCACGTTCAAACATTTCTAAGCTAAGGAGCTTCTTCATGTCATGGCTGTTAAAATGTGCTGTGTTCTTTGAGTAATTAATAAAAGTTGTAAACGATTAGATTGATTACATTCACGTGATGCGTGTGATGAAATATAAAAATATTTTTAAAGAAAACAAAAATCCTAGTAAAATCGATGTTTATCTGAAAATAACGTATAATTATTACCTACCTATAATAGCGAACCAGGACACAAAGAAAAATGTAAAGACTATTTACACACTATGTGCTAATCTTACCTGCCTTGACAGACTGTCTTCATCGCCTTGCGAACTTCTGCCAGTGTATGTACCACCAATACATCTGAAATAAACAGTCATTTAAAATAGGTACTTTTTATAGTGAAAATACTACACTAAAAAATGGATAGAATCGATAAAGTTAATAAAATGTGGCAAAATCTAACTAATTACACAATGTGATAGGTTACGAAGTTCTAATATTTTAGGAACATATTTAAAAACGAATTTACAACAAAACTAGTTTTTTTTAGGATTTCGAAGTAGTATTAAGAGTTTTTGTTATTTCGCTTTTAAATAAGCTCCTAAATTTTTAGAACTTTGTAACCTATTCTATCAAATAAAGGTATTTTTATTTAATTGTTCAAGAAAAATACTAACTAAAAATCTTATTTACCTGACAAGATGTGCGAGAATAGCCTTGACCCATCGTATTTTGCCGCTGTTTAGCAACTCCATTAGTTGCTTGGGGTGGTATTGAGGAAGAACAGGACACGCCATTTGCGAAGCCTCAAATAAACCGTAGTCTGGCATATAATCCAACAGTGGCTACAAATAAGATTAACTGATTTAATTGTTTGCTGGTCGTAACAAAGAGTGTTTACTTTTGACATCGTAAAATTTAAAATACATATTATGTATTGAAGCAAATCGTATACGATTTCAAAATTTTCGGTATTGCGCTTACTCTTTTTGATTTTCTGACACACCACTACTTTACGTCAACTTTTAATAATTTATTTGACGCTTATTGACAAAGAAGGCTCTATGAAAATGAACGTACTGTCAAGCCACTCACTTTTTACAAGTAGATAATAAATGAACACATTTTATACTATGTTACCGTATCGTTTTTCATCATTTTGAACTGCGCAACACATAAGCTCCTTATTCTATTTCACTCAAAATCTTACCTGTGGTTGATCAGGTTGTGTTTTGTTCCGTCTTCTTGCATCTCGCTCTAACAGCTGTAAGTTGATGGACGAAACTCGCTGCAGATGCGGCGCGGACACGCGGAGGTCGGAATCGCGGAGGGCGCGGGACTCGCTGCCTTCTTCCAACTCCTGGCAACGTAACAAGTGGGTTTCAATTTTTACATAAAAAAGTGTATATTTTCTACTGTTAATCTTCCTTTTGGCAAATTTTTGTCAGCTTAATTATAGTTTTAGATATCCATTTTGTGCAATTATACAATTAATTATAAGCGTAAGGTCTAATTATAATATTGGCCTTAAACTTAAGCAAATAAGAATTTACCCCATGCATCCGCTGAAAATCAGTGTCGTGGTTTCCCATGGACTACCACGACTAATGCTGAGTTGAATGCCTTTTCGGTAGATTATTTTTATAATTTGTAAATTGTTTCTTTGTTCACCGATCAACCGATCTCTAAATAAATGCTTTTTCTCTCTTTCAAAAAAATTATGCATAGGTAAGTGCATTATTTTTTTGTCTATGCGTCTAAGGCGTAGACGCGAAAGCAATAATTTCCTCCGCCGTGGAAATGCTGCACACGTGACATTGGCAGAACAGTCAACCCAAGGTGGTAAACTTATGTCCGCTCACCACAAATAATAAGAAATAGGGCTCGTATTTTTTTATTTAACAATTGCAAAATCGGCCAACAGCGAATATTGTGACTCAGACGATTATTGCAAAAGCACAAATCAACCACCCACCTGTCCACCGTTGAGTCCAGACGACATCTGCTGATTCTCCGGCTTCCACTGCGAGTATACGTGCATCTCAGAGTCCATCCCCACCACAAGTATCCCGTCCCGCACCCACGATATCTGCATCGGTAGCGGCGGCAACCCATCAGCTGTTTTTAACTCAATGCGACGGAGTTGCATCCACCGGATCTCTTCCACGAATAGCGGCGCAGCTAGGGACGAAGCCTTGCGGAGGATCGGTCGGTTGTTGTTGATGGACTCTTTCATTGCCTGTCAACAATGGGATAGTCACTTGATATGTGTGCTAAATCGAGTTCGGGATACAATAATAATCTTCTACTGGATTCTCTAAGGTTACATTCATGTTCATGTCATGTTCTGGTTATCTGGAAGAGATCGCTTATAGCGATAGGGCCGCCTACATTGTACATTTTTCTGTGTAAATCGTTTCTGTGTAATCGTACTTACTGTATTTTTTTGTTATGGTGTGCAATAAAGATTAAATTCTAATTCGTTTACTTCTTATTCGGATTCTTCTAAATTATGAAAATGCGGGTATACGAAACCCAGCAATTTGATGAATTTTGAGATTATTATTATTGTTCTAGACATGTCATTAATTTTTTTACAATATTCCGATTCTACAAATTAAGCACCTGTGGTAAATAGGATCTACACAGCAAATCTATTTAGAGACTGACATTGTTCCCATTAAGGTCATTTTTATTATAAGATAAGGTTTTTTTTATTGCATACAACACACAGTAAACATTTACAAGCTGTGTTCATAGTGAGTTTTGCAATTTTGGCGGCCGTGTTACTAAAAGCAAGTTATTAAAAAAAAGGATCAATTGAATTTGTATTTTAAGCCAAAGTTCCTTACCTTCTTGCCTTAAGACTGCTTGCGCAAGATCACTGGAAACAGGCGTGAACAGTAACACCCTTGATTCCACGGCGACCGTCAGAATATGCAAGCCATCCTGCTTCGAAATTAAATTTGTATTTTAAGTCTAAGTTCCTTACCTTCAAATTGGCTTGCGCAAGATCACTGGAAACAGGCGTGAACAGCAACACCCTTGATCCCACGGCGACTGTCAGAATATGCGAGCCATCCTCCTTCGACACCCAGTCCAGTTGCACCAGATGCTTCTGGGTTAACGGGCACGTGTTCCCGTTTTCCATTATGCTCCTGCGCAAAGACTGGAGGGTGCTGAAAGATGGGACTGCTAGCAGGCCGGTGGTCTTGCCTGGGTCGCCTTCGCCGTTGCGGCTGTGGCTGCGGTCTTCCGCTGATAGGGTTTGGAGGACCTGGGGAAGAGGATGTTGGTTATATTAACATTTTTTTTATTGCAAGAGATCAGACAACTAGACAGCAGGCTAACGTTTCTCAGTGGTATCGTATCTTCTAGAAGCGACTCGGCCACGCCGTTGCTCTTACTATCATATATGTTATCATAAAGGAGCCTATATTATTTAATATAGTGCAACTACAAACCTGTGTCAGCCTCTGCTTCTTCTGCATGAAGGATGTATCGTGCAGATACGAGAGATCAATCTGCGTGTCAGCTGACACCCCGACCCGAGGTAGGCTGACGTTTCTCAGTGGTATCGTATCTTCTAGAAGCCACTCGGCCCCGCCGGTACTCTCGCACTCATACACACAGACGCAGAGGTTGACGAATCGCGCGTCAGTAGGATTGCTGGCAGTGGCGTTGCCGCCTTTAGGGCGGGTGAATGACCTTCCGCATTTGTAAGCGCACGCTATACGGCCAGAGTATGCCGCGCTTATGTGGAGGGGTTGTCCTGAAAATTCAAATTAGTGTCAAATATTTTCGAAATATTAACATAATAAGCATACTTTATAGAGCTGAAGTCAAACAATACGAGCTAGATACTATTTATTTTACCTGGAATGTCTATAGCAGATTCTTGATCTTTGTTCATCATTTCCCATTCTTTCCACGTATAATCGAATTCATTGTCGTCTTTCTTTGTGACATTGCATTTCCAGAATCTAAAAATCAACGAGAGGAGTAGTACCACATTTCAAACGATTCGGAAAATCGCAAGATTAATAGAAGAAAAAGCCGAATAATATTACCTCAATGTGCTATCCGAACATGCTGTTGCTAGTATGTAGGGCGCCAGACAGGCCGGATAAATTGACGCTGAACTTAGGTGACCGGCCGCTGGGGTCGCGTGTATTACATCCACGCCATCAGGTAAGGATAGAGGGCATTCGCATACCTGTCAATGTGTTATAAGTTTTCAGTTCAACTAAACCTATTTCACTGAAGTAGGCATGGAAATGATTGCTACTTTTAATTCATTTTCATTTCATGAAATGATTTTTTTTTTCATATGAAATCACATGTGAAATTTCAATGGCAATGATTTTTTTCGCAGAGTCATAATGTAACACTTTTTGCTATTTGCTACTTACAATGAAATATGAATTATTGTGAACGGTTGCTAATTTGCTACCAACGAGGACATATCCCACTAGAGGGGAAATGGCATTAATTTTGTTCCAGAAAAATTCCGCCAAATCCGAAAGATTCCGAATGAACCGACTGAATGTCAAACACCGTATTAGTGATGGTCAATAAGAAATTAGTATCGATAGTCGATGTTATTGTTTAATTTAATGGGAACAATATTTTATTACACCAAAGGTTAAACTTTTCACTAATGTGCAATATCCTAAATATAATATCCGATTCTTGTTCCTAAGAAATTTAAGTTAGTCATCAAAAATAACCATTTAAAGTATGAATCATCAAAATTGTTATCAATCTATCCCTATTTCCCTTGGTCACGCCATCACGCGTGAACGGCTGGACCGATTTCACTAATTCCTTTTTTGTTGTTTGTTATTGTCAGAAGAAGGTTCTTATGAAAGAAAAAAATAAGAAAATTGCGCGGAAAATTATTAAATTCAGGAATACTTAACCACCATATAAAATTATTTCTAATCCAACCTTAGCGCTTTGGACGTTAAAACATTTTGAATGTAACCTTATGACGTTCGACCACTGACCTCTATAATACAAATACGCTGGACTGCATACTGTCGCAATTTTGGCGCTGACGGCTATAGTCAGCGTGTGGTGACCATCCACGGAACTAATTTGACATAAACATATGGTAGTTACTCTATCTTAGTTTCCTGTACACTCGGTGGGGACGCTTTGATTTGGCACAAAATTATGTGTTATTTCTTAGAGAATGTTTATTCCAGCGTGCTTGTACTATAGAGGTCAGTGCGTTCGACATAAAATTGACAGATATCGTCAAAGAGAATTAAAAAAAACTAAATAACAGGACAAAGTCTGTCGGGTCAGCTAGTATATATTAAAAAATAAACTTTTGTTTGTAAAACAAATTAACTTCCATAATAACTTGCAAATAAATTGCTTAAATTATAAAACATGAATTTAAAAGCCAAGCACAGAGAAATTACATTGAAATCTAAATACAGTAAGTATTTTTATTAAAATGCGTTTATTGTTTTCTTATTTCTATAAATTAAGAATAAGGCTCATACTTTATATACGACAGGAAACAAGTTTCTTAAAATCATGTTTTCCGATATATATCTACCTATTTACCTAAGAACAGAGGCTTCACTTTCAAAGTTTTAAAGCCCGGACAAGGTTTTTTTTTTTTAAACAGGCTGAGTGCGAACTCGCATACGAAATTATACTATTATCTACTTCATAGCCACTTAGTCACTTCAGGTTTTTCAGTGAATGAGAATGTAGGTAAATACGGTAGGTATTTTGTCTGGAACAATAAAACCACCTACATTATACATCTTTCTGTGTAAATTGCCTTATTTTTTTTATTGGTATGGTTTGCTATAAAGATTTTCTATCTATTTGAAGGCTCCAATTCCTCATTCGCTTCTCATTACATCCATTCATCACCTTTATTATCGTCACACACCTTACAGTAATAGAATCGATACACATATATTTACACACGCAAACATCCATACTCTTTGCTTTCACTATCTCATTGTTCATAATCCATTAAACCAAGAAAACTATCAAACGTCATGTCAAGTGTCAGCGTTTTGTTATTTGCAAGAAAATCAATAATTCTAACAAAACCTTCCTCGGTATAGGTAGGTTAATGTTATTTTTGCATAGGTATTGATTCTAGTGCGCGAGTGTAAATATTTGTGTTATCGATTATATCACTATACCTCCGTGCTGCCAAAGTACTAAAATAATTATTGTGTAAACTGTGCACATAAATGTCGATAAGTCGTATAACCAATTCAGCGCAACACTAGTAACGAGTGTTAACGAATAGAATGAGATGACGTTATGTGCTAACCACTTAGTGGGAGCAAGATGAGACTTAAACGTCAGTACGATTGACCGATTTATCTTGAGCCGTAGGAAAATTTTATGAACTTTTTAAAATTGCATAATTACTAATACTTACCGATGAAATGACATCACATCCGTTTAAAAATTCGATGTTTTGCTTTTTTTCTTACAACACAGTACAGAACAATACGACATTATGTTAATTATTTCTCAAATCTCATTTTTTCGTAACAATTCAAGTATTTACGTTGACATACCACACAGATCAATTGGTTTTTGTCATACGGTTTTGACAGAACTGACACCTTCTATTGCGGTTGTCAGAGCAGATAAAGTTTCGGAGTAAAATAGTTTTTACTTCGCCTCTAGTAGGATATGTCCTCGATGTTTGCTACTAATATGAAATGTCATATTTCGGTTGTCATGAAAAATCATGGCAAACGAATCTAAACTTTATGTTCATAAGTTTAAAGTTCTTGAAATGCCCACCCAGTATCGATCGTCACCTATGATCGCATAACTAGTGTTTTTGTCTTTTTCTAACACGCACCTAGGGCAAATCATTCCTACTCGCTCACTCGTGACTCGCTCTGCTACAAGCAATCATCAATGAATGAAATTAAATGAGCATGATCTATGATTTCGCAGAGTGCGATTTGTAGCAGTCTATATGAAAAAAATAGCAGGTGTGAACAATGAAATTCATTTCATATGATTTTTCATCTGCTATTCATGAAATCTTCTATGCCTAGAATGAAGCATTAAATTGCTACAATCGGTACACGCTTTACCTTGTGCGCTTTTTTATAACTATTCTAACTAAAAAACTATAGTCTATTGCACGTAGAAAAAGTACGATGACAGTTGTATCATTAAAAATTAAACTTTATTCAAAAGCAATAAGTCGTAATAAAAAAAACGTAGACGTTTACGGTTTAGCGTCCACGGTTTTTTTGGTGTGAAACTTATTGCTATCAAATTAAGTTTAACTTAAAGACATTAACTATATAAAGACTACAGCGTTTAATTTAAGTAGCAAACAAAAAGATGTTATTGCTTACCTTCTTGGTAGATATGGAGAGGTGGTCATTTACTGGTGGAGGTGGCGGCGCCCGATCATGGTCAATAGACACGGAATTCTTTCGGGATTCACCCTCTTCTTCTTGAACTAGTGCACTGTCCGGCACATACATCATACTGTTTGTGAGATCATCTGAGGAAATATAAATAAATTAGAAACCACAGAACAGCAATATAAGCATGGAACATTTGCCTATATCTAACAGGTATATGTCAATCTGAATATTGCCTTAATAATTGTCTTATGAAACATGATACACAACTGCTGAACTAGCTTATTTATTTGCGAATAAAACATTGGATCATTGAACTATTAATTAATCATTATATCGAATGAAACACAAGCAACATCTTTTACTACTTGCAATTGTCCATTCTACAATTATTAGGTGTGCATATATTATGTACTTTGAGTTAAAACTGTTAGGAAAATATAGAATGACATAATAATTCACGACTTTTAGTCACGGATCGGAGAAGGAATGGTAGTATACACAGAAGATGTTAAATAGATGATATTACCTAAGACATTAGAACTTTTATTCGAAAGAGAAGTAGATACTATAAAATATATAAAATGAGTGAACAACTTCGACTTTACACACCGCCCTAAATACCAAGCGGAAGCGAAACTTAACGAAACAAAGGTAACATACATTACACGTAGACGTATACGACTACTTTTGTTTCGTTACGTTACGCACCCGCTTCGTGCCCGTGACAGTGTGCTAAATGTGCTAAAGTGGTCAATGCTTACCGTTAGCATCAGCCTGCGAGGACACAGTCAGCCTCCACATATGCACAGTGGACCCGCCATCTGTTCTCTCTAACACTACGATATAAAACGGCTCGTTGAATACGGCCGCTTTGCGTAGATCCACTATCGCTTCTAGCCCCGCTTCGGTGATCGTGTTGACGTCTGAACCGTCTACTCCGGAGTCGTTCCCTTCGGTGTCGGGTGAAGTGCGCTCGCCTGTGGATTATGTTTTAGGTTAATACGCTCTCGCAATATTGTCTGGTATGGTAATTAATGTCTTCAAAATAAGAATGCGAAGATATTAAAGCATTCTCTACCCCTGAGAGAATTCATCTAAATCATGTAATTTAGCGCATGAAGTAAACAGTTTAGTTAAGATACGAAAGATTGACATTAGAGGAATTTGTTTCGATAGAAAATCCTCCTGAAGCTTGGTCTAACTTTGTCTTTTTTGCAATTCTTTGACATGTTTGCTGGTGATAAAAATGCGGAGCATTCTCTTTTATTCTTTTCCTCAGTACACAAAGACAAACAGTATGGGAATACATTTTTGTTGTTTTTAATTTGTCATTCATGAAATTGCCAAAAACCCATTTTCATTTGCGAAATCTGTGTAGAGACTACGCAATAAGGATGTTGCCACTATCCACAAATAATTCTAATTTCTGTAATATTGTATTTTTATTACGCTAAAACTGTTAAAAGTAAGTGGATAGAGCACAGAAAAGCTTGACGTCACCGTTGTATATTTCCATACTGTCTCGTTGGTCTACAGGGAAAGCACGCTGGGTACTATCCACGAGGTCCCGGGTTCGAATCCCGGGTCGAACCGATAGTGTTGGGTTTTTCTGTCTTGAAAAAACTCAGACATAGCTCTGCCTCGGAAAGCACGTTAAGCCGTTGGTCCTGGGCCTGATCTCTCTACGGTCATGTCGGACTGCCGTCTCACCGAATTATGAGAGTGAAGGAATAGAGAGTGCACCTGTGTATTGCGCGCACACTTTTGCACTATAATATGTCCCGCGCAGTTGGCTAATCTCTAATGAGATAGGCCGCCGTAGTCGAAATTCTGCTAGGAGGACATTATTATTATTATATTTCCATACAAAATATATGAAAGAATAGCATTTTGATAGTCATTAAACAGTACGTAAAAGATTGATGGTGCCAATAGGGTATTGGGCCATAAAGTGGGCACTAACCAGTGATAAGTTGCTCTTGGAACACGTGTAGCAGCTGTGTGTTGTGCCAGTCGTGTGTCGCGTCGGCGATCGCGTGCAGCTGTATGATGGCACCTGGCCGCGCGGTGGACTGCTGGGACACTATCTTAATGCGGTCGTGGAGGGGTATGCCGCCGCCTTCCTCGAGCGTGGAGTCGGACGACATTGACATGGTGTCGTATTGCTGTGGGGATAGAAATAGATAAGCCTCTTTTACACATGGCTGCAAGTCAGACTACCCCACTTTGACCTTGACACCGCCTCTATTCCCTACGTGATAAATGCTGTTTTTGTAGTTCAAATGGTTAACCTGACGTCTGACAACTGTCCATATAAAAAACATACGTAAATAAGGTTCGTGATTATAGTGTAATGTGAAATGGTTGGACAAATGTATTTTGATTTTAGTATGACAACTTCTTGCGCGACTCTCCATGCATCCTGCAAGACGTGCAATGGGCGAGGAAGGCCAAATCACACTCGACTGTTAAAGCAAATTCATTTCCCGCAACATCACCCGTCACACGCGTCTAGGTTGCCCCGCACCTCTGGTGACCGCAGGAAGGTCGCGCACGAACTTGACGACTATAGAAGAACTGTGAAGGGCGTATTAGCTTGCACGCCAGATTGCAACTGGAGCCTTGGACTACGTTTCTACAGAGATTAATTTGCGTTACCCGCTTCATTAACCTAGCCGCGCTCCGCTAAGCCGTTTCCACAGGAGCTGCGAGCTATAAATGAAGCGATTCTATTGGCTTCATCCTCGCACATCTCTGACGCTCCCCGTCTTTATCTTATGTAGCCATCGAGCTTGCTCGCACTCTCTCATGATGACGTGAATATTAAGGATGGTAAAAGTAAAAAACACGGACTTAGTTATACAGAGTACTCACTCCTATCAGCCGTTCAGGCACTCGGTCTGGGCGCTCACTATTATCCTTTAGGATAAGTTGTTAAACTTATGTTTTAATTGGCGTACATTGCACACAAAAACGTTACTAGTACTTACCAAAACATCTTTGTGGCGTCTCTCCGACGTGGCTATCTCAGCGAGAAGTGTCCGCGCGTCTATGACAGCCTGAAACACTCTCAGACTCTCGCCGTCACTCGCCACAAAACACGCCGAGGGGGAGTTCGATAGGTTACCTAGAGTCGTGCTGAAATAGAATACAGATTATTTATTTTATTGAACAGTTAAGGTGATACTTATTTTTGTTTCAAATAAAAATATTCCAACACATGCTACCTACTATCTACCTTTAAACAAATTTGTTTTTGTCTAACTCGAAAAAACGTTTAACTTTAAGCGAGGACCTTATTGCAAGGACATATGGTTCACAGATTTATAATATTAGACATATTCGTTCCGATCTGAGGCTATTGAAATTTGTGAAAGGGGTTAAGTTCCCGTCACATTCCATTAGGTTATGTCATCATCAATCAAGGCACTCAGTGTATTAGTGTTCATGGTTCGTTACATTGGTGAAGAACACACAGTCAAATTATAGCATACCGGCATTTTTAATTGCGCCGCTATAATTAACACAGAATACTTACCTAGGTAACAAAGTAGGCAGCCAGGCGACATTGCTAAACGCTGATAAATGGGGTGAATTAACCCGAGCGAGTTCCGAAACTCCCCCAGACTTTCCTAACGGCCCCACGCATTCCACTCGCCACATGATAAGCTCCGAACAAAGGCCTCCTGCAGCTGTATCGTCGTCTACTTTGTGGGTGTCTCTGTCACTATCTATAGACAAAAATATAAAATTGTGTAAAGCGTATATATCATCTATAGAATACAAGTGTTTGGGTTCAAAAGTATCATTGAAAACTGCCTCGTTGGTCTAGTGGTTAGCACGCTGGATACTATCCACGAGGTCCCGGGTTCGAATTCCGGGTCGGGCCGAAAAGTGTTGGGTTTTTCTGTCTTGAAATAACTCAGACACAGCTCCGGAGTCAGGAAGTTGGTGGTGTTAACACCTTCGTGCTTCGGAAAGCACATTAATCCATCGGTCCTGCGCCTGATCTCTCTACGGTCATGTCGGACTGCCGTCTCACCGAATTAAGAGAGTGAAGGAACAGAGAGTGCACCTGTGTATTGCGCATACACTTGTGCACTATAATATCTCCCGCGCAGTCGGTTAATCTCTATTGAGATGGGCCACTGTAGTCAAAATGCGGCTAGGAGTATACAGTACTACGCGATACAACTGACTAATATTTCAAGGCATGAAAAAAAAACATTTACGTAAAATCAATCAATCTTAATAAATCTTCTAAGAATAAAATCAAACGTTTGAAGAGCTTACCTGATATATTATGATGGCTAGTTGTAAGTAACAATGGTAATACTGGATGGCATGTGATGTCATTAACTCTAAATCTATGGCCGGACGCTCTTGATGCGTGTCCTATTGATAGCACCTGAAGAACAATACAGAAATCAGTTTAGGCGTATTAACTCTTTAGAAAAAAGAAAAAAACGTCAGATCATACGATGCCACGCGTCATCGAGTGGGTGGGGCTTTTACAAGCCCCTCCTCTTTCATGAACAAGGTATTTATTTGTTTTATGACCATAGTTAGCATACCAGTATGCGGTATCTGCATTTATACATTTATTTACCTGTGAGAATTTGGACTTATCGTCGAATGTAAGCTGCCAGAGGTTGAGCGTGCCGTTCGTGTGGTTGGTTACCATGGAGATGACGGGCGCCGAGTCAAGCACGTCACTTTCCTGGTTCTCGCCCAAATCCTCTGTGGCCACACTCAACTTTCTCTGCATTTCATTGTTGTTTTCTTCACAAGCACCTAGATGTTTTATAGGATTACTATTCGCATAATGTAAATGACACTATCTATCCATTTACACAAAGACTAGTATCTATAAATTGCAGATAGAAGGGGAACCTATCTTTAAAATCTCCGTAAGCTAAAAGATGTTCTACCGGTATCGACAAATCGATACCTCATTTTACTCATACTATTAAATTACTCGGAAGATGTTAATGCGATTTTTACGGATTTTAAGATCGTAATAATATACCGTTCTCTTGTTGTTGTGAATTCTCCTCTCCTTGTGGCCACTCATTCTCATCTTTCTCCTCTTGCACACTCGCCAACGGGGTTGTTACGGCATCCCCTTGCTGTTGTTGTTGTCCTAAACAAAAATACACACTTTTGTCTTACATATGACATTTGATCAAAACATTTACCTAGTAATAATTAAGTCGTGTCTTTCTACAATGTGTTAAAAAGCCCTGTGCTATCCAAAACGTAACATATAAATTCACGCGCATTGAGGGGTATTCTTGTCAAAATTTAAATCAAGCTACAAGAGCCCGCCGCCCGCACAACTCAAGGTCCCCGTTCTCGTCTTACCCCATGCCCCTGTACCCCGCAGGCAAGGACTCAATCAGGCGGTGCACTATAGGTTTTCACGAAGGAATGAATACGATATCTGTGTAACTGTTAAACTAATAGACCTGCTTCTCGCTTCAAATTGGTTTAAATGAGAGCGAGCCTTTTACCATTATTACTTTATCATATTCTTCTTGTGTCAAATCTGGCGTTTTATTTTTGAGGACCAATACGCAGCAACAAACAGTACATTATCAGTAGCTAAGGTAGACCAAGCCCAGGGTAGATTTTTTTTGTCAGCAAAATAAGAGAGACGTGTTAGGGTATCTCTCCTTTCAGACGTTTATCCCGGCTTGATTAGCTTCGGCCGTCTAGATGGGACACTTCTCTATCATTCATCATAGGCTTACCCTTTTATCTGGGATCGGCGCAGTATGTGTCTCTTCGATACTAATACTATCCTAAAGAACACGTCACTATCATAAATAAATAATAATAATAATAAATTGTTCCAACAAACACACCAATTACCTAGCCTCATACTAAGCGTGAGCGTGTGCTATGGTGACTAGGATAACGGATAGACATACTTAAATACTTTTATAAACATCCATGACTTAAGTACAAATGCTCGTGCTCATCACACAAACATTTGCCCCTTGCGGGATTCGAACCCGCAACCGCCTGGTTTAGAAGTCCGTGGCGCGAACCACTACACCAAGACGTTATTTATTCATTATTTATCATTACTGTATAACTCACCAGGTATCACAGGTTTGGTACGATGGCGGACGTACAACGGCTGGTACAACGCGGCCGCGTGGTAGAGTGCGGCCGGCGTGCACATAGTCGTGGCGTCGCCCAGTGGAAATGCCGAAGGGATCCGCGCGGAGAAAGACACTTGAGCTTGGCGGATCGCACCCGCTTGTAGTTCGTCTAGCCATTCGCATACCCTATAATTTTATATCATGAGCAATTTTTTTTCAAGATAATCGTAATTGAATAGCAAAATTTTGATTGTTCTAGTATGGGCTAAATATCTAAATGATGCTATTCAAAAATGAATATATCACAATACTTTTGTGCAATTTAGCAGCCTTGAGCCCCGTTGGGGTTCTTGCAACTGTCAGGATTTCTGATTTTTCGGAAAGAATATATGAGCTTTAAATTTATAAGTAAGCAAATACGAATATGGATAAACTTGTTATTATGAACCTCGTTTTTTTCATAATTAGGATATGTAAATAAATAAATACACAAGAAAATCTTATGAGAGTATCCCTTGTAAGCCGATCTTTATGTGCTAACGAGTATTTGAACTTGGAGATAGAGAAAGAGAAAAGAGAGAATATTTGGAGAGACATTTGAACTCACCATATAAGAAAGCTGCCATCAACAGGATGTATAGAGAACAACAGGTCCGGACTTTGGTGCCAATCCCTCAGCAATGACTCGATCTTAGCGTCCAAGGAGTCGGGCAGGTGTGTACAAGTGACGTCAGTAGCTATCGAGTTTATAGACGTCGTGTTGGAAAGACTTGGGTGACTATGATTGCCGCTACCTGTGGTACAAAAATATTTGTCAAAAATGTCTTTGAAAATGCATTCTGCATCAAATTTTCGTGTATTTCAGACTGTTTTATTATCATTTTTTCTGACTGTTTAAGTAACATTATGATGTGTTCACCATGTAATTTTTGCTTTGTTTACTAAAAAGCTACCCAAAAAGCTTTTGATGTTGACTTTAGGCTGGAATAACTTATGGAATAGATTTAAATGTAATTAAAGTGGATTCAGTTAGATTAATTTTTCCCATGAAAATAGATGTGTTGATGTATAAAAAATGTTGAAAATGTAAGTGATAAATGACGTAATGATGTTTATTTGTCTATGTTATTGATGTGAGAAGGTACCCTTGGTTCTGATGGTGTCTCTTGGTAGGATTACCACTTTACCTGGCTGCTCATCGCTATTGCTGTTATCCTCCGACTGAGCTTTAGTCAAATGATGGCTAGGCCGCCTATGTGCCTGTCCTATGTAGCAGCATGGAATGGGCAGAGAAGCTAGATGTTACGAAGCGCACAAATACATTAAGTAAGCTCATCGGCTTTTGCGCGGTAGCTTTATGAGTTTTAAGGACTAAATACAACAACAACTTCAACATGTTAATATAAACACATTTTAACTGATGTTTGATAATCCAGCAGCACATCTATACTATAGACCTCTCACTCACTTACGTTTGTGCTTGAACGAGTGCAAGTGAAAGGTGCATGGCGACGCTAAATGCTTGCACTATATTTAATAAACTCAATGAAATCTATTATTACAACATAAGCTGAATAATGATAAGGTTATATCTGCAATCGATTATATTAGGAGTTATTTCATAATATCTTTCGCCAAATAGTACCAGAAGCGGCGCCAGATAGAAAAAATAGAACATACTTGTCTCGTTTTCTCCGTCCGGATGTGTGGTGTGGTCCGATCCCGAACCAGCCTCATCTGTTTCTTCTTTGTCTAATATCTGGAAAGAAATACAGCCGTCGCATAATAAAACTAGCCGTTTACTTTCCACAAGAGACAATTAATATATTGTATCACTTGACTCATATTTAATTTTACTGCTGCTCAGAGATTTATCGCAGACCTAACGTGCTTTCCGAGGCACAGCAGCAAAACTTCTCCTTTTATGAGGCATTTTCCTAGTGTCAAATATCAGTATTTACAAGTCCGCTTAATGGCGTTGCCAGGTGGATTTTTATTTAAGAAAGCATTTAGCATGTCTTTGATTCACGCGTACTAACGGGTCGGTTTTTAACAATTTTGTGATCATCAAGACGTTTTTTCCATTAAATTTTATTTTTAACTGCAATTTGAAACTTCTTAATTTTCAATGAAAGTACTTCCACTACATGTTTGTACAAATAATATCATAAAAATTTGTTTCTGTTTTATGCTCAATGTTTGCGACGCAATATTTTGTAACTTATATAAATAGGCGCAATTCATCTATGTTATAGGTATATATATATATATACAGTCTTACAGCCTACCTCAGTACCTACCTATCTTAGCTTTGATGGGAATGGGACTAAATGATAACAACGATAATCAGATTAATGCATTTATTTGCAAAATTATTTAGAGACAATAAAAATAATTAGGTAGGTACATTTCTTTTTTAAAACTATGTACAGAAAACAGTAATTAATGTTTAGGACAATAACACCAACTATGACTTTTACTTACATTTACAAAGAACAACACATTAATTTGCTGAAACTCATAATTTTACCCAGCAAAAAAATAAAACGGGAACAAATTCTCTAATGACAAGTTCATACAATGTAACTAATAGGTACGAAGTAGGTAATTATTTGATAGTAAATAACTAGTACTCACTCTAAAAATCTACACAACATAACTACGACATAATGTGCTTACTAGTAATACTTTTATTGTAATAAACAAACATCCAATTTATTTCTTTGTATGATCTGTTTTGTGTTACATACTACCAACACTTTGTGCACATAGCTTCACTACAAACGTTATGACTTTTAGGAAGTTCGCCTTAATATCACTTTAAAAATGGCTCAAAATTACTGCCACCGTGCTCACTGCTCAATGCAAGCAGCGACTCTGCGGTTCATCGATATTCTTACGGCTTGAAACGCCAGGTAAATTTTATTTCGCATTTCGTCAGCACTATTGCACTCCACTACACACTTGGTTTTTCACGTAGCCCCACAAAAAAAGTCCATAGCGGTAAGGTCAGGCGAACGGGCAGGTGGTGGCGGGCTGCACTGGACCCCCTCTGCCAATCCACTGAGCACCATGTCGTCCATCGAGATATTCCAGCTGGAGACACAGGTTCCTGAAGTAGGTGTACGAAGGTAAACGCCGCTGCTCCGCGAGGGGCCTGCCATCGAAGAACCGCTGACGATACAACTCGCGAGCACCATTGATGCTTCCGAAAGAAGCGCCCACGCATAAAATCATTTTATAGTATTCACTATTTGAATACGAAGAATGTTCTTCACGAGACATACTGATCGAAATCTGAGATCGAAGTTCAAAAAATTTGGATCGCGACTGCGCAACGAGAACGAATACGAGCAACTAAAAAAGTAGAAAATTGTAGAAAAAAAGTAGGGACATTTTGCAGGGTTCGATGTAAGTAATGGAAAAAACCCTTAAACTAAATTAAAGTTTCACTACTATTTTAAAGAAAGTAGGAATATCAAAACTTATTTTAAGTTAAACAAACAAATCACTAAAGTTATTAAATACCCTTTTTTTATTAAAACATTTTCGTAAATGTCTTAAATTTTATCTTTTCGAATATGCGGATCCAGTAATATTTTTAATTATTTCCGGGGCTAAGGCGTAGGTGATAGTCCCGTGACAGGATATTATTGGCTAAACGCATCGTTCTAATTTTTTCGGAAGGATTACTGATTGGTTCGGCGCGCTTTGATTTTTGACTTAAAGGCGCCGCAGTCAACGTGGACTGCATTGTTTGGTCAATGATAAAATAAGTGCAAAGGAGCCACTGAGTTAAAACTATTGGTAGAATGTATTTGCCCAGTTACTGCTGTTGTGAAATTGTATTATTATTTTTAGTTGTCTCTCTAACTTATTATTTTTATTTCTTAATTATTATTTCTAAGTCTGAACGAATAAAATAACGAACCCAAAACAATAGCGAAGTAGATTTATTTAGACGAAGTAACAAACGAAGTATCTACCTAGATGGCGTTATGCGCCATTAGTTCGCGGTAGTGTCCGATATCACCCGGTAGGTCAAGTATTCGCGGTAATTTTGTCATATTGGTGGTGGTTACGGTAGAGCGAATGAATGAAATTCATTAAGGATGATGATCAGTACTAAGTCATGCAGCACCAGAATTTGGAATAAAGCCCATCTACGACTTTAAACACTTCATGTCATGATATCTCATAATATCTCATAATCTCAAATATCGTCTTAAAGTTGTTTTATTTGGTAATGTTCAATAATCAATTCTTCACCAGTAATAACATCTTAGCGTTGCAACACAGTGAGAAACCGAACCACCTAAAACGACTAATTTATTGTTTATTTAATTAATTCAATGATTATTGAGAGGATCACTGCAAATTTTATGAAAGTTTCACATCTGTTTCCTACTTAATCTCGATTTATGAGTTTGTTTACACTAACAGCTGATATTTAAGGTTGTCACCGATAAGTTTTTGTTAAAACTTTAGCATCAATTTACTCAGTAATTTATACTCGCACGAGTTTGTGGTTTTGCATAGGAATTACACATTTACTACTCTACACGTCCTTTAAATTTTATTTCGCCTTTTTGATACACCCAGTATATATATATATGTCGTGGCCAAATCGCTGAATTAATCATTTCATGATATGATTGACCATTTCGTGAAGTGTTCACGTTTCATGAAGTGGCCAACTAATGGCAACCAAATCATTAAACGATAAACGTTTAGCGATTTGGTCATCCACGTTTGACCAGGTCGTGAAAATAGGGTAACCATAAAATATTAAATGAAAACTCACAACAATTTTGTTACGTACTTGTTTATTTTTAGTTGTTTAAATTTACTATGGAATATTAAAATAATTTTAAAATAAGTATAACAAACTTACTTAATCTAAAAAGGCACATGGACGAACGCGCTCACACGCACTGAACCACACGTGACATCTTTGGCGCGCACTAGAGTTTTATAGGTATCTCAAGTTTTTGGTAGAAATGTTTCTTTACCTGAATCTTAATCGCATACTTACTAATTAGGTAACTCTTATATTATTTATAAAAATATAGGTAACATAACATTAACTAATGTTGAACAAAAAGGTACCTAAGTAAAATAATAGAAAAAAATATTTAAAAATAAGTAAGAACTTTGGCACATCACATACTTAACAATGTATATGACAAAAAAAAATATCTACAAGGGCCGCCATCTGACACAAACAAAGCGCTTAGGCGCTAAGATTGATTATTTCATGAAATAGCAGTGCGTCCAGCTGGCCCTATCGTCAAACGATTTCTTATCATTGATCTGGCCTGGGCACATCATGATATGGCCAATGGACAGTAAAATATTTCATGAAATGCAACCATTTCATTAAATGGCCGATCATTTCATGAAATGGGCAATTCTACGATGCGGCAACGACATATATATATATATACCTATATCATCATATCTATCAAAATAAAATAAAACTTTGAGTTGTCAGGAAATCCCCCATTACACCACAATCGCCTAGCAACTTTAAACAAACACGAAAAGTATTTAACTTTTGATACCGCAATATAACCCAGTAAAAGTGTTTATATGTAGACAGTATACCTTTTTAGTAAGATCGTGCAGTATAGCCTCAGCTTGGCTAGTGAAGTGCATCTCTTTGTTATGAAGCCAGTGCAGAATGAACCGCCCGCCGCCAGCAAGGGAAGGTACTAGCGGGATGTCCGTCTCCGCGTTTATTGACGCCGCTAGGTGGAAGTGGAGACCTGGGAGAAGAATCAGGTGTCAGAAATAAGATTTATAAATTAAAAAACAAAAGAGACGTATCGTAATCGTCCAAATAATGACACCCCGCAGACTACAGATTTCTATCGGCCAATAGTTTAGCTGGCATCTAAATCAGTATGAAGAAAAAAAATTTCTGTCGATTGTAGTGAGTGAACTTGAACCTCTGGGGCCTCTAAAAGTTTCCAACCATAAATTCATCGTTTCCACCAATACATTTTAATACTGATCAATATTCAGGCAGCTTACTAAACCACTATCATTCATTCATTACAAACAGTATAACTATCGTCAGAAACTTAAGAACTAGGCTCTTTGTTGGAATAATCCCCATAAAGCATAGTGTAGGTACGACAGTTCAAAGCTATCACTGTGATATCCATAAGGATATTCATCATCTATTAATTAGGGATCTTTTAAAAAAAAAAAAAAAACTGCATCTCGTAATTTGCACATGGAAGTTGGAACATGGAATCAAAAGTCAATCTTTCGTGACTCAATTATTTAGTGAGGTGTATTAACCCTGCTATGCTTTTTTTTATCTTATTAATTCATAGTAGTAGATCGTTTCACTTACACATCCAAATATTACCCAAAAGCCACACTCAGGGTCCGCGCAGATGGGCCACCGACAACCGCTACCAATCAGGTCAGTGGCCGCTACTATTGAACACTCATCTGCTAGATCCTTTGACAGATGTTTTGTCAAGTAAGTGGCCACTGAGCCTTAGTGTGCGGTGACGTACTAAATAGCAAAAAAATATGAAAATACCGGTGGCGGTGGTCAGTGGCTCATCTGCGCGAAGCCTTATACTGAGCTGACATTTAAAGGGCTGATCTTATTGGCACACAGTTTTTTATTATTATGATGTTTTTCTGTATACTTTTGTTGGTTGTGCCAAATAGAACGAATCTATTCTATTCTTCACTGAACTTACCTCCCGTATACGAGCTGGAGTGGTAAGGATTGTGGAAGTCGTGAGCGCTGTAAGTGGAAGGCAGTGTGGGTATCGGCGCGCTCGGCTGTTTCGACGACTGCGCGTTCCGTCTGATATGGAAACATGTCCTGAAACATTAGTGCTGCATTGACATATCAATAATGATGGCAAAATAAAACAAAAGGTAAAATACGAAAATTATTTATAAAAGCAACAAGTTTATAAATATAGAAAAAAGATAAGAATGGCTTTGCAGGTAAGGCAAGAGCGCATCCTTCGGTTATGAGTAGAGACAGGCCTGTCTCCTAACCCAGCAGTTTAGTGTCAATAGACGTAGTATCTTTATGTGGCATTACATTTTAAGTGACTTCCGTTCGTCATGACTGAAAGAAATGGATGGATCCAGTATTTTCTTTGTACCTGCTTCTTCTTTACGTGTCTTCTTATAATAGCAGGAGAAGAACATGTCTAATACTGTTTATTTTTCGGAATTATCTGCGGCATGGGGCAGAACGTCACTGAATAAGTTTAATGTATTGTAAATCGTTGTCCAGAATTATGAGAATAAATTTCGTTTGCAATGGATTTTGGTAGGTGTTTATACAAAAAGTTGTTTAACTCTGAAGCGCTCTAAATTACATCATATTCTCGAAAACATTGAATAGACATTTCTGTGAATACTATTGCGAAGTAATACTAGTATTTATTGTGACGGCACTCACTTCATGTGCTTGAGGCGCTGCATGAACCGGTGCTTGTGCCGGTGCGTAGCGCGCTGGCGGCGCGGCGGCGAGCGAGAGTGAGACGGCACGCATCCGCCTCACTCGTCGTCCGGCAGCAGCGTCTTCGCCACACGCGGCGATGTTGTCCCTACGCTACCCTGTAGTCACTACACACTCACTTCATGTGCTTGAGGCGCTGCATGAACCGGTGCTTGTGCCGGTGCGTAGCGCGCTGGCGGCGCGGCGGCGAGCGAGAGTGAGACGGCACGCATCCGCCCCACTCGTCGTCCGGCAGCAGCGTCTCCGCCCACACGCGGCAGATGTTGTCCACGCATGACGTCACTAGCACGTTGCCCACGCTACCCCTGTACAAAGTAAGCACATTAGAGGCGATCCCTTTGTACAGTCACCAAAGTTCAACAGTGGTACAAATAAACGTGGTATAAAATTTTATACCCTGCATAAACAAAGAATAGCCTAAATGTCTAATAAACTCGGAATAACTTAGTATAACCTGGGCGTTACTATTCTTACTATTGTTATTCCAAGGAATACCCCAGTTTAGGATTGGAATGAACTAATTCGCTCCGTCGATTGCATTGTCTATCAATTCGTTGTGTCGAAAAATTGAATTTTAATAATGGATGTACGAGCAGTGGAAGAAATTGAACAAATTAATAATTTAATTAATGAAATGGAAAGTGTACGAAGTGTTAAAATTTATAAGAAGAGGAAGGATCCGTTTATCATGTATAATAATAAAAAGTTTCGTAGAAAATACCGATTTTTGAAGACTGGTGTTATGTTTTAAGACGACTTAATCGGTAATTCTTCAGTTAAAGACAAACGTGGAGGTAGCTTATCATCCGTTCTCCAGATATTAATAGCTTTGGGGTTGTAACCAAATAAGTATAAACCTACGTTAATACCGATAGTAAGCCTGTGTGATATATGCTTTTGAACATTGAATACGGATATGACTTATTTACTTTCAGATGCAAGATGATGCTGCAGATATTCATGGAGTAACTCAGCAGTCGGTCTCAACAATATGCCAACGAGGAGCAAAGGCAATATTAGAAAAAGACATGAATACATCAAAATGCCCACATCTTTAAATGCTCAGCTGAGAGTTATGCAGCAATTTAAAGCTATATTTGGATTTAAAAATGTGATTGGAGCCATTGACTGTACTCACATAACAGTGGCTAAAATACAAGGTCCTAGTGGTCAATATTATATTAACCGCAAAGGATACAGTTCCTTAAATGTCTAGGTAAATAAAAGGATAAGACTGTGATTTTGTTTTTGTAAAATAATAACTTTTTAAAATATTTTAATTTATTTCATTTACACACATTATAGTAATGCCTTATTTTCATCTATTAATATTATTTCAGGTGGTGAGCAACGCAACATTGAAAATAATGAATATTGTTGCTCATTGGCGTGGCAGCACCCACGACTCACATATATTTAATGAAAGTTCATTAAAGCAATGTGTTGAGAAGGAGCAGATTACTAGGAGACTCGGGTTATGCTTGTACTCCCTACTTATTTACACCATTGCTTAACCCATCAACTCACAAAGAAGAAAGATACAACTATGCTCATATCAGAACTCGCAATACTGTGGAGAGATGATTTGGTGTTTGGAAAAACCGATTCAGGTGTTTACTGACAGGTTTTCGAACGTCTCTGGAGAACACCAAAATGTACATTGTAGCTTTGGCTGTATTGCACAATATAGCCATTGAATTAAATGAGGAGCCTGTCTCAGATGATGAAGATGATGATGGTGATAAAGAAATCCTCCCACAACCACCAGCAACACCTTCATAACAACAACATTCATTATGTGGGGCTGCAGTGAGAGCCACTTTTATTGAAGAAAATTTTTAAACTATGTATTAAATAAAACATTTCAATTATTTACTCCCGATTGTTTTTATTGTTCCAAATGTTTTTTTAGTATTTCTGTTTGCAATTTTAAATTGATCATAACTTGTTCATGCAATTCAGCCATATTTTTTATTCGAAGTTCATGCTCCTTTTGTAGGCGTTCATTTTCGAGGATCCGAAAATTATGCATGTCATTGAATGTAGCCTCAGAAAAGTTGAACTGATTTTCTTTGTTTACCTTCTGTAACAAATAAAATGAATTAATTTACCAGTTGCTCAGTTTTTAAATACTAATCGTCTTCAATTGTTCCAGTAATGGTTAATTCACTGATGTTGTGTAGTGAGCAGCATGTTTTAATTAAGTGTTCTTATGCTGGATATAATTTTGTCAACCTCTGTAGTTCAGCTTGTCCCAGTACAACAAGAAGAAGTGAGTCAGGAGCGTACATAGACAGATTAATTTTAACATATAATCACTGCCACCGTACAAAACATCACACATCCAAGTGACGTTGTAAAAAGAGTCAAGAGCGGAGGTACTGACTCCTGAAAAAAGTTTCATAACCCCATTGGTGGCACTCGGACTGGAAATATGTTAAATTATTATACATACCGGTGTTTTTTTCAAAGGTCTCCTGGGTGTTCCTTTTTAGGTATTTCTTCGTTTTTTAAATCCTAGAGGAAAAGGTATAATTAGTAATTACACAATGTTGTCGAACTTGTTATGTTATTAATGAGAGGATAAATAAGTATGATGTTGTTTTTTAGATAAAATGTTACCTTGTCAATGATATTAAATTCTTTTTCCTCGGAAACATCTTTAATTTCAAAAATTACTTGGTTTGTGATGTCCTGAAATGTACAAATTAATAATAAATGAAATTTATGTACCCCATATAGACTACAATGCTGTAAAACCAACTAAGGTGTAGGTATTAAAAAGAAGATCAATACCTGGATTCCATCACGGTCAAATTCATTGAAATCGACTTCAAACTCTTGTGGTATCATATCTGCCACGTCTATTGTGTCTGGTGAAGGAGATGGTGGTTTTGGGCCCCCTCCAGTCATCACCACTTCTCTATGGTACGAGGACAACTCTTTTTTTAGTTCAGTTTTATGCACTTCCACTGATTTACTAACTGCTTTTTTATCTCTTGTCCTTACTTGATTTGCAACATTGAATCTGAAAAAAAATTATTTAAATAAGTTTTAATAAATAAACATGATGAGGTTATGTTGATAATGAAGTTTTTAGTTAGTCACTTACTTCTCTGTTATTTCGCACCAAGCTTTCAATTTATCCTTGTTTGTATTGGTACTTAAATCCTCATTTTCTATCATTTGCATATAAGGACGTAAACTACTTCTTAATAGTTGCTGTAACGAAACACAAACTAATAATACCACGAATATTTAAAAACTGCAGTCTTTAACCACTAACTAGTCACTACTTACCTTTTCTTCTTTCTCCCAATTAAAACAACGTTCTTTTTAATGTTTTGCATTTTAGTTGAGTATTCACAACAAAAAACTGTAGTAAAATGAACAAATTTACCACTGTTATAACAACAAATACAAAGTAAACACCACGATCTAAAACGTCAAACTAACAGAACGCGGGTTGTCATAGACAAAACTACGCTTTTTTCACCACTTTATCTATGAAATGCGACGTTAACGTCTTGTGCGTATGGCATAACGGGGGAATAGTTATGCCTACGTTATGCTAAGTTTATTAGTACGAAATTATGATCTCCTTATTCTTAGCTTATTCTTAGTATAACTATTCCTAGTATAAGGTTTGAATAGATAAGTTTTTATTTGTACCACTGTTAGTGTTACCACATGGAAAATCCACATACTTCGGCATGTACTTGCTGGTTTTACGCCAAGAGAGATGAGTAACAGCTCGGGGGTGTGCGACATAGATGAACGTGTAATTCAACTCCTGCGCCGAATGCTCGTTGTGAGTTTGCTGGTACAATACTAGAAATAAACAAACACAAATACATAAATATTGGACAACATCACATACATTGCGCTGATCCCAAGTTGCTAGAGCACTTTTGTTATGAAGTACTAACTAATCCTAACAGGGTGTTAGTGGAAACAGTCTTATCCTTGAAGGGGGTGAACATAGCAATCAATATCAACAACTTTTACTATGGCGTCATGATCAAAATTAAAAAAAATAGGACGCTCCAGACAAATAAACATTCTGCTACTCTTCGCTGATGACTGCATACTAAAAGCTGTAGGTATTGATGGCCATATTTACCCCCTTTAAGAATAATACTGTACACTAACATTCTAGGAAAATAAAATTCTGGGAAACCATAATTTATGGTTTCCTGTATAAACCGACCCGGGACCTCGGAAATGGCGACATACACCATGAAAACCCGCGGAAATGTACATGTAAACTACACGCCAACTGATTCAACGAGTAATAATTAAGCTTAATCTACGACAGAAGTCAAATGTTAAAAACTCTGTTCATAAAATGGACACAATAATTTAATTAAATCTTTATAACTTAGATTAAGTCAATAATTACAGAAAAATAGACATGCACCGGGACTGAGAGTACTGGCTCGTACTATATTCATAATCATAGTACCCCATTGTTTTTTTGCCCATTTTAATGCCACTTAATTGGATTATCTAGTTGATAATTTGTCTCTCAAGTAAAAAACAGACCATTCAATAATATCAATAAGGTGTTCCATTTTAAAAATTTATTAATGTGATTATCTGGAGACGCGAATACAAGAGTCACAAATGAGTATATTATGTTAGCAATATAGAGTAAATGCGGAGAATAAACATCTTCCTCGCGTGCATAATTTGACACCTCTTTAGTATCCTATCCTGTAGGTAGATAGGTAATGGATTTCATAATATGGAAAACATCTGGTATAATCAAATTAGGTGCCCTGATTTAATTTTTCGATTGTTAATTTAAACAGTTGCGATGCTACCTATACGTCTTATCGGGACATAATCACAGACACACTTCACTTATCTCTCTAGATAACACAAACAACAATTCTAGTTCAAAATGTTCTTATAAGTTAAAGTCTATCGCAGTTGGACATTAATCGTTCCATTTTTGGCATTCAGCCAGTTTAATGGAACTGGGAATGTCCTAGTTTTGAAGTAGTCTGACTCGTTTTATTACCATAATAATTGCATAATTAAAGTTACGGTACAAGCAATACGTCACATTGCTAGTATTACGCACACATTTGAATGTAATTTATAGATACGTAAGATGCTAAATATAAATAATGAGGTCGAATTAAAGGCGCCATATAGTTTTATTACCTTTGTTTTGGTACCAGATTTTTACTAGGCGGTCGTTGATGCCAGAAGTTGCGAAGAGGACGCCGTCTGGTGAGAACGCAAGGTGGTGCGCCGGCGTTGCAGTGTGACACTGCCACACGCATATCCACCCCTGAAACAAATAAAGGGTGTACAGAACTTTAAATAATGTTCGAAAATGGAACAAAAATTCACATGTCACGTGGCGAATAAAGTGGAGGCTCTCGCATAGCATTCAGGCATAGCAGGGGTTTCGGATTGAACGAAATTGCTCGCACTTAAATGGGTGGGTACCACTGCACTACTTATTATTACAGCCAAGCCCCTCCACGTTATTACATATTTGAAAAGATATAATATCCGCCTAGTCGAATTTCGATCACGGCGGTCAATCTTAACCAGAATAAACCAACTGCTCGAAAAATACTAAAGTGCAGGAGAACGTTGGTACACTTTGTATTCCTTCACCCTCAAAGTTCAGTGAGTCGGCACGGCAATCCGCTATGACCGGAGGGAGATCAGAAGCCCTACTCCTGTTGTAGATGTCAGTATTTTCGAGTCTAGCCATCACGCTCGTTCGCGTTATCATTCTGTCGTGAGTAAAAGGGACGGCTACATTCGAAAATACGGCCATCGTCAACCGGAGTTAGGCCCCAGGCGCCAACAGATTGGCTTAACGTATGTTTTCAGAGGTACGGGGGTGGTAACACCACTAACTTCCTGACTTTTAACTGCTACCGAGTTACAATTTCAAGACAGAAAATACAGGAACAAATTCCGACCTGACCCGGTGTTCGAACCCGGGACCCATTGCACATAAGCTAACATGTTGATGACTAGAAACAAGGCAAAGATATGTGAAAGTAATAAAAAGTATTCATTAATATTTCAATATTTTTATTGCGGAATTGCTTTCTCCATAATATTTGCGCACCTGATTTGGTCACATAATAAGTAAATAAAAAACCGATTTTATTAGCTTAAATTAATTTAGCTTTTCATTATTCAAATAAGTACCGATATAACTGTTCAAAGCTAATGCGATCGGACATTCCGATATCAATTCTCCAGAAAACCTTCGGATAATTCAAATAAATATTTGCTGAAAATGTTAATCACTAGAAGTCAGGTGAATTTATAAAGAAATTGAGTTACATATTACTGAGATAACACAGCGCGTGAATAATTGCGGGGCGTACGGATGCGAAAATAAACAGTGCGCCTTAAATATTCCAGCTCATGCGCAGTGATCCGACGCCGCAAGATCATTGACATATAATCTTATCCAATTGACCATTATTATTGACTTTGACTAAGTTCAATGAAGCAGAATTACTGTATTAAGAATAATATCAATATTTTGATAGCCGCTACGTGAATAAGCTGAACATGGCACTGTCAAGGGTTTATGATGTTCATAATATCAGCTAACTTATTAATTTATAATAACTACTTATAATTATGTTTGCAAACAGGTCTTTGGTGTAGGCTCTCGTATTACTAGAAGAATGAGCCTGCCTTTTAAATTTCGACATAAAATACATTTTTACTTAACACAGCGGTGCTATTCTTCGTCTAAAAACTAATCGGCCCGACTAGAAACTACAAAATTCGCCTGAACTACAATAGTAGAATGCAGTATTCCATATTTCTGATGTAACCTACTTTAGAATTTAATATCGGCTAATTCAGTCCAATGCGGCTCGAGAAGCACGCCATAGATAATGGGCCAGATATCAGGTGGAATGCATTGTTGAATCTGTTTATCTTATCTGTCCTATTGTGCCTTTACAATGTGAAAGTTACTCACCGGCTCTTCCTCCTCTTGTTGCTTTGATTTTTCATCTTTGTCGCTTCCACCTATTTGAAATGTTACGCCTGAGCTTGCTGAAATGAAAGAAAGGAATGAATATCGCAGTATTTTTAGTAGCGACCATTCTCGGCTTCGCAAGGGTAGAAGTTAGAATCGGTATACTAAAAAAACAGACATTATGGCACCACGGGCTTTTTTGCATACCTATAAAAGAAACTACAATTATACTATTTTTCAACTTCAAACGTTGAAAGCTCCCTTATGGCTTAAAATCAAGCGACATCTTCAACAACCATCGTCATATTTCCACAAATAAATGCTAAACCTTCATCATGATCTCTCTCTGTCGATGGGTGAAAACAGCATGAAATGAAAATCCATTTATTAGTTTTTGCGGTCATCAGCGAATTAGAGGAGCATACACACACAGATGCGGCGGACCTAATTTTATAATATGATGTACATTGTAGGTAAAATACACATTTCCCTTATATTTCTTTTCGACAGTATCCTTGATACTCGAGTAGATATTGTTTCCTTATAGCTTCGAATTACGTCTTAGATTTTAAATATTTCCATGACATGGTTGATACTAGGTATTTTAACAAGAAAGAGTTCAGAATTGAAAAATATGTGGCCTTTTGTAATGCTTTTCAACTAAATAAATGAGAAGTCACCTTGGAATTAATTCAGCGAAGGCTTACTCCAGATACTTCTGTATTTTCGAGTCTCTCGTTATCACGTACTATTGCGCTGTCATGCTGGCATGAGTGACAGGGACGTCTACAGTCGAAAATACGGGCATCGTCATCTGGAGTAAGGCCTCTGATTTCGATGAGTCCAGGGTACCATCAAATTGTGTAATAAAGATTACGAAATACATGTGGTATTGGATGTTTCTACGTCAAGATGTGAGTAAAAATATCTCTTGATAACATTCAGTACTGTATGATACAGTGATTCGGCTAGAAACAAAAGCTTTACATATTTAATGAATGAAACAACCACGCAATTCATGATTTGTACCTATTTCGGGAGCTAAACCTTAGTGACGATGATTTATTTACGACGAAATGAGCCAGTGCTGCTTGATAGCAATCAATCAAAGTGTTATCAATAAAACCAAATAATACTAACATTCTTGATAAGTAACACGCCAGTGTTTTGTTTGAAATGCGTTTACATAGGTATACGTTTTTGTTAAAGTGAAATAAAATTAGTTTCGGCTAAGGTTAAAAATTGCAGCACGTTTGAATGACCATAGCATGTAGGTTAAACAGTGTGGACTTAGGTCTCAAGTAAATAGTTTCAATAAAACACGTTTTTTATTTAATCATTATTTCTAACATGATGATTTACCTGATTCACGGGTGGTTTACCAACGGCTAAGGCTATTCCATCGATGAGCGCATCAGACAGTTTACAAGAGAGCCATTACAATAATCACACAGCTGCCCCCCGATTCAGTACCATTCGATAGCAAATAGACAACCGATAAACCACGTGACAATATAGGTTTTAGTGTTACGTGACTATCACGTTGTTATTTTATATAAAACTATAATATCGGGGGTATAGCAGCAGTTGCAGTTGGTCTGATCGAACTTGAAAATTCCCTCGAATTACCTATGCTATCTCATTAGATAGGAGTTGTAGCTACTAACGAGAAGTTAGTTACAATTATCAATAATGTAGATAAATACGTACGCTGACTATCCTCTTGATACAGCGATGCTTGATGCCAAAGTTGTAAGATCTTGCCGCCAGTCAAGAGCCTAGTCCCTTCGAGATTCCAGGACAGCGCGGTGATAGGTCCATCCGCCACGAGTTTGCCAGTCTGCACCCAACGATACTCCAAGCCCTGTCAATCAACGCAGGTCACATGACGCAAGGAATTGGATAATAAACCTAAAGGTTGCTACACACAAACACCGTAGCAGGTCAACAAGTTTTCAGCATCTCAAGGGCGAGACGCGCATGCAGAAAATCTCGTGTTGCCTGCAAAACATTTTCGGTCTACACAATTCTGAAACCACCGGCTATCTTACAGAGTATGAACCACCGTATTGTCGTAACGATGTCGTCGGTGTGTAACCTTAGTCTACAAGAGTAGAGCTCACTTTTGTTCAGCAGATTTTGATCAATTGAAGTGACAGATTCGCGCCTGCAATGATTATGCGGCACTATTATGAAGTGGTTTAGGTAACAACTAGATAATACTGGACCACGAGACTAGGTAAACTAAAACTATTTACAATACAAACATTAAAAGATTGAAAAGTAAAACTATGGCAGATAGGGTTTAGCAGTCGAAGCTCAAAAGAGTGGCCTCCGACAAGGAATTTGGATGACCAAAAGAATGATCTTTTAGCTGGTGTACTGGCAAGCCCTAAGAACACTGTATGCTTAATATCAGTCCTCGATGTTCTTTTGCTTTCGATTGTGATATACCACCTGAAAGAATGACTAAATCCCTCGTCGGACGCCACTCTGCTTTGTTGCGCCTGCTAGATCCTTTGCTCACAACTGACCCATTGAGAATCGAGTATAGGAAGTTATGTAAGAAATGATTGACCTAATTTGTTTACCAGTCGATTGCACGTAATTATATCAGATGCCCTTCTATGGAACACGTTTTCCGCATTTTTATATTTAACCATCACACTCGCTTGCACTGCTATGTTGGCAAGAGTGACATGGACGGTTGGAGCCCAAAATATGGACAACGTGTTACTTCGTAGAAAATCAGATACGGAACGTAGGAACTACATACAAGTATATGTAAACTGACTTAATGACTGACTGACTGCATGACATATAAAAACACACACAGCCCACACTACGAGGATTAGAAACTTGAAATTTTACAGCATGCTTTCTTTTATTGTGTAGGTAAGCACTAAGAAAGGATTTTAGGAAATTGGTCCCTTAAGGGAGGGGGTAAAAAGAGGGAATAAGTTTGTGTGAAACTCCGTCAGTTTTGAAGCTAAATTAAAAAAAATGGTAATGAGCTTAGAAATTAAAAACGTATTTCAGGATTTTTTTAAATTCAACCTCTAAGGGGGTGGAAGTTTGAATGGGAAATTCGACATTTGCGAGGATGACGTTGCGAGCAACTGCTAGTCGTTTTATGTAACTACTCTAAGTCTGATGATGTGCATAAGCTACAAAATCAATTGTAAACAATTGTCACAATTAATATCGTAATTATCAATTTATCACTGCATTATTACAACTAATAAGGCTGTAAGTAATAATGACGTAAGTGAGGGTCGTTACGACGTATTGTCTCTGCAAAGAGCTATTCATTACAACCACATGACAGATTGAGATATATGCATAACATTGAGGAATGACTATTCCTATGTAGGCTAAAGGAAAATTACACAAACTATTATATATCTGAGCAGCATTTCTAACTATCAGCCTATCTATTGTAACCAATATGCCTATAATAATAGGACTTAATGGAATACCATCAATTTGTTTTCATTTATCTGATGAAGTACACCATCTGTATTTTGACTAAACTATATTTTTATTTATTTTTTAATTGCAGTACTTATTTAAGTAAAGAAAAAGGAATACTTTTAGACCATTTATCATATATATATACAACTATTCAGCATATAACAAGGCAACAAGAGTAATCTAAATCAACAATCCCAATTACACAGCTAAAACTAGACTAATTGGCGCATATCAACTCTGAAGGATACTCTTTGAGCATTGTTTGAAATTATATAAAATTGTTCTTATTAAAACCTACTACTAAACCATCTGATAAAGTGTGTACTACCATTTGTCATAATGAAGTAAATTTAGTTCAATTAAATCATATAATATTCAAAGTGTGAAATCAGTAGCAGGACTGAATAATTCTGAACTTGATGATGATAAACAATAAAATAAATATAAAAGCAAATGTAACTGCAGTAGGTTATTAATAATAACATCAGGCAAAAATTGTGTGCTTCATTATAATATTGACACTTATCAGAGATCAATTACAATCTGCAAAGGAATAATCTGTGTGCTATCTTATTCAGCTAAATCTACACTAATATTATAAAGAGGCAAGATTTGATTGTTTGTATTAAATAGGCTCCAAAACTACTGGACTGATTCAAATTAAATTAGGTACAGAGATAGTTTAAGACTCTGGGAAGGACATAGGCTACTTTTTTCGCGATATAAAATCATGGGGACCTGTTAGTCTATTCATGTACATAATTTTACAGTATCAGCTTCTCTCTTCTTCTTCTTCAAGAAAATTATCCAAGCATTTATTGATTGTCCTGTGTCAGAAAATTAGCAAAACAATTTTTAACAGCATTTTAATGAAAAATTTATACATATGCAATAATTAATTATAAAATGCTGAAATTTTTTATCAATAAAAATTATGACACCTTTGTAAAATGTATTACTTTTCTTGTATTATATACAAAAGGATAAGAAACACATCCTCATGAGAAATGATGAAAAAGAATAAATATACTTGTATTTGTTTCTATTGTATAGCCTTACTTACATGTGTTGTAGCAGCAGAATGAATCAGCGGAGTGGGTTCAAATATGCACACTTCAGCTCCATATGCAGCAGCAATCTTTCCTGTGTCCGTGCTGCAGTCCAGAGAGCCAATTCGTACATATCCATGTATAGCCCCAGGGATAATCTGAACTCTTTCAAAGTTTGATGCCAATATCACTATGTTGCATCCTGCTGCATAAGCCTAAGGAATTGAGTTACATGCTTTGAACATTTATTTATAAATTCCAATAAATACGTAATGTTATATTATCCAGAAAAAGTTATTAGGAATACAATAAAAACATAACAAACAGTCTTATTATTACTTTGTCAGTATTAAAAACCAAAAAGCCAATAAACATAAAAAGACAACAAAGTCTATTAAGATATTGTCATTTAATAACAATAAATGGGTAATGCAAATTAGTGTCCAAGGAAACAGTACCTAGTTATAATATTATCTATACTGACATGACTTTACTGAGTAGCTGAGTATATTGAGAAGTATGGTTATTATTTACAGACAAACAAGTGAAGATAATAGTATTTAGTGACCAAACGAAAACTATTGTTCTATGCTTATCAAAGTAGGCTAAATTAGATTTTCCTGTCAGCAGTTAAGCTTCTCAATTTGCTAATACATTCGCAGTCAAGATCCCTGGTCACGAGACTTCATTATCAAAAATCGTTTAAACCTTGACGAATGTACTTACCGTGAAAGGTATTCCTTCCACTGAACCAACAGCAAAACATTGATCTCCTGAATTACAGGCACCACTTAGTACTTGGTGGCAATTCATAATGTACTTTATAACAATTTTTTCCTCACTGTTTATTTCCAGAACAACAAAACGCCACTGGCACGAGTTTACTTGAATTACACATAATGGATATTAAAGTTAAATATACTAAACATTTCAAGAAATTAATAATTCTTTACTAAATTATCACGAATAAATTCTGCATGACACCACACATCGAACGTGAGAAAATGACGTAGAGTGTGAGAAAGAGAAGCAAAATAAATCACATTCAAAACACTGTTTGAAATGGGTCAAAATTATACTGTCATTTGTAATTTACTGTTTAAATAGCATTTGTTTAAAAATATCGTAAAATCTTGAAAATATTTAACTTATGCTAGATTTCAACCAGAGAACCTAGTTGATGAGCGTAATCAAAGAAATATATTTTTTACTAAGATGAACCTAGCACGGTTCAAGGAAGTTAATAAGATAATTTTCTGGTGGTTCAAAACGGACTTAATATGTTACCATTTCCTAATGGAAATGTCCCTGTTTTCATTTTTAGCTGACAAGACATACAATGTACTGTACTATACAATGTATTGTACTATAGCCATTATAGCCTGACCAAAAATATATGGGACCCAAAGAGTAAAGTATAGTACTGGAAAAAGAGTGCCCCCTCACGGAAATTTTCGTCACCCAGCATTGAATAGTAGCGCCATCTCTTATTTCCATCCGACACCAACACGCTATATACCTATAGCTGCCTAGTTCAGTATCTATAGTAATGTATTAACTATAGCTATAGCATGATTACAGTTGCGTTGTTTTTGTTAAAAATTTTAGTCTTTCTTTAAGTTAGAAAAGAAAGACAAAAAATATAACAAAAACACGCAACTGGACCCTTACTATAGCTACAGTTCAATAATTTAAAATTGGTACACGACAGGAGATCGGCGTAGGCGGGTGAAATTAAATGCATTTAAAATTTGTTGTTCAAATCACATTTATTACTTTTTATTTTTATAATTGCTATGTCTGAAGTAATAGTTTTGAGCAAACATTTTCGTCTCATCATCGCCTTCATATTTGATTTTTCCAGTTAAAATTCTATTGATGGATCTGCACCAACTGTAAATAATTATATTTATTGTGGTGTCTACGAAATATTCTTTGAATTTTTCGAAATGTATGCTACAATTGCTTGGAAAATAAACAAGTACATTTATAATTTCTTTTATTTCCTTTTTAAGGTTTTTTTTGACACATTTTTCTTTTTTAAAATTGATGTTATTATGTCTTGGACTTCATAAAATGTTTTCACATATTCTTCAGAAGGATATACCAGCCATTTTTTTCCTACCATATATTCTTTTTTTTCAATGTACGCATTGTTTTCATTGATATTGTTGGTAGTTAAATTTGATTTGCATGTTTTACATCCTTTAATCACATTTTTTAAGCTTTTTGTCAGTACCCAACCGCAGACATAAGATTTTTGTCCTATTTCAGTCTCGTTGCTTTCTATGAGAAAATCTTCGTCTATAAAAATATTTTCACTAACATTCGTTTCGGGAACGTCCGGGTTAGCGTGCTTACAATTTATGAAAAATTTTAAATTTTGGAGACATGTATTTTCATCCTTTTCGCAGTTTGCTTTTAAAGAGTGAGGGGAACTGAAGTTATTCAGTAGAAGAGCTTTAAATGCACCCTCAAAACACAAATAATTTGGTGAATTATTGCGAACACCATAGCTTCGAATGTTCCCAAAAAAATTTTCCAGTGGGTCCTGATTGAAATTTCTGGTAAACATACAATTCAATTTATACTTTGTTGATAAAATTTTCCAAAGCAATTGCATACCTTCAATTGTTTTTATGAAATTTTTTACTGTTGGCACAGACATTTCTATTATTTGAATTTTATTACCAGTCTTTTTATATTTGATAAATTTAATTGATTTAAGTGTTTTTATGGCATCCTGCCAAAGTTGGTGATGAGGCGAATTTTGTCTTACACATCCTTTAAACACTTTACCATTTGGTATTTGAAAACTATTTGCATTTAAGGAATCAAAAAGTTTATCCATCAGCGAAACAAAAGGGATAAGATGGCGACACACCTCGTGAATTAATCCTCTAGCAGATAAATGCTCAGTTACAACAGCAACACTGTGGCTAAATACTTGAGCAGCCGTTTTAACTCTCATTTTTTTAATTTTTTCTGGGATTAAATGTTCTTCCGTTAATTTATGAAGAAATCTTAGTTCTCCTAAGCATTTATCTGCAGAGTAAACTTCTTGAAAGTACTGCCACTTAACAATTTTTTCCCTATTATTATCTTTGAAATCAATAAATTTCAAATCTTTGTTTAATAAATTATTTCGTATGCCCTTTAACAAATGAGGGACATCAAACAAAGGTATAATTTGTTTTTTATTAATTTCAAACATATCATGGCGCCATGCTTGTCCTTTTTTGAAGTAACATTTCTTTGTATCATCTAATAATTGATTTATAGCACTTACATTGGCAGTGGCTTGGTCGCAAACTGTACACAACACAATTAGGCCAGTATCTTGAATTTTTTTAATAACATCTACTATAACGCTTTTTAGGTCAATTTTATTAGCACTGTTCGTAAAATAAAAAGCAACTGGCTGTTTGAAGTTAGCTTTGACACCTTTTATCATAAAAACAAGTACATGATCCGCTATTTTATTTTCATCGAAATCGGAAAACCCTTTTAACTTGTCACTTTTACTGTCATAATTGACACTAGGGGTTAAAGACATTTCGTCAAAAATTACGGAGCACAGTTTATCTTCTGGGTTCATACCCTGAACAGTCTCCTTAATTTTTTTAAACACTAAATCATTTATGCCAGATTTAATTTTTATTTCTGACAACAGTGCTTTCAAAGTTTTTGCTGATGGCAAAATGAATTTTCTTGCTAGGAAATTATAATACCCACGACTTTTTTTAAATAAAGATAAAGACAATATCTTGTCATCTAGGCTAAAGCGTCGACCAGAAGGGGCTTTATGAGCTTGGCTGCATTGCATTTTCATAAATATCTTAGCTTCCATTGACGCGTTTTTCGTTAATCTTATAAATGCCACATCATTAGTCAATTTTTCGGCACTTGCCAGCCTGGCTTTGAAACTTTGAGTTCTCTGACGTGTTCGACGAAGCTGTGTCTTCAGGTTCTTAATTTGTTTTTTGTATAGCTTATGTTTTCGGAGCACCATAACTGGAACCTTTTTCCTTGTAGCTGAAAAGAATGAAAAACAAAATTAATTGTATTTTTGGGAGAAGCCTATTGGATTGCCCCATGACTGATGTGAGCTAATGTAAGTTGTGGTTCCATAATTACTAGCCAAGGGATACACTATAGCAATCATTCTTAATGAAGGGTCACTTGATTAGAAAGTACGACCTCCGTGGTCGAGTGGCGTACACACCGGTTTTCGTTGTGTCACTAGGTCGGTCAATGTAGAAAAATACGTTTCTATATTGTCCTAGACAGTTTGTGGCAACTTTGTTGTTTCTGATTCCCATAACAAAGTGCTTTAACTACTTACTTTATTTGGGATAAGAACAATGTATGTGATGTTGTCGACATTTATTTATTTAAGTGGTAATTATTTCCTCTTAGATGATATCTAACTACAGTGGCCAATATTAAAGAGTTTCACTCTAGGTGGTTCTGGCGCTCGAACGAAGTGAGAGTGCCAATAACTCGAGGGTGTAATGGGTGCTTTCACCCATGTTAAAGTTTAATACATACAATTATTTGTCCTTTTTTGTGCATCTTTAGGCTCCCCTTTTTTGAAGTAGTTATGCTCGAACAGCGGGTCATCTGAAAAAATTAAGATACAGATTAACTTCATATTATAATTATAAAAAAATTTTTGAGTAAGTGTATATATGTATTGCACATCAGACTACATATTTTGTTGCAAGAGCGTCCTTATTACCATACCATAATAGACTGCAGTATACACCTAGACATTCTGTAGTCTGTAGGGTTCGTAGTTTCTTGTCTAGTCGCCCGAGTGAACCAAAAGGCCTAGATTCGTAAATACGGACATACGAGCAGGGCCTCAGCACCTTATGTTGTCACTCTGGGGTAATTTTTATAGAGAGAGAAACCATGCTACTGCTTCTTATAAATGCAACCCTGATAAAGTTAAAATAGACTTAAAAACAAAAATATTAAACCTAAAATACGTACCCATAGGACTGTAAGCTGAACTGGATGCTTGAGCATTATCTATACCAGACTTTGGCATTTTATTTAAATCTGCGCCCGATGTGACTGAAAATTTATTTTATTTATTAGTATTTATTTAAGGCCTTAAAATATTTTTTATACAAAATAATGTAAAAAAAATAATAATTGGTATTTAGCACTACTTTTCCTTAATGTTATTATCAAGTATTCTGCTATTAGGGCAGATAAATATCTCGCAAAAGAGCAATGAATTGACTATCATGTAACAAAGCTACATTATTTTAATAAGTAGATTAGGTTAAAGTTAAAATGGACTTATGAACAAAAATATTTAATTTAACATACATACCCATAGGACTGTAAGCTGAACTGGATGCTTGAGCATTATGTATACCAGACCTTGGCATTTTATTCAAATCTTCGCTCGGAATGACTGAAATTTTTTATTTATTTTTTAGTATGTAAGGCCTTTATTTGTTTTATTACAAAATTATGTATTTTAATTGTTATTTAGCACTACATTTTCCTTGATGTTATAGTCAAGTATTCTGCTATTAGGGCAGATAAATATCTTGCAAAGGAGCAATGATCTGTGTAATGTTAATGTAACAAAGCTACATTATTTTGATAAGTAAATTATGTTAAGCATATAGTTACCTATAGAACTTAATTGTTGACTCAAATTCGAAATGGTCATACAGGAACTTTGATTTGCACTCAACACTTGAGAGTTATCAACAATAGCAGAACTTGACATACTGTCTGTCACCACTTCAGTAGAATTTACCATTTTATCTGAAAATAATTTATATTTAAGTCAATATAAACAACTCATAATATAAAACTCATATAAAAAAATACATTTCATACACCTCAATCAACAATAAAAACAACAATGGACAATAACAACTCACTAGGTAAAAATAATGATGGAACTGCAAGACAATTCAAACGGTGGTTCCTGTTTCTATCAGCGGCAGTAAAGTGGATGTCACAAATAATTCTTTTTCTATAAAATTCATAATCTGACGCTGTATTCAAAGTTCCGCCAATCAGGTCAACCCAGGCTTTGAATGTGTCAGGATGTTTAGATGGATTTGGAAACATATGTGTAGATACACCTGTAATTTATAAGTTTTTATTGAACATTTATATATGTATTTTTAATAATGTTAGGAACTAAGTAATTAAGAATAAATGAATGAATCTGAGATTTATGGTTATGAAATGGGGCCTATGGATTGGGGGCTTATGGAATATTTTGGCAGAGCAATGATTACAAATAAATGTTACCTATTGGATGGCATGCAAAACTAATTAAGATTTTAGGGAATTCACTACCGGAACTTAGTGCTTCTGTGAATTAAAATTTACATGTAACCATAGTATGATACATTAGTTAGCTAGGTGTTCAGCTAGGTTCTAACCTCAAAAAATATTTATTGGATAAGAATAATATTGCAGATATTTAACATACGTACCACTTGGTGGGCATCCTAGAGCACAACGTTTAGGCATTCTGCAATTCAAAGGCTACAAAACAACACAGTAATTGACCTTTACCGGTCGAACCGTCGTCAAGCGTCCAATATCGCTGTTGAGGAGGAAGTATAGTACAAATCGACGCAAAATAAAGGTAAAACTTGCTACTTATGCGGAGGATGTATATCAACTCAACACAATAAGTAGAAGATCACAGTGAAAAGCCACAAAATCACAATGAGAAGCTCGTGTACGTACACACATCAATTCGACACCGCATTTGGATAAAACGGCCATTTGTGGTTATATTTTGACAGCAAATGTCACACTCTATTCTATAGTCTTTGTTTGTACTTATGGTCTAAGCTTTAGAGTAAAACAAATTATTAAATATCATTATTTTAACAGTCTGAAATATCATAAAAACATGTTTTTAAAATATAGTATAAAGAAAAACATTTTATATTAAACAAATAAAACCAAGTGTATGTTTTAACTGCCTAGAGCGCCATCTAGTATTACCCCATGTATGTGTTTTTTTCGGATGAAGTTCAGAGATGGCGCTAGTGTCCATACTAAAAATTTATAAAACCCCAATGTATGGAACCTTCCCACCTGTGATGGGACCTCGCCATATTGCGGAAAACAACTGGAACTAATTTCTTTTACTGGCAACAGAAACCACAAATCGTCATTGTCATGTCATTAATTGTCATAATGATTAGTGTCAAAGTAGAAGCGTGATCTAATTTTCGAGTATGTGATATTTTCATGTGTTAAAAAAGCCGAGAACCATTCGCTGTCGTCGAAGAAAAAATGTTTTAAAATGTGTTGTAGTAATTTTTGTCAAGAAAATCTATGTAATCGACATAATTTATTTAAATGAATTAACCATTAAGTTGTCAAATCACAAATATTTGGACGTCATATGGTGCAAACAGTGAGAAGTGGCTACTGATGGCAACGATGAATATTGTAAAAACAGTTTTAAAAAATTATAATATTTTTTCTTGTTTTGAGAGTTTTCTTTTCTTTATTTCATCCCTGCTAAGTTATTTTACTGAATAAGTTCATATTTAAAATGATAAATAATATAATTTAAAAGAATATTAGATTATTTTACTTCTACCCGACAGTGTACTACCCAATATTATAATTCCAATTTGGTTCAAATTTCAAGGCAAATATTACAAAGAGTCACTTTAACAAATACCCACTTAATTTTCAAGTGTTCTGTCTTGTTCTTGTATCATAAAATCTGTTATCAGACTTAAAAATGTAAACATATAAAATACAGATTTTTTATGTTCAGTTGCCAATCTACGCTGGTACGATTATATCAAGTGTTGTCATATAAAGAGGATTCGTAGCGCCCTTAATTCAGGTCCCATATATTCCTGGTCAGGCTATATATTATTATAACCTGACCAAATATATGGGACCTCGCCATATTGCGGAAAACAACTGGAACTAATTTCTTTTACTGGCAACAGAAACCTCAAATCGTCATTGACATGTCATCAATTTGTCATAATGATTAGTGTCAAAGTGAACGCGTAATAAAATTTTCCACCAAGTGCAATTTTTATGTGATAAAAATACCGAGAACTATTAGTTTTCGTAAAAGAAAAGTGGTTTGACATATTGTGTTGTAGTATTTTTCGACAAGAAAGTCTATGTGATCATCACGGTTTCTTTAAAATAATTACTTGATATAGTTGTCATCACGAATTTTTGGTATGTCATATAGTGCGATCAGTGAAAATTGGCTACTGATTGTTGCGGAGAATATTTAAACCCGTATATGCGATTCTGAAAAATGATTTTAATAAATACTTGTTTTGAGTTTTATTTTCTATATTTTGACCCTACTTGGATATTTCAACTTAAATAGTTCGTAGAGTTATTCAAGATTTCCTATAGATTATTTTAAATTATGATACCATTATCAATACCATAATTTAGAAAATTAATGGGTTAATGTTTATTTTACCCGTCAGTGGTTTTGAAAAACAAAATTGTGCTTTGGTCCCAAATTGAAGGCCAATATTTCATAGAGTTACTGAATTTAATAGGTACTCTATTTGCGAGTGTTCTGTCGTGTTCTTTTAGCGTAGAATCTGTTATCACTAGGCAGCACGCTTAAAAAATTAACATGAATGTAGTCATATAAAAAGTTAATTTTTATGTTCATTTGCCAATCTACGCTGGTATGAGTAAACCAAGTGTTGTCATATAAAGAGGATTCGAAGCGCCCTTAATTCAAGTCCCATATATTTCTGGTCAGGCTATATATATATATATAGCCTGACCAAGAATATATGGGACCTCGCCATATTGCGGAAAACAACTGGAACTAATTTCTTTTACTGGCAACAGAAACCTTATATCGTCATTGACATGTCATTAATTGTCATAATGATAAGTGTCAAAGTGGACACGTAATAAAATTTTCGACCAAGTGCAATTTTTATGTGATAAAAATAACGAGAACTGTTCGTTTTCGTGAAAGTATAGTGGTTTAACATGTGTTGTAAGCATTTTTCGACAAGAAAGTCTATGTGATCACCACGGTTTCTTTAAATTAATTACTGATACAGTTGTCATCACGGATTTTTGGAATGTCATATAGTGCGAATAGCGAAAATTGGCTACTGATGGCTACGGAGAATATTTTATTAACGATTTTGAAAAATGAATATAATAAATACTTGTTATAAGTTTTATTTTCTTTATTTCAACCCTAATAAAATTACGATAAATTATTTAATACAATACAAAAAACAAAAATTATAAAAAGGGTCCTTGTGGTGAGGTTCCCAGGATGCTGGCAGCATAACCGCGCTTGATAGCGATGCTTATACGCTGGTAGCTGCCAGCTCTTAGGTCACCACTGATGTCAGTCAACTAGCCTCTTGGAAATCTCTTTGAAAAAAGAGCGTTGGGACCCCCACGAACCCAGTGTTTTGACTCCAAACGGTACAAAGTGGTACCGGGAGTCGATCTGCCTATAAATGTACATTTTAAATTTTTCGGCACTTGTCGCAGCCAAACCAGCACCACGACTTGTCCCGGGCAGATGAGAGGCTGCAAGGGTGTCGACACAGGTAGCGTCCCACACAAGAGCCCGATCCATTCGCCAAGGAACAAGTGACATCCCGTCTGGTCTCTTGCCATCATCACGCACGATACCGTTCGGCTCGAGTAAAGCCGGCACGTTGATAGAGGCAAGAGACCGACGGATGGTTTTTTTTTATTTTATTTTTTTATTATTATAACACGCAGACCTATGGCGACTCGTAGAGTTGAGTCCAAAAGGGTTCCCACGTTGGCCGAAGGATAGGCCTGAAGCCAGTATCCTGCATCCTTGGTGGAAACTGCTTTTAGTCTGGCTAGATCCGCGTTGTCAGTGCTACTGTCAATTAGACTTTTCAAAAGAGACTCACAAGAAATTTGGTCCCAACTCCTTTGAATTTTAAGATCTGAAGGGAATTTTGACAGATATACCATTTCCCAAGCACTCTAGCCTCGTCCAAGCACACCACTTCGAAGTTTGCAGTAGAAGGCTGCAGGATACTTGCAACGAGAGTGGACGTGCTGTAAGATGAGTATAGAAAGGCAGGTAAGGAGACACTGGAAATTTTGCGCGACCCAATCCCACCAAAACGGATAGGAAGAGACGCTTGATCCCTAGACCGTTCCAAAAGACGAATGTTCAGAATCTTTTCCAAATGTGTTTTAACTAGATTGTCTAAATTATTAGTCAAATTTTGAAATTTCTAAATAGGACAGCAACGAATAAGATAATTAAATTTAGGAACTAAGAGACAGGATTCTAGTATACCTAAAGAGAGCCGAATGAGCGTTGATTTCCAAAAGGCGGTCTGAACACTCATCAATTGTATGAAATTTTTGAATTATTCTAGAAAAGTCTATAAAACCAGTGTCAGCGTCACCTCCTAGTGTCCCATCGTCTAAATACTATAGGTACTACATTAAATTTTGAGAAAAAATTTTAAATGAAGGGGTTAATAGCCAAACTGAAAATGGCAGGTCCAAGAGGGTCACCTTGTTGACAGCCTATAGCGGAGGCAGTTTCATTACATTTGTATAATAATTGTGTATAATATTTAATTAATCTGTAATTCATTTCAAGAAACTGTGTTGATTAAACAGATTTCTTTGTCGAAAGTGACTAAAACACATATAAAACCACTTTTCTCTTACGACAGCGAATAGTGGCATTTTTAACTTATAATAATATCACAAAGGTACTCGAAAATTAGATCACGCTTGCTCTTTGACACTAATCATTAAATACAAATAATGACATGACAATGGTGATTTGTGGTTTCTGTTGCCAGTAAAAGAAATTAGTTCCATTTGTTTTCCGCAATATGGCGAGGTCCCATATATTTTTGGTCAGGCTATACTATTTAAAAAAAGTTCCTGCCTGACCAAAAATTTAGGGGACCTCGCCAGTTGCGGAAAACAACTGGAACTAATTTCTTTAACTGGCAACAGAAACCACAAATCGTCATTGTCATGTCATCAATTGTCATAATGATTAGTGTCAAAGTGGAATCGTGATCTAGTTTTCAAATATAAGATATTTTTATGAGTTAAAAACGCCGAAAACTATTCGCTGTCGTAAAAGAAAAGTGGTTAAACATGTGATGTAAATGATTTTAGTAAGCGAAATTCAATTTGATTTCGTAAAAACTTGCAAAATAATTGCTTAAGTTATAAAAATAATTATATGTGATGTATAGCCTGACCAGGAATATATGGGACCTGAATTAATGGCGCTACGAATCTTCTTTATATGTCAACACTTGATATAATCATACCAGCGAAGATTGATTCTTTACATTAATGTTACATTTTTAAGCCTGATAACAGATTCTACGATACAAGAACAAGACAGAACACTTGCAAATTAAGTTACTTATTAAATTCAGTGGCTCTTTGTATGTAACATTAGCCTTGAAAGGACTAAATGGGGCCGGCAATGGTCAAAGTGGCGCTAGTAGCACAAAGTCCAATAACAAAGCTGTTTTTGTATGAAATTAGTGAATTTAGACCATTTTATTTTAAGATATGTACATTCATTTAGATTTTTTTCTGTAGGTGTAAAAGTTAACAATATATTACAAAGTATCTGATTAGATCACAAGTTCAAAAACTTAATTTCAACTGTGGACAAATCGCGCAATACTAATTTAATGTTATCTATGATGTTTTTGAACTTACAATTTACTTCTTTTTGATCTGATAACAATGAATTCACATTTACTAAAAGGTCAGTCACTTGGCGAAATCGGTCGTTTTCATCAAACTTTCTACTCCTTAGAAGAAACATAGGTATCTGATCAAAAAGGAGTAAATTGTGAGTTCAATAACAAAGATGTGTTTATTTATCTGAATTTCTTGTTATTTAACTTTATTATCACTTATCTCAAATCTTTAAACTTAGCAGAAGCCAAACTGCCGTTTCTAATGTAGACATTTTACTATGACCCTTTTTCTTTATGTCGAGATTTCTCCAATCCTTCTCAAACGTCTACATTTCTGCACCCCTTCGCAACATCGTGGGTACAGTAGTAGGAAGCATACTACAGGATCATCGAATCTCAAAGAAAGAAGAGGGACTCAGTTTACGTTTGGTGTTATAAAACTGACAAACCGGCATAAGTATCGTGGTCCTGCTGTTATGGTTTTATGCGAAGGTGTGCTACAGGCGTAAAACCATTGTCAAAATAGCAAATATCTCGCATTTTATTAATTTAAGTCCACTTTTGAGTATTTTCCCGCTGAATATATTTCCCAATATTTCCGTTTTGTCCCATACTTTCCCGTATTATTCTTTTCCATCCCATTTTTTTCTTTCCCTTGCCCATCGCTATGTGTACCAAATTGTAAAGAAACTAAAGTCAACCAGTTTCCTCGAGATAAGAAATTTAATTAAGTCTAGGTTCCTTCCACGTAAAAAAGTGCGTCCTTTTTTCAACTCATATTTTTTAAGTGGAATACATGTTTCAAAGCTGAAAATTAACATGAAATCATAGCAAATTAAGAAATTCCAAGTTTATCTCGGCTTTGATAGGGATTCATACAGTGGTGGCGCCATGTGAGATCAGTTTTCACTTGCCAACCCCATTTGAATGATTATTGCTAGTGGGCAGAAATAAAATAACATGCTGTTCTTGTAAACGATATTATTTATAATGCTTTCAGACTATTGCATATATTTTAAATGAATTTTTTCAAAACTTCTAAGGACTATTTCAATATAATTTCTGAATAGGGTTAAAATAAATAAAATAAAACTCTAAAAACAAAAATACTTGTTATTTTTCATAATTACTATTAAAATATTTTTCGTTACAATCAATAGCCAATTCTCACAGTTTGCACTATATGACGTTGCAAAAATTGTGATTGACAACCAAATCGGTAATTCATTTAAAAAAAATATGTTGTGTTATGTTTAAGTCACATATGACTTAAACACTCTAAATAATACACTAAAAATAATTCCAATTTGGTGCAACTTTCAAAGCCAATGTTACAAAGAGTCACTGGCTTTTTACATAATTTGCGAGTGTTCTGTCTTGTTCTTGTATCGTAGAATCTGTTATCAGACCTATGAATGTTACATAAATGTAAATATATAAACAGTTTTTTATATTCAGTTGCCCATCTACGCTGGTATGATTATATCAAGTGTTTTAATTAAAGAGGATTTGTAGCGCCCTTAATTCAGGTCCCATATATTTCTGGTCAGGCTATAAGCAATTTGTTTGCAAGTATTTTGTGAGTCACAAATTGTGACCCATCTGATGCAGTACCGTTACCATGAGTTTACAGCGGTTTAACTCGCTAGCGACGACGTAAAAAAACTGTATAGAAAATTGCATAGCGCCTCTAGCGGTTACTTGGAGAACTAAAATGTCTATACACTTTTTTTACGTCGTCGCTAGCGAGTAAAACCACCGTAAACTCATGGTAACGGTACTGAGGGCTTAATGCGAGTTTTCATGCTCTCACCCTCGTCCGTGTGACAAAAAATTGGTCAGTCAAAAAACAGGTTTCGCCAACTAGCTAGGGCTAGGGGCCTAGCGGCACGTTGGCGAAACCTGTTTTTTTCTATGACACTCAGTCAATTGACAACATTTCAAAAAATTTACATGCACTTTTTTATTTTTTTCCACAAAGTAAAAAAAGAAAACATACCTACGTATTTTTTCTTTTTTATTTCTTTTCATTATTTCCCCTTGAATTAAATTATTTAAAAAATCTCCATTCCAAAAGAGCGGAAGTACAAGAGTAAGGATGTGCGACTTCACGCCTTCGCCATATTTTAAAAATTAAAAAAATAACTGACGTCTATAGGGTTGTATTTGGTAGCAGTAAGATATCGATTTCGATAGTAAGCACGTATTTCAAAATACACAAGTTTAAGTAGGAAAGTAGACGAATAAACTTAGTGATTATTTTCATACAAACACAATCTTGTTAACAAAAGCTTACGTTGAAATTTTCCTTACTTAATTTTTTATGAATTTAGAATTCATAAAATGACATGCCATGACATAAAAACCAAAAACATCAATATTATAATTAAACGAACTTTTATGATTTTGTCACCAAATCAGATAGTGAATGCATTTTTAGCAATCCTAAAATTACTGTAATGTAACTATCGATAACTAGGTGGACTTCCTATCGATCTGATACTTCTATAGAACAACACTACCATTATATCTCCTTTCACAAGTACAATGTTTTTGCCTCTCATTCACTCGTCATAGTGTCAGTGTCAAATGTCAATGTCATAATGACAGCTTGCTTGAATGTATGGTATGTGTGCTTTTTTTACGTACGGCCAGACAACCAGGCAAAGGCATGTACCCTTATAATGCCAGTATCATAGTACCTGTCAGTTTTTTTTAAGTATCTCTGAAATAAAGCGTAAAAAAATTTTGAAATATTTTTAAAGTATAAAGCATCGCCAAATCTCGAAATGGTTTTCGAATTTTAGCACCTTTATAAAAATGAAATGTTTTCAATTGTGAGCGCGTGTGAGTAACAAATGAAACTCCGCTCTAGGCCTTCTGAGCACGTTTCTATTTTCTACGTTCGTAGGTAAAGCTTGGCGAAAAATTGTTTGTAAACTAAACAATTTCTATAATAACAACACTATTTGCCTGTCAGGTTATTTTCAGAGAGTTATTTCAAACTTAGAGTGGATAGAACATGATCAGTGATCACACGGATGAAGGTTTGCGGTTAGCGAACTGACCTCTATAATACAAGTACGCTGGACTGCATACTGTCTACCTAAAAATGAAGCTATTTGATTATCGCCTTTTTGGCGCTGTCGGCTGTAGTAAGCGTGTGTTGACCATCCACGGAACTAATAGTAATAAAGAGTTGAAGCAATTACTTTTTTTTTAGTTCCCTGGACACTCGGTGGGGGCGCTTTGATTCGGCACAAAAATTATCTGTTATTTCTTAGAGAATGTTTAGTCCAGAGGCAGCGTACTAAGTACTACAAGTCTTGTATTATAGAGGGCCTAGTGCGAGGCATTTCATTTGTTACTCATACGCGCTCACGATCGACTGAGTGTCATAGAAGAAAACAGGTTTCGCGAACGTGCCACTAGGGGCGCTAACCAAATTTCCATACAAATTTTCGTCACACGGACGTAGTTGAGAGCATGAAAAAACTCGCACTAAGCCCTCAGTGGGTTATATCTTAGAGTAGATATAATAAATAATAAATCTATCTACTCTAAGGGTTATATAGCGCGTGAAAAACTCGAACCAAGCCTTGTATACTTCATGTATGCACCGAGCCCTCCTTCTGTCAGTCAGTGGTCAGTGCTGTCACCAACCGACGACGACATGACATCTGTCATGTGAATGTCATAGTAGAACGAGTCGGTCAAGTTGTTTTTGTATTGATTGAATCGAAAGTAATTTCCTTTATGCATAACCTTTATAATTAGTGGTAATTTCTTGTTTGAAGTGCTACCAGTCTTTAGTAGCATTTTATTTTGTGTTTTGACCCTGAGTTGCTTATTCTGAGGGGTGCCTGAAGGGTAAGAAAACATTTCCTTACTTCAGGTTGTACAACACGATTAATGTGCCTTTTGAGATTGAGGATACTTAAAATAACTTACGCGTACACAAATTTCTTGCTTACCTAGATATCATTTAATTCCATGTGCTCTATAGCTTTCATTTGTATCATCACTTGGTTATCTTTGTATTACGTAGGTACTTCCATGTTAAAAAGATCAAGTGAGCCATATGCGAATATGCAAGATTTCTCTGCCGGAGGAGTCGGACTCGGAAAGAGAAATCTTGCAGTCTATGGATATCCATAACAATAACACTGACATATGAAAACAAAATTGTAAAATAATATTATTTTACAGATTTTTTTTGGTAATGTTGAGGACAGCAGGTAGTTGAGGAGAAAAATAGAGAAAGCTGAATTCATTGCAATGTGTATAGCCAAGAAAATGGAGATATTATTGTAGTCATTTGTTCCAGGTCATATTTTATGTAGGTGCCTATGAATTGCAACAAGAACATACTTAATATATTAGAGAGCACCACACTAATAAATATAAAACAACTTCTACCAATATGATGTAGTCCATTGGTTTTTTTATAGGTAGGCATACATATAGGTTGTATTAGTAATGTAGTTTTAGCATCTATTCTGTAGCAGTCTTGTCCTAAGATTGTATGTGAGAAAAGACATGCTAAGTCAATAAAATCTCGGCAAAATATGAAGAAATGCTGATTGATATATTCTGTCTTCTCAACAAACTGTCATTTTTAATTAATGATTGATAATAAATAGTAAACAGAATCAGGATTAGGTACTGTCATTTTAGAAATCTGAATTCTGAACCTTGTTGTATTATGGTTGTTACATCAAAAGTCCATTTTTCTTAGCGTGTCAAACATTGTAAACAATCTTTTCATGACTTCTAAAACTAATACTGTTGAAAAAAAAAATTACTAATAGCTCTAAAAAGCTGCATATATTAAACCATAAACCAATATTAGGATGTAATTTATGTGTCTATCTTATTTTTAAATAAATAATTTTGTTAAAAAGGAATGTCAAGATTTTTTACAATGTTGGACAAGCAATGAAAATCGGACCTTAAGGCTTGACTTTTAGTCAAGGATAGTTCAGGACAATTTAGTTTATGAGTATTAAGGGTTACATGTGAATGAATAATTTAGTTTATAACCTCTGCAAAAAGTAATGCATACTTTGTTTCAAATCTTATCTCCGTTTTAATTTTAAAATAAACAAATTCTAAATTTTTATCATCATTACATGTTATGAGGCAGACAGTATCAATTTACATTGATAAATAAAAAAACAATCATACTGCCTTGGCTTTACTTTATTATGAGTTATTTCATGTTGAATGAAGCTTTATTTTCGGACGGACACTTGTAGTCCTAATTGAGACTAATATCTTCAATATAAATGATGAGCCATATGGTGTTTGCTACTACTAACTAGCATGCAGACTATTTTGGACTCTAATGCATATTGTATTAAGATTTCTTGCATCTTTTGCTTTTGCATTTTGTCCACTGTTTACATTTGTGTAAGTCTGCTGTCATGGATATTTTTTCCAAACTACTATCTCCAACTGTAAAATAAAAACCTGATGAACAGTGCTATTAGCTGATGATTTCAAACTATCTCATGTGTGTATCAGTAATAACCTTGTATTATGCCTACTTTGTTTTCCTTATCTAACATGAGATTAAATTATTATCAGGAAAGAATTTGGGAGTGTGGTATAATAATAACCCATGAAATCATTTAACAAACAAGTAGTAAAGTCAATCACTCTTATTATGCAGAAACATACATGATTAAGATGAGATCTTAGTAAAAAATCTAAAATCTTACTCATTTGCTATATGAAATTTATTTTAGTAATCTTAACATTGTGTATGAGTTGTTCCATGTTATGTTTTTATTTATTTATTGAAGAAAACCAACAGCTTATAATAAGTAGTTTTACAAAGGGTTAATATTACAAAAAATAAAGCCAAAGTGTTTTCGTAACCTTCGGTAATGATAATGTTGATTAGTTATTATAATGAGTTCAATAGCCTCAAAGTGGTTTACATTTATCTTTATTGTTATTGCTAGACAGATTATTCAGGCGTGTTACAAAAGGCACAGAATAAATACTAGGTAGTACCTGTGACTGAGAGTAGATATTGATAGAAGAAACATTAGCAATATTTTAAAACTTGGCCAATTGCACCTTTCTCTCTTCATAACCCAAGGTTAGCTTAACAAGGGAGATAAACCGTCATCTTATTTAAACCACTTTTACGAGTAATCGAAATGACAGCTTTAGAACCATGAGACACCTAAGCTAACTTGGAGTAACTTTGGGTTAAGGAGGTGTTAAGTATTTTTTTATTATTGTTGCATTTCCCGAAAGGTACTTAATTGTCCTAATTTAATATTAAAGCGGCAAGCTCGGAACATGTGTTCCGCCTCTGTGGGTGGTCCTGTTGACTCATGGTCTCGCCAATATCACGTGATGTTTTTCTTTTCGTGTCTACTCGGGCGTTTTATTTTTCAGGGCCAATATTCAGCGACTAACATAGCATTATCATGTGTCCCTTTTTTGCGATTTGTGAAAAAAACAATATTTAATTTCACATACGAGAGAAAAAAAAATACTTTACTTGTACGACGGAATGTAACCCCAAAAATATATATTTTTTAAATTTTATTTTACCACTTTCGCGGTGTGTGATCCCTTTTCTCTTTACGATTTTAGAAAAAACAAACACATAAAAACATTGCTGAGCTAACACTCTTCAAGTTTTACCAGCTTAAATGCTTTCACTCACTGTTATCAGTTATTTAACACCGGCCAAGTGCAAGTCGGACTCGCGCACGAAGGGTTCCGTCGCATTATCTACTTCTTCTTAGTCACTTTACGGAATTTATTCTAAGGATTTTGTATTTGGTTCAAAATATTTAACACCCAAGATTAACGAATATTACTGCTAAACAAATAAAGTAATCTTAACCACTATAGTTTTCCTCTAAAATTTATGAAATGCACTATAATCAGCTTTCTAGTACTAACGGTCTCTTATAAAAACCTCGGACAGACAGACGGGCACGATGAAACTATAAGGGTTCCTTGTCGGAACTACCGAACCCTAACAAACGGCTTATGCTTCTAAAAGTAACTTTAAAGGCTAATAGCTGCGCTGCTTCTTCTCAGCACTATATCTTGTCTCAAAAAAGCAGGACAAACGACATTTAAGTCACCTACAACGTGTAATTATTCTGATATTTTTTCTTGTTTGGGTACAGCTAGAGAAAACCATGCTGATAGATTCCTTTTCGCATTTAATTTGTCTGGAATCGGACTGCCTTAAAATCAATACTTCTCGTAGTTAAAATAGCATCAGCCTCCACTCCCGCTGGCTAATGAATTTGTAAATTGTCGAATAGTTGCATACTGCATTCGCTGGCCGCGGGGGCTAGCCTATTTATAGTGCCCTCCCAGCTTCTCAATTAGCACCTTGAGCGCAACTCAAGCTATCTTCGAGAGCGTAAGTAAGACGCTTTTTTGTTAACTCGCAACAACGAACCCATTCATCGTGTGCCACGGGAATATACAAGGCGTGTCAGTCGAGGCGGACTTGATTTTTAGTGAACTTGTCCGCGGTTCACCATAAGAGTACAATATATGTACACGTTTTCAAAGATTGCAGAATTGAGTACAGTAGGTAAACATGTTTCTTTAGGAATAACATAAATCAAGTTTTTGCTCCATCAAAATGTAGGCATTATAAACTTAATTAATATACTATTTTCAGAAACTTTCTCACATAAAATATGCTTAACCTTAGCCTTCTCACTTTCACTCGTCCGTCAAGCTATGTAAACACGCAAAATAAAGGTACATTTCACTTTGATTACGTGTTCATTGTTCTCACAAAATTTTGAGATACGTGCTAACGTTTTTACATTTTCTTTCAAACCCCGCATCACGCAATTACGCTCTAGGAGTAGCTGTACAGCAAGCAGCACACCAGACTATACATTTTTGACGCAAAATGACCCATATTAGTACTGCATAAGATGCCACAGTTTATCCCCGACTGCGGAAAGAGGGTTATGTTTTTCGAGAGTATGTATGTATGTATAATTGTTTGGCACGCCCTACAGCCCAAACGGCTCGACAGTTTTTGACATATGAGGTGTCGTTGAATTTGTCAAAATTGTGAGAGTGACTGTTTACTACAATATTTTGATTTGTTTGTGTACCCTATTGATACTACGCCGCGCACACTCACACGCATACCTGCCTTATTTCTATTTGTTTAAAACGTACCGTGAGAGCCCCGGAGATCGAGTCGACATCGAGACGTTCCCTATAGTACACATGTACTAGACTGACCAGAGTGCTTTCGCCGCTTGTGTATCCTGTGAAGCTCCTTACAGACATTTCGAGTGATTGTGGCCTGTGAAGTGATACCTGAACCCTGAAAGCTGATGTGGCAAGTACCTAGCTATAAGTGCTCAGACCTGACTGATTTTCCACCTATCATTGTCGCCCTCCACGTGTAATCCACTGCCTAAACTCTCAAACATTTTGGTAGCAGAGCGTAGTTATTTATTAGGACCCCTTGTTAGTAACGTAATTTGTTTAATTGAGAGTTATTTATTTGCTACTTTCCTTTGTAATTTGAACAAAACGTCTCGTCATATACCTAACCTATTTACAGTAAATTCCTTAATAACATTCGAGTACAACCCCTTTTACATAAGTGTCGATTAAATCGATTTGCGCGTTAATTACCTACCCTTTGAGTGCAAGTGAGGTGCGCGAGCGCTTTGTTTCCCTATTGATTACGCCATTACCGCGTGACCGCGTGCGAGTTGTTTACGAGTTACGTTTGCCATACCCGGTGCATCTGCGCCGTCCCTTACTATTTGTTCCTTTACGCATCCTATTGAAATCTTTTGTGAGTTTAATTTAACTACCTTGTTTCTTGCGATTTAAAGTAAATAAAATGTCGGATACCGAAACCGGCAACGAGACCGTAAGGGCCGTACTTTACACGGATACAGCTGAATACCGTGAAGCTATAGGTGAACTCCGTTATATTAGTGACTGGGTTGATGATTCCCACCGAGTTCTTGAGACCTTTTCCTCCAATCGTATGCGAGCGCGTCTTTCCGACCTGCCGCTAATGTGCGATAAGTTTTCTGCCGCTTGTTCCAAGCTGTTAGGTAATCTCGATCCTGCGATTTATGAACAAGAATATGTGCAAGTTAAGAACGAGATGCGCGTAGTAAGGGAGAAAGTAGACGACTTAAAAATTAAGTTAGACGAAATACGACCTCACCAATTTGAGACGTCCCTTACTAGCACCCCCTTCAAGGAGAATAAATCTCTGGCTATTGATAACCCGGCTAGTAAATTGCCTGAGCTACCTATACCTAAGTTTGATGGCCGTCCCGATAGTTGGATCAGTTTTATAGACCAGTTTGATAGCGTGGTGGACAACCAGCCTAGCCTTACCGACTCCCGACTTTGAAGCTACACTATTTAGTGGGAGCCTTATCGGATGAACCTCGTCGATTTATACAACACCTCAAGATTGAGGCGGGCAATTACACCGTGGCCCGTGACCTCCTAAAACGAAGGTACCATAACCTTCGTGTTTTAGCGGATACCCACATAGCTCAAATAATGATGCTCCCTATTATAACGCCTAAACTTTCCGGGTTACGTGTGTCGTTCCAGAACCCCCTGCTTTCGACTTATCGATGCTTAGAGAGATTGGAACTTCCTGTTAAACATTGGTCATACCTATTAGTTCACTTATGCCTTGCTAAACTGCCTTCAGAGTTAAAATCGAGATTTGAACGTCGTTATGGCGATAATCCTAATCACCTCCCTACTTTTGATCATCTTATTACCTTTCTTGAGGATGAATGTAGGCACCACGACAATGTAGGTAGTGCTTCTGTCGTTGACACTACTACCCCCCCTACTGTGAGCTCCCCTCGTTTGCCTAAGCCTAACGCGCGTTCCCCACCTCCTTCAAGAGCCTTTGTTACCTTTGCGACGACATCTAAATGTCACCTTTGTAATAGTACTTCGCATTACTTACGCGAGTGTCCCGATTTTATTCACCTTCGTACTTGTCAACGTGTTACTTTTGTAAAAGAAGCCCGACTGTGCTATCAATGCCTGGATAAACACTCCATATCCCAATGCACGCGAGATTATCGCTGTCGCACGTGCCGTCGTTCCAGTCATCACACGTTACTGTGTTATGATGACTCCTTTCCTGTGAATTACGATCGCGAGCGCTCATACCGAGACGTCGCGGCCTTAGCTTCTAACCAACCGCGGCAATCTCCACAAAGTCACTTAACGGACCGTGTGTCACCCCCACGTACTGAATGGCACCGTGTTCGCACCCCACCACCTCGTGATTCCCGTGGAGCATCACTTCCCCGTTCGGGCGGGCGATCCCCACCTGCACCCAGCGGTAACCGTACTTATAATGCCCCTCTAGGTCAACGAACCCAGGATGAACGTGCATTTCATCATAAGTACAATGAGGCCCCACAATTCTGACGTTCCATACCCGCTTTTACATCTTTACCTCGCAATTCTCTCGTTCTTTTACCGACGGCCTTGATTCATGTTAAAACCTCGTCTGGATATTATGTGGAAGCGCGTGCCTTATGTGACACTGGTGCTCAGGGATGCCTTCTTACTACTGAGTTTGTTGTTGACTACATGAACTTACCTATCATTCCTTCTCCAGTTCCTGTTCGTGGAATAGGTAATGTTCAAGCAATTAATTCCCCGGGCATTGTATCCTTTTCATTTAAGCCAGTTAATTCTGTCTGTCCATAAATCTCTACCAGTGCAATAGTTGTTGATTTGATTGCTGATACCCTCGCAGAGGTAGACTTACCTAAAAGTGTAATTACCTGTACTAAGCACCTCCCTCTTGCTGACCCTTTATTTTACAAACCTGGTACTATAAGTGTACTTCTTGGAGCTGACGTCATTGGTCGCCTTTTAAGGTCCGAGTTGTTTGTGTCCCCTGATGGCCTCACTGCTATCTCGACGATATTTGGTTATGTCCTGTGTGGTCCTATTTATGGAGGATTTACTGATTTGGAACCCCCCATGACTGGAGTCTCGCTGTCCCAAATAGTTGAAAAATTCTGGAAAAACGAAGAGGCCCCCCAATCTCCAGTTGCGAACCCCTTGGATATAGAGTGTGAAACCTTTTTTAAAGCTACTACCACTCGTGAAAGCGATGGTAGATTTATGGTTAGTCTCCCTTTTCTTCATGATCGTCCACCTTTCGGTGATTCTAAAACCAATGCCTTACGGCGATTCCATAATCTTGAGAAGCGTTTGCAAGCCAATCCTAATTTTCGAGAGAAATATATTTCCTTTATGCGTGAGTACCTTGACCTAAACCATATGTCCCTTTCTTCATATGACTCGACCCGGGAACATTATTTTATCCCTCATCATGGAATTTTTAAGTCTGTTAGTGACAAAAATCGTGTTGTGTTGGTTAAAAACCACTCCTCACCTCCTTCAGACTTTTGAGGCTAATCGTGTCTCCCAGATTAATAATAATAATAATAACATCTAGTGAATGGAGGCACGTCCCAGGCTACATGAACCCTAGTGACTGTGCATCGAGAGGTATGTCAGTCACCCGACTGATCGACCACTCCCTTTGGTTTTCACCTTTGTGGTTGACGCAGTCTCCTGACAACTGGCCCCGTATTACGGAACCTAACCCAAGTAGTGATCTCCCTGGACTAAGTTGTTTAGTAGTCTCTGCCAATGTTCCTACCCCGGATCCCTCATTCTTATTAGAGCGGTATAGTTCTTTCAACAAGCTAATAAACGTGATTTGTTACCTAAGGCGGTTTTTATTTCATAAATCTTACTCGTCCTACCTGAGCCCTGAGGAACGGAGAGATTCCCTTTTGTTTTTAGTGAAAATTGTTCTATTTACCTCCTTTTCTGATGAACTTGATCGCTTACGGCGTGGCGATCCTATCACTAGCTCCCTGAGAAAATTGAATTTATTTCTGGATAACGGTGACCTAATTCGAGTTGGAGGCCGATTACGAAACCCCGATCTATCCTTTGATGCGCGCCCTTCTTCTGCCTAAGAATGGTAATTTCGTGAACATCCTTATTTCACATTACCATCGCGAGAATGCTCATGCAGGTGTTAATGCAATTCTTGCCATGTTAAATAGAGAGTTTTGGATCTTGTCGGCACGCAGAGCTATTCAGCATGTGATTTTTAAATGCCTTTCCTGTTATCGTCTCAAGGCGGCTGTGTCTCAACCCGTCATGGGTGACCTACCTAAAGACCGCGTCACGGCTGCTAGACCGTTTGACGGTGTAGGTACCGATTTTGCAGGACCCTTTTTTACAAAGTTTAGGCCTATAGGAACAAAGGTTAGTGAAAAGTTACCTGTGTGTATTGAGGTTGTGTCGGACCTAACTACTGAAGCCTTCATTGCGGCCTTTTCCCGATTCGTGTCGCGTCGTGGTGTGCCTCGCCTAATCCGATCCGATTGCGGTCAAAATTGCATCGGTGCTAACAATTACCTGAAAGAGTTAGAGTGTTTCCTGTCTCAAAACCAAGCGGCTATTGGTTCTGAGCTTTTAAAGCGGAACATATCCTGGGTTTTCGATCCTCCTGTTTGCCCTCATTGGGGAGGTCTTTTTGAAGCTGCGGTTAAATCGGCGAAATCGCACCTAAAACGAGTAGTAGGCGATTTACGTTTGAAGAGCTGACCACTGTTTTTGCTAAAATTGAAGCAGTTTTAAATTCACGCCCATTGTGCCCACTTTCTCCGGACCCTAATGATGTCGAAGTGTTAACTCCCGGTCATTTCTTAATTGGACAACCCTTAACTGCACTTCTGGAGTACCCTTATAAAGACGTAAAATTGCATCGCCTTACACGGTTTCAGCTAATCCAACAAATTATCCAGCACTTTTGGTCTCGCTGGCATTTAGAATACTTAAATACATTACAAATTAGAAATAAATGGACCTCTCCTTGTGATCCTCCTAAAGTGGGTGAGCTAGTACTCATAAAAAATGACAACCTTCCCCCTTTGCAGTGGCGTCGTGGACGCATTATTAATTTATACCCTGGCCAAGACCGGGTTGTTCGTGTGGTAGATGTTAAAACTCCTACCGGTAGCCTAAAGAGATCTTTGACGAAATTAGTTCGTCTTCCTGTCCAGTGAACTTCCTTTCCCTTATCTTCCTAACCTTCTCGTAAACACTTGACGTGTTTAGGGCGGGCGATATGTTTACTACAATATTTTGATTTGTTTGTGTACCCTATTGATACTACGCCGCGCACACTCACACGCCTACCTGCCTTATTTTTATTTGTTTAAAACGTACCGTGAGAACCCCGGAGATCGAGTAGACATCGAGACGTTCCCTATGACACATGTACTAGACTGATCAGAGTGCTTTCGCCGCGTGTGTATCCTGTGAAGCTCCTTACAGACATTTCGAGTGATTGTGGCCTGTGAAGTGATACCTGAACCCTGAAAGCTGATGTGGCAAGTACCTAGCTATAAGTGCTCAGACCTGACTGATTTTCCACCTATAATTGTCGCCCTCCACGTGTAATCCACTGCCTAAACTCTCACACAGTGACCTAGGCTATAAAAAATTTAAAAATGGCGCCCGTAAATAGAAATAAATGGGGGAGGGACCTCTAGAAATGGAGGCTGAGTGAATTTAGAGCACATACCTACCTCTATATTACATTGCAGATTACTCCAATCTACTGACGAGACGGCTGACTTTCTAACATGGGGTCCCGACTGCTACAATTTTTAATATGGGTACCAATTTAACCCGGGTATGACCTCTTTCTTTTGTTTTAGGGTTTTTTAATTTCCAGTTACACAGAAACGCAGACGGGTTTTTTAGATTTTTAAATTACCGTTTTTTTACCTCTTGACGTTCTGTCGTCCGCGCAACAAGCAGCTACTATAGCTACTGTGTACGTAATGACTACCTAGTTACAAACAGGTAACTGGTGATGTTGCATTGCACTCCTTATGTATAGCACTATATTTCAGTTTCAAATAATATTTAAGCAGCGATAAGTTTGGTTATGTTATAGGGTAAATAGCCTTAATTCAGTTTTAAAACATCCCAGCGATCACCCATAGAATTTTGCTCTAGTCTAAGACGAGCAGTGGTTGCACTGCATTACAGGCATCATTTTTTTTTACATTAAACAAGACTTCAAAGCTTATGTATGGTTAGAGTGAATAGGCTGTTAGGAAGTGAATAGGCTAGGCGAATATGCGGCCAACAATGGGTCATCAGTCATGAATGACTCATCTTCGGCCGCATCGTTACTTACCATCAGGTAAGATTGCGGTCAAATGTCTGTCTCCTAATTAATTTCTAAAAAAAAGAACAGATTTGTCATTTAAAAGCAAGAGACACTTTCCTTCCCACATGGTGATCACTGAGCAGTAACAACTAGGGTTTCTCATTTTCCTACTGCATGGTTCGCTTATTACATAGGTATTAACGCGGTGGATCGTGAAGGGTATTATACAGGCTTTTTATTGCCGCGCCCTCGACTCTACAGAATGAGAAAGTTGAAAGGTCAATTGGGATCCGCATCTTGCGAACGCTTTTGCAAATCCCCGTAGGTAGAAGATTCACAACCTTTGTGCACGTTGTTCTTTAATTTTACGCAGAGTTTACTTACAATTAGGGAATCCAATCCCGCGTAAAAATCGCAATCCCGCAAGCATGCGGGATCAAGGTCATCAATCCCGCGGATCCCGCGGGATTTGCGGGATTGCTTTTGTTTATTATTATTTTAATTAGTGTAGTTAAATGAAAGAAATAAAGACAAGTATTTTTTTATTATTATTATCAATATGAAGCAAAGTTATTACTCATATTATAAATTCACACTTGACCGCGCGCGAAGGTAAATCCCCGTGCACTGTAGGGGAATCCCTAGTCATAGAGTATTAGAATTAAACTGAACTGACATTGATTACGTTCCGTTCCGATACAGGATTCATGCGACACAAAATAGAAATTCAAAACTTATTTAGTTCTGTCTGAGTCAAAATCACTGAACTGAATCAAAATTATTTTCCATATAAACTCTATTTAAAAGTCACGAGTTCTATAGGAAAGTTGTTAAATCACTTATTAATGAGCTGTGCTGAGGTGTCTTATAAATAAATAGATAGTCGCATGAGCCCATTTTTCTTAATATATATATTTTTTCAATCCCGCAAACCTGCGGGATCCCGCGAGTGTAATCCCGCATTTCTGATCCCGCAAAAAAGGTGCGGGATCCCGCGTTTGCGGGATTGGATTCCCTACTTACAATGTTGTAAGTTCTATCTACTCTAAGTTTTAAGTAGTACTCTTTTGAGTTAATAATCCTCACAACTGACGACTTCTTATTCTTTGCTGGTTCCAATGTTAGGTGTAAGACTTTCCCTTTATTCATACGTGTCATGAAGGCGTATGACATTCTGTCTAAGTTTGTCGGCATTTTTGTTCCTGTTTAATAGGTTTATCAGTATCTAGCTAAAGTAAATAAATGAAATGCTTAGACGACGAAGAGGAAGAAGTGATTTAAAATCTCTAAGAGCATTAATTTGTAACTGAATGATTTAATTTCTAAATCTATATGTTAAACACGAGGCAATGATTAGATACTTGTATTATACAAGTTATTTTTCCTTTTCAGATCTCATTACTTAGTAGGTATGCCCGCAATCTTATATCATCGTAATAGACTGCGAAGTTCTGGAGAACCAATCACTAATACTTCTTCATAAAAGCCGACTTACCGCATTGCGGAACGGGATTTTTTTTGTCCATATAATTGCTGGTTGCGAAATCAAATTTTATTAAGCTTATTTGATTTATTATTTAAATGAGAAAACAAAGATTTTTCTTATTTTGACAAACACCTAACAGATCGCAACTTTCAATATCGACTCGATTTCCGATCAAGGTTATGTATGATGGCCAAAAATCTGGCGTATTCACTATTTGGTAATTTGCCAAAGTACACCTGGGGTACTGTGGAATGACTTTTGGTGGCAATGAAAATATTCCACTTTTTAATTGGCGATTAAACGACTGGGGCAAGGCTACTTCGCCTAGAGTTAGCGGCACATTACACATTCCAACATTTCTTAAAGTTCTTTACATAAAATGTGTCATTTTAGGCAGCAAAATTTTAATTTTTATTTGGCTTGACCGTGATAGTCACATCTAGTCCAAGAGTTAGTAATAACCTCGTAATTAGTATGTCAGTATAACACATAAACTGGGTTATAATTATTTTTTCACACTACCTAGGTACTCGGTAATGTTCAATTACACATCAAGTAAACCTGACTCAAAGTGAGTCATTGCATCCCTAGGAACGTAATGTTGTATGAAATTTCATTACGCCTAGGAGGCAAAGTGATATGAATTTCGAATAAGAGTTCATAGAAATGATCACACCAGCCCGTCCCGCACCAAAGAGAACATATTTGAAATTTAAACCTGGCAGCCAAGAATTTTAGCATGAATGGAATGAAAAAAAAAGCGCGCGCTTCTAAAAAAAGAAAAAAAAACCTATGTATATTAAGAAATTACAAACAATGCTTTCGTAAAACTGTCGATTGACGAAGTTTATGACACCGGAGTCCATTAGATTTAAAGCTGCTGGTATTGCTAATAATAATAATTTACTGCCAGAAAAGTCAAAGTATATACTTATACATACAATAAGGTTTTAATAAATATGGTGATCACCAAAATCGTGAAAATAAATGTTTATGCTATTGGCACACGATAGGTGCCTACCTTTTAAGTCATTCTTTGCTTGACATAATTAGGCGGGAAGTGTGTTTGAGGCACATCAAAAATGTTTCATAGCTAACTTTTCTGTAACCTATTTGTGTGCGAAAATCTAGGCTGCAGCACTAGAATTGTGACGGCAGACAGGCGGGCGCCGCGCCACAAGATAATGGTCTCCCAACCCCACGCCATTTATGTAAACGTACTGTAGATCGAGCCTACCTTAGGCTTTTTGACGAAGACGTAAAGTCGCGGACTAGCGTAATCCTAACCTAATTTACACTCTTTCGTTTCAAATACAAGTAGTAGGCAGGCAAGTAGTATGTTACATTTGTTTTTCGTAAGTAGGTATTTCTTTTTTCAATTGACAAAATCACATTGTTACTTAAATTTTGCTGAAACTTTCGTTGAACGCTAATTAGCACAAGTTCAGAAAATAGAAATTTTCTCATATATACCATTATTTCGCTAGATAACGCCAATACAGACAAACTATTAATTTTTAGTCAGTCAGTTGGTATTTTGGTACAGTTAGTTATTAACTATTTAATAAAAGCAGTTTTTATTTACAGTAGATTAAACAAACTTCATTCTCTACTCTCAGACTGTATGGATCATTAAATCTTACAGAAACATCCTGCCAACAAAGACCGCATTTAAACTCTCACTTAGCTATTATTATCATAATTACTTGAAACTCTCCAGTTTAAATTTAGTGTCGATAAGAGCTTTCGGCTATCTTATTGAATATCTTAATCGGAATTTGATCGTTTAAAATCGGGATATAGAGGTAGAACGATATAGGGTGACTGAGGTGCGACGGTGGTAGGAAGGGGAGCCGATGCCGATGGTTCGCGACCCACATTTCCGAACGGGCCCGAAGTTCCGACTTCTTACAGAACCGTTCGCGCCCCTGACACATTGACTCACATTCGGAACCCTCGACCTCGTTAAATTTCAGCATCACCGTCCCGCGTTCATCCTAATGTTCGTAATTTGCTCCTTTCGTTACATAACCAGCGCGACCCGAATGTCTTATGTAAGATAACTTTTATGCCTGAAATTAATTACCTGATTGTTTAGAGTACACCCGATCAATTTTTTTGAATTTATTTCATTTTCATCTAACATATTTTTTGCTGACGAAGAAGTAAAGAAAAGAACATTAACTTTCCAAATTGAATATATAATAAATAAAGTAAAAAGCAAAAAATGGTATACATTTGAGTGCGAAAAATTATTTTGTCAATGCACATTTATCCACAAGTCTCATTGTCGGGTGATCTACATCATTAAATCTAATCCAATTTCGTTGGACTCCGCTGGCGCTGGCTTCTTAGTATTATATAAAAGTATCTAGTCAAACTCATTAATAAACCAAGGCTTAATGGACAAAGTCCTTTGCCACTAGCCAATTCATTGCTTTTCCGAATCATGCCGAGGATTCGTCCTTCAGTGTTAAGCCGAGTCAGGGATGTTTAGGAGAGTGCGCGCGCACCCTCTTCGATCCGGCCTCCGGCTCTGCTCGTTTGAATGAACCGATTGGTCACTCACAGAGGCCACAGTCACGTGTGTGGCGATATCTAGAAGTTATTCATCACACAAATTTAGGACATGTAGTCTGTATCCTTTCTTCCTTGCCTGGGTGGGGATATGCTTGACTTAATAATGTCATTCTCATATTCGTTTTATTTTCATTCTTCAGACCCGAGCTCACCAATTTTTTTAAAACTTTAACCCGATAAAAGATATGCTAATTCGTCCATTTGTTAGTATTAATTTGCTATAACTGGTAAGTTTAGTCGGACACATATAAATTAAATTAAAATTTAATTAAGGTACACAAAATACATTAATATTTATTTCATTAAATTAACCGCCTGATTAAAAATTAAACATGTCATTGTGTTAGTGAACTCCAGGCTTGAGGCTCTTTGGTTGTATGGGATGTTTTCTGATTTTAATTTAATAATTCATTTTTAAACTGAACATACAACTTATTATTTTGTGAATATTTCAAGCGTCTACCTGACCTGTTGCCGTTATTGATATATAAAACAAAAACAATAAAAAAACATGTTTGAACAAACAGAACATTCTGTGAATATTTTGTGGGTCTATCCGTTGCCGTTATTAATATCGAACAATAAGTCAGGTTTGTTGAGGAGCCCCACCTAAATATGTATATTCTGTTTTTAGTATTGTTGTTATAGCGACGAGAGAAATGCATCATCTGTAAAAATTTCAACTGTCTAGCTATCACGGTTTATGAGATACAGCCTGGTACCGGAGAGATAAACAGACAGACGGGCTGCGGAGTCTTAGTAATGGGGGCCCGTTTTTACCCTTTGGGTACAAAACATCAGAAATCGACGGCGAAGGTAGGTACTTTGTATGAACCAATAGTTTTTTTAAGGAGACAGAAAAACGGTGCGTTACGTTTTCTGTAATTAAATGACTAAGTCCCGTGTTCATCTATCCTCAAACAACCGTTGAACTTCAATTGACAGTTAATTTGACAGAATTCCCATAAAAATATGCCCAATAATCCTAAACCAGCTGATCAAAAATTAAACATATGTTGGTGAACTCCAGGCTAAAAAACAAACACGAGCAAATTATATTTATCAATGAATCGAATATAATAATAATGTGTCAACTTTACAATCAGATTATTATATACGAAAATCAGGATTCTGAAGCAATGGATTTAAATCTGTCAAGCGAAATGCTTGTAACTGAGACGATTAATTGTAAGTTCACTTTTAACAGAATTCTCATACAAAATTAGTCAAATGATGCTTAACCGGCTGATTAAAAATGTGTTGGTGAACTCAGTACTAAACGATTTCTTGATAATTTAACATAGATAGATACTCTTTATTGCACACCACACACAGTATCAATTTACATAAATGTTCATACAGAATAGTACAATTTAGGCGGTCTTATTGCTGAAAGCAATTTCTTCCAGACATCATAACAAATTAACATTCAATTGTTTGAGATTCCTATCTTATTGATAACATTATTTTGGTCATCTTACTACCAAAAACTACCAATACCAAGTGTAACCAAACAAAAAAATGGTATACGTATCTATAGGTAGATATTAGGTAGGTATGCCAGTAAACATGTCCCTAATTGTGCATTTATGTAAGCTGTTAAATAAATGTTTTATAATTTTTTTCCTAGGCTCAATGCTTATTAAATATTTCGTATCTTCTTAATCGTGTGGATCTCCATTATAAAGCCTACTAAACGTACCTATGTGCCTGCATTGTGGTTTATGAAAATGGTTAGGGTGGTGAAATTTTGATGATGCCAGATGGTTACTAATTCAAATACTTTATCAACACGCGTGTATATATACTTTATACTCTGTTGAACCCCGACAGACACATTATAATGACAATAGAGTTGTTTTCACAGCCTTGAGGCACCAATTCATTGTTTCTCAAATGGCATCTGATTATTACACGCGATCAATAAATACCAAAATATTCGCCGTCAATAACCTAACGGGCAACGGTAGGGTTACTGGTATCTTGTAAAATAATTAGTATTACCTTCTAGTTACGTCTTTTACGCTTTGAATGAGAGCTCTGTTTAGAGTTTTCAAAAATTTCAGTAATAAGGTCAAGCTCAATGTCAAAGTGGGGCAGTGTGACGTGCGGCCGTATGTACCTTTGTAACAAAGCTTTTAGACAACAATTCTTCCCATAAAATAATTAAAAAATGTATCTCAATTTATTCTTGTTGCATGTATTACATCACTTATTAAATCTACTCTGTCATGCAAAATTAGTCTGCTTCAAAACACTACCAAACAGGGCTTTATATTTAGTTGTATTATTATCTTAATCATTTCTCAAATTAAATCGCTCTGTGGCTGATCAGAGGCAGATTTGCAAGTGTCTGTGAGAAAACAGGCTATTTGCGAGCAGTTGCTAATTGCCCAAGATATTAGAACGAACCAAAATCCTTATAACAGGTGGGTGTTTCAATCTTGGCCAGCTTTTGAAACAATGATTTAATGTTTTAGATGCTAACTAATTCAATCCTCAAACATGTACACAGTTTTAACATGTTCGAAAACTGCAACGGTGCAATGCAAATGCTCACTTTGATTCTCTAACGAAGTCACTACTTTACTTTCATTACCTCACAAGCAATTTAAATATTTGAGCAACGGCATCACCTTCCAATAAAATCTGTAAGCTCTTTTATTGATTGGTTTTCTTAGCTTCTAAACTAAAGATTTATAAAGCTTCTCTTGTATGTTGACTTAGGATAGGAAGTATACCCTCTTTTAGTCTTCGGCCATACAGCAGATGGCATGCTCAGAAATTAGATAAGGGGCCCACATCTTCGCTTACCATCTAGTGATATACGCCCAAATGTCCGTCAAATAATAAAAACAAATGTTTTAATACTGCAGGGATGCAGACGCTAATCGTACCACTAAGCAAGCATTAATTTTTGTTTGTTAGAATGATCGTCGCTTACCATCAGGTGAGATACGGCCAAATGTCTGTCAAATAATAAAAAAAATGCTTTAATACTGCAGGGATGCAGACGCTAAACGTACCACTAAACAAGCATTAATTTTTGTTCGTTAGAATGAATTATCTAAAAGCGATGAAATAGGATTTATTTCGCGTGACGTGTAATCCCTTAGTTCGATCATCTAACCGCTTGCCAGTGCTGCGGTGTGGCCTAAGCTTTAGTCTGTAGGCGTATCCCGTAGGCGTATTTAGTTTAGGAGTTATTACTTCTGCCTTGTATAGCCATCTGTACCTATCTATTAATAAATAATCTATCTAATAATACAGCATATATTAGAATCATCCATTAACTTTCTGAGAAATCTATCTTAATCCTTATCGAGAGGAAGTAGGCAAAAATAAATTCCGACGAAGGGATAGCCTCTGGGGTCCCGAGACATCCCTAAGGTGTAAGGACGATGCTGGCCACCACTAGGGAGACGGAGAGCTGCGTTGAACGAACCTCTGTCGCCTCACCATAAGCGTTTTGAGGGAATTCGCTAAGGTTTTAGTTACTATACCTGGTGAAGCTGTCCTACATAACCTGCTGCTATCCTCACCTGAGGCCTTACTCCGGTTGATGATGCTCGAAGTTTCGACTGTAGCCGTCCCTGTCACTCACGCTAGAATGACAACCCGAACGAGCGAGATGGCTAGACTCGAAAATACGGACATTGTCAACCGGAGTAGGACCTCTGCAGCGAGTATGCTTGTGTGACAGTCTTCTCAAACTGCATCTGCATTCATTGGTACAAAAATCACTGCAAAAGTGCGATGATTAACATTAAGGAAAATTACCTTAGTGTAATGGCTTCATCACACTTTTATTGGTGGCCGTTAAATGTGCTATAACTTGTTCCATCTTATTTCGTAAGCTGTAACTGACTTGAAAATTGTTAAGCCTCAAGCTATCCAGAGATACATAGGCTGTAGGCGTAAAGAAACACTTTTCCAGAAATAAATAGTTCTTCATACTTATGAAACCAGTAAAGCGATCGCTTCTTGTTTGTACGTGACTTAAAATAATTTCTTTTACACATCCAGTCATATTGGCTTCTATGAATAACACATTATGTTTTTGTTATATCCGTCGCTGCCAAGCAACAGCCGTCTTAAAGAGAAGGTTTCTTGAGCCTCAGCCGTGTGGATTCTTGTAAATGATTGCCTAATACCGTGTTTAAAGTCGGGTACCGTTTGGTATTACGGGCCCATGTTGGCACTGGGCACATTTGTACGATGACGTCATATTAACCCAGACTTTCCTCCCGCGAGCCGCATTATTATTTTTCTACGGATGTCCGCTGTCACGGGTTCTTTCATTTCCATGCCATTTGACAGCATCACTCTTTTCGCAGTCTTTATCTACCAACTTGGTTGGTATGTCTTAATAATTATAGAAATCATAATGATTTTTTAAAATACATTGGCTGAAAGGTATCGCTTCAGTTTCTTCAGTTGTTTCATAAACAGACACGTGCTGTGCGTTATTAAAAAAACAATCATTTTAACGTTTCTTTAACATAAGCGTCGTATACCCGCTCATAAAGTAATTAACTTTACACAAACTGAAAATTGTTTGCTGAAGTTTGCAAAATAAAATATTATTTCTTAGTACTAAGCGGTTTTAAATATTTTATACATAGTTAAAAATCTTAGAATACCTATGAAAATAAAATCCTAAAGCGGCAAGCAGTCAAGGCTCATATTCATAATCCCGCTAAAATAAAACACATCACGGGTACGTCGCATTTTTCACGAACCGACCACCAAAACGAGCCACTTAACTTCATAAATAATTCTAACAACACAATGCCCGAGAGATGTGACGGGCGACTCCTGAAATTCAGATTTTTGCCGTAGATTACCGATACATCGGGGCCCGACCAATATTAGATTCTGATGAAATGCCCGTTATGTAACGAATGTGTCGATTTTTGCGGTCTGCAGACTTCGTTTATCCATAGTACTATCCATAAAAAACAGTCTGGATTGTACGTACATATTTATTTGTGCTTTGACAACTTTCAGTAATTGATTCAAAAGCTATCATAAAAACTTTACGGCTGACCATGGAGAAGTCACCTAGTAGTTGGATTAAAAATTTAAATATTTGAAATTAAGCCTGGAAACACTAGGAAATCTCGTGAAAAGGCGGATTGGTATTGGATTCACGTGTATAAGGGGCGAGGCTGCGCGCGCAGGCCTACGCCACCGTAGCGCTACGAGCGCCAGTCGCTTCCGAACTACGAGATTCGTCGGCTACGACGTAGCAATACTCGTAATCATTTTCCTTGCCGTCTGTGGATTGTGACAGTGATTGGAACTGCTCTAATAAATACTTAATAAGAGTTTAAAGATTAAGGTAATCGATTGTTTTATAAATTGGATGTTGTGTCACACCATGTCTCATTTCAACCGATATTGCTAAGTTGTGTCGTAATATCTCCGAGGCAAAAGTGTCGCATGTTTTACGGTTACCGCTTCACTATGAGGACGTATATTAAATGGAACTGTCATCCATAATGTGAGGTCGACTGTAAAGGTGTCACCATTCCTAGTTATTTATAGTAACGCGTCAATAGTTCATTCATAAAGTAGAATCAAAAGTTGATATCATATACATTATTTAACGAAACGTAAGTCCTTATCGTATATCGAACGTCATTTCGTTTACCCGTTAAAGTTACTGAAAATCGTTATAAATAGGGGTTCTGTTTTGATATCTTTATTTCTTATAATATATCCTCACTCGTAGTTAAAATTACTTAAAATACAATGCAAGTTGCTTTCGGATTAACATTAGTTCCATTATCCTAATAACTACTAGGTATACTTATCACTCATTATGATTATAAGATAAAAGTCCAAAACACAGCTTTCGAACTTCTTGATCTTCCTGAATATGCGCGTGTGTATACTTAGTTACCATATTAATAGAGCGTTCTTCTGGTAAACTAAGGCAGTAAAAGTACTAAGGGTTAGCATGTTATATTCTTATGGTCAACTGACCATTAAGAAATCGACGTAAAACTGCATTCATGTGACAGAGGAAATAAATAAAAAGCTGAAACATACTTTTTCCCAGCGGCCCTGTTGATGAACCGTTTTTTTTTTCTGTGCAACTACTTTGATCTTGGCTATGCAAATCTTTGACCTCCTTGTTTTTTATGGTCACTTATAGGTAGTTTTTACATAATTCCTTTGAGAGCAAGTGCTTTGTAATTGAAATGTCAGCAAAAAGAGCTAATGGTAGGAAATTCGATAAGAATTGTATTTTACATAAATTGGTATCGGTTCAATAAACCGAATTCCTTTGAAAAGTACCTACAACTGTGAATGTATTCATTGAACGACATCCACTTATTCCTTATTAATCATCTCGCTACCTTGCCGCGGTTTCGGGATAATGGCATTCCTTGCCAACCGCCCGGCCAGGCAGGACCCATCGACCACAACTAGTGAGTTAGCGGCCGCAGCCTGACCTGTCACCTCACGGAACTCTTAAGTATTTCGTCTACCACGACGACTATAATGACATAAAATAGCAGATTGTAACTGACATTACAATCAAAATCACTCTAAGACTTCTATTGAGATTCTCTAGCTTCCGCGTTTAGCATTTCATTATGTTTATCATCCAGTACACGGCAGCTTCAGGTGGCAGGTTAGATACTTAAATAAATACCGCACCAACAAAAGTCGAGTTGAACTAAGATATCGTTTATTACGGATCCATGTGCATGATGTCACGGGTATCCATTTGTTGTTTAACTAAACCAGAATTTAATTACTTAATAATTTTCTTTGACTCAGCCAAATGCGAGAAAATCGCGAAAAATCACACAGGTCAAACCGAGAACCTGCCTTATTTTAAAGTCGGTTGAAAATTTACTAGTTATAAATTGTTTTACGAGTGGGAGAGTTTTACGGTTAGGTATAGTGGAGTGAAAAAATAGTTTAAAATCCATAAGCATAGTGCGTGGGTCGATTTGCTATCAGCAGGTATCCTTTGGGTTTCTTGATATATTGATTAATTCACCAGCGCGTGCTAAGTATAATAATAATAATAACTAGGTTTGTTGGCTAAAGATCAGCGTTAATTACTGGCTACCTCCAAAGGGACCGTAAGCTTTAAATAATGCTGTGTGAATACACCATATAATTAATCTAATATCACTGAAAGCGCGCCTGATGCCATAGAAATACCCTGGTACGCCCATTTATGTTTAATAGAGTAACTGGATTACGTAGAACACTCGGTGTAGGAGTTTTATTTATTTTGTTCTCACCACATCAATGAGTTATTAAATCAACATCTGTCGTTTTAGTATCTATATTGATATTGACTATTTACGAGTAATCTATGTTTAAGGAATAACCATCACTTAGTTTTGCCGATGACTGTTAAAGGGGTGGAATCAATCTGGCTTATCTCGCCGCCACAATTTGATTTATTTTTAATCGCGGTGCACGATGAAAGTACAGTCGGCAGCACGTCAGGTTACCTATGCGAACTACGAAATCAGCTTTTATTACGAAGGGAATAGAGGCGGTCTCAAGGTTAAAGTGGTGTAGTCTGATGTGCGGCTGTGTGTCCTTAGTAACGGTATGTATGAGTAGAAGACACAGACGAATAAAAAATGTTAAGTAACATTATGTTCCCCATGTACCCCAGTGTTATGTTAGCGAGATATTTGGAGGTAAAGATCGATATGAGTAAAGTGTCTGTCTGCCACATTATAAATAGACTTATTACGTGTCTATAGGCGTCAGATTATGTATGTATTAGGTATGTATTGTATGGCTGCGGGTCGACATGACAGCTTCCATACAATAAAATTGAACTCTTAGAAACGGCTAAAACAGAAATACGAGTGGGAAGGGACCCTTATAATATATATGTAGTAGCTAAGTGCATAAAGTGTAGATACGCCTACACATGTAGCTGGCATTTGTGTAAATGTAGAAATTGCAGATATAGCAATACTACGTGAATACTCATAATTTCGTGCTATTTTTAGCTATCTACTTTTCGAATTGAAGAGACTTTATAACGTGAATATGTGTACAATTGTACATTGTTTCATTTTCGTCACGATACGTTTCATCATTACTGTAATCTCTTCCAAAAATATTTATTTTGATCTTCGTATTGTGTGTCTCTGTGTGGGTTGTAAATGTTGTAATGAAAATATACAGTAGGTTAACAAACACTGAACAGTGCCTACTTACCTAATCAAAATAGAAATGTTATATAGTAAGTAGGTAATTATTTCTCTTCACGTTCACGTTCAAGAACATTTCACTTGCACTTTCATGACCAGTATTAAACTTTGTTACCAAAAGCGAATCTACAAGCTTTTTGACAAAAAAAATGAGCTTGCTTCGCTTGCGCCTTTTGTACTTAGGTTGTATTGTAATGAAATCAGTTTTGACAAAATCATTACAAAAAATCAATATTAGTTGAAACACAAGCGAATGCTCTATTTTCTGTCACGATTTATAATTTTTGGTTTCCTTAAAATGTTTGGGGCTAGTTCTGCTTGCACTTGCTTGCCATCACTTTATTTACCGCTTCCATTTTTTACTTCATATTTATCCCTGCCCTTCCCTTCTTCGTTGCAAAAAAATCTGTATGGTGGAGGTGAGTTTCGGTTTCGTTTCGGCCGAAACTGAGACCGACGCCGAACATTCGGTTTCGGTTTCGGCTGAAAATAGTGTTTTGGTGGGACACTAATAATAATCTTGTTGGCCCATATTGAACAAAATCGTTTAATTTTATAAAGTTTGCATGACATTAAGTGTTTGTAGAAATAAGTACATATTTTTATGGGTCATCCACACAGTCCACGGCACATCTTGATTCTGTAACCAAAAAGCTTACACTTTGACACCAAAAATGTCCGTGTAAATATTTTGAATGCACACTGACTAAAGTTAAAATGATAATGATACTGTTTATAAAACGAATGTTACTCACATCACAATACAATCAATCACCCCTGCTCGCTATCGACATATTACGACATTTATGTGCTGTTTATTAAACATACAATAAACATGTTTCCGTTGTTAGGAGTAGGAGTCACTGTTGCGTGTGATTAACGATAATTAGTCAATCAACTTTAATGAAAACTCCGATAAGGTGGATAATATATTCAGTGACCTGCGTTGTGTGTTAGTGGTCAATCTTCACAATGCACCAATGCGATAGGGGTTAATGTTGGGTTACATAATGTTACTTACAGTCTCGCAGGCGTATCGATCCGATAGAGTGGCACGGTGCCAATAACAAACTCGCACGGCCGCGCTTTGCTCTTCCAGAAGAACTTGTCCAAACTTTTGTATTAAAACAATTTATTAATGTTAAGAGCTTCATCTCCGGACAAGCGGGCGGGACTAGGCTAACTTTTATTGAGCAAACATGTGCCACTTCCAGACGGTCAATTTGCATTTTTGCAATCGATTTCCAGTAGCGAGACAAGGGGTGGATAACCCAACGTATTGCGGAGTTAAAGTTTTGTTATGGAAAAAAGTGCGTCCAAGAGACTAGTAAATTCGCATTACTAAAATTGAAAATGAAAATGATAATATTTCCACTGATAAACATCTTAATATATTATTGCACTTGAAAAACATCTTGATTTGATGACAATTTTTTCTTAGGTCCGTGTGAGTAAAATAGTTTTACTGAAAGGATAACCTAAGTAATTAGGTTTCTCTGATAGGTTTCTCCATTTTACTGTTTAGCTAGAAACCCCTTCATTGTCCGCCTTTTTGGGGGTCCTAGGGGATGTAGCTATACAAAGGTTCGAGCGAGCTATATTTCAAAGGAATTCTAGACCTATATCCGTAAAGTAACGAATAAGAAGCTAAGAACGTGGGAGGCACAAGGGTATTTTCAATGTAATCACTGTAATCATGTTATACCATAGATGTCGTTTGAGATTATCTGATAAATTTACTTAACACCATTTAGTTTGTTCCACTAGATAAGATGTTCAAGTTTCGAATAGGGGCCTATTCGACACTTGAGCATATTTTATTTGACATCTCATGATGAAATTATTTATCGATTTATTTTAATGTCACATTTTTTGCCACTAACAACAATAGAGGTTCCTCTAAAATCTCCCTCGAGTTTTCACCTCGTTCGTTATTTTTATTAACAAACTATAAAATCCTACGGACCCCAGTAAAGAGAGATTCCATTTTTAGGATTTCGTAGTCCTGACAAGGAACCCTTATAGTTTCGTGACGTCCGCCTGTCTGTCTATCCGAGGTTTTGCCAGGCCTGTGTATCTCCCCGCGGAGGTAGCAAAAACGTACCTACGCGCGGCGCACCTACGTAGGTGCTAAAACAAGTTGCGTGTCGCTACCGGCCAGAGCCACGCTCGCGCGTTTTATTCACCGGCGGCCGCGCGGCTACGTTGCTGGCTGGACGAGAATGAATAAAGTACTAGAAAGAGGCGCTAGATGGCGATAGAAGCTTCTCGTAGCAGTCAACCCTATCGCGTCGCGTGATATTACGTCACTGAATAGGTTCAGTGTATTATGAATCATATTCCAGAGCAATAAGTATGAAATTATCTTGCAATGGATTTTTGTAGGTGTCTACACGAAAATGTGCTTGACTCTGAGGCGAACTAAATTACGCCATATTGTTGACGACATTGAGTAGACATTTCTTTGAATACAATTGCTAAGTCATACTTCTGTACGAAGTACTAGTATTCTGTGGTTTTGCTTAGATAAAAAAGCTGAAATTTGTCGGTGTATGTATACCAATTACGCCGACAAATTAGTAGAATATATGAGGCGGCAGTTAGTAATAGTCGTTGAACTTGGGTGTTGGATAATTTTGTACCAATCCTTAGAATACATTCTTTATAGTGACTAAGATGAAGTAGTGCATTGTTTATTTATAGTGGCAAAGACCTGCAAACAACAACAGGATCGTTTGAATTGTAATAACGGGCTACTACGGAACCCTACAATGCACGTGGTCCGACACACACTTGGCCGGTTTTTGTTTATTTTAATAAGTTACCCATAATGTTACTAACATAAAGTTTTTTTATTTTTTCCAGGTTATATTCGTAAGCAATAAGACGGCTAATTAATCATGGCGTTCGCTGGACTCAAGAAACAGATCAACAAAGCTAATCAGGTAAGGACGGCTTCTTACTCGTATTAAAATATCTCCTTAAAAGAGCCTTGGCTTTAATAAGAGGCAGCCGTGAGCTCTAGATTAAAAACTTTTTAAAAGGTGGACCGGAATATTACCGAGTGTCCTCTGGCGTCGAATATCAGAAAAGTTTATTTTTAAGATAAGGTACAAAACCATCATCGGCATGAAAATTTTTAATAATCTGCCAGATTAATGGCAGAAAACCACAAATTACTTAGTGGTATTACTTAGTCTGCGTGTCAGTTTGAATGAAATATATAAGTTAACGGATTTTTATTAACTACGGATCTATTAATTTATTGAATGGTATTATTGGATTCAGTATTCGGTGTTCGGAATTGGAATTAGGTGGAATAAGTAATATCTTACTTAATTTATTCTTGGGTCGGATTAGCGTTTACGTGTCTAATCTGCCAAGGGAGTTGTGGAGTCGGAACGTCAGTCAGTACTAATTATATTGTGGAGACAAGGTAACGAACATGATTTCAGTCAGACGGTGTTTCTGAAATAACTAGATTTTCAGTGCGCTCAGATTCAGCCGGTCGGAAGCCAATATACGATGTCGTTCGGATGAAATATTTTTCAATTAACCGAACGGACACTCGCGAGTCCATTAAAGTTAATAGTCGCTACGTCCGCGTTGTACGGGCCTACAATAATGTTATTGAGTGTTCCAACCATTTACGCCTTGCCTTCGTAGGGTTTATTTCCTCTTGGTAATGTCCCGCTCCCTTTCAATGAATACAATGTTAAATTTCGTTAGGTAAGATCGTTTGCAGATTTTATCTCCAATTTTATTTGCATTTCGCCATTTCTCTTCTCGGCTCTGATTTGTGATGTTAGACCGTCAATATCTAGAGTTTAATATTTCAGATAACGACACGATTTTTATCGCAAAGATACCCAAAAAATCCCGTTTTGGGTCAATCCAGAAATCGAAATGTTGGATTTGGGTATGTGTATAAAGGTTGAGATTCATTGTTTATTTATTGTTGTATTATTTGTATCAGTATACGCATATAAACTAGTTTGTACATATCACAACACTGGTGCAAATTTGTATTAACATCTCAATGACAAACTTGACCTACACGTAAGTTTACTTTAACAACTACGACCGAAAAGACGACCGTCTTGGTGTAGTGGTTCGCGCCACGGACTTATAAACCAGGCGGTTGCGGGTTCGAATCCCGCAAGGGGCAAATGTTTGTGTGATGAGCACGAGCATTTGTACCTAAGTCATGGATGTTTATAAATGTATATAAGTATGTCTATCCGTTATCCTAGTCACCATAGCACAAGCTCACGTTTAGTTTGGGGCTAGGTAATTGGTGTGTTTGTTGAAACAATTTATTATTTATTAATTAATTAACTGCAGAAAATAAAATAAGCAGCAAATCGTTCTCTTAACTTGCTCTTATCTACCTCTAATTCTGAAACTACTGAATTAATATAGTAGTAATAATATATTTTCACCAGTGAAAGCTACATTATTCCCGAGTGACATAAGCTATATTTTATTTTTAAATAGGCACGCGTGCGACGACGGGGCGCGTAGTATTTTACTGAAATTATCTATACATAACTTAAGATAAATTGGTGTCTTCCTAATTGTATTCAAAAATACCAATCTTCGTCTTTGTTATTTGATCTTGTTTTTATGCCTCGCTAGACATCAGTCTGTTTTGGCTTACGGCGGCAGAAGCGGGTCAGCCCGTGATTGATGGGTCAGTAATGGCACATCTCGATACCCCCTACCCCTCCTCTTAGCTTCTGGACTAACCTCATTGAATAACACTCTTAGGCTGGCCCAATATTTTTATCATGTTTATTTTATAGACTCGAAAATTCATAAGGTATTAATAGGTAGGTATATTTATTACCTATATAGGTATTTTCACCATAATCCGTGCTAGAGCAACAAATTAAGTTCAAACATTATTTTATTGCTCCTAACACATAGTGAGCAGTGAGCACTCTTATTATAATCTGCTCGTATCTCATAATTTTTTTTATGTAATTGTGGCAAACCGAACTCTTTCTGTTTTTATACTCTTTTTTATGTTTCAATTTCCTTCTCTTTTTGAAGTTTTTACTATTTACCAGTTGTTTTCAGTAGTTGTTTTTTTTACTTCATACAAATTATATCGGTTTCTTATAAATATTACCCAAAGTTTATAATTTCTCCTCCGAAATCTCCCACATCGCGCCCAGTAATCATAAAATATATTTAACGCGGATGGTCGTAGCATATTATAGCGTCCCTCTCCTTGGAAGACGCAGTTGACGGAGGTTTATCTCTGATCGCTGTTTAGGGGAAAAACTGGGGTAAAATCCCTTATCGACCATGGCTATTTTACTTCCTTAAAATTCTCGCTAATACTCGTACAAGCTTTTGTTGCATAATTTTTCACAACCTTTTTTTTGCCTTTTTCAAAGTTGAACACTTAGAAAGTATTAGTAAAAATACATTTTGCTATAAAATGGCAAATATTTGACAAAAAATCGCACTAATCCGTAGTCCAGGACCATTGTATTGTCGCTTTGTAAGCCTTTGTCAAAACAGGTGTCAACCCTATTTCGCATTTGTTAGGATAACGAAAACAGGGGAGACGACGTTTACGATTTGATTCCATATAATTCCTTCGTAATAATGCAAAGCGAAATTGCGTAACAATTTCCTATCCTTGCTCTTCGGGATGCATCTGAGGGTCTGGAGCGAGGGGCGCGGTGTGGCCGTGACCCCGCGTCCTACATCGGTGTGCCCCAATTATTGTGCCCTTCGCATCACTACAGGACCCTGACGACATTGACACCTTATTATCTCCTGCACTAGTAACTTGCTAGCCTAGTGCTGTCGACCTTGCTCCAGAGATGTAACGACTTTATATTGTCGCCTTCGACTTATCAGCTTTGATTACCAGCAAATCTTACTTTGTCCTGTTTAGCTACTTTGTAAACAGAATCCCAATTACCAATGTACACTTGTTGAGATACGTGATAAAAGATGAATGAGCAATTTAATTTGGAGTAAATTTTATTGTCTGAATTTAAAAATTGCTAGGTAAAATTCGTTACAAGTTTCTTCCCCAGAAAGTTTCCTTATTTACCTAATTGAAACGAGAACAATTGCTTAATTTTTCATTTTATTTCTAATCTTCTTGGTTATGTTTGTCGTCAAATTAGTCCTAATCGAATTTAACCGGTTGATTTAATTCGATTAGGTTGGTAAGGACAATGTTTTATTGCAAAATATTTTAAATCGGCAACATGGCCTAAACGCACAAATAAAATAATGAGACAAAAAGTCCCAAGTTGATTATCGTGATAACTTTAATTGATATTTACTTTAAGTTAATATTACAAGTATAGTAAATACCCCTCATAAATTAACTACAGGTCACGTAGGCGATAAGTTTGCCCAGCTACGTGCTGCTGAATGAAACTTTAGTGGAATAAATCTAGTCACGACGACCTAGTTCTAGCCGAAGCACTATGCCAGATAATTGAGTTTCAGAAGACGGGGCGTTTTTTTGAAGTCCTACATAGGTATTCGAGTAAAATACAAAACTCGTTCCATGAACACGCGTAATTTTATTCCCACCACTCCTGAATTTAAATTACTCCAAATGCGAAAATTTTAACTTTATACTGTGCGAATGTTTGTCAGTTCTTCATGTGTGACAAATTCATAATCCCATCCCATGTTATAATTATCATAACATCGGGGTGAGGATTGTTAATGAATGAATTGTCAGCAATTACGGGTCCTTACCCGCCTACACAGCGCGCTGGTCGATGCGAACCATTAGCAGCCACCAAAGCTTCTCCCGTTGTTACGATTTAAATTTTGCGATAGGTACCCGTAAAGCGGAGGGCACAATTCGGCCAAGGTTAGGCCACGGCCCGCGCTTTTGTTCACTCCCGCGTTCCGATACTTCCGAGTTGTCCTTTGTATGAACTTTTTAAATACACTCTAATGCATTGCTGTAACATTTCAACATAACAACCCTTAAGCGCGACCGCCGACTACCTTTTTTATTAACTTTCGTGCTCGGCATATAATGTGAAAACCTACACGCGCCTCATAATTCAAAAATATGTTTTACGTCTTTTGACTTGGTAATTTGTACGGTCTAGATAATATGACGCGTAAAATATAAATTACTGTTAAAGAAACAGCCATTTTACCAAATATACTAAATTATGCAATACTTTTTTCAGTATGTCACAGAGAAGATGGGCGGTGCTGAGGGCACAAAATTGGATTTGGACTTTGTGGAAATGGAAAGAGTAAGTCGGTTATTAACTTTATTTTGGCGAAAACATTGTTTCAGCAATAATAACTTTATTTGGAACGCCTGTTTGCATGATTGATTATGTAGGTACGTCATATCTAAATGTATAGGCTTAATAAAGTAAAGTTATTAAGTTTAAGCTGTTTGAAGAAATTAACGTAGATTTTATTTTATTAGAATATGAGAAATAACCTTTCTCTAATTTACAGAAAACGGACGTAACATGCGAACTGGTAGAAGAATTACAAACGAAAACAAAAGAGTTCTTGCAACCCAACCCTGCGGCTAGGGCTAAGATGTCAGCGGTGAAAGGGATCAGCAAACTTAGCGGGCAGGCCAAGAGTAACACGTACCCACAGCCCGAGGGCGTCCTAGGGGACTGCATGTTACTGTACGGGAAGAAACTCGGCGAGGACTCGATATTCTGTAAGTGAAATAGTTGACTGATTATTTACTTGACACCAGAGAGTTATCAGCAGTTACAGGCATTAGCAAACTTCTTGTCTTCAGTACCTGGTTGCGTCGTCTTCCGTATTTCGTTTTTGTCATTACGCTTAATAAGCTCATTGAAACTGAAGAACAGAGATAAGGTAGAATAGAGAAATACATATTTATTGCAAAGACATCACCAAAACAAAACACATTAACGGTCCAAAAATGTGAAGGTGAATGTGTCTGGTTGAAGTTTTATTTTTTGTTACAGCGCAATGCCTTATTGAAATGGGAGAAGCCCTGAAACAAATGGCTGACGTCAAATACTCATTGGACGATAATATTAAGCAAAGCTTTTTGGAGCCCCTCCATCACCTTCAGACCAAAGACTTGAAGGAGGTTATGGTAAGTTTGGTAATTTAAAAAAATCACATTATTTTTTGCCAATTGGCGAATAAAGTTATGATACAATTAATCCTTTATTTTTCAGCACCACCGGAAGAAACTACAGGGACGTAGACTGGATTTTGACTGCAAAAGACGTAGACAAGCAAAAGGTAATATTTTTCTAGATTAACGACCGTTAATTTTTTCTCTTCAATTCATAAACAAAATAATTCTATCAATCTCTATACTTATCAGTTGCGCTTTAAAGTGTGCTAATTTTACGATTTTCTTATTTTTTTGGTACAAATCAACCAGGCCCCGGTAGGGCAAGCCCTTATATGAGCCCAAGTCATACACCAAGGCAGGGTACGTAGGGATATTACTGAAAGTTAATATTTGAACGCTAGACCGCCTTTAAACATTCACCATAGTAGGCAGCTACACGTAATGACTAAGCCTCATGATATAAATCCTTTAACAAAAAATTGTTTCTTCCATGTTTGTGTTCCTGTCCTGCGCGTAACGGCGTCCTTATCTACCATTTCATCCATTTGCACATGATTGTTTTCGGCGTTTGGTCTGTATACTTTGGTTTCTTTTGTTTTTCATTTTTATTTTTTTATTTGTGCTTCTCCTGTCATGTTACACGGCCTCGCGTGCACGGCACGTCGCGCGTGCTTACTCACACATCAGGCTCTCACATTCCAGATGATGAGATCCGACAGGCGGAGGACAAGTTTGCCGAGTCGCTGCAACTTGCTCAGATTGGAATGTTCAACCTATTGGATAACGATGTAAGTGCCATTTTTATTGTACATACACAACACCATATAGAATGAGATTGCCAATGAAACCTCTCTCTCTTACAATACACCAAACCAGAGGTAGGATTTGTCAGTCACCAAACAAACCCGTGCACTTATCTGATCGGGTTTTTCTTGTATATTATTTTATTGGTATATGAGTGGAGGAGGTACCCAATGTTAACATTCATGCAAATTCATAGTAGTTTGTAGAGCGTTGTCTATTTCACTCACTCATATCCAAAATCAATTTGTCACTTGAATCGAACATCCTTTTGAAAATAAACCACATTTTCACTGTACCATTTCAGTGCCATAGAATATTCTAATATTTTTTTCATTACGACATATTTTACAATTTTTTAACAGTCTTGCTACACATTTTGTAGGTAGAGCAAGTAGCGCAGCTTAGTTTCTTCGCAGAAGGCCTATTGGAATACCATCAGCAATGCACTGAGATTCTCAAGGGACTAGTGTCCACCCTTATGGAGAAGTAAGTAAAATATCAAATTAATTTTAAAATGAAACGTAATAACAACAACATCCTTTTTGCGTCTGTGTGTCACTTAAATACGAATCTGCTAACTGTCTTTTTTCTTAACATACATGTATTATGTAGAATTTGACACAAACATTTAACAATTTCTAGGAAAGACGAGGCCGTCAACCGTCCGAAGATGGAGTTCGTACCGAAGACGCTGGCCGACCTCCACATCGAGGGCATCCACGACTTCAACAATGGTAGGCGGTACGGTTCCACACAGAGTCTGTCCCGTCCCCGCCAACACCTCCCCCCCTCGTCCTCCGTCGGCGACCTGAGCACCGCGGACCCGCTGAAGGCGTGGGAGATGCCCACCCCCCCGCGGACCGCGGGCCTCGGGCCACGGACCGCGGGCCACCGGCCGCAGCCCGGCTTCAAGCCGCACCCCGCGCCCAGGAACCAGTTCAATGGCAGGGATCCGTGGGCAGGTGACTTCGGTTTTGTTTGCTGATTATTCTTATGTTTTTTTTGGTCATAGATTGCACATTATTAGGAAAGTAAAGTAAAGTCAGCTTATATAGATCCCACTGCTGGGCAAAGGCCTCACCTCAACTATGAGGAGGTACGAGACATACTCCACGAAAGTATAAGGGGCATTTTTGGTGCATAAGTATTATGAGTAGGTACTTAACCCTTAAATGCTTGATTTTTTATTTCTTAATCAAACATTGATTAATCGAAACATTATCAATTAAATATTGCTGGAAAAATAATATTTTTATTTTTTTTTGCGAACTTTTCTATATAAAAAACGCAAAAAATCAAAATAATTGAATAAAATGCCCCCCTTTTAAATAAATATCAAAAGTTTATTTTTTGAAATATTTTTATTAATTAATTTAAATATGCTTAATAAAAAATGTGTTTTAATTTCAAATATTGTAATATGTAAGGTAGGAGTATTTTTTTTTATTTTTTTGAAAAATGTTTCAATTTCCGGAAGTACAGGTTCTAGCAAAAATGACCCTATATGGATATTGAAAATTTTAAGAAAATTACTTATTTTATAAAATTGTTTTCAAAATTACTTTAATTTAGAAGTTTATAGTGTCTACAATAATTTTGAAAATAAAAATATAATTTTATATACATACATTATTAAATAATAATAGATTAAAGGTATGTTGTTATAAACAACACCACGCATTTAAGGGTTAAGTAAAGTCGAAAACAAAGAGCGCCAGCAGCGATACGCCTGCAAAAAGTTATATGTTTCGTAAACGTGTTCTTTTTTCGTTGAAGTTGATTAAGATAATATAATTCGATGCTTGTTTGACAAATTATCGGTAACCGGATGTAATGATTCAATTTCTTATCGACATCTTCTACTATCGCGAAACGCAATGCCTCTTATCATGATTAAAGAAAATTAAACAAATGGAACCAGTTACAACAATAACAAGAACGATAGTGAAATAAATTTATTTTTTCATGAAATAATCAAATTAATCAAACAAAGCACTAACCTTATCTTTTAAAGTTACTAGTTCATATTATATAAGATAAAATAAATGTGCAATTCATGACCAAAAATCAGTTTATGTTGGTCACCACTCACTCACTCATTCGAGCACAGCGCGCACGCTTCACACGGTCAGCGGTGGTGGCGGTTGAAGGGCACGTCACTTGTGTGCTTAAATTTATGTCTCTTTTACACGATGGCAAGACGTCGTTAATTGACGATACGTGTAAGCTATTGTTATTTGACAGATGTACTATTAATTGGTTAACCTCGAAAAATATTTAGAATCGATTTCCAATCTAAATCTACATTTATCGATATGAATGGTGTAAAAATCTCATTCAAAGTAATATTGTCTGTCCATGGTGTTGATATTATTTCATTAATAAATTGACATATCGATAATGTACACTTTTAGTGTTATCGATATGCTTTAATAATATCGATTCTGTCTACCATAATATATATTGACATATAATTAAAAGTGTCAATTCGCTTTAACATTTTGGTCTTGAATTCGGTGACTGGTCCATGACCATTGCCATCGTGTAAACAGCAACAATCTTGGGTCAAGCATTTTACATTGGATCTTGGTTACTGGTTTTTCGGATTTCCATATGTACTCAAAGTTAGTCTATAAAATAGGTAACATATATAACTATGACACACTCTTGTATGTGAATAACAGTTACACAAACAAGCAATTTGTCTACAAACTTTGTACATAAGTGGAAACATTAATCGGTAGTAACAACCTGTACATATTACTCATTTTATTTTTATTTTTAAGCTTCTTAAATGTAATTTAATATAGAAATAAAACTGTGTGAACTAAAACAGGCGAGGTCGAAATTTGTACAGCAATTATCAGATTATTTTCAGGTTGCCGAGATATCCTATTCCTGTCCTATCCCTGAACCCATACTTTTACTCATGTTTTTTTCTATAAATCTATTTATCTGATATGCAAATATGCCTCCGACTTGTCTGAAATTTCGCTTATTGATATTGCGTTTAGATTACCTTTCTCGCGCTCAGTTTTTCGTATGCTATAAATGCAGCAATAGGTAGACCGCCTAATTAAGTCCTCAGTTGCGTGGTACAGGTACGCGAGTCTTAAGATGAGAACGGGGACCGTGGATGGTTCAGGTGGCGAACGCTTACAGCGTTTAACTTTGACAAAAATGCGCCTGCCGCTCTCACCTCTCTCTGTCCCCGTTCGCGTCCTGTGTCGGTGCCCTTGCAGATGAGGACTGAATTAAGCGTAAAACCATTTTCTGTCGATAAAGTTGTTAATACAACGTCTAAAGGTCGAGTTCGCCGCATCAGCCCGCACGGCTATCATGGTCGCATGCGGCCATTCCATACAATCCTATAGTTCCGCGATAGCTGCGCGGCCAACAGAGCCGGATGCGGCTTGACGCAAGCCGCATGCCGCAATGCTCCGAAGTCTACCTTAACACTGACTGAACCAATGACAGCAAATCATTATACAGTGTGTTTGTTACCAAATAAGAAATAAATATATTTATACGACGATCGAAGTTACATAGGTCTTAAAGGCACGGCACATTCAATATGCGATCCACCGAAAAAGCATCCCGCTCAGCATTAGTCATGGCAGCTGGGGACATACCACGACACTGGTTTGGTTAAGTAGCGATATTAGAGGAACATAATAAAAAGCTAATTTGTAACAAGTTTTGTTAATGAATCAACATCGAAAAGCGAAAAAAAGTTGTCGCATTCACTTACTAAAATATTTGATAGGTTCCTTTAGATATATGAAAACACAAACTTTTATTTTAGAATTTCGAAGAATGTCTTTACAAAAAGGTGTTGTAAATTCGCTTTCTAATACGTTCCTAGAATATACTACTGGTAACCAAAGACACTGTGTAATATAAGTGACGTAATATTTTTTTGTAACTACGAGAAACTGAAGGTCAAAGCATTTTTTGTGATTGGTGGTGTTATTGAAGATACCATCAATCAAATACGTAATAAATTTATGATAGACTTGTGTTGAATCACGGAAAAATTGTCCTGTCCTATGGTTATCTTTGCATATCCATTATAGTCTAAGTTTATCTGTATATTCGTCAAGTTTTTAAATGTGAAATTCATTTGTCTACACTGACTTCCAATTAGGTTTCAGTTTATTCTTAAATGTCAATAACTAACTGCAAAGATTGGGGACAAATGTTGTGTGAATCGTTTTATATAGCTATACAATGTTATATTATTCATACAACACTTATCGTCTATCATGTCAGTGTATAATTTGTAAAATTGTAATTTAAGCCTAAATGTTCTTAACACTACCTCGTTTCTTTGAGCGAGTAGAAAGTACTTTTCTGAATGTTCCTATCTTTCTTTGATTAGCTTTAAATATTATTAGATAACTAAATACCAACTACAATTGTATATCCATAATGCATATGTAGCTAGATCAAAATTATCATGGAACAATGTGTCATGGTTCACGGTTGTCATAATATCACGGGTTCACCTGGATAAAAGGCTAGATCTAAATGATTAATTCTATGAATAACTTACGCGATAAAAAGACGCGGTTTCGACAAATTTAACATTGAAAGTTGAAACGGATACCCAACTTGCCACTTTGTTAGAAATACTCGCCATTGTACGGTACACTCAGTTGGTATTTGTTTTGCTTGCCCACGAAGGCGGCTCGAACGCCGGCACGCCGGAGCACAAGCCACCCTCGAACCTCGAGCTGTTCCCCGGCTCTGGGTCAGGCTCCATGCAGCGGTCCAACAACGGTAACACACACACATTTACGGTTACATTTCAACACGTAATTAAGTACTGAGTACAAGAGTAGACAGCTCACTGCTTGCGTAAAAGTTTTATATAGTTCCCCGGTACTGGTTCGGGCTCCATGCACTAGTCCAACTAATTGACGGTTACATTTCAACACGTAATTAAGTACCGAGTACAAGAGTAGACAGCTCACTGCTTGCGTAAAATGCTCGAGTTTTATGAGGTTCCCCGGTACTGGTTCGGCAACGGTAACACAACATGACACGACACACACTGATACACTTGCAATCAAGTACTGAGTGACTATAGTTGACTATCAAGAGCTCATCTCCTCGCTACCTCATGAGTTGACTGAGGATCGGTGTCATTAAGTGGAATAAGGTACACACAACTCTTAAGCAGTTTAAGTGGTTTTCCGTAGCCATATCCGGAGAACTTTTTTCTAAGCCTCCAACAACTGAAAACTTTATAAAGCTTCACTTTGGATCGGATGCCATACAAAGGATACTTCTGGTTTTCGATCACACGAGAAATGTTGAAAATTTCTTGCAGCATCTAAGCTACCTGGTCCTCTGGTCTTCGTAACTTTTCACCAAATCGTTTCACAAATACACATTAATGATCACCGACTCATTCATCAAAGCCTAAAAGTTTTTAGACCTCACTAAAAATATAAACAGGAGAAGCAAAGCAGCAGCGCCCAACTTCTGTGGACAAGTACTATTTAGCTTATAGTTATAATATAAGCAATTTGTTTGCAAGTTTTTACGCAATTAAATTAGATTTCGCTTACAAAATTGACGAATGTGTTTGTGTGTCCCACAGTGTGTGTGAAACAGTCGGTCAATTTTTTTAAGCGAAATTTAATTTACTATTTAGCTGTCTCACTACATCACTCCTGTCAAATATGTGTAGGTACATACTATCTATAACATTTAGGAGATTCGTTCGTTGTCCGGGTTTCGACTAGCGAAAATTAAGGGGCCTTTTATTTATCTTTAGAGACATAATCCAAATGTTTTTTTTTAAATGTACAATTTTTTTTAGAAAAATTCCATTTTTGTATTTAGTTTTGTAATACGAGGGTCAAACTGAAAGTTCTTAGAACTGGCCACTTATAAACAATATAATAAAAAAAATATTCTAAAATTTGAAAATAGAACTCTTTGCCAATATTACTGAGTATATATTTCATTCATTTGTCATTTGTTTTACGACTTGGCGGCAAATTGAAAATTGTCTGTGTCACGTCAAAATGAATTTAACACGAGAAAATTTTCGTGCAATGATTTTTACGACTTTCGATGTCATTTAAGTCAACAAGAAAGTTATGATAGACTACGATTGGCCTTTCACGATGAAGCCCCATCTCGTGCGACTGTTTACAACTGGTTTAATGAGTTTAAACGTGGTCGCACTAATCTCACTGATGATGTACGTGAGGGACGGCCTTCTACGGCGACGACTGAAAATAACATCTGTGTTGTGCGGCGTATGATAGAGACTGACAAAAGAGTGACCTATCAGCAGATTCGGACAAGCTTAGGCATCGGTATGAGTCAAGTGCACAAAATCCTCCACGAACATTTAGCGGTCAGGAAGCTTTGCGCCCGGTGGATACCTCATAATTTGACTAAGGCTCAAAAACTCCATCGTGTGGATTGGTGCCGTAAAATGATTGAAAGATTTAACGGAGGTGACTCAAATGCTGTGTTCGACATACTAACAGGTGACGAAAGCTGGATTTACTGTTATGATCCTGAAACCAAAAGACAATCTGCTCAGTGGGTGTTTCCTTTCGAGGAGTTGCCAACTAAAGTGAAGAGAGATCGAAGTGCGGGAAAAAAAATGGTGGCCTCGTTCTTTGGAAGGATAGGTCATTTCGCAACAATTGTGTTAGAGGATCAAAAAACAGTTTCTGCAGAATGGTACACTACCAATTGTTTGCCACTTGTCTTGGAAAAAGTTCGAGAGAAACGACCTCGCAGTAGGATCCTCCTTCACCACGACAACGCCTCGTCGCACACTGCCAAGCGAACGATCGACTATTTGGCGACATCAAACGTTGAATTACTGGGTCACCCGCCGTATAGCCCCGACCTCGCGCCTTGTGATTTTTATTTATTTCCAAAAATTAAAGAAAAACTTAAAGGAAAGCGGTTTATGAATGCTGAAGAAGCGGTGGCTGCGTATCGCGATGCCATTGAAGAGACCCCTAAGGACGAGTGGGCAAAGTGCTTTTCCCAGTGGTTCCATCGCATGCAGCGGTGTATTGACGTCAATGGACAATATTTTGAAAAGATATAATAAAACTAATAACTGGCTAATGTAATCAGTTTTTGATTTTCTAAGAACTTTCAGTTTGACCCTCGTAAGGTTAAAAAATTATTTAACTTTTTAAAATTTTTAGCAAGATTTCTTAAAAAATCTAAAAAAAATTTTTTCCTCTATGACGGTTAATAATTTTGAATTGATCTTTATTTCACGTGTTAGGCGATAGCGCTACCTTTAAAATGAATCATTTTGATAACTTTCAGGACCTCAAGATCCACAGAAATTGTATTTTTTTGTAAATATTTAAAATGACTGTCATTTCAAGAGGGACTTGGAACCCAACATAGGGATTTTTTGTCGATAACATTTAATGAACTAATAGCCCATAATATCACTAGTTTAAACCTGGACACACTGTATATCATTCGGTTAACGACACATATACATACTATTGATAAAATACACTTCAATAGGCTTGTCTTACAACTTTTAAGTATTTCTTGTTTTATTTTTGTGTGGCTGAGTTTTGTTTTTGTGATGGTGTTCTGAATCACTTCGTTTTGTCTATGATTTGATACATGGTGTCATCGTAATAAATGATATTAGGTAGTCCGATAGCCATTTATTTCGCATGCGAATACGTTGCGTGTGTTGTTTTCGTCGTCGTATTTTAATCGTCAAGCTTAGCATGTGGCGTTATCATTTTACTAGCTTCGATTAAACTCGATTTGTGGCCAATTCACAACATTATTTGAACTCAGCATCGTTCAAAGAAAACATAGAATTATTTGTCTTGTGAAAGCTAACATCATCTGCTGGTTTATATAAATTTATACTTGTCTAATTATGGTCCACTTTGCTAGATTTTTCATTATAGCTGCATTAACCTAACACTTCATCATTTGATAAGCTTTCATAATTCAAGAGACATGTAAGCGCCAGCATTCTGTAGAGACATACCATCATAGTCGAAATGTTAGTTGACACTACGTTTATATTTCCCATTTTGGTGTTCATTCTGCGTTTATATGGTACAGTTTTGTTTTTAATAGTAGATTATTCACCAAGGGGTAAAGTGATGTCTTACGTCACGGGCGTCATCTTGAATCTTAAGCGTAACGAAGAATTCGAGAGTTAACTCGCGAGTTTAGTGTTTACTCCCGAGCATAGCGAGGGAGTTAAAAGAAGAATCCTGAGTGGAACGAGAGAGTCTGAGTCAGTCATGACTTTGAGTCAGGTTTACTTGATGTGTAATTGAACATTGCCGAGTAGGTAGTGTGAAAAATATTTAATAATAATAGCATCCTTATCACCTGAGCGTAGTGTCAACTAGTATTTCCAGAACATTCTTTACTGTTCAGTAGTAACCTGTGAGCCTCCACAGCGTCGCCGCTGCCGTCGCCTGTCAAGTCGCCCGCGCGGACGCCGGTGGCGCCCACCAAGGGGCCTTGTTGCACCGCGCTTTACGACTTCGAGCCTGAAAATCAGGGCGAGCTGGGATTCAAGGTGCGTTATACTAAAGTTAAGCGTTTTAGATGCATAGGTAAACCGCTTAATTGAGTTCTCCCGCGGAATACAAATGCGCGGATGTAGGACGAGAATAGTGTTGCGACAGACAGTGTTTGTCAGTTAGCACATTCTGCTGTTTTAACGTGTGGCCAGCGCAAACCACGCTTAACAACTTCGAGGCTAAGAACCAGTGTGAACTAATATTCAGAGTACGTTATGAATAGAGATTGGATTCATATTTACCTGTTTTCTTTATGCTATGAAACAAGACCTACCTAATTATATGTCTCACTGCGGCTAGTTCGTGCGCGACCTTTCTACGGTCGCCAAAAGTGCGAAGTCCTTTCCCAAAATTTCATATACATCGCTTCAGCGGTTTAAGCAATAAAAGGTGACAGACAGACGAAGACACACGTTTTGTCATGTATAATATGTGTATGGATATTAGACTCTGAAGTTTACCCGATATTTTGGTTTTCAGGAGAACGACGTGATCACGCTGATCCAGAAAGTGGACGACAACTGGTTTGAGGGCAGCCTGAACGGCAAGCAGGGCTACTTCCCCATCAGCTACGTGCAAATCACTGTGCCGCTACCCAACATGTAAAACCCCACCACGGACGTATTCACCCATCGCCCTCTATGTAAGCGAACATTTTTATTACGCTGGGGTCGTACGGAGCTTAGACTTCGTTGCACCATCTTGCTGTATCTATCGCAAACGTCAAAAATCTGACAATCGTCGGATATAGGCCGACCGCCTAACTAAGTCCTTGTCTGCGGGGTCCAAGTCCAAGGGTGCGGGGATAGCCGAGAAAGGGGACAATGAGTGGTGCAGCGGCGGGCGCTTGTGATTTGATTGGGTTTTTTGAATTTTGAAATTCTGAATTTCGAAATTCGCGTTCTATTCAACGTCAATTGTCTGCCGCCCGCACCTCTCAATGTCCCGTTATCGTCTACCCCCGCAGGCGAAAACTCAGTTTGGCGATCGTATAGTTGCGATTAAAGTAAGGTGGTGCAATTCGATCTGTGTTTTTTACAGTTTTACGAACTTAACGAATAAGACAAAAAGAAATAGTTCCTCCAACGTGACACCAGGTTCCGCTACTTTTAAATATAGAATCATGTTTTCTTTTTGTAAAAAGTGGATAAAATTACAGTATGTTCTAAGCCTACTTAGTTCGAAGCTCCGTCGTCGTCGCCTTTGAAATGCGAATTTGTACGATATCGAGTTGGCGCCATCTGGTGGCACTAGCGAAACCTGGTTGGATGTAAAAACAAATCACACTAAGCTCTCGGAACTCTGGCGAAGCTTCGTGTTTTCCATATTCCCATTCGTCCTACGGTTGGATGAAACTGGATTACTGGAGAATGGCAAACCCAAATTTCGCCGTTCAGTGTGGCCTCGGCATTAGGATTTCCTATCAAGATGTTTTCATTATCACAGTCGGGTAATAAACAACTAACATATTCAGTTGATAGACTCTTTGACCTTATTGGAATCCACCGCAACTTGCGACATGTTGTTGCGCCATTTTTAGGAATTTGTGCATAAACTCTGAAGTTTACATGATTGTTGCATTTATAATTGTTACGATAAGGAATTTAGAATTGATGTCAGAGATTAGACCCATCTCAGATAGAAACTTATGTCAGAAATTTAAACCTAGCTCAGACAAAAATTATGTCAGAGATTTCGACCCAGCTTAGACAGAAACTTATGTCAGAGATTTAGTTTCAGCTCAGACAGAAACTTATGTCAGAAATTTAGACTCAGCTCAGCCAGAAACTCATGTCAGAGATTTAGACCCAGCTCAGAGAGAAACTTATGTCAGAGATTTAGTCCCAGCTCAGACAGAAACTTATGTCAGAAATTTAGACCCAAATCAGAAAGAAACTTTTCATGTATGTGTATTCATAGGAGCCTTACTTAACCAGAGCTGCCTTTGTCATGGTCCCGTCATTGTGTAGATTATGTAAATATATGATACTGAAAACATCTCGATTCAAAACTTCCTAAATATAATAAGAATGTTGCGCAATTGTTATTATGTCACGTTATTACACAGTATTATGTAGACCATGTTATTATAATTTAAATTTAGAAACTACGTCAGAAGCTCAACGGTATTATTATTATGAAATCTTGTCCACACGTGAATATTTCAAATTGGTCTCACATTTGTTTGATTTCTCATAATTTACAGTCCTTCCCGTCTTCCGGTTAATTTTGGAAGTGTACCTTTGTTTTTTATCCAATGCTGTGGTACCCAGCTCTCCTAATTTTTATACACTTCTCCTATACCGTAGTTTAATTTTATTCTAGTATCAAAATGAATTCTATAGATTTTAACGTGCATAGCTAGTTTATTAATATTAGTTGCCCGATTAAGTTATGAAATAAATAAAATCGTTTTAGAAATGATTGGGAGGTTAATTGGGTACATGTTGTTTGCTTTATCGAATAGTTTTATTCATTAATGCGTTAAATTTATGTCTCTAATTGCATTTATTGCCAAACTAAGAATATCTTAATGTAGTTAATAATTTAATTGTATCAGTATGTTCAACATTATATTGTAGCAAATTAGTTAATTATTTATGACAGATTAAATTGAGAAATTATTAGTTATTTTAATTTTAACTCTTGACTATCACGCCATATTGGGAGTTTAGATAGACATTCCGGCAAGGGATATTGTGTAAATATGTTACACGTGTAAAAGTTTAGTTTATCCTAAACACTGGCTCCAAAAAACTTTTTAACAAGGCGGTTTCGAAAGCAGAGTTTAAAAATCGCTTTCTCTTTAGTCCCGTTGGCTGCTCACGCGACATGCGCAAGAGGCTAGTTGCCTCGCCGAGGCAGCATCAATTCAGAAAAGTGATATTTTAAAGTAAACATTGTAAATTAGTTAAATTAATTATTATGAATCTATTTTTGTAGACGCGCTATCAAATATATATAGTATTTCCTCCTCAATTATTAAGTTTTATCTGTTATTTCCCGTATTCACATCAAGCACAGGACATGTTTAATAGTGTTTATAATGTATAACTAGTTATTAAATTGATTATAGATTTTATAGTTATATCTTTGCGGGTATTTATTTATCTAAATGGAGAATGTATACAATCTAACGTATAATATACCTACATGTAATAAGTAAAGAAAAGAAAGTATGTTGTTAAAACATGCCAGAAATTCATGGCGTTTCGATGTTTGATGTATTATTATCGGAAAACTATAATAATTACATATTATAATATCATTGTGATAACGTTAGAATATCATACTGTTTTTGCAGTATCTTACCATGTATTTAAATTAAGTTTACGTTTATTTTTTTACCCAGTAATTGTATATTTTTAATTGTTTAGCATAATATTATGTTCTTTAGTCATCAATCACAGCTATCTACTTTTAATGAATTAAAGCATAATTAATACCAAAAATAAATTAGCAATTTTACTACAAGGCCTCTAACTAATAGCATTGTTAAATGTATTTAATGCACTTACGATCTAAGATCTTAAATCGTCATAAAATCACTATTTACGTCGATCTTGCAGTAATATTGAACATAAAATATTTAAAAACTTATCGCCTCATTATAATTGTCGTAAAAGTAAACGGACCCCATTAAATCACATTTCTGGCATACAAAAGACAATACCTAGATCTAATGTTAGTCGTATGTAAGTTCATAAATAATTGTTCTATCTTCAAGTGTCTCTTAATGTAAGTATTTTGAGTAAATAATACATTCATCAGTGTAATGAAGACGTCGTGTTTCGATGTATTGATGTGTGATGCTGCGGTACTGCATACAGGTGTTTTGTCAACGCATCATTCTACTATTCCCTCAATAATACGTACAATCTAATCGGATTTGAACCACCTGTCTTGCATATGAAGAAGGTATAGAGACTGTTGTTATATTTAAAATGTTCTATGAATCGTAATGTTTGGTGTAACTTTTGACAAGCGAAGAGGACCTATTTTATAGTCGCCGTTTGGTGTGTTGGATCAATGTTGCTTTAAAACGTGCGTAATACTAATATGGAGAGCCGTAAAGTGGTACACGATGCTTGCTGTTACGTAATTAAGTCAATTTGGCAATGCAATGATAGATATTGCTCTAGTCTGTACAAAGTAAATTTGATCAGTTATAGTGTGTGTTCACTAAAGATTACCATCCCTGAAACAGCAAGCATTGTCCTACCGAAAATGGAAAACGTTCCCTCATATAGCCCTATATTTGATACCCGCGGCTCCTAATAATATTGCTATTGGTGCGAACACGTGTGTTATGGTGTAATATTATTCTTGTTCATGTTACTGTAATCTTTAAATACTGTAATTTCATAGGTAAACTTGACGATTGATGAGATGTAATACAAATATTATTGATTTGTATTAAAATTTATCCCGAAACTTATTGCTCGTTTTCGCCTCCTAATAAAATGTTAACAATTTAACACTACTCATGGTTTTATTGTCGTGATTGCTCCTAATCTTTATGTCATGAACTGTCGCAAAAATATATTACCAACACAACTGGTCAATTTTACACCATTAACAACTCTGCACGCCTGGACCGATTTTCATGTTCGATTTGTTACAAGACGTGTAACAAACCTGTTGCTTATTGGGCCCAGAGAAAGAAAATAAAAAGACTAGGTAGGTATGGTATATTTATGCTGCTGATATTCCGTATATAATTATATTGGTTGAATTGACAACATTTCATTTTTATAAAGGTACTAAAATTCAAAAACCATTTCGAGATTTGGCGATGCTTGATTGATGCACGTTAAAAATATTTTAATATTTTTTTACGCTATAAATTCAGAGATATTTGAAAAAAACTGATAGGTGCTATGATACCGGCATTATAAGGGGACATTCCTTTGCTTGGTTATCTGGTCTGACTTAAAAGTATTTTACCATGCATGCAAGCTAGCTGTCATTTTGACATTGATATTTGACACTGACACTATGACACAACACTACGATTATCTCTTCTCTCACTTACTCAGTGAGAGAAGAGATAATCGTAGTGTTGTTCTATAGTAGTCCATCTAGTTATCGATAGTTTTAGTATAGTATATTTAGAATTACTAAAAATTCACAAGCATTTAAATGATTATCTAATTTGGTGACGAAATCTTAAAAAACCTTTAATAATATTATTGATGCTTCATTTGATTTTAGAAACCATAAAAATTTAAGTAAGGAAAATGGCAACATAAGCTATTGTTAGTAAAGTTGTGTTTGATTAATTAAAAGATTATTTATTTACTTCTTTATTTAGACTTTTGTATTATCATTTACATGCTTAGTAAGATTGTGTTTGGATAAACATACTCACTAAGAATATTTATCAACTTCATTAAGACTTTTTGTATTTTGATATTGTGTGCTTAGTAAAGTTGTGTTTGGACAAACATACTTACTAAGATTATGTATCTACTTCTTCATTTAGACGTATTGCATTTTAATATACGTGTCGATATCGATATCTTCCATCTACAACATACAACACTATAGACGTTAGCTATTTTTTAAATTTAGAATATGGCAGAGGCGTGAAGTTGTCACATCCTTACTCTTGTACTTACGCTCTTTTAGAATTGAGTTTTTAAAGAATTTAATTCAAGAGGAATAAACGGAAAGAAATGAAAAAGAAAAAATACGTATGTCTTCTCTTTTGATGTACTATAAGAAAAAAAATTGCATGTAAATTTTTTTAAATGTCAATTGGAACCGAGATCGAAAATGGCGGGCAGGGTCGGGCTTATGCCTTTATTTATACAAACTATAAACACTAACGACATTTATTAGATTTTGCTATGAGTTTTCAGAATGCCAATCAATGAATAGAAGAATGAATATGTACTAGCGACATTTCTTTACGTGATGGTAAACATTTAATAATATTATGTTTACTAGTCTAGGCAAAAGCAAGAGTATCGATAAAATATCGAAATTATTGATAGACTATCGATAGTCTAGGCAAAAGCAATAGTATCGATAGAATATTGACAGGTTACCGATATTAATGATACTATCGATAGTTTATATAATAATGATTGTATCGATAGCTTCGTTAATATAAATACTATCGACATAATAATATCGGTAACCTATCGATAGAATATTGATACGTTACCGATATTAATGATAGCATCGATAGTAAAGATAGTATCTATAATAATTATTGTATCAATAGCTCCGTTAATATAAATACTATAATTAGTATCAAAGTTCAATATTAAAATCACTATCGATAGCTGATACAGCCAATAACTATCGATACTCTCGATAGTGGCCTTTTATTCAATAGTAGGAGGGAAAAGCTATTTCCCACTCGGTTATCTACACATGAAAGTTCAACTTTCCGAACGGGTGAGATGAAATAGTAGATAGTTATACAAGGGACGAAAGTGACCATTCCACTCGAGAAGTTTTTCAGTTTAGTCCCTATTGGACTAAACTGAAACTCGAGATAGGAATGGGTGCTTTCACCCGAGTTAAACATACTATTTTTCATTTCGACTGTGATTAAATCGAGGGTATCGATAGTTGAGGCAAAAGCAATAGTATCGATGAAATATCGGTAGTTGAGGCAAAAGGAATAGTATCGATAAAGTATCGATATTTGAGGAAAAAGCAATAGTATCGATAAAATATCGATAGACTATCAATGCTATTGCTTTCGCCTCAACTATCGATAGTATCGATACGTCTATCGCTACTATTGCTTTTGCCTTAACTATCGATATTTTATCGATACTATTGCTTTTTCCTCAACTATCGATAGTCTATCGAGTTCAATACTAAAATCACTATCGATAGCTGATACAGCTCTGACTATTGCAATAACTATCGATACTCTCGATAGTGGCCTTTTTTATTCAATGGTAGGAGTGGAGTATAAAAGAGGAAGGAAAATCTATTTCCCACGTAATATATATAAGTTGAACTTTCATGTGTAGAAAGCCCGTATCTACACATGAAAGTTCAACTTTCCGAACAGGTGCGAAAATAAAATATTCAATATTTTTGAGAACTACCGGTCAAAATAATTGTATTAACCAAACCTGCCCAAATTTCAATCCTGTACATCGAATTGCGGTATGTTTTTACGTAGCTCTACCACTAGTGTTGCCGAACTATCGATAGTAGAGGCAAAAGCAATAGTATCGATAGAATATTGACATGTTACCGATATTAATGATACTATCGATAGTAAATATAATAATGATTGTATCGATAGCTTCGTTAATATTGTTCGATAGTTGACCACGGAAATAATTTATAATATCGATTGCTAAATTTGGTAAAATAGTATGAATATACTGCAATACTATCGATAGTATTGAATATCAATATTAAAATTACTATCGACAGTATCAGCCAAGACTATTATAATAACAATTGATACTATCGATATGTCTGCGCTATCGATAGTAGGCTATGATTCAATAGTATCGCGTATGAATATTGGTCGAGGTAGCTAGTAAATATTTTGAGGCTGTTATCTTGTTGTAACTATTTAATGTGACTTTAACTGTAAAATGTAATACCCTCATAAATCTTGTAAATTATAGTTGCCAACTTAAATCACTAAAAACAAATATACGCAACTGTTTTACCGCGGAACTTATTGGATTACGAACTAGAAAATCAAAAGGGTTTTACAAAGCGTCAACAGATAATTAACATATTATTGAAATTGAATGTTTTGTCATCCACTAGACAAGTGCTCGTATTGTATATAGCAATACTATCGATGGAAAGGTCACCATTGATAGGTCCAAACTATCGATAGTATCGATTGTTATTGCAATACTCAGTAGCAATAGTATCGATACTATCGATAGTGCGTTCGATATTAAGCTTCGATAGTATCGATGCTTGTCAATAGTATTGACACTCACGGGGCTATCGATACTATTGCTTTTGCCTAACTATTGATAGTCTATTGATAGAATATCGATAGTGGACTATCGAGCGGCAACAATATCTACCACTAATGAGAGAGATTTGTAGTGTAAGAAATGAAATAAACACATTTCAATCAAGCTTCATTTATTGGTTGCAATTTAAATGGAATGATTACATTGATAATTCAGTCAAAACAGAAGAGATTAGATATTAATACTGAAGCAGTTGGGAGAAGATTGAATTCAATTGCCACCACGAAGACGGAGCACAAGGTGAAGGGTGGACTCCTTCTGAATGTTATAGTCCGACAAGGTGCGCCCATCTTCTAATTGCTTGCCAGCAAAGATCAGTCGCTGCTGGTCTGGGGGAATGCCTTCCTTGTCCTGGATTTTAGCCTTTACGTTCTCAATAGTGTCAGATGGCTCAACTTCCAGGGTGATGGTCTTGCCAGTGAGGGTCTTTACAAAAATCTGCATCCCACCACGGAGGCGGAGCACAAGGTGAAGGGTGGACTCCTTTTGAATGTTATAGTCAGACAAAGTGCGACCATCTTCGAGCTGCTTGCCGGCAAAGATTAGACGCTGCTGGTCAGGAGGGATACCCTCCTTATCTTGGATCTTAGCCTTCACGTTTTCAATAGTGTCAGAAGGCTCAACTTCTAAAGTTATGGTTTTTCCAGTCAATGTTTTAACAAATATCTGCATTCCTCCTCTCAATCGGAGGACCAAATGCAACGTCGATTCTTTTTGGATGTTGTAATCAGAAAGAGTGCGGCCGTCTTCAAGCTGCTTACCAGCAAAGATCAAACGCTGCTGGTCTGGGGGAATCCCTTCCTTGTCCTGAATTTTAGCCTTCACATTCTCAATGGTGTCAGAAGGCTCAACTTCAAGGGTGATGGTCTTACCAGTGAGGGTCTTGACAAAAATCTGCATACCACCTCGAAGACGGAGTACAAGATGAAGGGTTGATTCCTTTTGTATATTGTAGTCAGACAGGGTGCGGCCGTCTTCGAGCTGCTTGCCAGCAAAGATCAGTCGCTGCTGGTCTGGTGGGATTCCCTCTTTGTCTTGGATTTTAGCCTTCACATTCTCAATGGTGTCAGATGGCTCGACTTCAAGTGTGATGGTCTTACCAGTAAGGGTCTTGACAAAGATCTGCATTCCTCCTCTCAATCGGAGTACCAAATGCAACGTAGATTCTTTTTGGATGTTGTAATCAGAAAGAGTGCGGCCGTCTTCAAGCTGCTTGCCAGCAAAGATCAAACGCTGCTGGTCTGGGGGGATGCCTTCCTTGTCCTGAATTTTAGCCTTTACATTCTCAATGGTGTCAGATGGCTCAACTTCAAGGGTAATGGTCTTACCAGTTAGGGTCTTGACAAAGATCTGCATACCACCACGCAGGCGGAGTACAAGGTGAAGGGTTGATTCCTTTTGTATATTGTAGTCAGACAGGGTGCGGCCGTCTTCGAGCTGCTTGCCAGCAAAGATCAGTCGCTGCTGGTCTGGTGGGATTCCCTCTTTGTCTTGGATTTTAGCCTTCACATTCTCAATGGTGTCAGATGGCTCAACTTCAAGGGTGATGGTCTTACCAGTAAGGGTCTTGACAAAGATCTGCATTCCTCCTCTCAATCGGAGCACCAAATGCAATGTAGATTCTTTTTGGATGTTGTAATCAGAAAGAGTGCGGCCGTCTTCAAGCTGCTTGCCAGCAAAGATCAAACGCTGCTGGTCTGGGGGGATGCCTTCCTTGTCCTGAATTTTAGCCTTTACATTCTCAATGGTATCTGAAGGCTCTACTTCAAGGGTGATGGTCTTACCAGTAAGGGTCTTGACAAAGATCTGCATTCCTCCTCTCAATCGGAGCACCAAATGCAACGTAGATTCTTTTTGGATGTTGTAATCAGAAAGAGTGCGGCCATCTTCAAGCTGCTTGCCAGCAAAAATCAAACGCTGCTGGTCTGGTGGAATCCCCTCCTTGTCCTGAATTTTAGCCTTCACATTCTCAATAGTGTCAGATGGCTCTACTTCAAGGGTAATGGTCTTACCAGTTAGGGTCTTGACAAATATCTGCATACCACCACGGAGACGGAGTACAAGGTGGAGGGTGGACTCTTTCTGAATATTGTAGTCTGACAAGGTACGGCCATCTTCGAGCTGCTTGCCGGCAAAGATCAGTCGCTGCTGGTCTGGAGGGATTCCCTCTTTGTCTTGGATTTTAGCCTTCACATTCTCAATGGTATCTGAAGGCTCAACTTCAAGGGTGATGGTCTTACCAGTAAGGGTCTTGACAAAGATCTGCATACCACCACGAAGACGGAGTACAAGATGAAGGGTAGACTCTTTCTGAATATTGTAGTCTGACAAGGTACGGCCATCTTCAAGCTGCTTGCCGGCAAAGATCAGTCGCTGCTGGTCTGGAGGGATTCCCTCTTTGTCTTGGATTTTAGCCTTTACATTCTCAATGGTATCTGAAGGCTCTACTTCAAGGGTGATGGTCTTACCAGTAAGGGTCTTGACAAAGATCTGCATTCCTCCTCTCAATCGGAGCACCAAATGCAACGTAGATTCTTTTTGGATGTTGTAATCAGAAAGAGTGCGGCCGTCTTCAAGCTGCTTGCCAGCAAAGATCAAACGCTGCTGGTCTGGGGGGATGCCTTCCTTGTCCTGAATTTTAGCCTTTACATTTTCAATGGTGTCAGATGGCTCTACTTCAAGTGTAATGGTTTTACCAGTGAGGGTCTTGACAAAAATCTGCATACCACCTCGAAGACGGAGTACAAGGTGAAGGGTTGATTCCTTTTGGATATTGTAGTCAGATAGGGTGCGGCCGTCTTCGAGCTGCTTGCCAGCAAAGATGAGTCGCTGCTGATCTGGGGGGATTCCCTCTTTATCCTGAATTTTAGCCTTTACATTCTCAATGGTATCCGAAGGCTCAACTTCAAGGGTGATGGTCTTACCAGTCAGGGTCTTGACAAAGATCTGCATACCACCTCGGAGGCGGAGGACAAGATGAAGGGTAGACTCTTTTTGAATATTGTAGTCGGACAGGGTCCTGCCGTCTTCTAACTGCTTTCCAGCAAAGATCAGACGCTGCTGATCTGGGGGAATACCTTCTTTGTCTTGAATCTTGGCCTTTACATTCTCGATAGTATCAGAAGGTTCTACCTCCAAAGTAATAGTTTTACCAGTCAGTGTTTTTACGAAAATCTGCATGTTGATATCTGTAACAATAAGTGAAAACTCGGTTTAAGACAAAAGTAACTGCGAATTTGTTGAAATGCGTAGTTGACTCGAAGGTAGGTATTGATTGTGCAAGACAAAGAACAAAGAAAGTTCTCGATCACAAAATGGCGTCGGTTGTCGGGTCAAAAATGACAACTTTTTACCGATTCGAGTGCTAACAAAGGATTTACACGAAAAAATACTCACTATTTTAGTTCTTAAAAGTAATTGAAGAGATTGATCTAAACAGCTTGCTTAGTTATAAAATTAAAAACACAGGGTTAGCTCACAAAATACGCTACGACGTAATCTAATAAATCTTTATTTGACAACTGAGTCAATTTCTGCAAACGTCATGGAATATATACCTTTGTATTTATTTTTATGTCTAGTAACACATAATCAGGCTAACCTACTAACAGAAATATATTAACGTATAGCGTTTAGGCGTTATTATGTGTATATTTTTTACCGAAAAAATGGGGAAATGGGAAATATCATACCTCGTTTGAGTGAGTGTGGCCATTCAGAGGGGTAACGCTGCCAGGCCAGCATGGTTTAGGCGTTTTAAATGTAATTGTTTTTTTTTATACACTGTGTTGTTCTGTTTCATGTAAGGTGTCAAGCCAATGCGTGGTGATAGGTGAGCACCATACCTATTAATAAAATCCCCATGTAAGTTGAGCGTTTTTTTATAGTAAGCGAGATATTTGCAATAAAAAAATGCATGAAAAAAAGAATCAAAGTGCTGATAAAAATCGATCGATTTATTTGAATGTACATACTATTTACTTTGAGCTGAAATCTAGTGTATTATGAACAAACAGAAATAAAATGCTTGTTTTTGTTAAAATTTTTAACTTTTCCCATACATTTTGTAAAGTAAATCTTGTTTACAAATATCTCGACAACTACCAAGAATTGCTGAACATACATGGTGGTTCAATTGTTAGGTATAGTGGTCACGAGTGGTATAGTGTGGTGTGGTGACACCACAGTCATTTTTTGCACATTTTATATATATTAGGTTTTGTCGTTAGTTTCAGTTTCAGCTTTTACGTTTGTATTATCTAATGTTGATTAAAATACTCTTCGCCGTACAAGTAACCGTACCTGGAAAAACTTAATCTACTATAGCCTGACCAGGAATATATGGGACCTGAATTAAGGACGCTTCGAATCCACTTTATATGACAACACTCTGTAGATTGGCACCAGCGTAGATTGGCAACTGAACATATTTTTTTATATATTTACAATCATGCTATTTTTAAGAATGCTGCCTATTGATAACAGATTCTACGATATAAGAACACGACAGAACACTTGTAAATTGAGTATTTATTAAATTCAGTAACTCTTTGTCATATTGGCCTTGAATTTTAGGACCAAAACACAATTGTTTTTTACGGGTTACCACTAACAGGTAAAATAAATATTAATCCATTGTTTTTTTAATTATATTTTTTTATAATGTTATCATAATTTTTAATAATGTGTAGGAAATCATGGAAAACTCAACAAACTATTTTAGTTGAAATATCCAAGTAGGGTTGAAATAAAGAAAATAAAACTCAATCAAAAGTATTATTATAATATTTTTTCAAAGTCATTATTAAAATATTCTTTATAGCCATCAGTAGCCAATTTTCACTATTTGCACTATATGACATACCAAAAATTCGTGATGACAACTATATCAGTAATTAATTTAAAGAAACCGTGGCGATTACATAGACTTTCTAGTTGAACAACACTACAACACCATATTAAACCACTTTTCTTTACGACAACGAATAGTTCTTGGTATTTTTATCACGTAAAAATTTCACTAGGTCGAAAATTAGATTACGCGTCCACTTTGACACAAATCATTATGACAACTGATGACATGTCAATTGCAATAGACAAAAGCATACATACGCAATAGTGTCGGTTGTCTGTGAAATGACGTTTCGCTGTCATGTCAGTTTGGCTTATGTCTTAGTTCAGTTGTTATTTGTTTGTTGTCTTGAATAAATATACTATGAAATAAAACGCATATATTTGTGATATTAAATTGGCGACGAGTGAAAAAATGCCAAACAATGGCGACGTCAGCAACGCTGACCTAATTACACAACTTATACAGGCGCAACAGGCGACCCAAGCACAGGTATGCCACCTCGCCCAGATATTGGCACAACAAGCCTCAACATCGAACACGGATCAACAAAATAAAGGGAAACATCAAATCCTAAATCAATTCAAAGATAAATTTAAACCCGAAAACACCACCATAGAACACTTTATCGAGTATTTTGAAGCCAAATGCGACATACTACAACAGAAACATAACATGCGCGACCTACTGGTATCTTGCCTCACCCCGAACGTCTACCACGAAATGAAAGTAGCCTTAACCCCTAATTTCGATGAGCAACCATAGGACGCACTCAAAAATAAACTGATGGACTTATATTGTGCGAGGAAAACTCGGCTCAAAGCACTGACAAAATTTTGGAACTGCACTCGCCAACCAACAGAGTCCATGGAACGCTACGCCAACAGACTGCGTGAGCTTAGTAAATATTGTGGATATGAAGGTGAATTCCTCGAAAGACAGCTACGAGACCGATTTGCAACCGGAGTGAATCACGCTGAACTGCAAGTCGAAATGCGACAGAAGTGGCCGGACTTAAAGGATATAAACGATACAGAGGTCACGTTTGCAAACGTCTTGAACATGTGTGCAGCTCGTGAGCTAGCTGAGAACGAAGAAACCCCACAGCCGTTACCCACAAACAAAATACAAGACAAGCAAGGGCCATCTATGTCTAGAGCAGCCAGGAGGTTACGGCCAAACCAATGTCGACGTTGTGGCAAAACGGATAAACATCCCCTCAGTACGTGTAACGCTAGAAATCACACATGTGACGCATGCGGTGCCCAAGGGCATTATGAAAGCTGCTGCATCAAGAGTGGAAACGCCTATCTGGTGCCAAGTAATAGACGTGACGGTTACCAAAAACGTGGAAACAAAAACAAAAACCACTTTCAACATGTGGGCCAATGTACTGACAGTGGTGCTGCAACGCCAACTACAACATCAGACAGTGATTCAGAAGACGACAGCGACACTGTAAAGAAAATTAACAAACACCCAACACGATGTAAGAAAATCGACGTACACATCAACGGCCAACAATGTACTATGGACTGGGACCCTGGCTCCGTGCATAGCATAATAAGTAAACAACTTTGAAAACGTATAGGTGCACCAACATTGACAAAAGGTCACAAACTACATGCGTACTGTAACCTTAAACTAAAACCAATGGGACTTACCGATGTGGAAGTTGAGCTTTGAGGCGTGGTTAAGATACTTCCCGCTGTCGTAATGAAAGGCGCAGAACCAATGCTTTTCGGGCTACAGTGGAGCGAAATGTACAACATGACATTCCCAGAGCCCGTATACTCAATCAAGCGCTCAACTACAGCCAACACCAACACATCTCTACAACAAGTACTGCACCGACATGAACACCTTTTTGACAACGAACTTGGCAAAGTAAAAAATTACTAGGTCAATATCCATATAAAACTGAACGCTGAACCGAAACACCTACCAGCAAGACCAGTAAAATTCAGCATGAAAAAGAATATTGAACGAGAGCTTGAACGCTTGATCACCGAGGGTATCATTTCTTCAGTTGATCCAAATCTTACACCCATAGAGTGGGCCACGCCTACGGTCAACGTTCTAAAGAAGGATGGGCGAGTACGAATATGTGGCGATTACCGAATCACAATCAATCCAGCCTTAATCGCTCATTCACATCCTGTACCAGTCTTTGACCAGCTACGTCAGCGCCTCGCTAACGGCGATAAGTATTCCAAAATAGATTTAAAGGACGCATATTTAAAATTCGAAATTGCACCAGACTCAAAAAAATTCCTGGTCATCAATACACACAAGGGATACTTTGAATATAACCGAATGCCATTCGGTATCACTACAGCACCATCAATATATCAGCGTTTTCTCGAAAAACTACTTGATGGCTTAGAAAACGTGGCTGTCTATTTTGATGACATTGCTGTGACAGGACGCAATGACGCTGAACACCTAAGTACCTTGCCTGAGGTTTTTCAGCGGTTGGAAGCAGCTGGCCTAAAAGTAAATTTGAAGAAATGCACCTTCTTGGAAAGCGAAATTGAATACCTCGGACACATATTCGACAAGAACGGGGTACGGCCGGCGTCTTCAAAGATAGATAGCATTTCAAAAGCACCACCACCTACAAACGCTAAAGAACTGCGTTCTTTCCTGGGATTGGTGAATTTTTATGAAAGGTTCATAAAAATTCACCAATCCCTACCCACCAATCCTCACCTACATAGCGTGTGCGCAGATTTGCACACGTTGACGGCAAAACACAGTAAGTGGAAATGGTCTAATGAAGAAAACATGGCTTTCCAAAAGACCAAGGAACTGATAACCCGGTTGCAACCGCTTGTACCATTCCAGGAAAAGCGACCCGTTTTTTTAGCATGTGACGCATCCGAGAAAGGTGTGGGGGCTGTATTGTATCATGTCAACGCTAGTAGGATCGAACAGCCCGTTGCATTCGCGACACGCAAGTTGAGACCTGCAGAAGTAAAATATTCTGTAATTGACAGAGAAGCATTGGCAATCTTTTTCGGAACGCGCAAGTTCGATCAGTATCTGCGAGAGACGAAATTCACGCTAGTGACCGATCACAAGCCACTAATTCACATTTTAGGCCCACAAAGGAATCTACCCAAGGTAGTAAACAACCGGCTTGTGCGCTGGGCCCTCATCATAGGAAGTTATGACTTTAATATTAAACACACTAAGGGCGAAGCAAATATCATTGCAGACTACTGTTCGAGAATGCCAAACCTAGAAGTACAGCCAACTAAAAAATAACTAGCAATATGTAAAATTCTGGATCACCTAAGAGAAAATAAATTAAAGACCTGTGTTTAGCGGAAGAAAGCATTAGAAAAGCAACCAAGAGTGACCCAATCCTGAAGGAAGTTAACCAACGGCTGAAAACAGGCTGGAAGACAACAGAACCTAGTGAGATCAAGCCATACTACCGTAAACGTCAAGAACTATCATTAGAGCAGAAAATCATTATGTGGGAGGGCAGAATAGTAATGCCTCATGCCCTCCGAGAAGCAACACTGAAGTACCTACATTTGGGGCACCCAGGTATTACTGCCATGCGGGCCTTGGCTCGATTTTATGTTTGGTGGCCCTCATTAGATGAAGATATAGAGCGTTTGTAAAAAGGTGCCACACGTGCCAAGAAAATCGTTCAAACCACGCAGAGCTTCCTGTATTCTCGTGGTCCATACCAGATAAAGTTTGGGAAAGACTGCATGTCGACTTTGCTGGCCCTTACGAGGGAAAGTACTGGTTAGTACTCTGTGACGCTTTTTCTAAATGGATCGAGGTGCGCCCTATGGACACAATCACGACGAACAAATTGATTGCCGAATTGGAGACAATATTCTGCACGTTTGGTTTGCCGAAGATAATCGTATCTGACAATGGACCTCTGTTCACGTCACGTGAGTTTCAAGAATACTGCTCTTACAAATGCATTACTCATGTAACATCTGCACCATACCATCCCCGTACCAATGGACTAGCTGAGAGGCTTGTACGCACATTCAAGACTAGTATGTCAGCAAGCAAGAATTATAATCAAACACAGAAACAAAGGTTACAAAATTTCCTATTTACGTACCGTATAACACCACATACAACCACAGGCAAATCACCAGGAGAAATAATGTTTGGCCGTCGACTATCCTGTGTACTGTCCAACATGCGGTCAGACGCTAAAAGGAATCTCCAGAAACGCCAGATAGAAGCCAATATCATAACAGAACAGGAAACACCCATCTATCCTGCAGGCACACCAGTGTATATGAAAACTGCGTTGGACAAAACGTGGAGACCGGCTACTGTCGATCACCGCACCAACCGCTATTCGTACGTGGTCACAACAACCGACGGCATTAAGAAAAGATCTCATGCTGACCACCTTCGCTTACGTGTGAGAGGGGAGGAAGAGGTAACCCACAACCGTGACGGGACGCCACTGGCTTCCACCACTGCCACCCACACACAGATGGCAAGGCACGGAAATAGTGAAGAACACGAAGTTTTCGTAACACCACCACCGCCAATACCATTGTTCACCGATGACCTCGGGTCACATCCGACAGCAGAACCACTAACTCCAGAGCTGGACCCCTGACCACATACAAGAGAAACCATAGCACCAGCCACTGAAGGTTCCAGGACGCCGGTGCGGCCAAAGCGAACAATCCGTCCACCCCGGCGGCTCATTGAAGAAATGTGATCACTGAGCACCGACTACAGCAGGGAGGAATGCAATAGACAAAAGCATACATGCGCAATAGTGTCGGTTATCTATGAAATGACGTTTCGCTGTCATGTCAGTTTGGCTTATGTCTTAGTTCAGTTGTTATTTGTTTGTTGTCTTGAATAAATATACTATGAAATAAAACGCATAATATTTGTGATATTAAATCAATGACGATTGAGGTGTCTGTTGCCAGTAAAAGAAATTAGTTCCAGTTGTTTTCCGCAATATGGCGAGGTCCCATATATTCCTGGTCAGGCTCTACTTTGTTTCATCCCGTAACAGTTATTGAAATAATATCTACGCCGTACATTGATTTAATATATATTTATATATATAATAAATCAATGACGCCGTAGCTATATTGTCTAAGGCTCTCATAAACTAATGGGGAAGCAAACTGTCAAATTAGTTCCTTATAGAGGGCGCCAAATGTTTGTTACTTGGGAACTGTCAAAACCCATACAAATATTTGTTGTTTTGTTGTTATTAGTTAGTATTTTTTTAAATAGGGCGCTGTGCAGCTATGGGGTGTGGTGAAATAGGTTCCTACAAATTCCCTAGTAATCCACAGCAAAGGATAAAAATGGGAATGGCATTGAGAAGAGGAAACTTTAAATCAAGTGACTTTTCAAGGTTATGTGGCAAACATTTCGAAGAAACTGATTTTGAGACTACTTCTAAGACTACAGGTAGGTAAACAATGAAAGCTAAAGATACATACTATTATAACAAATACATTATGCTAAGCTTATATTTATGTTTTTAGAGGTTATGTGGAGTTTACAATTTTTTAACCTTTACAAATAATAAAACTGGTATTTTTTTACAAGAAGCTTTTAGTTTAGACTTTATTTTAACAAATTTAATCCTAGATTTGCTATGAAAACGTGTAAAAGTATAAAAAAACACTGTTATCTTACCTGTCGACTAGGTCAGCTTTTTTTCCGCTCCACGTTTTCTCAATTTTTCCTTTAGCCTATCCACACGTCATCAGAAGGAATACATTGTAGTAAGTCCACAAAAAAAGGGTCTAGAGTCAAAAAAGTTCACAAATCCACAAAAGCAAAAAAGTATTCAGAGTAACAATATTTGACATGTAACAAACACACAGCGCCCTCTACCAAAAAGTTTTGCGTAATCTTCCCCATTTAATCAGACTAATTAAAAGGGACTTCGGATAACTTTCAAGGACATTTTCCTAAAGACTATTAAAAGATTTTACTGGCACAGCACCTAACTTAAATGTCCCATTTCCTTTGTTTTTAAATATAATACAATAAATATATATTTTTTTGTCTTCGTTTTTCTTTGTCATTTTGATAACAGAAAACAACATACCGAATTTAAGAAGTACCAACACTTAGAATCATATTTTTTGTTTATTGCAACATTTCACCCTTCATCTGTCATCTACCAACCAATCCTCTTTTTTTCCATTCCATGAAAAAAAGAAAAGTCTTTTTTGGGGGCGTTATTCGGATAAAAGTGGATAATTAATTTTATTTGGTTTACCAAGATATAAATGTGTTGTTAAATTTAGTACAATCCAAAAATGTATTGATAAATGTGAATAATATTATGGTTAGGACGGTGTCACAATCTGAGTTGTGATATTAACTCAAAACTATAAATATCTACTGTAAACACATCCTCCAACATAAAGCATTTTTACTTTATTTTGAAAGAAAATCTTAGGTTTGATTGATGTTAATTACTTGCTTAGTTATCATAAAATCATGTTTCATTGGTTTGCGTTGATCTCGATCAGGAGAAGTGAATAAGTTGAGCTCAACGTGAGGAATTAGTTGAAAAAATGGCTGATATGATTCGCGCTATGGGGCCTTCTTTAGGACCCCCAGTAAAGGATAAGTTAGGTTCTCCATCGACTGAGTCAGAAGACGGCGGTGGTGACATCGCTGAGCTGGCCGGAGATTTGGAAATATATGAAGCTAATGGTCCTAGCACCAATGGTAACATAATAACTAGTTATGAACTTTTTTTTTTAATAAGTACATATTTATAATAATGTTATTGTAAATTTATGTAGTCCTTACTTCTGCTTGATTCATGCATAGTATTGTACAATATATGTAACAAATTACTCTTATTTGAATATTATAAAATAAGCCTATAAGCATTCCTATAAGTGATAATCCATCTAAGTATTTATTACTGTCTTATAATTTAAGACTTTTTGCCCTAATTTGACTGAATACAGGTAGTTTTCAGTTGTCTGCCTGATATATGAAACAGTATTATAGGGCACAAAAATAAAGTAGGTGTTCTAACTTTATTTGTTCCTATTTAAATAATAGATGATATGGTTTAATTCTGTCATGTCAGTCTGCTAGCTGGAAGAAAGTATTGTTAATTTATCCCAATGCTTTTTAACTAGTAGTTTTATTTAGCTTTTCCTGTTTATTGTTACTCTAGGAGAAAGACAAGCAGTTCTGGCTCCACCAGAGACTGAGTGGTACCATGGCAGGCTTGATCGGTATACAGCTGAAGAGAGACTATGGAAAGCTGCTAATCTTGGCAGTTACTTAGGTAAGCATTTTAAACTGCAATATGGGAACCAGGAGTGTTGGAAAGGAAAGGAAACACATTGTTTGGTCGACCGTGGTATAATATCTGTGTCAAATAGCCTTACATCTATCTTATATTCTAAGCCATATTCTATATATGTGTGAGTGAGATGCGTCACATACTACATAAAACCAAAAATAGACTAGTTGATTGATATTGCTTGAGAGACTGAGGTGGGTAATTGGGTATTCTAAGTAGTTATTTGTAACTAAGTGAAAGAATAAGAATTACTACTTTGAATACCCTGCAATTGGCAACCATCTGCACTTTAAGGTGATGTTTTTAATTTTGCTTAGCCCAAAAAGGTATCTCTGGTAGAGAATGCTATTTGGAATTAAGTAAACCATTTGTACAAAATTTCAGTATTCCTATAAAGCTTAAATAAATAAAGGATTTTACAAGGAAGTCCATTGTTCAGCAATGATTGGTAAATAATACTTATGTAAAGTATCAGTTGAGCATTGTTGAACTATGAAGAAGTGAATAAATTGAGCAGAGAGATTTTTTCCCATATTATGTCTAGGTACTTTCATCTTATGACTCACAATGCACATTCCCACAGAAGAAGTCAAACTAATAGTAGTTGTGCTTGCATTGTGCAAGAGATTTCTTAAATTGCTATTAACATTGAATATTTCTTGTGTAATGTTAAAATAATAATCATTTTTGTGTTGTTTATACATTGTTATCTATACTAATATTATAAATGCCAAAGTGCATCTGTCTGTCTGAATGTTACCTCTTGACGCTTAAACCACTGAACTGATTGAGATGAAATTTGGTATGGAGACAGTTCGAGACCCTGGAAAGGACATAGGCTACATTTTGTTGCGGTTTAAAAACATTAAGGGGGTGAAATGTAGGATGAAAGTTAATATGGAAAATCCGACTCTTGCGGGCGAAGTCGCGGGGAACCACTAGTACTTTTATATGTGTAATATATTACAATATATTGCTCAGCCAAAAGCATGTAAAAATATTATTTACTTTTTTTTATTTTTCAGTTCGTGAAAGTGACCGGAAGCCAGGTTCATATGTGTTGAGCTATTTAGGCCGAACTGGTATAAACCATTTCAGGTAATTTTATATTTTACACAATGTTAATTATGTAAAAATATTTTTTACTTAAAACTCCCATATACTATTTTTATGCTACCAATAATATTAAGTTTCTTAAAGATGTGTACTATCTGTTTGCTCTTTGACCTTTTTCTTCCACAACCTTCCCATGACCAAAAATATTGAACTTATTGTTAAAGTAATACTACTCATTTTTTCTGCTTAATTTGAGTAATTATTATGTATGTTAAAGTAAAAAAAAGTATGTCTTAATTCTTTACCCATTTCCCTGTATTTTGATAGTTTTCACTGCCAACCCAATTAAATTTTGGACTGTCCTCTACCTGAAGGTTGTCTGGAAGGAATTGCTTTCAGCAATAAGACCGCCTAAATTGTACCATTCTCTATGAGCATTTATTTATGTAAATTGATACTGTGTGTGGTGTGCAATAAAGAGCATCTATCTATGTCACTTTCTTTATTCAATAACTATTTTTTATGCAGAATAACAGCAGTTTGTGGTGACTACTACATTGGTGGTCGTCAGTTTGATTCCCTGACTGAACTAGTGGGATTCTACAGTCACTGCTCAGACTTGCTGAAACGGGAGAGATTAGTAGAGCCTGTACCTCCTCCCGAACCTGTCAATGACAAGAAGGTGATGACTTTTAGCAATAAGGCTGCCTAAATATTACCTTTTTCGAAATTAAATCAAATTTCACTTACAAAAATTAATCGACTGTGTCATCCGGTGGGACTCGAACCCACGTCCCTTCGCTATCCGGGCGAGTGCTCTTACCAACCAAGATACGGAGGACGTTAGTCAGTTGACGAATTTTTGCAAGTGCTTGCTACGCCAGTAAGCCGGCGTTCGATTTCATCAATACTTGGGGAATGTACCCGCATGTATCCAATGGAAATTATTTTTACAAATATTTAACCATCGGTTAAGATGAAATCAGCTTAACTTATTATATTTTTATAACTTAAGCAATTATTTTTGCAAGTTATTACGAAATTAAATCAAATTTCACTTACAAAAATTAATCGACTGTGTCATTCGGTGGGACTCGAACCCACGTCCCTTCGCTATCCAGCCGAGTGCTCTTACCAACTAAGCTACCGAGGACGTTAGTCAGTCGACGAATTTTTGCAAGTGCTTGCTACGCCAGTGAGCCGGCGTTCGATTTCATCAATACTTGGGGAATGTACCCGCATGTATCCAATGAAATGGATGGAAGTAAGTGAAATTTGATTTAATTTCGTAAAAACTTGCAAAAATAATTGCTTAAGTTATAAAAATATAATTACCTTTCTCTATGAACATTTATGTAAATGTCTTCTGTGTGTGGTTTGCAATAAAGAGTATTTATCTATTTCTTTACAGAGAGTGGTGGCTATTCTTCCATACACCAAGATGCCGGACACGGATGAGCTGACCTTCCAAAAGGGGGACATTTTCTTTGTCCACAACGACATGGGCGATGGCTGGCTGTGGGTCACTGCACATAGGTGCGTAAGACATGTGTTGTATATTGTTTTTATATTATTCAGAATATGTTAATAGAACAATGCAATTTAAACGGTAATATGTGCAACCCTTGGGTACAGGAAATTCTTAATCACAGAATTTAACAGTTTGTTTTTTATGTTAATTATTTATAAAGCATTCGAGTTTTTCAAAATATTGCGCAACCTTTTACATTATGATGACAGAGTGTCAGGTGACATTAAAGTAAAATCGGACTTTCCCACCACCACCACAGAACTGAGTTGTACCTCTATTAGTTAGAGATCCTAAGGGAGTTATCAGACTACACGGTATTCAGACAGTTTTTCTGAGACAGTCTATCTCCCATCTCGCTCTTACAGGCTAGCTCTTATTACACTACGCCGAGTCTTAGTAAGACTGTCTGAATACCGCGTAGTCTTATAACTAACTCCCTAATTCATTTATGAAATTTATTTTATTTTATTTTATTTTATTGGAAAACAAACAGCTTTTAACAATGCAATATAAGTTACAAAACAATGAACATTTAGCCTATAGTTTTCACATATATGTAGCTTAAAGAAAATACAAATCATATTATGTATCTTGATTGACAAGTGATAGGTTTTAGTAATAAATTCTTCGTTTTAAAACAAAGGATTCATTTTTTTAAAGGTCATGTTTAACTTAAGTACCTACATGTTTCTGCTATAGGTACAGAATGTTAACCCTCCTTTGATATCTCCCTACATCTGCAGTATCTTTCCCACAGTCCAATTTATTTCACCTTGCTTCCGTTTTGCAATTGTATTGCAGTCACTAATACAAAGAACAACATAAGTTGAGGAAAGTTTGTATTGTAGCGTAAATCGTGCGTTTACCTTGTTATCACAACTAGGTCATTGCTCAACTCGTATAACAATTTATACTGAATCATAAACATCTTATTCTAAATTAGTCATATTATACATGTTTTTAAACCTAAATAACTTTGGTCCTTCTGTACTTGTTCTATTATTTATCCCGGGTTCGAATTCATTTCTGTCTTGAAATAGGTCGAAGTCTGGAAGGTGATGGTGTTGACACCTCCGTGTCTCGGAAAGCATACATGCTTTAATTCGTTGGTTCCGCGCCTAATTTCTCTGTGTGTGGAACCAGAGCGTGCATTTTTTATATTCTTACACAGATATTGCGCACGTACTTGTGCAATATAATGTTTCCCGCGCTATTGACTATTCTCGGTTGAGATTGACCACTGTAGTCGAAATAGTCTAGGATGACAATATTATTTTGACTGACGCCATAGCCAACAGTTTGTGTCAATTTGGTTAAGTTATGAAATTATGTATGTGAAAAACACCTGGACATTATTGATTTGCTCTTTTCTTTTACCAGAACTGGAGAACAAGGAATGATCTTCCGGGAGTTAGTCGAAGATCTAGACCCGTCTATCGACCCTAACACGGTGTTCTCATGGTTCCACCCCAACTGCACTAAGAGTGAAGCAGTCGACATGCTGGTCAAAGCCGGCCCTGGGAGCTTCCTAGTACGACCCTCTGATAACTCCCCCGGAGACTACTCCCTGTTCTTTCACATCAACAACCAGATACAAAGGTTCAGAATAGAGAAGAAAGGTGTGAGGTACCTCATGGGCGGCAGGACGTTTGAATGCCTCGATGCGGTCATCAACAGATACAGGAAGGAGCAGATTGTTGAAGGGCACACATTAGGACAGCCGGTGAGTGTTGTTCTATTATAATTGTCAATTTGGCCAGGGTAAGCACGGATCTAATTTTAAAATGTTACCTCCTTATAATATCAGTACAGTAGGAGTAATTTTGCAAGCCATATGACTCCGTTTACTCGAGATTAATGCAGTCAAACGTTTTGCACAAATTTAAGGTAAACCTTTTTTTTATTCATGTCCTTCCTGTGGCTTAAGCAACCCATCCTATCAGATGAACGGCCGTAGACGAATTTAATTATTTTTTTCCGCCATAGCAATAAAACAGTCTGGTCACCAAAAGACCACCTAATTTAAAAGCAATCACGATTACGCCTACAGTTTCAAAGAAATGACATATGAAATGACATTTACTCTTCGTTTTGAAATAAATAATTGCTTTTCAAACGTCAGTTAAAAAGCTATTAATATTATCGTTTTCCTGAAACTATTGCAGGTTTAAAGCAATTGAGTTGGGCGCTAGGCTAGCCTAAATGTTTTTGCACAACAATATTGGTTATCATTATTTTTATTTTCCTCAGTTAATCGCCGAAGGTCATATAATCGAGCCGCAGCAAAACGCCACCGGTGCCGCTGCTGAGAAAATATACGCGACGCTTCGCGAGTGCCGCGATCAGATCGGCCTGAAAAAGATGAAGGGCATCAAACACCAGGGCTACTTGAACAAAAAGTCAGATAAAGCCGCTAAAAAGTGGAAGGCCCTGTACTTTGTACTGCTGCAAGAGGGCACAGACACCCATCTCTACTTCTACGACTCGCCGAAACGGACCAAGCCTAAGGGGCTGATCGATCTGTCTTGCGCTTATCTCTATCAGGTATGTTGCTTTAGCTTTACTAGACAACCTCTGAGCAAGATTGACGACTAAATGGATCCAGCATGCAGATTTGGGCAAGTCCCCAATGAATTCGCTGGAGGAGGCCAAAAATAAAAAATAAACTTACCATTTACTCTCATTTCTTGGGCTATTTCACTCCAAAGTAGATTTTTTCTGGGAGTGTTCATTCATATATTTTTCTTGCTGGAGGTCATATATCTCCTCGTTTGACTATCTCCAAGTATCTGTCTATGATAATAACCCTCCTTTTGCTTCGCCGTAGTCGGGTAAAAATGAAGTTTGTCAAACCGCAGCGGAACTACACGTCTCAACAGTTGGGACGCTTTTGGTCACTTGATCAACTTTGCCGCGCAGTTCTGCTGTCTCTTGTCACATACAGTTTCATATAAATAATATTTTGACGCGTCGTGTCGCTCAGTTCCGCTGCGGTGCAGAGGCCCTTCTCCTGTTGTCGATGTCCGTATTTTCGTTCACGTTGTCATTCTGTAGTGAGTGAAAGGGACGGCTACATTCGAAAATACGGAAATCGTCAACCGGAGTAAGACCTCGGTTCCGCCTAGTGCGATACCTTCAAACGAAAGGCATTTTTTTCCATTTATTTGTTCAGGTGCACGAATCGCTCTGGGACCGGGAATTCTGCTTCCAACTCGTAGAACGAGCTTTACCCTGCTTGTCGACCCACACGTTCCTAGCGGCGAACACGGCCGGTGAGCAGAGGGCGTGGCTCGAGGCGCTGCGGCCTCTTTGCGTGCCTCAACAAGCTAGGCATCAGTGCAAGGTATTAAAAATAGTTTATTTATTTATTTATTATTGGCATACACAACAGGTAATAATAAAAACAAAACTTGTAGGTACAGTACAGGCTTTAACACTAAGAACTAGATTGCAACCTCAAATTCGTAACATAACCTACTACATGTACAGCGTCGATCCATTTTTGATTTGTTAGATACGCTTAATAGAATAGAAAGCGCCGAGAGGAGCCCCATGGTGACTCGTGACGGCGTGAGTCAACTCGCTCTATATTTTTAAATGTTTTACACAAGAATGTGCCTGCACATTGTGTCACAAAACGCGGACTAGAGGCGAGCGGACGAGATTTTATATACATTTTGTATTCGCTATGTGCGTGATGACAGCATCCTTAGTGACCACAATTATTTTGGACTTTAGATCTGTAAAAATATGGCAACTGGATGGTTTGATAACGATTTTCGGGTTATTTTTCAGCGAAATTAAATGAAAGCATCTGATAAGCTTGTGCATATTGAGGTTTCTGGTGCCAAGGAGACCCATTAGCACTAAAACAAATAAAAAATGGTGGTATTTTTTGCACGCAGGATAGTAAAAAAAATATATTTTCAGTAACATCATACTAATTTTAGTATAATTAACTTATTTACTTTTTTCTATTTTTTTTTCTTTTTCGTGTCAAATGTCATATTTCAATGCTAAATTGAGCAAATTACACAATTTAAGGCAGTCAGTTTCCGCGCGCTAATGACCCATGTACTTCTTTTAAAATGGTCTATCATTGGTGACGATGGTTTCCTTCCAGGTGGCGCGCGTAGTCTGGCTGCGCGCGTTACGCGTGCGTTGCCTGACCGCGCACCGTTTGCCGGCGCGCCTGGCGCCGCGACCGCACCTGCGCCTCGCTCTCGGAGCCGCGCCCGTGGCCCGCACGCGGCCGCGGCCCTCGCCCGACCCGCACTGGGACGACGAGTTCGTGTTCGAGTGAGTATAGAGAACCTTACGAGGCCGATAACAAGATAACAGCTTTTATTACATAGGGGATAAAGGCGATCATAAGGACAAAATGGCGTTGTCTGTCATGCGGCCGTGTGTATAAATAAGTGCAACGTGAATCTCAATCTTCGTATCAATGAAAATTTTAAATTATTTTGATTTACAGTGATGTGCCTCCAGATGTAACTTCATTCACCATCACCGTTCACAATACTGGAAAGAGAGGAAAAGAATCAGAGGTAAAAATATGAAAATGACACACATTCTCATTCCAACACGTTATAGGGACATATTTATTTATCAAATTTCTTTTAATCTAGGTGGCTGAGCTGACAATAGAACTCGCGAATCTTGCGAACGGAGAAGAAATCGAAGAATGGTATCCTCTGGCCGGAATGACGCCTATTGGGGAGTGGGGATCGCTGCGACTACGCATCAGGTACGATTCTTCAGCGGAAATTATTTCCACTGACCGAAATTGTAGTGCCCACCGCAACTTATCAATCCAAGATGGTAGACATTATAATGGTTCTTGTTTTACTCTAAATAAAAGCCAACATTAACGAATGAGCAGTCTTGAGAACAAGGCTTCTATATTTTTTAAGGCAGCCGAGATTAACAGCCGCCTAATTAATTAATTTACGGCTGGTTTTCCGTTAACTGATTAAAAAATGATTGACATTTGCTGAAAAAATTATAATTAGTTGTCTAATCCAATCCAATGTCAATTGTCAATCCATAATAATGTCAATCCAATTTACTGACCGGAGCAGTTAACTTAAAATTTGAACGTGTGATCAACATAAAGGAAGACTGGAGTAAGCCCGTTCAACCCTTAGCGTAAGTTACTAACTTAACTTTTCCTGCCCTTAGTAGGATCTGTTACATTACTACTAAGGATACTTGTGGGTACATTTACCAGAGTATTGAGGAATTAAATCTCTCAGGCTCACAGGTGCAGCAAGCACTGAAAAAAAAAATCTTCACGCAAACATGGCCTAGATGCGCAAGCGCAGGAAACTGCTAACCGCGAGTCTGTTTAATCTGTAATTAACTGGATCCTTGATTTGGGCAACTCATACCGCGACGTTCTCGGTAGCTCAGTTGGGATTGAATTCGCCCGTATAGCAAAGGGTCGTGGGTTCGAGTCCCACCTGAACAACCGTGTTCAGGTGGGACCATCGACCGCGATGAATTTTTTTGTGCTGTATTATTAGTACTTCTAAGAATCTAATGAGTTCCATATTGTGACAGATACATGCAAGAGCTAGTGATGCCACGCGAGGAGTACAATCCATTACGACAGCTGCTGCTGGAGCCAGGACTCCCGGCGGTCAAGGCGCTCGCCGACCTCTGTCGCACTGACAGGCAGCCTTTGGCCACTTGTGAGTATAATTTATTTTAGCATTAAAAAAGACTTATCTAAGCAGGTATTTGACTCATAAACTCATTTTAGATCGTCATACACATCATACCACACATCACACACTCATACAGACTCATATTACGCATTCACATTTATCCTAACATCTTCACATATGTGCACATACTTCCACACATACACATACATATAAAAGTATAATACTTACGTTTAGGTAAGCATACTATCTTGTTAAATTGTTTCTTTTGTTTTTATTTTTGAGCTTTGTAAAATATTTTTTTAATCATATAGCATACCTACATAATTTGTCCGGGTAGAGCGGTTTCACCTAACACAGGCGTACACCTTATATGCCTATAGGGTGACTCCATTTTCAAAGATTACCTATGTAAAATGCTTGTATTTAAATAAATTATTATTATTATAAATTAAATTATTATTATTATTAGATACATCAAGCACATCTGATTGATGACTTACAGTCTGTCTTGTAAAATCTATCTGCTCTTTCTAAACAAATTTTTTTGTAAGCTTAGTTATGCCCTGTTTATAAATATGAAGCTGTCAGCGTTTGTTTGAGATAGACAAACAAAGTATGCAGATAACCTGCTGTCGAAAGTCCGGCGATATGAAAATAATGTCGTCTGTACTTTATTCACCGGGCCAAGTCCAACTATGTAAACAAACATGGCGGCTCGAATACCATAGACAATCTTTAGTGCTGGGAAAAAGTAGAGGAATTTAGTCACTTGAACAACATACAATCGAATGCAATAAATGAGAAAAGACAAGTGAAATGATTTAATTTTACTTGACTAAAACGATTTAGAAAAAAAGGGGTTACGAACTGAAAGATATTTACAATCGGTCTAACCTGAAAATGGAACGTAGGAAACTTAGTAGTGAATTTAAAGATACTTTCGTTTTGAAGACGATTTTAAGGTTAAATGTCCGTAAATATAATATCTTACGTTTAGACACAAGATTTACAACCACACAAAGAAAAAAAAAGGCAACGGTCACACACATGAAAAAGTTAAATGAATAGTCAATAGGATGACATTTAACATGAAAACCCTTGCACACGCGGTAGGTACACACCGGTTACGCTGCAGGCGGCGTTCTCTCGACTGGCGCACCGAACATTTCCGTCCGATCAGTGCGCGCTTAGGTATAGTTACCGCATACTACGGGTATCAAGCGGGTTTGCTTGTGCATTTAATTTATGTATTATTATTTATTCTATTTGTATATAGGAATTAAATATAATTTAATAAAATGTTTGTACGGATGACGACGTACGATGATTGAATTAAGTAATTTTAATAGGTCTTAAACTAAGTCATGCCCTGACTTCAAATTAATTGGTCTCAACTAATTAGACGCTAAAAGTGATATTTTAGTCATTTTGGTGAGAGTTGTTTTCGAAGTCAGAATACTTTACTGAAACATTCATTCACATGCGAGATAATCGCGGATAAACAAACATACCTCTTTTTTTAAGTCGGTTAAATTTCTTTAGTAATATTGAAATAACTAATTCATACTTAGAAAGCTTTATTTTAGGCAGAGTTTTAAAATTTAAATCCAATTTTAATTATATTTTTATATAAAAAAAACAATGTACTTTTTATATTTAACAACATATCAATTCATGACGTGACCTTTTAAATAAATGCTACAATAAAACAACAAAATTTTGATATCATTTCTTTTAGGGTAAACATTACTAAGCATGCGAGTTTCGAATGACCAATTGAATCGATCAATTGAACAAAATTGGTTTCCCAACACTACATTAACACATTGAGCGCCATGGTGGTCACCGGTGACCCCCAAACAATATTTTTTCTATTGTGTCTAGTTTCGTGGCAGTCAAAGGCTTAAAAAATATAAAGTTTGCCGTCCTCTTCTTGTCTTTGTCAAAATGATGATATTTTTCGTATGATTTACGTTTTTAAGTGTAATTATGTGTGTTTGTATGCAATAATCGTATTTATATTGTTACGGCGTAATTGGTGAAGGTGTTTGTGAGTTCTGTGAAGAAATTCACTTGTGTATGTGCCGAGAATCTTCAGATAATAGGATTAATAGGTTAGTCAATGGTTTGTTTACATTGTTGGACTTGGCCCGGTGAATGAGGTATATATACCTTCGTTTTTATGTAATTTTATTAGTTAGTCCAACAAGTTCATTAGCGACTCTCCCCCGCAAGACATGTGGAGTAAAGAAGTGCCGATCGCACGCGACTGTAATAGGAAATCCCCTTCCCCGCGACCCTACTTGTCCCTGACATCTACCACCAATATTTCTTTTGTTTGGCATATTGGCATTTCGAATTCATAACAGTCACGTGTGATTGGTGTTTCCACGCTCCCTGCACGTCTTTTATTCCGTAGGAGGATCAAGCATGAACTTTATTTTTTTTATTTACTTGACGTGGCGTAGACAGAGTCGACGGTAGAGCGAGCTCACCCAGAAGGTTCTGGCACTCCTACACATCGGCGGAACAGAGCAAGCTGCTTGGCGCCGGGCTCCGGTGGGAGGGTGGTAGCTACCAGGCGGCACCTAACGGAGCCTACCACCACTGAAAGGATCGTTGCACAGAGTGGACCACTAGGAAGTAGATCCTACACCACCCCCTTGTCGTTCTACAGCTTTTTATTGTTTTTCAGCAATTCTCCACACGTTCACGGAGTGCGGGCGCGGGGCAGAGCTAGCTCGCGAGCTAGTGAGTGCGGAGTTGGCTCGGGAGCCCGACCCGCGGGCCATGTTCCGAGCCGCATCGCTCGCTACAGCTGTTGTCGACGAGTTCATGCACACGCAGTGCAAGCCGTTCCTACAGGTAAGAGTGAATAAGCTGTTACTATTATAGTAGGCCTGTGTAACTCCCTGCGTAGGGAGCAAAAGTGTACCGACGCGTGGCGACCCACCATGGTGGGCTAAACAATTTGGGTGTCGCGAGCATGCAGCGACATGCGTACCTGTTGTATTCGCCGGCGGCGCGCGGCACTACGTTGCTGGCTAGAACGTAGCATGAATAAAGTGCTAGAAAGGTGCGCTTGATGGCGTTGGTAGCTTCTTGTAGCAGTCAACCCGATTGCGTCGAATGATAGTACGTCACTGAATAGGTTTAGTGTATTTATGAATCATATTCCAGAGTTATCAGAATAAAATTATATTGCAATGGATTTTTGTAGGTGTCTAAACGAAAATGTGTTAACTCTAAGGCCAACTAAATTACACCATATACTTGACGACATTGAGTAGATATTTCTTTGAATTTCATTGCTAAGTCTAACTTCTGTGCGGAGTACTAGTACTTATTGTGTAACTATAGTGAAACATAACCCATCTTCGGCCGAGCTAGTCTGAATAATCTAAAAGGTTCAATTTGACAGCTCAGAGTTATCGCAGAACGTAGCAGTGTATGCGGAGGGATTCCATAGACAACACATAAAACAATGAAAATATTTTAAAATAAGAAAAGATAACATAGCACTGAATTTTGTAAAAGTTTTTAATGCGATGCAACACATTTTAGTTTATATTTTCTACATAAAGCTTAAAATGAATAGAAATTCTTTACTGCTGACAGACGTCTTGAAACGGCCATGTTCTATTCTGGATTATTCTTAATTTTGGTGTTGTCACCTTTTTACTCGTTACGGAGTTACAGATTTATCGATTCATGGGTGGGTATTGAACAAATAACATTTTCAGTATGCAATTTTGAGTTTGAAGACTTGATTTTATTTGTGTTTCATAGAACGCAATTCTAAAACATACTAATGAAATAATTAGTCACTAACACGTAAAATATTTTGTTATGATTAACAATGTTTTGAATCGATCGTAAATCGATTTGATGTCTAAGTCGATCATTCTACCAACCGATTCGTAAACACCCGACCCTATATGTCACTGTCAAATTGAACCAATTATGTTATTCAGACTATAGTGAGTTGGTCCGCGAGTCCGACCCGCGGGCCATGTTGCGCACCGCTTCGCTAGCCAGGGCCGCCGTCGGCCGTAAAAACATAGTTATATTTAACATATTCAAGTGCATTATTTCGCTTCCTATACGCAATCTGTTCAGGCGTACAATATCATTTTAAAATTTATATTTTGTTCACAGGCGGCCATCGCAGAAACAGTACAAAAACTGATAGACGCAAAACAATCCGCTGAGCTGAACCCGACCAAAATGGACTCTCCGGATGACGCCTGCAACAACGCTGAATTTCTGCTTATGATTCTTGACCAGGTATATTAAATATACACTTCCTTGAAATCTGGTTGTTGTGGTACCCAAGTTGAGAAATATCTTTTGGAGTCTTGTCCTGCCCCTTTATTCCTAAACAAAATTGACTTAGACAATCATTGAATACAAAAACCGGCCAAGTGCGAGTTGGACTCGTGCACTTAGGGTTCCGTGCCAACTTTAACTGAATTAGGATCCACTTACTTCCACTTAGCCAAAATACCACAATATTTTGTGGACAGCAATAACTTTGTTTTTCATAGTGTTTGTATGAAGCACAAAGTTATGTTTCCAGTTGTTGAAAATGAGCTATATCTCAAAAACTACTAGTTCGATCTCGTTCAAACCAATTTTCGTTGAAAGTTTTTGTTACCATCTACATCATGTGTTTTTTCAAAATTTACACTTGCTTAGATCAAAAGTTAGATGGGGGGGGGGGGGGGTATAATTAACACTTTGGAAGCGTCTATCTCTCAAACGTTAGACTTTTAAAGAGAAAATTGTTACATCACAAGATACATCCACCTACCAAAGGACAATGTTAATTTTACTATGGGGATCCGTACCAGCTTGCGTCCAAACAAATTCACTCTCAAAAGTCTAGTTTTTATTCAGCTTTTCAATACTAAAAAAATTTTATCAAATTTTAACCACATTTTGGAAATATCACAAAAAAAATGCCTGTTCAATTTTGAACCCACTACTGTAGGTTGTTGTAACTATCTAGTATACGTCAAAATTAGTTCTCGAAACGCGCCGAGACACTTGCAGATGGCGTTTCAAAAAGGCACACAAAATTAGCTATCATTTGTGTGGGACAGCCAGTTCAGTGGTAATAAACAGGTCAGTATATACAATGCCATAACCAAATTGACATTGACAAGTGACAATTACAATTCAGAGTTCCGAAACTCCTAGACAGTGCTTTGTATTTCTAAAATATTTATTTTATAAAAAGGTTAATATGAAATAAAATGATTCAGAATTCGTTTTTTTAAGAATTTTAATTATTCCCAAAGTATAATCTTGCTTAGGTAAGAAATAATATTTGTATAATAACTTCAGTCTATTTACGTAAATAATTGACAGCTGTATTCGGAATAAACAGTTTTATGAAATGAACTTTTGTTTATGGATATGCCACTTTTTGCGGAAGTAGGTAATTGTTAATCCTTTTTTTGATATTTTTTTATTGTGGTTAAAAAAGTCTGTTAAAAATTAGCAAATGATTCACAAAAATAAAACATTATTTTTAGTGTTAACGTACTAATGACGCAATATAGTACGGGTTTTAACAGGATCCTTTCAACTGTATAATGCTTAGTTTCAGAATAAAGTGGCTGTGACATACCGACGGACGGACAGACAGACATGACGAATCTATAAGGGTTCCGTTTTTCGCCATTCGGCTACGGAATCCAAAAGAACGAGAAACAAAAAGTAGCGACCTTATTCACTGTTTTTGAAATGATAAATATCCGATCCTGATTTGTCGATATTAAAGTCCCTAGTAAGGGGCTTGTTTTTGACATTCTTGCAGTCGCACTAGTTTTAAAAAGAGACACGGAATACATAACAGTACAGGGACAGCAAAATCACTCCCAAAGTACCGTGTAAATAAATTGCTACTTATTATATTTTTCTAACTTAAGCAATTATTTTGCAAGTTTTTACGAAATTAAATCAAATTTCACTAACAAAAATTAATCGACTGTGTCATCCGGTGGGACTCGAACCCATGTCCCTTCGCTATCCGGGCGAGTGCTCTTACCAACTAAGCTACGGAGGACGTTAGTCAGTCGACGAATTTTTGCAAGTGCTGGCTACGCCAGTGACCGGCTCACTGGCGTAAGTTATAAAAATATAATAAGTTAAAGCTGATTTCATCTTAACTGATGGTTAAATGTTTGTAAAAATATTTCCATTGGATACATGCGGGTACATTCCCCAAGTATTGATGAAATCGAACGCCGGCTCACTGGCGTAGCAAACACTTGCAAAAATTCGTCGACTGACTAACGTCCTCCGTAGCTTAGTTGGTAAGAGCACTCGCCCGGATAGCGAAGGGACTTGGGTTCGAGTCCCACCGGAAGACACAGTCGATTAATTTTTGTAAGTGAAATTTTATTTAATTTCGTAAATTGCTACTCTTGTTTCGACACAATAATGTGCAAACAATTCAGATCGCGAAATATTCGCCTTAAAATAACTTCCACCCTCTAATTGACCGAGTAGGCTTCACCGACGCGATGCTGAACGTGCAGCTAACGTGCGAATTGGGCCAACATGTAACATTCAGCCCTCCCAATCCCGACCCAGGACCCGGGCATGTTATAGCTTAAGAGCCGGCTCCTTAAAAAAAAATTTTGACATTTGCCCCCGCGCGGGGAATGGTCCTCGCATTTATCGATATACACAGCAGCAATACAGTTCAATATTGCTCAGCCTGTTTGAACCCAGTTTGGCTCAGAATGAAACGGCGTATGTCACACACAAAAAGGTTTTTCGTAAATAATGTGGAAAATATAGACTGTAATGGAATATCCTTTAAACATTTACTAATTAATTATAAGAGCCTTCAGTTAAGAGTTTTTTTCGGCCAAAAGCTCAAGTAAGTTAGGAGAAATACGTAATATTAACTTTGAAAGTCTTCGTTTTCCAAAAAGGAAAGTGATCGCACTTAACTTTACAAATTATGTTTTTGCTTTATGCAGATATTGGTCGAATGTTTGAAGAATAACATAAATTTGGAATGTGCAGACCATGTGCTAACATGAGTACACTTCTTGCTATCCTTTATAAAGGGAACTGCCACTTAATACCTAAACTGCGGAGTGGTTCAACTTCGCTGACAATACTATCGATAGTCTTTCGCTACTCATTGTTACAACGAGTGTTGGTCTTCATCAGATAACCCTGTCGATCTTCACGTCGCCCGAGGCGTGTCCGCGGCCGGTGCGCTACCTGTGCGGCTGCCTGCAGCGCGCCGCCGTCGCCAAGTGGCCCAACGAGCGGTTCGTGAGGACCCGCGTCGTCTCAGGTGCGCTTTATGTTACATAACCCTGTCGGTGTTCACGTCGCCCGAGGCGTGTCCGCGGCCGGTGCGCTACCTGTGCGGCTGCTTACAGCGCGCCGCCGTCGCCAAGTGGCCCAACGAGCAGTTCGTGAGGACCCACGTCGTCTCAGGTGCGCTTTATGTTACATAACCCTGTCGGTGTTCACGTCGCCCGAGGCGTGCCCGCGGCCGGTGCGCTACCTGTGCGGCTGCTTACAGCGCGCCGCCGTCGCCAAGTGGCCCAACGAGCAGTTCGTGAGGACCCGCGTCGTCTCAGGTGCGCTTTATGTTACATAACCCTGTCGGTGTTCACGTCGCCCGAGGCGTGCCCGCGGCCGGTGCGCTACCTGTGCGGCTGCCTGCAGCGCGCCGCCGTCGCCAAGTGGCCCAACGAGCGGTTCGTGAGGACCCGCGTCGTCTCAGGTGCGCTTTATGTTACATAACCCTGTCGGTGTTCACGTCGCTGAGGCGTGCCCGCGGCCGGTGCGCTACCTGTGCGTTGCCAAGTGGCCCAACGAGCGGTTAATTAAAAAAAGTTAAGGGTAAAATTGAGTAAAATTCACTTAAATTGTAAAGACTAATGATCCAAATCTTTGATAGCTCAGCGACAACATAGTAAAGCAAGTTCTCGAAGTGCAATGTCTAAATTTTAGATGGCCTCTGACTAGGCTTAACGACTAATATCAACAGATATTAGCCGGGACCAACTGCTTAACGAGCCTTCCGAAGCACGGAGGTGCTTGTCATGGACGTCACTTAAATGTTCGGAATGGTCACCCATACAATCACGACCGTAGGTTGCTTAACTTTGATATCACGACCAAAGCGCTGCCGTCACTGCGCCACAAGCACCGCCCATTAAATTGATAATTTTTAAACAATGATTTATTATAACTTATTTATTAAAAAAAACAATTTATTATAAACAATGATTTATTAGACGACCGTCTTGGTGTAGTCGTTCGCGCACCGGACTTCTGAACCAGGCGGTTACGGGTTCGAATCCCGCAAGGGGCAAATGTTTGTGTGATGAGCACGAGCAATTGTAACTAAGTCATGGATGTTTATGTATTTAAGTATTTCTATCCGTTATCCTAGTCACCATAGCACAAGCTCACGCTTAGTTTGGGGCTAGGTAATTGGTGTGTTTGTTGAAACAATTAATAATTTTATAACTAAAAGCATCCGTATGTATTGTTGCGCAGGGTTCATATTCCTGCGGCTGATCTGCCCGGCGCTGGTGGAGCCGCGCGCGTGGGGGCTGGCCGCGGGCGCGCCGCCGCCGCACGCGCAGCGCTCGCTGCTGATGGTCGCCAAGTGCCTGCAGAACCTCGCCAACCTCATCGAGTTTGGAGCTAAGGTAAGACTGTGATGTATACTCCTACAAAATTTTAGCTACGTCGGCCTTTTTTTTTCTTTATTTACGTCAGGAAATGCCTTACGCACCGTACCTCTCCGTCGGGGATCGAAGAGGCGTGTGTGGGATTCCCCTGGACTCGGGTATACCCACTAAAACCTGATGACGCCCGCCGCGTGTGTTGGCTGTGACAGCAGGGGCCGCGGTATCTCGACAGTCCCGCGACCCTGCTAGCGGCAACTTCAGCCCTCTGATTCAGAGGGCGGATCTCCACGGAGGGGGGAGTGGATATGTATCCAGCACCCCCACTCCAGACGGCGCACTGGGCGTACAGTGCACCGTCTCTCAGGAGGGTCCCTGGTGAATGGGCAGAGGTGTCCCCACACCGTCTGCCCGAGACCCTCCCGTCGGGGCGCCGCTCATTCTGGCACCGCGGCCCGAGCGCGCGCCCCGCGGGCGCCGAAGGCGGAGGGAGGCCGGGTCGGCATATTCCAACAGAGATGAACCAGTTACGCATGAGATAGGTGTGTGCGCAATACACAGGATGCACTCTTTGCCTCTCCAATCATGTAGATTGTAGTGACAGGGCAATCCTACACGACCGTACAGAGACTACTCGACTCGACCGGAGAAAGATCAGACACAGGTCCAACGGTCTTACGTCCTTTCCTAAGCACGTTTGTTAACACCACCAACATCCTGATTCCGGGTCTGTTTCAAGGCCAACGTCTCGACCACTAAATCAACGAGACAGTCAACGACTATATTACACCCAAGGTAGTCGCACGATCTCCATACGATCGATCCTTTCCGATTGCGTGACTCGATCCCTACTACACACCGGCAGTAGGTATTGCCTCATCTAGTTCGGTGCTAAGGTGTGACCGGGGTCGTTTAGCAGTACGGCAAGTAGCAGTATGTACTTGTGCCAGGGTTCATATACCTGCGGCTGATCTGCACGGCCCTGGTGGAGCTAACGCGATGGTGGCCATTTGCCCGCAGAACCTCGGCAACGTTAGTTCGGCGTGTCGCAAGGTAACACCGCAGAACCTCGCCAACCGTATCGAGTTTGGTGCCAAGGTGAGACTGATGTATACTCCTACAGAATTTTACCTGCGGCAGCCAATTTCAACATCGAGGTCGGCGCTAAGATAAGCCGTGCTAATGCAGACCGCTTATTAGCAAAAGCAGCCGTATGTGCTTGTGGGGTTGTGTAGGTTCATGGTTCTGCGGCTGATCTGTACGACCCTGGCAGAACTAACGCGATGGTCGCCAAGTGAGACTGTGATGTATACTCCTACAGAATTTCAGCTGCGGCGGCCAACCCCAACAGAGATCCACCACTTCAACCAGTTAGGAGGAGATAGGCGTGTGCGCAATACACAGGACACGACCGGAAAGACAGTCCACGAGACTAAATTACACTTAAGGCAGTTAGACAATCTCCATACGATTGATTCGCTCCGCTTGCGTGACACGTTTGCTACTAGCATGGACGAATTATACTAGGACTGACAATCGCCATACAAATTATCGTTCCCCGGAAATATCCAAAAAATGGGTAATATCCAGATGGCGTTGGTATTTTTGCTAGCTAAGGCTTTAATTTTCGTGCTATGTCTTATGTCGCTGCCGGAGCTTTGGATTTGGTACTTTAAGAAATCATAGGTGGTGTCTTTATTAATAACATTATGCAGCGCCTTGACAGAAACAAAATTAAATTACGTAACTATTCTAGGGCTGTGACGCTGTCAAACTCGCACAAATTGACCTGACAAAACCAATTACTAATTTTAAATAAGAAACCAAAAATTGGCACACGGGTACGGTCGGTCTTTATGCGGTCAGTCTTTTTTGTGCCCTACTAGTGCTTCGAGACGAGTAGTAAGAAGAGCTACGAGTAGTATTTACATCAAATATAAAGTATACTCTTTTGACGCCAAAATCTTTTTGACATAATGATTATATTATTATCACCCAACCTATTGAAAATCTAGGTACGTATAAACCAGCTAAAATCATGTTACTATTCCCAGGAACCATACATGGAAGTGGTGAATCCGTTCATATTGAAGAACAAGGAACGCATGGTTGTGTTCCTGGACCAGCTGAGCAATATGCCCGACCCCGGGAACCCGCCGCCTAACACCAACAACAACTTTGATATTGGTAACTAAATGATTTTTTCCGTATTTCTAAGTCAATGGTAGTGTATTAAAAAAGAGATAGATATGTCATGTTCTACTGCACTACGATTTGAATTTGATGCGCCGAGCACGTTCAAACGTTCGTTTACAATGCAATTTAAATACAAAATTGAGCCTATTGGCAAAATTTGAGGGAAGCTATTTTCGCGCGCTTATGACATCCTCCTCTTTTTTTTAAAACTCTATCATTAGTGCTAGGTGCAATAGCTAGTACAATTTCGCAGTGTAACAAACTCATCGCTGAGTAACGTTCCCGATCCCAGGAACCTCCCGCCCGCCTGACATCAGTAACTAATTAGATATTTTTTCATTTGAAAAATGATTGCAAAGTGAATGCTTATCACTTAAAAACAATAATTTATCAGCAACTAACTTTAATATTTGATTTCTTTTCAGAAATCATTGATACTTCTGTTTGAAATGACTGGCCCTGAATCCAAGAATGGAAAATGGGAGTTTATTGTAGTTTGGGTGTTTTCTATCCCGCTCTTTCGTCGTTCTCAACCTTTTGCTAGTGAGCGTTCATCAACTGACCTACCCTATAACTATTGAATTTGTTTGTTCAGCAAAAGAACTGGCCACACTGCACCACATCTGCGTGTCTCACTTGACCGAGCTGCAGGGGCTGGCGAAGACGCAGCCAGCCATCAGGAAGCTGGTCACCGTCACCGAGATGCTCACCAAGCACAAACACAAGTACCTAGAGATGATCAGATAGGACACAGGTAACAAATCTTCTTTCATCTATGCAGACTCGGATCATAGAAACAAGGGATTGAGAAATATGGGCAACATGGTCAAAATGAACTATCGATTTTCGCGACGGATGGGTCTCATTTCCGTCATTAGTGTGCGTGCACTGCGGTCCAATGAGCGCTGTGAATGATATTGACAATTCTTACAAGAATACTCTAGTAGTTGTTACGCACACAAATACATTTGATGAGTTGATGACACATGTCCGCGCAGTATTACCGAGAAATCACATATCTCTTCTTTCTATGATCCAAGTATACAGTAGTATTTGACTGCTGCTGCCTTAAGCAGTAAGCGCGATTGCTAGAGCGCAAAATATGAAAATATCTTATGAAATAGTTTAAAGTCATTTCACAGCCCTCCCTATACTTGTGCGCCCCTACAGATATAAGCGCCATTTCGTGTTTTCTTTGCAGTGTCATCGTTTTTATGATTTCAAAATAGCTAATATTATCAGGTATTTTTGACATTCGGTTTTGTGTAATCTATATTAAAAGAAAGTTATTTTTTTTTAACTAATGTAAATTTCTTTGATTTTAACGTGTTTATTTATTTCAGGGTAATATGCCGTAACTCCATCGGAAAGCGGTACCGCGTTAGTTTTAAGTCCCCTGGTGTAGGCATAAGTTGTATCTCTTAGTCGTACACGCGTAGTCATTGTTAGCTTTAGCCATTTATGTTATTGTAACGCGATCAACATTATTTTCCATGCTTTCTTGTGCCAAAACTCATGGGTGTTTAACACCACACTGCTTTTTGTCTCTAGAATTAAAAACGTTACACTTATATGGCTCTCTAAGTATACACACAACACAAATAATCGTAATAGATGAATTTTGATAAAAACCCATTCTCGCTGTTATTAAATTGATTTAAACGCCCATGATATAGCAATTGTATTACAACATTATTGTAATACTTCAAATGCCCATAAAGCATTTTATTTAAGTAAACGCTCTCTTGTATTTTAAGAGTATTTATTGTTAGATACAAATGAATAAGATTTAACGAGCATTTATTTTATTTAGTTTTATCTAAGAAGGTTAGACGTGCTAGAGATGTAGACTAAAAAGCGGATTGTATGTAGTTTATTTGGAATTCAGATCTTTAGTTCATATTCATACTCTCAAGCAATTTGAACAATGCATTTTCAATAAGTTCACAAAATATTGCATTTTTTATAATACATACGAGTAGATATAAACTAATATTAGGATTAAGTCAATGTTATACACAAATTATGTCACAAAGTGATAAGTTAACCAACAAACTATTCATTTGTTACATCACGTAAGTTTGTCCAAGATCTTAAAAGTATTAGATCTATGCGACAAATTCATCTCAAATAATTATTGGATGATAAACTATCAGTAAAATTTGCCACACAAATCTCCAGATCAGGTATCTCTTAGTGGTACGCCACAGTCAGTTTGGACCACATGGCAAGAACCAGTGAAGTGGTTGGTGGTTATTTCCAGACATTTGCAGGTTTACGTAAGCTTTGTAAAATTAATAATAATTCCAAAAACAACGCAGTGATTCCTTTTAATAAATACTTAGGATAACATCTGTTAAAAACGTTAATCATTATCTATTTAGTTGTAAGTCTTACGGCTTATGTTATGTGTATCCCTCATTTAGCATTTTATATAAGTACTTGATTATTGGACAGAACCTGCGCAGGTAAGTTTTTATGTAAATGCATTTACATCACAGGCAAGAACAAAGAGTATGTACTTGATTGAATAAAACCATTTTTATAATCATCAATCAAAGTCGAAACATAAAAGTACAGAGTTCGTTGTAACGCTAATAGTAAAATTGACACCCCACCAAAAATAAGGGGCATTTTGCATTACAAAATCGTTTGGAGGCGCACGGCTCGGGCTACCCTGTGTATGGAAGTTCTTTAATATTATGATTAAGACATAAGAAGTACTATAGCGTAGTTTTAGGGTATCGATGACCATCACAGGTAAGACACCAAAAATGAACTAGTAAAATATTATGAATGTGATAGACGTGGTTAGGTAATGGTGTTCTTTATTATGACCTCTTAAATGTGACGTAGCACTTAAAATATTGCAGTGCACCACCTCTGTATTTATTGATTCTCTGTGATAATTATGATTATTCCTTTTCACATTGATTGCATTTTTCTTTGTGATTTATTTGAGTATTGGTTTTTAGATGACTTCATTCGCCTTTTGTTTTGATCACATTTTGTTTTTTCACATAAGTTTTATTGCCTTAATTTTATGTGGAGTTTTGTATTGTGCCATACACTGTACTTATTTTACTATTAATTTAACATTTGCGTTGTATTATTCACAATTATTTTTATTTCCATGGGCATTATTTAATATGTTTTTCTTATGAATATCTTACTGACCTGTGTAAGTCATGTAGAATACGTCGTGTGAATGGCACATGCTTACTTACATACATGTAAGTATACAGGATGTCCCATAAACGGCACGCGACACATAGCCCTTTTAGGTAAATAACATGACTAATAAAAGTCTCATGGTTTGGGTGATGATGCCTCTTTTTTATATTTTTCTTCTAAGGAGATAGTGGCATATCACCCAAATCATAAAACTTTTATTGAAGTTTATCTGAAATCTACGTACAGTGTCTGTGAGTGGGTTGTGCCATTTTTAGGGTTCCGTAGTCCGACAAGGAACCCTTCTAAGATCGTTTAGTCCGTCCGTCCTAGTCTGTCACAGCAGAATATCTTCTACGTTTATGGACTGATTTGCATATAACTTGGTTTGAGGATACTTCACATAAAGATCTAATTTTAAAAAAATCGAAAAATTAAAATGACCCCTTTTTAAGGGTACCTCCCCATACATGTAAAGGGGGGGGGGGGGTGAATTATTTTTTGAGTGCACCCCCTTGTGTGGGGTATCGTTGAAAAGGACTATGAAAATAAGGTAGGGTTTCCATACAACACTTTTTTATCAGCTTTACCATTTGCGAGATATAGCCCGCCGTTTACACGGTGTCCCCCCCCTGTAATTTCTAAAGTCTTGGACCTATAAACTTCAAATCACTCACGTAAAGAAACAGCCGCGGAAACTCTTATTTAAAATTGTGTCGGGTATCCTGTGATGAATACTTTTGAAATTATAAATAAAATAAAAATATATACTTTTTTTGCCTATACTGTCTAATGTTTTAAGTACGGAACCCTTCGCGCGTGAGTCCGACTCGCACTTGGCCGGTTTTTAGGACACTCTGTTTAAGTAGCTGTGTAGAATCAGTCAATAATGTTCCGAATTTGTTTTTAAATCCATTTTTTGCAACAAAGTAAATTATTTACTGTCTAATTTCATCATGATTTGCTTACTAACAAACTGCGCACAATTTACACGCATTTATATAGATTTTTTTTGAATAATAATAAAATGGAAAAGGCCTCTAAATAAGACAACTGGAGTAATGGCCGGCCCACTTTTGGATTAGCGGTTGTCTATTTTTTCTTACACTGCGCGAAACAAAGCGCCACTGAAATTACTAAGAAAACAGACTGCAACATTATAAAGAACGTAATTGTAGAGCGCGTAAATGCATCGTAGTTATGGCGTTCATTTATTTATGTAGAGTTAGCTTTTAGGATTAGTGGATGTGTCACTGCTGTATCCAAGTGTTATTTAGCTTATGATAGGGACAATGTCTAGACTGATTTACGCTCCAATTAGAAGTGTTAGTATATTATATTGTATGCACTAGATTTTCCACGAAATTGTAACGAAGAGTGATAATATCGCAATATTTGGCCCTTTTGATGTAAAACTTTTGATACTAAAATTCAGAGATTATTATATCAACAAAATCTTATACCTACTGTTAAAAGTTTTGTACCATTTCAGGTTATTTTATTGTTTGTATCAAGTTAAGTGAGGAGCGACTATTGGAATTGGGTAATGTTGTTATAATAATAACAGTTTGACTGTAAACATTGAAGATTTGTTTTTAATCATTTACAATTATTTTAGTACTTTTATTTAATGACATAATAATAACATTACTATTAAAAAAGAACATACATATTTTCAATGCAATATTTACTGAAGATATATTTTATTATTTTGAAAGCAAATTTATTTTCATTTATATGCACTTGTTGATATTATATGCAACATCAGGCAGGTTTGTTGTATATTTTAGTTGCATCTTAACAACCAAACGTGTTTTATCAGAATCAGTCTTTTAAAAAATTGGTTACTTCTAGTTGATTCTGTAACAATCTCATTGATATTAGTTCGATAAAATAAGTAACAATTAGAAATACACTAGACTTTTGTGACTGTTTTGTAACCTCTTTATATTCTATCCCTTAGTGTGTACTGTTTTCTATTAAATTTTTATCTGTGCTAGATCCAGTCTCATATAAAATAAAATTATAGAAAAAATGTTTTTTTTTTCAATATGGGCAGTTTAATCTGTCTATTTATGAAACAATATACCTCTTGTGCCAACATTTGTATGGTCATCAATAACACAGGTAAAGTAAAACCTTGGACGAAATACTAAATGATAGTTTGTTTGCAAAATATGTACATCAATGTAACTTTGCTTTGCCACTAGAAATGAGGATCTGCCAAGTCCTACCAACATATTTATCACAAATTATGAAATATACAGGGTTGACTTTTACATTGGGCCAGTATGTTCTGTGGGCCAGTAAACCTTTATTCACTATGCCTATAGGAAAAGCTTCTTAAGAAGAATATGTCGTAATATGTAAAACATTTTGATTTTGGCAAACATGTACAGTTTGTAACCTTAGGCAATTTAAAATTTGACACTAAAAATTGTGCTGATGAGATTAGACAATGATGAGAATGTCAGTTCTTTAAATAGTAGTTGATCTTGAACACCAAAAATGTAAAAAAAGTTTTGCTACTTTTTAGGTTTTTGGTATACAAGGTCAACTACAAAAAGATTTTGATGATTTTCTTGCTGAGCATTTAAAAAAATCTGTACTAAATATATTTATTAAATGGTTTAGACGGCCGGATGTACACATAAAATTAATCCACAAGTTAGATATATTCTTCTTAGAAATAGTAATTAATGGTTTACCTTCCTACTCTAAAATTCAACCCTGTATATTTCATTATTGGTGACAGATATTTAGGCAGGGCTCTGAACTATTTCAAGACCTAAAATGTACTCTCTTCATGTGCAAACAAATGTATTTCATTTCATTTCATCTTAGCCCTAGAGCAAAGATAAGGTCTATGATGGAGCAAGCTAGGCCATATTTTGTCATAAACAAAGTTTCATTGATGCACAATATTTTGCCTACCAAATATGCTATTTTACCTGTGTTACTAGGTGATAAGGGAAGGAAGGATAGAAATACACTTTGATTTTTGATATAAAAATATATTCTACATTAGTGCAGTTAAACATACAATTACCAATAATTGGAACTTAAGCTAGATGACTCCCATAATTTTTTGAAGTAATAAACTATGTTGTTCTATCCTAAATTTTATGTGAGAAAGAGAATTGAGAATGCCATAACTATGCAACAGACAGCAACGTAAGGGGATTTTCGTTCGCCGATCCTTGCACACTTCCAGAAAGTTCCCATTAACCTGTAAAGCAAGTTATGTGGGAAAATAAATTTTAGTAATTCAACTATAATTTTGCGATACCACATTCACATTTAATTTTTTACGTTACCCCGTCTTATTTCTGTCCATAATACTTGGGAAAAATGATCTCAGGTAAGCACAAGTGCAAATTAACAACAATATAACAGACAGCAAACTTTGGAAATTGAATATAGCGCTCTGGAACAAAAGTTTATGGTTTTATAAAAAAAACTAATAATCTGTATATTTAACCTGCTTCTGAATACGGTGACATTTTGCCTTACCATTTTGTTATATGACAAATATATCGAAATAAATTGGATAAAACTAACAACAATATTGTTTTGGTTTTGTTGGCCGAATTTATGACAAATTGACAGGGACAGACTGTCGGCATCGAGCATATCGAGTGATGTCAAATTGACACGTGGAGGCAAAGGAATCTAATCATATACGGTACAAGGTCCGTAAAAAATTTAAATATATATATACAAATATTTATTTTTATTGACAAGATGTATATAGTTTTCACTTATTAATATAAATTAAGATAAATTATTTAATTTAATTATTTATTAAGGTTCGTAATATCAACAAAATAACTAACCTTTTAATACAGCCGGCCGGCGCGGGCCCTTCATATTTTAAATAGCAAAATAACTTCGCAAAACTACCCTAATTGAGGATGGCTAAAATTAGTTATCTAAAGGTGACAGGTTAGACAAATAGCAACGGTCGGTGACAGGATGAGATATCTTGTTTGATTGATTCGTGACGACAACACAAACTGGACTCGTACATCAGCAAAATTACTATCCTTTGCATTGCCAGCACTTAGGAAACTGCCCAACTTTAGGATGGCTAAAACACTGGCTAAAACTTGTAGGTACTATCACTGATCATGTGGTACTATGAGCGTTCAAAAGGTGACAGGATTACTGGATGTATAGCTTGACCAGAAATATATGGGACCCGAATTAAAGGCGCTTCGAATCATTTTTATATGACAACACTCGGTATAGTCATCCCAGCGTAGGTTGGCCACTAAAAATAAAAATAAATTTAACATGTTTACATTCATGTTAATTTTTTAAGCCTGCTGACTAATGATAACAGATTCTAAGATAAAAGAACACGACAGAACACTCGCAAAAGTCAGCCTATATAGATCCCACAGCTGGGAAAAGGCCTCACCTCAACTATGAGGAGGTACGAGCCAACACTCGCAAATTAAGTACTTAAATTATGTAACTCTTTGTAATATTGGCCTTAATTTTTGCACCAAAAACGATTATCTTTACAAAACGGGTAAAAGAAACATTAATCCACTGTTTTTCTAAATGATGTTATTAATATTGTTATCATAACTTTAATAATGTATATCAAATCATGGAAGACTCTACGAACAATTATAGTTATTATAGTTGAAATATCCAAGAAGGGTTGAAACAAAGAAAATAAAACTTAAAACAAGTATTTTTATAATATTTTTTCAAAATTGGTTATTAAAATATTCTCCGTAGCCATCAGTAGCTAATTTTCACTATTCGCACTATATGACATACCAAAAATTCGTGATGACAACTGTATTAACTGTAATTAATTTAAAGGAAAGGAAAGGAATATAGGCATAGGCATAGGCTTTCTTGTCGAAAAATACTGCAACACATGTTATACCACTTTTCTTTTTCAAAAACGAATAGTTTTCGGTATTTTTATCACATAAAAATTGCACTTAGTCGAAAATAAGATTACGCGTCCACTTTGACACTAATCATTATATATCATTATGACAATTAATGACATGTCAATGACGGTTTGAGGTTTCTGTTGCCAGTTGAAGAAATTAGTTCCGATGGTTTTCGGCAATATGGCGAGGTCCCATACATTTTTGGTCGGGCTTTATGTAAGAGCAAGATGGGGATATAATATATTCTCATTAATAGATTATATAATCTGTATATTATATGAATTATCTATTTCAGTTCTGTGCCGTCGGCTTGACCTTCCGGAGATCACCCTATTGTATCTATTCATGTGCGCGTGTACTAACCGTGTAAGTGAGAGCGAGATAGCGAACGAGGGGTGGAGCCCCCCCGCGCGCGGGTGCCGGCGAGGCGCGGCGCGGTGTCCGCGCCCGCGCTTCCTCGGTACGCTATTGTTTTTCGTTTCGTGTGCATGTGTCAAGTGTTTGTTGTTGAAAGACACAAAATGGTAAGTTTTGATTTATTTTTTACCGTTTGTTAAGTGAAAGTAAATATAATATACAAATAAAGTTAATTTGGATGACGATCCTGTAAACGATGCTATCGTTGGATCGCTTCAAAACCTATAAATAGTGAAACTATGTTTTTATGGTTAATTCATGTACCTTTGTACATTTATTATTATGATGATCGATTACGAAGAAGATGCGGTTTATGTGTATTTATTACTGTTAAGATAAATCTTTAAGTAAGCAATATTTTAGGGGTTAGCCGCGACTTACTGGTCCGCAAAAACCCGTCAGTTTGCGAACCTATTAAACGAATGCAAATTGATATCAACTCGGCATTACTACAGCCTCTCAGGCTGGCGTTTTTTATCACGTAGGCTCGCTCATAGCAGCCGTCGTAGGGCTCGCAAGCCCCAGCCGTCGGAAGGCTCTTTGGCCCACAGCCGTCGGAAGGCTCCTCGGCCTATAACTGTCAAAAGGCTCCTTGGGCCGTAGCTGGCAAAAGGCTCCCCGGCCCACACACTTCAAAAAGTGGGTCGTTAGCCTGTATCCTTACAAAAGGATTTTCAGCCGCTTAGGAGCTATCGCCTTGTTAATGCTTCTGATTCCTCTTCAGAGTACTTCTCTAAATTTTGCCTGAAATTGGTCAAAATATCACCGAAACAAAGTACTTACCCAAGCTCAAAGGCTGCTTAACTGCATCTGTTGACTAAATTGAGTTTTTGTTTTATGAAACAATACATTTCAAAGTACTAAGCTTTTTAGCACACAAATGGCGGAACCGTCCTCATTTGTTACTATGGGCTAGCGATGGGCGATTATTACTAAATTAATCGAATTATTCAAATGGTCCCTGTAATCGATTATATTCGATAAGCAACCGAAGTCATCCGATTATCCATCGATAATGCCGCGAGCAATACCGGAGCGTGCGGTGCGCAGGCCGTGCTACTAACGAATGAATCGTCATTCGTCGCGTCGATTAATCATTCGTTCGCTGCCTGTCCTGTCGCGGCAATTTAATCGAATGCATCGAAGGGCTGAGTATAAATTATCATTCGATTATTATTCGATTATTCTTTTTCCGAACAATCGCCCATCGCTACTATGGGCGAGTTGATGTAGCAGTCGGCTGAAGCGCGTTGCTACAAAGTCAAGGAAATAACTCGCCTATCCCTTCCAAATGGCTGGGCAAAAACTCTGAACCCGACGATTAAGGAACTATTTGGAGACTCCCTGGATCCCCAAATCTTGAATAAAATCAGATGCGCTATCTAGATAGCTGGATTGAGATCGCATTCCGATTTTACCTGACACTGATATTGTGAGCGAGAAGTTGTTTAGGTGAATGAAAGTATCCTAATTGAATTGGGATTTTTGTAGAGCGCTTATAATGAGCCAACCCTCTTTAGTTAACAAAATAAAAGGCTCTGCCACCCAAGCCGAGATGTTTATGCTCGCCATTCAACCGATTCGTTAACTAATTCTCTCAAGAAGGGAAGTGTGTGTATCGGCAATTACGTCCACAGACAGAAGAGAACGAAGGCCAGGAGGGATTCGAAACTCTGGCAAAGCGCTGTTGACTTGAGAAATTAGAACACAAATAAGTTAGAAATTTTGTGAAAACAAAAATCGAATCGCTTAAGAACCTCACTACCACTGATTCGATTATCCAACAAACGAACAGCTCATCTGTTATCTCTTATTCACAATCAGAAGACGATAACTTATCATCTAACGACGATTCAGACATGGATAATTTTAGTGAGTTTCAAGACCCTGAATTCAGTTTTGAAAATAATCAGTCGAAAGTTAAATTGAGCTAAGATATAACTTTTGCCCACTAGTCAAGGAGACTCATCTCTAAATTCCAGTTCCAACGAAACTTGAGGCTTCAGAGGGTGGCTTGCCAAAAAACTTGGCTCGCCATCTTGGAACAGAATCTGTTACAGGATGTAAGAAGCTAAGGGCTGCCCCCAGTCATTGATGCTTAAAAATAATTAACCAATTCGGGAGAATGCCTACGACAAAATTTCTATTAGGAATATTTTGGGTACTTTAGAGTTCAGACACAAGTTTAGGAATGAATTGGTCCTGCCCTGTTGCGGGTCTATCTTCTCGGGCACAGATTATATAATAGTTACTGTTTCGGGCACAGATTTATGAATAATAGTTACCACGTACTTCGGGGCCATGATACGAGTTAAGAGAACTTGCCTGGTGTAGAATCTGCGTTGTTTTTGATGGTAACGGCTCAACACGCTCCTTAAATGACGATGATTTTCGTTTTGCCTAAAATTATTGTGTATTATGGACTAACATACATAATTCCTTTGGCTACACACAGACACACACATAGCAAGCATTGGCGAATAAAAAAAACAACAGTCAGCTGTCAACTGTCAATCAAAGTCAAAGTCAGATGTTTTTGGTTCCAGCAGGACTGATTTCTTGGGAGATTTTGTGAAATGATTCTCAAATTAATTATTTTTTCAACCGTAAAATTCGTTTAGTGTAAACCTATCGTGTTACTTAAATTAGTTAAAAAATGGAAGAAGATAAATTTGCTTTGGTTGAAAAAATAATAAAAGACGTAGACAATGTTATGATGAAAAATGCTGAGTTGTAAATATTTACTTAATTTGGGCTACTTTCCAACTGTGTTGAGTGCACAAAGAACTAGTGTATTAACTACGTTTCTGTTTTTAGATATGCATTCGATATTGTTCCTGCAGAGGCAAATTCTTGCAACAAATCGCCCGTCCTACATTCGTTCAATTGCCTCGGGCTAGAGTCGTGGTGTGTGAAGCATGTGTACATGTACTGCTACTCTGAACTCATGGATAAATACTTTGCGAAGCCGAAACGCAAAGCTCTGAAGCCTTCATCAGTAAATTGTGAAAGGATAACAAAGTTATTAAACCTCACACTTTTGATCAACCCAGAGTTGACATCTTTATGGAACAAGAGACGTGAAATGGTACTGAAGTCATTTCTAGAGAAGACAAATGAATTACAATTTACTAAACTTGTACTCTCAAGAAAACCAAAGTGCAATGATGCCTTTTCATACAGAAGATGGATTTTAGAAGCAATATTCAAAGGTAAAATAATAATTAAATTGTTTATTCTGTAGAATTTAGGTTGTAAGATTATTAAATATTTGATGTTATGTTGTAAAATGTTACAGATGAATCATTGCAGAGTAATTTTGTAAACAGCCTCTCCAATGAAGAGCTCCAAATTTGTGAATTGGCTTCAAACAAGAGCCCCAATAACTATCACAGCTGGAACCACCGCATGTGGTTTGTCAACCAATTAAAGTCTATAAAAAGCTTTGACTTGCATTTCCTGTATATTAGAGAGTATGAATTCTCAGAAAAATGGACATCCAAACATGTATCAGACTACAGCTGCTTCCACTACAGACAGTTTTGCATCAGGAATATCTTCTCCGTAAAGTCTGATCATTGGCATACATTTGAGAATACAATCAATGGTAATTTGAGAAAAAGCTTTGTTGGCATATTGTCTGATAATTTTCCTGATGATATGACTGTTCAGGCCTCTAAAGACGATTTGTTGTTATATTCAGAAGAAAGTTTAGTTAATCTATTGCTTTGTTATGTTAATAAGAGCTGTAGTTGTGCTATGGATCATGTTCAGGTTTGCAGAAAACTAGAGATTCTTTTTCATGAGTTGATATTGAATAGTGAGCTCTTGAGGTTTTACAAGTTTCATGAAACCATGTGGTATCATAGAAGGTTCATTGTGCATGAAGTTTTGTACATAATGTATGATCACTTCGGAGTTGTGAGACAGAATGGAGTGCTAGTCAAAAGTCAGTGTAGCATGTGTAGTGTCAATGAATTAAAGCAGAAACAAGCAAAAATTGTGAGATATGATAGCAACCGCATATACTCCAGTGCCCTATTTAATATCCTGAAAAATATTGAAAAGAAGTTTATTGAAGAGAGGCAAAGAGAAAATGATAATTATGCATGTAGACATGAAAAATACTTAAGGTTTGTAGAGGGTCTTAACAATGTCCTGTGAGTTTTTTACAACTGACAAAAAAAAAACTATAACATAATCAAATTTAAGAGTATGCCACATTTTAAATTGTACATAATTATACCTCTGATAGTGCACTTGGACTACTATGAAATATCACTTTCATTAAGATCAGTTAGATATACTTACTGAATGGTTACTAAGAGGTAACCAAGGCAGGTATTATTTCTGTTTATCCTGTAATGTACTACAGGTATTTAAGTACTTTTCCATTTGCATTTTTATATTGTACACCCCATTATTTTATTTAAAGTAGGAATTTTAATGATTGTAGTTTAGGTGATGTTAAAAAAATAGATTTCACCAACTAGTTTTATTGTAAGTAGTTGAGCTAGTTTGTATTTTATTTGTTTTGTTTGTTTTTACCAATATTTAATTTATATACAATAGATAAGACATGTTTTGTATTTCAATAAATGCAGTCCCTGTATTTGTTTCTCATTTACATTATAGTAATACAATATTACTAAGTAATCTATGGTAATTACAACTTATATAAGTTTACATAAGAAACCAAAAATTCGCACGGGTAGTATTTGAACCTACGACCTCTGGCTAACCGGGCCACTCTTACCAACTGAGCTTCCGTGCAGTCCATCCAACCATGTGAAATTCTTGGTCTCTTTGGGTGTGGGACTGCACGGTAGCTCAGTTGGTAAGAGCGTTGGCCCGGTTAGCCAAAAGTCGTAGGTTCAAATCCAACCTGTGTGCGAATTTTTATATTCTTATTTAAACTTATATAAATACTAGACAGTTGAAATTATCACAAATAATAGATGGATACTTTATTGCACACCATAATAGTAACAACAATAAATTTACAAAGAAAGATGTACAAATTAGGCGGTCTTATCGCTAAGAGCGATCTCTTGCAGACAACCTTTGGGTATAGGAAATACTAAATAAATAATGTATTTCTACTGTCGCTATAGCAACAAATACTAAAGACAGAATAAAATAAATGTTCAAGGGGGGCTTCCATTACAACAAACGTGATTTTTTGGAGTATTTTTGCTCAATATTAATAACGGAAACTGGTAGATGCTTGTTATATACACAGAATAATTAGTTATATTCTCTTTAAAAATAAATAATTAAAATAATAAAAATATTATAGGGGCTCTCGTACGAACGTGATTTTTGCCTTTTAAAAAACTAAAAAATAGGTCAATATTGTATGTAGGTATAGATAATTTGCGTTTCACCACAAACAGATTCGTCAGACTGTGCTTCACTTAATACTAACCACAACCACGATTCATCAAAAGAATTAAGGATGTCTGGAACTCCTGCACAAGTGACATTTGCGGAACAGTGTGCCCACCATGGTGGTGACACCGCCGAATAAATAATATTCAAACTAAGTATTAACTTAAGTTTGCTCCCCAAAAAAAAAGAACTGATATTTTTATCTAAAAAGTTTGAATGAATTGATTGAATTGATTGAAACGGAAATAAAAAATATTTTCAAGTTTTTTTATTTTCGCGCTATACTCTTTATTTTTCTATGAACGAGTGCAAATGTTGTTCCTCGTCCTTGAATTATACGGAAATGATACTAAACACGACCTATTTGCTAAACTTTTGGAGATATGGACGTGAGAGTGCAGCAAGGTAGATGTGCTTTTTCCCCCCTCCCCCCAGCTACCTGCAGGGAGGTGCCACGTGGGTACCGGGCTAAATCAGCTCAGATGACTACCAGGTACGTCTGTGCCAAACGGCTTCCTTTGTTGAAGATCTGCAAGGTTGACGTCACTAAATACTCTACTATTACTGAAATACGGCGAGTGCGGCCCGGATAGGGGCGGCTAAATGCGCGTGTGTCCGGGTTTGGACTAGCGATAATTTATGGGTTGAACTAATAGTTTAACTAATGTTATCGACAAAAAGCCCCTATGTTGTGTTCTAACACCCCCTTCTTAAAATGGCAGACATTTTAATTATTCAATAAAATACTATTTCTGAGAATCTGGAGGTCCTAAAAGTTAAGAAAATAATTCATTTAAAAGCTAACGTTATCGCATATCATGTGATATAAAGTTCAATTCAAAATTATTAAATATCATACAGGAAAAACATTTTTTTTAAAGAAATCTTGCTAAAACTATAAAAACTTAAATACTTTTATAAACCTATTACAAAACTAAGCACAATAATGCAATTTTTCTGAAAAAAAAAAATGTGTCTAAAATTTGATAAATAAAAAGCCCTTAAATTATCGATAGTCGAAACCCGGACACCCTGTATATGGAACGCTTCGGCTGGCCCTAACATTTGTATACGCTGTTTTCAGTACTTGTAACGTAAATTGTATTCTTGACTGAAGTAAACAAAAAACATGTTACGGTATCTGTGGTCGCACTCCTCCAAAACAGCTGGAACGATATTTGTTTTTTTTTATATTAGTTATTTTCATAACTAATATAAAAAAAAACAAATATCGTTCCATCGGCCTAGATTTTCATCTAGGCCGTAAAATATATCTTGTACCGCTAGGTGAAATTTTTACTATTATTGAGTCTACACAGGCGAAGTCGCCGGCAATAGGTAAAAGGTGTTACATACATATTAATAATACCAATCTATTTATTTGGTATGTCAAATACGAAATGTATTTTGCATGTTCATTTGTACTAGCTAGATTTCTCTCGACAAAATTATTACGTTGATAAAAATGTGTATTAGGTACTTGCAACATTTACATATCTAAATACTTACACTCATCTAAATACGTACTCCCGCCTATCAGATAGTATTAGTTGTAATAGTTACCAACCACCCGCAATATAACTTAGGAGTGCAATTTCGCCTAAGAATAAAATTGGTAGCTACGCCGTATACGATGCTAAACATCTTCGTAGCAATCCGTAGTCAGCGCTACGGTGCTACAGCTACGAGGCTACGGCTACGAGTTTCGGTCTTGAATTTTATTTGTAGGAGGTAATAAAGCGAAACACATTAAATTAATTACTACCCGAATAGGTAACTATTCCTCTCTACTCCTTTGTTTTTAAAATAAACATTTGGAGATATGTGTTGAGTATAAAAATATTACACAAAAAGCGAATTAATTACTATTACTTATAATGTCTGTGTCAATTTACGAGTACTAATGTATTAGGTAAGTATTTGATGCCCTTACTTAACCTGATGGCAGAAGTTACATTGTTGACAAGTTACTACAATACTATTACTACTATTCGATGCCTTAATACAGAATACGATTTTAAATATGTTCGCTAGAGCCCAGTTTATTTATACCAAACATTGGAAAAAACGATCGCTACGATACGTTACTCCCGTTCAGCCGCCATTACAAGGTTGCAAACGTTAACACTTCGACATACATACGAGTACTCCGGGCACACAGCAGGTGCATACGCATTACGCATCGGCACCGGCCAACTTACGCCGATATGGGTCAGGAGGCTCGTACGGACTACGGGGGGCACCCCCATCGAAAATCCCCCCAAAGACAGAAACGTTGCAACTCAAAACTATTGCACAATCAATACCCGACCTTAGACGTTCCTCTTAAGGCAGCTTTTGAATTTCAAAAGCAAAATTCGTGTGTCTTTCTGAGGCACGTGTCATTGTGTGACGTCACGAACGTCGCGGGTTCGCGGCTCGTTTCTAGATCGATATTCGTACTCTCGCTCGGGGGCGTTCGGAACCGCTCGGCGCGGCAAGCTCCGAACCGACACCACGTGCTAGTTACGTAATACTGATGGGCGCAAGGTACAACTCATTGACAAAGATTATTTGTGTAACAAAGCCTCGCTGTGTTCAAGCGGACTTTGGCGATGCAGCTAGTCGTACGCTTTAACGCGATAACTGAACAAACGCACATTAAGCTACTTACTCGTATTATATTAACATATATAAGATTTATTTTTAGTGCTTCATTTTAAATAAATACGAATACTTCATTCTGAAATTAACCATGCTCTAGTTTTGGCCTTTAGGCTCAAGTATTTTACCAAAGTATATAATATAAAATAAAACCACCAAGGCATCTTCAATGATCAATAAAGAATTCTCATTGATACGTCTTAAAGGATAGAGTTAAATGTTGAAATTACACTCGTTATACGACGAATGACACATTATGATGCTTATCGCGAAGAAGATTGCTTCTAGGCCGGTCGAGGATGCGTGTTGGACGTGTGAGACCGTAGAAGGCTTATGAGGACATTCCGAGCTTGCGTAGAAATCTCGAGCCCTGGGTAATACCACATTTTATTAGAGCTTGGCTTCGTGCTGAATATGAAAGCAATCAATCAAACCTATTGTCTCAACAATATCTTGCAATTTGTGTTTATTGATAAGTTAGATAACTATTAATTTTAAGTCATCATCATCCAAATTAAGAGCTTAACTTTTGTCAGTGGAATATTTCCTCTTGCTGATACGTAAGTAAGTAGGTATATTGTTTCCTGTATTTCTATTCTATTGTGTACACGACGACTAATTTACTACGCAATTAAAATCCCGCGCGAAAACAGTTAAAAATTATCGTACACAAAATATAAATATAAGCTATACTTATAGAATAGATATAGCCGCGCTCGAATACAATGGGCGCTATACATGTATAGCTACGTACGCCACGCATTGACGCAACGACCGCTGCCCGGCGCGAACTGATGACGACCTTATTGCGCACAGAATAAGGTCGGGTTTCGACTGGGAGTTTAGGCACGAGATGTGTGTAGAGTTTTCGCGTGCATTCCCGAATTAAGGCGGGTTCGACGTTGACAGCAGTTTCTAGAAAAAAGGCGGGACTTTTCAAACACCGCGCGACCATATATAAACCGGGTGCGTTCCCGCTGGATCAATCAGTTCTCTGGTAACATACCGAGTACTACCAAGAGCAGAAGAGCTCCCAGCGCCTCCGAAGGAATATCTACACAGTAAATTAAATACAGTGAAGACCTCCGCATCGATTATTGGATACCGAACGCTCTACGACTTGGATATCGTACTACGTAGATTTATAGCAGACTTCCACCTACTACGAGACGACAAACAACGATCCACCCACCGTCTACAGTGTGCAGCGACTGGAGACACCGTTTACCGGAGTATCTACCTACAGTTCCGTGAACCAGCGCACAGCTTACCGTACTACAGTCCACTCCGCTCACCCACTCCAGCCGTCCCGCACATTTTTCTGGTCCTTCGAGCCGGATCGTTGTTTATTCTTGAAGACCGTTTCAAGACCTACCGAACCGTTTTTGTGGAAGATTTTTCTCCATTACCGTTATTTATTATTTATTTATTTATAGTATGCCGACGACAAGATCACAGAAGGAGAAGTTGGACGCAATGCAGCCCGCCGCCGCCGAGGAAGCGCCAACACTAGTGGTTACCACACCTAACCCGGAAGAGCAGATTCCCTGCGAAAGTACCGAACAGTCAACACCGGAAACTCTCACTGTACGACGGAAGCAGGCATCACGGGCATCTACAGTAAAATCCGACCGTGCCCGCCGATTAGCCAAGGCCGAAGAAGAGGTAGCACGTTTACGATTGGAACATGCTCTTGCCCGGGTCAAGACTATACAGGCGGAGGAATCCGAAGAAGAAGACGACGACTCCATCATATCAGAGTTGAATGACACTCGTGTTGAAACTTGGCTGAAAGCTCAAGATAAGCACGAAAAAAGCATAGAAGCACCGAAAAACCGTTTTCCGCTAACCGAAAATATCAAGAAAAAAGAATTCGTGCTAGACAAACGAGGACAGCCACATCATCGAGTAAAGGAAGAATGCACCGCTCCGCCAGTACCTGGGTTGACCGCCACCGCCACCGCAGCACCCGTAACAGTTGATTTGAGTGCACTGGCGTCCTCTATCGCTACCGCTGTGCGAGTTGACCAACATCCTCGTTATTTACCGGAATTACCGAACTTTTATGGCGCGCATTATGATTGGCTCGCCTTCAAATCCGCATATATGGAAACTGCAAAATACTTTTCGGAAATCGAGAATATTGCAAGACTTCGACGTTCACTGAAAGGAAAAGCTAAAGAAGCCGCCAGTAACCTATTGATATCGAACTCCAAGGCCGAAGAAATTATAAAATCTCTGGAAAGGCGATTTGGCCGAGCTGATGCAATCGCATTATCAGAAATCCAGAAACTACGTGCCTTACCCAGAGTCAACGATTCGCCGCGAGATATATGCATATTCGCCAACAAGATACAAAATTGTGTCGCTACGCTCCGTGCCTTAAACCAAATGAAGTACCTCTACAATCCGGAAGTCGTCAAGTGCATAAGTGAGAAACTGACTTCCGTTCTTCGTTACCGCTGGTTTGACTTCGTGGCAGAAATCTGCTCCAGTATGAAGAAATGAAGCCTACAGTATTAATCGGCAAAGATAATTGGCACCTGCTTGTTACTAAGCAACTCCGAAGTGGCCCACAGCATCTACCAGTCGCCTCACTCACCCCTCTAGGTTGGGTACTACATGGATCATCGACATGAAGCCTGGGACGAGCAATACACTACGTATACAGAACCACCGGAAACATAATCGACGAGGAAGTAAGAAGATACTTCACAATCGATTCCCTAGGTATACAGCCGAAACTACCTAAAGGTGATCCGGAAGTCCGTGCAATGAAGATTCTAGAAGAAAACACAGTGAAGAAAAATGAAGATGGCTACGAAACATCACTAATCTGGAAGAAAGAAGATATTTCCCTTCCTAACAACTACAATGGGGCACTTAATCGGCTCTACAGTATCGAGAAAAAACTAGACCGAGATCCGAAGCTAAAATCCAGCTACGAAGCACAAATAGAAAACTTAATCAAGAAAGGCTACGCCGAAAAAGCAGAAGAACCACCTACACCGGGAAGAACTTGGTACTTACCGCATTTTGCAGTTCTACATCCTAACAAACCGGGTAAAGTGCGGGTAGTCCTGGACGCAGCTTTTCGCTTCGGAAACACTTCGTTAAATGACAATTTATTGTCTGGGCCTGATCTATTGCAATCACTTCAAGGAGTGCTAATGAGATTCCGTCAGCACAAAATCGCCGTCGCCGCCGATATCGAAGAAATGTTTCTGCGCATCAGGATCCGCAATCAAGATCGGGACGCATTACGCTTCCTGTGGCGTCAAGACCGGCGGGAGGGCCCGCCTACAGAATACCGAATGACTACCGTTATCTTTGGGGCCACATGCTCGCCGTGCATCGCATTATATGTGAAGAATTTAAACGCCGAGAAACATCGTGAACAATATCCAGAAGCTGCAGATGCGATAGTTAACAATCACTATATGGATGACTACCTGCAAAGTTTTAAAACAGTAAAAGAAGCTCAGAAGGTCACTCAAGAAGTCAATAAGATACACAAGAAGGCAAACTTTCACCTACGAAAGTGGACATCGAATGTCAGTGAAGCAATACAGAATTTCGAAGACTCGTCAAAACAAGATGAAATCAAGTTTGATGACGGTGCAAAGGAAGAGAAGATATTAGGTCTGATATGGCGACCTACCTCTGACTGTTTAGCCTTTAATTTGAACTTCAACCGTGTCTCACCCGACATTATCAACGGTCATCGAACCCCATCAAAACGAGAAGCCTTGCGAACTGTAATGGGAATTTTCGATCCTCTCGGAATAGCGTCACCTATCGTTATACAAGGGAAACACATTCTTCAAGAAACGTGGCGTACAGGAGTTGAATGGGATCAACAATTACCTAGTGCACTAGCCGACAGTTGGAAGACGTGGATTGAAGACTTACAACAGCTAAAAACGATACAGATCCCTAGATGTCATCCGTATCTAAGCAACGGTATAGAACGTGAACTACACACATTCGTCGATGCAAGCGAAAGAGCTTACGCAGCAGTAGTGTACTGGCGAGTTATTGACAGTGATGGAAACGTGCACCTATCGTTAATCTCTGGAAAAGCAAGAGTAGCACCACTTAAGATATTATCGATACCCCGACTCGAATTGCAAGCATCCGTCATTGGAAGCCGACACGCAAGTACCGTCGTATCCGAGTACAACATTAAGCCCGACCGTCAATACTTTTGGACCGACTCGAAAACAGTACTCGCTTGGTTGCGTGCGGGACCCCGATCGTTCAAGCCCTACGTTGCGCACAGAATAGCCGAAATCGAGGAGATAACCAATGTAAAGCAGTGGTGATGGGTCCCTACAGTACAAAACGTACCAGATGATGCTACTCGCGACACACCCAAGCACTTTGGCGCCTCACACAGATGGTTCACCGGTCCGTCATTCCTACGCGGATTTCCAAAAAGCTGGCCTGAAGAGAAAGAACCTCATTCGAAGGCCGACATAGAAAAGGCGCAAGTCAATTTAGTAAAGGAAATCAGCAGTTGTCTTCGCGAATCTTTACCTGACATTAACCGTTTTTCGTCATGGACACGACTTATAAGAGCAACCACTATAGTGCTGAAGTTCATACATCGACTTCATGTCACCAGAGTTTCAGTAAACTACAAAAGAACACGAAAAAACAAGGAAACCGATCCGAAGTGGAAGAAAACGCCTGATCGAAAAGTATCCGCAACGCAACATAGCAACAAAAATACGGACACCTGTCTAGGCGTTAACATAGAGCCAACGTATTTATCGCAAGCTGAATCGATTTGGGTAAAATCAGTTCAGGAAGAAATGTTTTCTGAAGAGATCGAAGCACTCCGCAATGGTCGTAATCTTCCAGTAAACAGCAGGCTCGATCAACGTACGAAATTCAAGTTTTCCAATGGAAAAATACATGTCGCATCCAGAATCTCCGCCACAGACAACATAACTGTGAACCAAAGGGAGCCGGCAGTCTTGGACGGTAATCATCGTTATACCAAGCTATACTTAGTGTGGATTCATGAACAGTTAGCACATGCAGGCATCGAGACTACAATTAATGAAGCACGACAACACTACTGGATAGTGAGATTGCGCCCAGTAACGCGTACAATTGTAAAGCAGTGCCAAAAATGTCGTCTTCGCAGAGCTACTACAACCGAACCTCCAACAGGCAACCACCCAAGGAGCCACCTTGCTCATCATCAGCGGCCCTTCACTTTTACAGGGGTTGATTACTTCGGCCCATTATCCGTAACCGTGGGCCGTCACCACGAAAAAAGATATGTAGCTGTATTAACCTGTCTTACCACTCGCGCCGTCCACCTCGAGTTAGCCGCCGATCTTACCGCAGACGCAGCAATCATGGCCTTAAGACGCATGATAGCACGCCGTGGAACGCCTACCGAAATTTACTCCGATAACGGGACAAACTTCCATGGCGCCGATCGAGAACTCCGTGAAGCCGTCAAGCACGAAGCAATGAAGAAATCGATTACTTGGCACTATATTCCCCCTGGGGCGCCTTTCATGGGCGGCGCATGGGAACACCTAGTCCGATCAGTAAAAACCGCCCTCAGCCGCATACTTCACGAAATGCATCCTCGCGAAGACGTGTTGCGAACATTATTATGTGAAGCTGAATATATCGTTAATAGTCGTCCCCTGACTCACGTATCAACATCGCCTGAAGACGACGAAGCTCTAACTCCGAATCATTTTCTTATTGGAGGGTCTGGTCGAGTACAGTCTCCGGGAACCTTTACCGCCTCCGACATCGTAAGCAAGCAACAGTGGCGCCGAGCGCAATTTCTTGCCGACCAATTCTGGGCAAGATGGATACGTGAATATTTACCGGAACTTCAACACCGGCGGGAGCCCCAAGGACGTGGAACTCCTCTAAAACGGGCGATTTAGTACTTGTCGTCGATCCGAACTTACCTCGCAACACGTGGCCTCATGGGAAAGTTATCGCAACATATCCCGGTAAAGATGGAATAGTTCGTATAGCCGCCGTTTATACAAGAGGAGGCATTATGAGAAGACCGACCAAAAGGCTCGTAATACTTCCTACCGAGAAAGAAGATTCACCACAGTAGTCGTCGTTTCAGCGGTTTGAAATGCAGCGATGACGAGAACCTCGCTGCACGGCGGGAGTATGTACACGACGACTAATTTACTACGCAATTAAAATCCCGCGCGAAAACAGTTAAAAATTATCGTACACAAAATATAAATATTAGCTATACTTATAGAATAGATATAGCCGCGCTCGAATACAATGGGCGCTATACATGTATAGCTACGTACGCCACGCATCGACGCAACGAACGCTGCCCGGCGCGAACTGATGACGACCTTATTGCGCATGGAATAAGGTCGGGTTTCGACTGGGAGTTTCGGCACGAGATGTGTGTAGAGTTTTCGCGTGCATTCCCGAATTAAGGCGGGTCGACGTTGACAGCAGTTTCTAGAAAAAAGGCGGGACTTTTCAAACACCGCGCGACCATATATAAACCGGGTGCGTTCCCGCTGGATCAATCAGTTCTCTGGTAACATACCGAGCACTACCAAGAGCAGAAGAGCTCCCAGCGCCTCCGAAGGAATATCTACACAGTAAATTAAATACAGTGAAGACCTCCGCATCGATTATTGGATACCGAACGCTCTACGACTTGGATACCGTACTACGTAGATTTATAGCAAACTTCCACCTACTACGAGACGACAAACAACGATCCACCCACCGTCTACAGTGTGCAGCGACTAGAGACACCGTTTACCGGAGTATCTACCTACAGTCCCGTGAACCAGCGCACAGCCTACCGTACTACAGTCCACTCCGCTCACCCACTCCAGCTGTCCCGCACATATTATATGAAACACATATTAATAATTATTAGAACTATCGGATGAACTACCTCGTTTGTAATGAAAAAAAAAAACTTGTGAAAATCACTACCTTTACTTAAGCAGTTCTTGTATAAGTTTAAATAGATGTGCAATTATAGACATCAGCTAGAAAACGTCTCAATATAGGCACTTCTTTCTCACCACTTACAGGTAGAGTATTAATATAAAGGAAGGGGAAAGAAACGTGGTATGTGTATGCATTGATTTAGGTTTTATTGCAGTCCAACGTTGGGCGCCAGTTGAAACATTGGCGCCCAACGTGGGGTCGCTTACTGAAATCAACTAGAGCACATAACGTGTTGCAGAAACAACAAAATTAATACAGGCTATTTTAGTGGGTTTTAATAATAAAATATTTAAAACAATTGTTGTTGTAAATAAATCATAATGAAACAAATAAATAAAAATGAGTCAAGCAATAAGAAGCCAAAAACAGTAACCGAAACTGGAGCAAACAAGGAAACAAGTAAAGCAAGTCACGAATTACACAAGCCCTAACGAGTATTGTGTCCAAGTCGCCGTAGAATCGCAACAGAGGCCGTGCAGTCGGGTTCGGCGTCGTCGCGGCTAGCCTCAAGCTGCGATCATCAAAACTGCATCAGAAGGACTAGGGCAGTGCAATAATTGCATCAAGTTTAACCGGGACCGATCGATGTGAGGGTATTTACCTCGCCAGGCGAAAATAATCCGGGTGCCGGTGATGTCAGAGGGTGTGGGTAGTGCGCGTGCGCGAGGCTGCGATGGCCGGCGGCGGGCGGTACTTGTCAGTCGGTCGGCGGGCGCGAGCGAGATATGGCGCCCCGCGCCCGGTGCGGCCGGTGAGGCGCCGGCCCCGCCGACCGCCCCGGTCGACGGGCCAGCCGGGCCACGGGACGCGAGGCCCATGCCCCACGATGTCACTACTCAGCGTCACAGGTAGTGTTGTGCAGTGATCCTATTGTTACCCCCACAGTTATGCTGCGGTCGTTACGGACGCTTTTTAGTGTACAGGTATTTATGGTGGTACAAGGCGGCATCAGATTATTATGCCGCATCATGATGTCAAAACATAAGCATAGACCTTTTTCACACAATATTGCTTAGCGCGTCAAGCGATTGTAACTGAAGTGTAGGTTATAATAACGCATTCCCGGGAAGTTCGTCGAATGCGTCAATGAGATATAAAGATAAGTGAAGTTTGATTGCCAATTTTGATAACCCACGCTCGGCTTGTTTATTTTGCGTGGGCAAATCACAATATTCCAGTCATGTTTCGAATATTTCTGAGTCGAAACAAAAGTCTCTGTTATAAGCGAAATTTCAGCGACACGCGGTCGGTATTTTTGCTCGGATACTCGTATGTTGGATCGTTGAAATTGTTTTGGCTTCCACCTTTGTTGATAATATATATTTGAGTAAACAAACAAGGTGAGTTTTTAATTAATTTAAAAATACTATACTAATGGTTTAAAAAGCACTCCATCTACGATTGTACCTACAACTACATACATTTTATTAAATATTTATTAATTTATCAAATATTAATACGTGTAATTTATTAAATACTAATAAGTTACGTTAGTAAAAGTAATTTCTTTTTATCATCCTTTTAATTAGTTACTTACTCGTAAGTGATGAATGACTGATGCTGCAATAATTTAGTTATACTTGTTTACGCGTCTTTGTCTCATTTCACCGTAGCAACAGAAGCCACCTATTCGTAGAGGTATAGCTAGCTTAGAGGCTTCGATGCAGGCGTAAGACGGCTGCCGCACGCACTATTAGAGCTTACTAGCAGTTATAAGTATAGCACGTCGCTCCGCCCTATTTCGTGCCAAATCTAGGGCGGGAGCTATGACCATAACAGCGGCTTGGCCAAGAGTTACTGCGCCTACATATATCACAACGATATGGATGTTCTTGTGTGAAACTGCTAAACTAACCTTCTTCTTTTAAAAATATATTTGAAGGAAGCTTATTTAGAAAAATGTAGATGATTGTAGATACGAATTTAATGAGATGATGAAATCAGATTATAAGATGTCTCAAAAATATGTTTATACACTTTGCCAATATTCGTCGTATCGATAATTGGGGATTGTGTAAACTTATCCATAACTTATTTAATTGATTTTGAAAAAGTACATCGTAAAATAATTCGCAAATCTTCGGCGTCATTTAAAAACTTTTTAATTCATTTTTGGCGACGGATTCAAAGTTTAACGAATTTGAAATACTTTTAACAATTGGGAATTATTAGATCTAAATGTAACTTTTGTTTTACATCGAATGGTAATTATGGAGATTTTGTTCATTGTCATAAGTTATATTAATTATAAGGTTAATAAATGAATATGAATATAACTGATCACTAGAAAAAAAAAAATACTTTTTACCTAAACGAAATAGAAACGTCTTCAAGTCTTTAGTTTTAAGAATAATTGTACGAGGGTCAAACTGAAAGTTCTTAGAAAATCAAAAACTGATTACATTAGCCAGTTATTAGTTTTATTATATCTTTTCAAAATATTGTCCATTGACGTCAATACACCGCTGCATGCGATGGAACCACTGGGAAAAGCACTTTGCCCACTCGTCCTTAGGGGTCTCTTCAATGGCATCGCGATACGCAGCCACCGCTTCTTCAGCATTCATAAACCGCTTTCCTTTAAGTTTTTCTTTAATTTTTGGAAATAAATAAAAATCACAAGGCGCGAGGTCGGGGCTATACGGCGGGTGACCCAGTAATTCAACGTTTGATGTCGCCAAATAGTCGATCGTTCGCTTGGCGGTGTGCGACGAGGCGTTGTCGTGGTGAAGGAGGATCCTACTGCGAGGTCGTTTCTCTCGAACTTTTTCCAAGACAAGTGGCAAACAATTGGTAGTGTACCATTCTGCAGAAACTGTTTTTTGATCCTCTAACACAATTGTTGCGAAATGACCTATCCTTCCAAAGAACGAGGCCACCATTTTTTTTCCCGCACTTCGATCTCTCTTCACTTTAGTTGGCAACTCCTCGAAAGGAAACACCCACTGAGCAGATTGTCTTTTGGTTTCAGGATCATAACAGTAAATCCAGCTTTCGTCACCTGTTAGTATGTCGAACACAGCATTTGAGTCACCTCCGTTAAATCTTTCAATCATTTTACGGCACCAATCCACACGATGGAGTTTTTGAGCCTTAGTCAAATTATGAGGTATCCACCGGGCGCAAAGCTTCCTGACCGCTAAATGTTCGTGGAGGATTTTGTGCACTTGACTCATACCGATGCCTAAGCTTGTCCGAATCTGCTGATAGGTCACTCTTTTGTCAGTCTCTATCATACGCCGCACAACACAGATGTTATTTTCAGTCGTCGCCGTAGAAGGCCGTCCCTCACGTACATCATCAGTGAGATTAGTGCGACCACGTTTAAACTCATTAAACCAGTTGTAAACAGTCGCACGAGATGGGGCTTCATCGTGAAAGGCCAATCGTAGTCTATCATAACTTTTTTGTTGACTTAAATGACATCGAAAGTCATAAAAAATCATTGCACGAAAATTTTCTCGTGTTAAATTCATTTTGAAGTGACACAGACAATTTTCAATTTGCCGCCAAGTCGTAAAACAAATGACAAATGAATGAAATATGTACTCAGTAATATTGGCAAAGAGTTCTATTTTCAAATTTTAGAATATTTTTTTTATTATATTGTTTATAAGTGGCCAGTTCTAAGAACTTTCAGTTTGACCCTCGTATTATTTCGCTGTTCGCATTCTCACGCCAATCGATTTCACTTATTTGCACTGAGAAACGGAGCATACTAATCGACACAGTTTCCTTAACATAAGTGTAGGAAGGTAAAAATTAGTAAAAATTAATTAGTAGGGAGGAAAACTTTTACAATCCAGTCAGCTTTTTGAGGAGAAAAAAACGTAAAATTGGGCACTATTCTTTATTTATATGAATGCCAGTGTGAGCGAGCTTCTTCACTCATACAACTGAGAAACCAGTAGATTCCTACTCGTATGATGAAAACTATGTAGCTCTAAGTACATAATTTAATCATAATCATTAGGTATACCTAATGGTTGGCACTTGACTTAATATTCTTACATATCGACAATATGTAATACTTGTTTAATATAGAGAAAAGGCTCAAGACACATGTAACATACGTGAATAAGGACACGTGATCAGGTTTTCTCTGGGCACCAAATTTTATACATTTTGACGTGCAGAAGTGCTATTTTGACTCGTAGATAATGTGCATTAAAAATTGCTTCCTAGGATGCCTTTTAGAGACAGGGTTAAACATAGCTTAAGTTTGTGTAATAACACCGAAGTAGTTTATTATACGGTGGCAAGTTATTCCACAACTAGAGCAATCAAGTTGAATGCCCTGCCGGCAGACACGGGTAGTTTGTTTATTTGCGATTCGATCGTTAGCTTACCCTGGGAAATCGCAATCAAATGCTGACCCAATTGCAGCTGCTCTAAGTCTAGTTTTAAATAACAGGAAGGCTCTATTGTAATATTCCGAAATTTCGTTGGCCAGGTAACGCGAAGTCATTATCTTAATGTACAGCTGGAAGTAATTTGTTAGTCTGTACTAATTCTGTCTTGTCGGCCTAGTGTCCATCTGTCTGTGAGGATTGTAAGGCTTATGTAACTCTATTTTTAGTTGCAATTTGTGTAATGCGCGTCTACTTCAAGCTTTAGCTTTCTTCAATTCTCTAACGCTCTGTTTATTTTGAACTATGCAGGTTATTGCGATTGTTGGTGTAGCTGAAAACAATTTCATGTAAGTGCGCACAGAAACTTAAAGGCTAATTCTGGTGTTTATATTTTATATGAATATATTGGTGTACGAAATTTTCCTATATGTATTATGTTATAAGTATGATTTAATGTACGTGTATCAAAACATGTTATATCAAATTGTCAATTTTATAAACTCCTGTAGACCATATTAACTGTGATTTATCTAACACGTAATACCTTGTATATTAAAACTCAATAAAATTGTTGAAAGATGTTAGGACTTTGACTATCAGATATTTGCAGAACGGTTCTAACATCTAACAAGATAACAAATGTTCTCCCATATATGCCATGGCAAATGAGATAACTATAATTACATTGCATCATCATCATTGTCAGCCGTAGGACGTCCACTGCTGATCATAGGGCTCCCCCATGGTTTTCCACAACGACCGGTTGCAAGCGGTCTGCATCCAGTGTACTGGGTGATCCTGCAAATCTTTACAAGGTCGTCTGTCTTTTTTGCCGGTGGATGTCCTACCCTGCTACATTTAGAACTATGAAAAATGTGCGAGTAGAAGTTAAGGACAATTTATCGTTTAAGATCATAAATAAAGTAGCGGTTTTGAACCCTAAGCCTGCGTCTGTGGAGGCATATTTCCTTCTGGGGGGATATGGCACTATGCCAGCCACCTTAGAGTTTGCAGACGTTCCAAACGAATCTTTAATCAGAGATCCGGTGGTGTTGTACCTTAAGTCTTATTCTTTATTGATTTTATTTCGTAAAAGCAGAAGATAGAGACGATTGAGTAGGGAGGTAGATGAAAGGAGGTATTGCTTGTTACGAAAGCAGTTAAAGATTCTATTTTAAGGCAGTATTTGTGTCATCTTTTTTTTTTTATTTATCGCGGAATCTTTACTGTCTCTCTCTGTTATCTGTTTTTATAAATAAATTAAATAGCTAGTTTTCCTAACTAAGTATTATTCCACACACGAGTGTTCTGTTGCGCAAACTTTTTTCAAGATATATTTGAATACCTATTTAAACAAATTGGTTTACCCGTACCTCACATAACATTCCGCCTACAAGCATTCAAGTTTGCAAAAAAGATGTGACAGCTATATAACACAGCTCATATCGGCCATGATCGTTCGTTCTCGTGAACACCGTGGCATTTCATTTCTTGTCCCACGTCCCGCCCACATCCCATGTGGGACGCTGGGACATCCAGGACAGGGTTCAAAAGGCCCGTATACAGTTGCCGGCACATCAGACTTTAAATATTTGCTACAAAATCACCCTTAATACGACTGAATACGATGCTCGATGTGTTGGATTGCTCTTACCTGCGTAGGCAGAAACTTTACGGGTGATATACCGTAAATTATTCATTGCAGGAACTTCAAACAGTTTGAGGAAGTATTTCGGTGCCCAACTTTGTTTCAACTTTGCCGAATTGACGACTGTTCTGGATGTTTGGATGATAAGGAATTACCCCATTCCTTTTTCTCGCACTCTGTTCGTGTATGATGAGCTGTTGAGTTACGAAGGTATTCTACCTCCACTACATATCCAAAACCTTTTGTCACATCATGTTGGACGTAGGCCTCCCCCAATCTACGCCACTCATCCCGATCGCTAGCCCTTCTCATCCTTAGCTAAAACCTTTAGTTTAAGAGTTTTTTTTCTTGTCTCTTCAGTCTTGATGACTATTGTAAGAGTTTTTAACACTGTATTCAAAGGTAAAGCCAAAATGTTATTGTACTCGTATTATTATTGTATTTAAATACATCTTTCTTTAAGTTACCATTATTAATTTCATTTTATATGGAATAGTAAATTTACGCGCACAGAAAAATGTTAAACTTCATATCACTACAATCAAAAGAAAACTTGGGTAACTACCCGAAATTTTGCACTTGTACAGAATTTATTGCTTCGGTCTTTGCGGCAGAGTGTCAAAATAATAAAGATTTACCATGAACATGATTGTTCGTCGGCTTATTTCGAATCGCGTGATCGACCACCGTTTGATATTTGTATAAGATTTATAGATATGCCCTGAAGTTGCGCAATATTCTCTGTTCAATACATTTTTGCTTCATAACTTTTGCTGCGACTACACTATATATTTTTTACAAAAAATAACCGCCTATCCTTCTTTTTTGTTATTTCTAGATAATCTCATTTCCTTCATGTAAAACGGCAACCCTAATTCTCCATTACATACTTTGTAGGAACTGTAAAGCATTACGTATTCTGTTTCTTTTCCGAACCTTTGTAGATGTCGGAATTTTTAGATGCTTTGGGCTATAGGCATTATTATTTATTTATACATTTATTTTTAGCTTAATTAGAAAACGCTATGTTATAATTACTGGCTAATTGTACAGTTATAAACTAACAGTGAAATTACTGCTATTATTTTTAGTTTTAGCACTTTGATGTTATTATTAATTCATATTTACTTTCGTAACAACTTGCAAAGAAAGTGCTTAAATTATAAAAACAATTATCCACCTAATAGTTTGAAAAAATGGAGTTTGTCGGTGTGTACTGAAATTGTATAAGGTGTATATAGATAAGACCAATTTCCGCTATCAGTCGGTGTGTAAGCGTATTTAGTACCGAGGCTAGTCGCTCGGCGACATTCGTGGCATAATGAGCTACTCGCATTGACACACAAATGGCTAGATTTGCCTTAAAATATGAGCTTCAGCGATCTATAATGTCTTTTGCTCAATTTCACCTACGGCGGCCGATCTCGACAGATAGCCATCAACGCCGGAGACATCAGTGTGCAAGTTTGTGCGCTAATACACAGCTGTACTTTCTGTTTCTTCACTCGCACGGTTTGGTGAGACTGCAATCCGGAATGACCGGAGAGAAAAAAGGCGCAAGACAAGATCAATGATCTAGATAAGCGCAATGTTGCATTGGTTATTCCTATTGAGACACACAATTAAGAACGGAACATTGCGAACGAATTTTCTTTTCATGTACAAAAACATGTTTTAATTATCGTATTTAGGGAACTCATTACCGACCTATTCACTATAGCGCAAGCTCACGCTTAGTTTGGGGCTAGGTAATTGGTGTATATGGTTGAAACAATATATTATTGTTTATTCGTTTTAAGCGTTAAAAACCGGCCAAGTGCAAATGGTAAAGCTGATAAAAAAGTGTTGTATGGAAACCCTACCTTATTTTCATAGTCCTTTTCAACAATACCCCACACAAGGGGGTGCACTCAAAAAAAATATTCACCCCCCACCTTTACATGTATAGGGAGGTACCCTTAAAAAGGGGTAATTTTAATTTTTCGTATAAAATGAGATCTATATGTGAAGTATCCTCGAACCAAGTTACATGCAAATCAGTCCATAAACGTAGAAAATATTCTGCTGTGAAAGACTAGGACGGACGGACTGAACGATCTTATAAGGGTTCCTTGTCGGACTACGGAACCCTAAAAATTAAGTGTTACGAATACTGAACCTTTAAGCGGATTTGTCAATAGACTTTCCGACAGTTATTTGGAAACACACTGAAAACATGAACTGTACAATATCATCTTTATATTCTCCTGATTTAGGGCGGCCTCATCAGGTGTGCTCTAAGAAGTATGTCAAGATGGGCCGTTTTAAACGCGTTGCGCCATCCGCCCACTTACCAGGATTCCCTGTTAGAAAAGCTAGGTTACCACGACACGGTGACGGTTTATCGTTCGTTCGTATGCAGTTATAAAAGAATGTTCTTCTTTTGTTAATGATATTCTCATTATTTATAAAAGCTGTTATTGTAGACTTCTAGACTTCAGTTTGAAAGCCATTATTGGTTTCCTAAAAGCTACTACTATTGCAATTTGTAATCTATCGAGTAGGTGGTAGCCCTGCAGTTCAGATTTTCATCAAATTATAGCTCCTTTATAGGCAGTTCAAAACATGCTGTATACTGATACTAAAACTGCTCTATACTGATAAAGCTGGTTCATAATGATTACGTTCGTGCAAATATCGGATTCCCGCCACAACTTCTACTTTTTCTTTGCTTCATGAGTGAACTTTAAAAACTTGTTAGTGCTTGCTTACATAGCAAATTCAGGCATAATATTGTTTTCTTCGTATGTGAATATGAGGTCGTTTAGTTTGTTCGTTGTCTTAAATATGTTTTAGTCGCGTAAAAAATAAGTCACCGTATAATCTCATCATGTATTAATTTACATAATTCTGTAATAAATTAAACAGATTATTCATATAATACAACGTGTTTTTACCGAACGCTCATATAGGATTATGTTTGAGAGGCAATGTTAATATGATAGCGCTAAAAAGCGGTGCCATGTTTTCATGAAAAATAAACGTTTAACTCGAAAGAAATTTTCCGCTCTCGGAAAATTATTAGTTTCTTGGTATTGTTTGAGTCGCGTGGCTAAAATGAGTTTGTTGTTTTTCTTGAGCCGCAGAACTTATGATTTTGTTTTATTTTCTTCTTTAGAAAAATATTATTTCATTCAAATGTTACCTAGCCTCAAATACCTAAAAGTTTTTAGTGCATTTGTTTGTATTCATTCCAAAATAGTAGTTTTATGTCATGTAAATAACATAAGTGTTTAACCTACTTGTTAGCATTTCATCATCATCCTAACGTTATCCCGGTTGTGCACTCGCACTTGTTAGTATTTATGAAGTAATATTTTATTACTTTTACTTTAGTCTCTGAAGCTATGCGATACGCACGTCTACTTGCAATACGTATTAATTGTGATGGACGTCTCTACTATTTTCGTAAGGTTTTCCAACGCACACTTTTTTCTAGGAAATACCCAATAATTCGAGAGTACAAGACTCTGTAACGTTTAAATGATTTGTTTAACAGATCTGCAGTGCACAATGTCTGACCCATTTGGCTTTGAGACGAAGTACGGAAACACAAAAAGAACTGAAAAAGGAACGAAGAATACGAATGCTGAATCAACGTCCATTTTGCAGGGGTGTCAATCTGAAGATAAAATATGCTCTGCTCAACTCTAGTTTATTGTCAAAATATTTAGAAACGACGTTGTGGAAAACTCGGAATACAACAGGTAAAGTTGAAAAAAAACCTTTTCCACGAAAATTACCAGAGCCAAACATAAAACAATAAGTACTGCCATGTTTACAAAATGAAATATAACTGTTGATTTTTTAGTTTCAAATAGGATCTTTTTCGTTATAGCTTCAATTGTAAGAAGAAAATGGATTAAATCCATCGACCGAAACTAGTTTCGTCTGAACGAAGGGATTATTAGACTATGAAGAATTGGCAACCAGTGGCTTAGCTTGTCTTAGAGGGGCCTTGTACCTATCCAATCTTGTCGGAGGCCACAAATAGGCGCAGTCCAGGGGAAGGTCTTTGGTCTATATTTGACGAGGAGGTTTCACATTATAAATAAATAGAATAGCAAATCCACGAGCAAAACAAGCGCATTGAGACATACATAACTGACGACCGTCTTGGTGTTGTGGTTTCCGCTCCGGACTACAAAACCAGAGGTTGCAGGTTCAAATTCCGCAAGGGGCAAATGTTTGTGTTATGAGCACGCGCGTTTGTAATGTAAATAAGTCATGAATGTTACCTTAGGCGCCATAGCACAAGCTCACGCTTAAATTGGGGCTAGGTAATTGGTGTATTTATTAAAACAATTAGTTGACTTGAAAAACTTGACCCAAATGATATTTAAAAAATATTTGCTTATACGCGTTGGAGCCCCGTATGATTTATACGACCGGGGTACGCCCCTGTTGGCAACCATATTTACTCGTAGTCTCGCCAAAAATTGGTCTCTAGACATTATTAGATTAGTCGTCTTTCGGCCTGAGAACAGACATCTGTTTCCCTAAGTAGATACACGATGACCGATCTCCTTTCTGATATGATATTGACCGTGTACCCATTTACCCGTCGTAATAGATGTAATTTGTAAAGTGGATTCGTATGAAAGCTACATTGACATCATTTACAATGATATATCTGAAAAAAAAAAACATTATAGACATGTAAATAATATTGTCTTCACAACCTTTCGTTCGACTATAGCGGCCAATCGCGGCCAAATTAAGATGTATTTGGAATATCAAAAATTGTTTTTTGATGCAATATGAACCCGACCTTGCTGTTAATAAAGTTGTAGAGTAAACATGATCTATGTATAAATTGTCTGTAGTCATTTTGGGACTTAGTGACAAATCCTCTCTACCAATTTTTTTTGGGTCATCTAACGATTAACCCTGTGCGCCTACTGCTCATTAAAACGTACTCCAATATAATTAAGTTGACAGGAAGTTTTATTAAGTAGGTGACTCTTATTCAGTTTTTTTAACTGTTTTCAATGAGAAAATCACGTTTAGTATCAAGCTGCGAGACATTTTATGCTTCGTGCCTTCAACTTGACATTTACCTACCTGTTGTTCTGACAAAGGTCAGAGTTGCCGCCATTTGGCACAGTAAACACTCGAATTACCAACAGACTTCGGAGACAAATTCGCAAAAGTTTATCACAAGTTAATAGGGCGATTTTGTCATTTTGTATCCTGGTAAAAAAAAGTTTTTTCAAGATCCATAAGGAACCCGTACCAAAAAAGGTCACTTCTAAAATCACTCGGTTTGTCAAATTATATAAAATCCTCAATGTATTATTATAGTCTTAGGCTCGTTCATAAATTTTTAAACAGCCTCAGCCAGACCCTCGGTTAGCGGTTAGTTTGACAGAATTCTCATACAAAATATGTCAAATGATGCTAAACCCGCAGATTAAAAAACAAACATGTGTTGGTAAACTCCACGCTTATTAATTTCTTATATATTTCATAAATTTAATCCAAAATATCATATTATACAGGATTTGCATTATCACATTATACAGGATGTCCCAAAAAAATTGTTAAGCTCAAGCCCACAGACATAACACCCTTAGATAGACCCGATTAACCCCATACTCGTATGTTCTACGATTTTTCGTAGTTAGGGGGTTATTAATTAGACTATTCGCGGCATACAGACAGTCTTACTAAGACTCAGCGTAGTGTAATAAGAGATAGCCTGTAAGTCTGTCTGCCCTATCTGGAATGGAGATGGGGGATGATGGGACTGTCTCAGTAAGACTGTCTGAATATCTACGCGATATTCAGACAGTCTTACTTCGTTAGTCGTTTCGATTCGTTCTTAGTCCGTTAATCTCCTTACTGAGATATTTGCAAAAAAAATCTTTTTGAAATGTGTCTGTCTGCTGCGTTTTCGCTTAAGCCGCTGTACGTGTTCAAATAAAATTTTATGGAGGTAGTTTAAGACTATATAAACCCTAAATAATCCATCTAATTAACTTCTAGCTTAATAAATATACATAGCCGAAGGCTTATTTCTCAACTATTATGTTACTTTATTTGCTTTAAATTCAAATTTAGTATGAAGGCTTTCACGCGGGGATCGCTGGGGGCCGAATCGTTTTTAGGCCTTTCTCTTTGTGCTTTTACCACGAATATGTTATATTTGAATAGTTCTACAGTAAATGAGATTTCAAGAAAATACATTTTAAACGATACTCTGAGATGTAAAATCACTGCGGACTTAATCTTTTATACTAGTACAATAAGGTCACGTACGTAGATTGAAGTGAAGAAAATTCAATGCAGCCTTTCTTTTCTTTATGGTAGATATATTATTACAGTTGTTGTTGCGTATTTTGCTCATATTCGTTGACATACATAGCCGTATCAGATCTTATAGCCATCACACTAGGCTAGGCACCATAGTCTCATAACAATTAAGGCAATGCAATGCCAGCCAATGTGAACCATAAAAATTATCAATTTTGCTTACCAGACATTAGTTATGGTAATCTTATTAGACCACGAAGGTGTCACAGATTGTAAGCACTAATTTGTTTATCAAATAATATTTGTATCTGTCACCTTATGCTCCATGTGCCCCTTTTATTAGAAGAGCAAATAGATTTTTTTGTACAAGTTCGAAGATTACAAAGTGACAAGAATAATATTATCGCTCTTACGTATTCGAATTGTACTCGTAATTTATTTTGTAAGCGGATTGTCGAGACATTCGTTGGTAGGCGAGGAACGCGTGACTTATCAACGCGGAATCGATGCGATGGGCGGGCGATATCTTAGCGCCATGACAATAATGTACAAGATTATACTGCCGACGGTGCTGAAAGTAATATGCGAGTACCTTAGGCTGCTTTTTCACTAGTGATGAGGTAGACTGCGTAGTAACAGATTACCAATTATAGGTTAACTATCGGGCAACGACATCACAAACTTCTGTTTATACGTAGCAGGCCCACGTAGAAGTTGTGTAGTTGTAGGTAATGTTCGTCGCTGAGTTCGACATGAGGACGAAATGAGGACCTAAAAATATCCCGGGGCTGTCAGTTTCACGCAATATCTACAGGTTTATGATCTGAGCTAGCTCTTGACAAGTAAAGAAACACTAAACCTATGCCTTTTTGTATTATGTACTCGTAGATAAATCATTATCGCCTTAGGGTCACCATCTCATGGTTATTTTAAAATAACCGTTTTATTACTCATACTCATATATTGAATGGAAATAATGATTCAGTTGATGTTTACCGGCTTTTTTAAAATTGGTGAACACGGCCTTAGTAGTTTAACCGTTCTTAATCAGAAATTATATTTGGGTAAGACAACAACTTTGGACCATTTTAATCAGATTAGATAGAACATGTTTGTTTAAGTATAAAAATTGTTTTTGATAAAGCAAAGTGAGATCGTCGCAAAGCCACCATCCATGTCTCACGTTTGGTTTTCGATTAACATTCAATTCACTTTCCATTTGATAAGGGTTTAAATGATGTTAGGCTTCACGTCTCCATTTGTGGATAGATACGAGTATCTTAGTACATATCTACGCGTTTTATAAAATACTGGGCCCAATGGCAATCTTTCTAGAGCGAACTTTACTATCGCCAACGAAATGTCAAAATATGTATGCATAAGTCACGTGATGTTTCGATTGCTTATGTCAGTTTGATTCATTTTGTTATAACGAACTTCGTTTGAGAATAAATTCAAATTGCCACTGGGCTACGGGCCCTGTTTATTTGATTCTTACTCCAAATACCTATGTTTTTCAAATTATGTACTTACTGTTATGTTTTCTAAATCTTTATTGTAGCTTAAGAAAAACAATTGAATTTCAATTTCTAATAAAGGATAAAATCTAGAGTACTTTACTTTGATGAACATCATTACTTCCAGTGGCCCTTATACAGAGCATTAGGTCTTTCCCCATAGCCACATTATAGGCATTATAATCACATTAGGTTCTTTCAGAGGTCGGGCAGCGTTTGGCGAGTCACGTCCTGGCTGTTAAGAGGGCTGAGAGGGCAGATATGACGGGTTATCAATATTGGGCGTGTTGGAGTATGCACCGACCGAATGAGGGAGACAGTTATGCGGGTTATAGTAGTACTGTGCTATGAGTAGTTTGCAAATTATGGGCAATAGATGGTTTCAAATCGGAACAGTAAGATTTACCATCAAAGTCTGCTAATACTTGCACAAAAAGGAAGCGTGATTTTGTTTGTTACTAATACAGAAGAAAATTATGCACTGGCTCAAAATTCAATCCCGAGATTAAAATGTTTATGTTTTTTACAAAGCAAGCTCAAAAAAAAAATTGGGAAATTCTCGATCCTAGTCAACGAAAACAATTGGAAATTTGTTCAAAAATCAAGTGTCTCATATTCTCAATGCTTTCTTCATCGTATTATCATACGGTTTACGGTTAAATAAGCACTTTTAGGGGAACTCTAATGGCATCAATATAAAGCAGACACTCTAATAATATCTTGAGCCTTAGGTATACTTACTGAACAAAGCAAGGCCTCCAGCGGTGCCTTTGTTCGTCTTCTATTGTCGAAGCCAATTATTCAGATCGCGAATCGAAGTCTAATTTTATACCCAGTTCTATATAGGGTTCGCTAAATAAATGATCAGGGCCCGTAGACAAGATGCAGTCTATTCTAAACAGTAGTTTACTATCGCTAACAAAATGTATATGACATAAGCCATCGTCACGTGACTTGCATACATATTTTGACAACTCGTTGGCGATAGAAAAGTTCGCTAAGAGTGCATCGTCATTGTACGTCGGAGTGAAAGATTTCATAGATATTGTTACTAGACACGTGTTTAAATCAACAAACACTCATTGTGTTATTATGAGAATGTAACAGGACCACCTAAATCACAGAATTTCTTGTACCCAATGTCTGCAAGAGATTGTCCTTAGCGATAAGACCGCCTACGTTGTACATCGTTCTTAAATACGTAAATTGCTTTGTTATTTCTTTTATGATGTGCAATAAAGACTTATTTATTTAAATATATATATTAGCTATCATTATACTATCTACTCGTATATCGCTAATATTTTATTTTATTTGACTTTGATCCACAAGTTATTGATTCTCCAAATAAACTTTTGTATTAAATTATTTTTACTACAAAAAGTATTTTAGTATTTTATTATATTATAGAAATGTATACATACCTACGTTAACTTTCACCGGATCCTAATTCATTATTATATTTAAATATCCAAGTTTCTGATTTTAAGTATGCAATGTCTAGAAGTAATTGATTTTTAAAGGTTAGGAATATTATTAAGTAATTTTCTGAGATCATGAAAAATCCTAATGGGATTAAGTAGAAAATTAGAATGAAGAGACGTAGAGTCAATTTAAAATAATGAGCTCAATTTTTTACAAAAGAAAGTTAATGTAATCCTTATGAATCTTAAGAGATAGAGATGATATAGTTACCCCGTCAAAGTTTAGTAAATAGCTATTCGTAAGAAGTAAATATATTGCACTTTATTTACATCGACCACCTTCAGGTGGGAATCGAATCCACGACCATTCGACGACCATGACGACCGTCTTGGTGTAGTGGTTCACGCCACGGACTTCTAAACCAGGCGGTTGCGGGTTCGAATCCCGCAAGGGGCAAATGTTTGTGTGATGTGCACGAGCATTTGTACCTAAGTCATGGATGTGTATAAATGTATATCAGTATGTCTATCCGTTATCCTAGTCACCATAGCACAAGCTCACGCTTAGTTTAGGGCTAGGTAATTGGTGTGTTTGTTGAAACAATTATTTATTTATTTATTCGCCATTCAGGCGAATGCGTTCCCAAATGAACTACCGTAAAAGGCTTGCTGCGCCAGTGAGCTAGCGTTTGTAGCTCTTTTTGTATTTGTTGCTAATCAACAATAGATATAGTTATAAAGTTGACATGAAAAAGGGGGAAATAAAGTTTTTTGTTCTATTTTCTAAGCTTGTAAGGAATAAGGAATGTTTGTACCCGCTGAATTTGGATATGTACCACTAACATTTCGTAAAGTTCCGTAGTAACCTAAAAACAGACACATTGGCAAAATTATTATGTACTCGTTGCTTATGTAAAAAAACCATAGACTTATATGTATTTTATACTAGACACTGACGACCGTCTTGGTGTAGTCGTTCGCGCACCGGACTTCTTAACCAGGCGGTTGCGGGTTCGAATCCCGCATGGGGCAAATGTTTGTGTGATGAGCACGAGCATTTGTACCTACGTCATGGATGTTTATATGTATTTAAGTATTTCTATCCGTTATCCTAGTCACCATAGCACAAGCTCACGCTTAGTTTGGGGCTAGGTAATTGGTGTGTTTGTTGAAACAATTGATTATTGATTATTTTTTTTACACGCTGTTCAGAACAAATTTTGTATCACATTTTCTAAAATGTCAGAATTATGAACTGTTGCCATTATTCTTTTTTATTTCTTTTATTTGATGCAAATTATTGCCGTGTTTCTTAGAACAATCAATATTAAGCTGCTGTAGCAAAAAAATATAATCCATCATGATTTGTTAAATCATTTTCAAGCATTAGAGAAAACTAATTACTAAAAAAACAAACACTTTCCAAAAAGAAAACTCATCCATAATTTTTTCCCATTCCTACCAAACAAGACAATCGCCATTAAACGGTAGCACTGAGCTATCAAAGGTAGCAAAGAGTAATGAAACAGATATGACACGTTGCTGGTTTTTAGTTTTTGCCTATACTTCGATATTACTACTTACGTCTATTTTTTTAATTTCGAGTTATGATGTTCATGAAAAAATATGATATTGTATCCACAAAAAAGTGTTATATGCCTACCAATATTATAACAACATAATTAGACAGTAACAACCTATCTTACAATATTATTCAGTAACGTATTTTTTTAACCTCATTTTACCTACTTCATGATATAGTCCATTGAAATAAAACACATGATTCGTAATAACAAGATAATAAAATTACAATAACTTTAAGTTTCGTTTGGTTAAGAACTACAAAAAACGAAATATTTTGAGCGGTTTTTACAACCATTGGCATTTTGGAATAAATTACTTATACTTTCATATATACCTAGGCCTTTTTGATCTGAGAGAAAAAAACATATAATTCCTTTTCTACCTTTAAGACTTATGGCATGTCTATTTTGAATTTTCACATTAATCTTTGGTTTTCTATGCAAGTTGTGAGAAAACTAAAACTAATACTTTTACGCCTCAAATTAAACTTCGAATCACTTAATACAATTAAACAAAACAAACACGTACAAACTATGTGAAAATATGGCTCAGTAACGCATATTTAAGTAGTTTTTTAATTTCGTCTTTTGACGTAGGCGACGTTTTGACATAGTAGTTTCTGGCAACAGACTAAACGCGGATGCTTCATCTGGCCTCAACTTACTGTACCACAAAGTTTGTTCTGAACAGCCTGTCTAGTGTAACATAGAGGTCGTTGAAAAAAACTCTACCATGAAGCACTTGCAATTAGCAGTTTTAAAGCTTGCGATTGATAATGCACGTGTATTGCTAACACAAATACCTAACCTTAAAAGAAATGTTTACTAGCGTGTAAGAAAATTACATGTTGCTTTGAATTGAGAAAATAAATATTTCCCTATTTTATAAACAGCTTTATTTTATAAAGCTCATGCATGATGTTTAGGGTTTTTTAAAATTCAAATTCAAACTTTTGCTTGTCTTTAATCCACTTTTTATTTGCACAGAGGTAATTTTTAAATTACAAGTGGAAATAATTATAATATAACTAACACCTAATAGAAAGATGATGATCAGTTACGAGATTGAAAACCTGGACTAAGAAGACTAACGCAGTAGGTGTTACATACCTTTCTGAACAGAGAATAATATAGCATCTTTCACCATTCACAAATGAAATGAGACCAAGTAAGTTATACGATGGAAAACATTACGTTGAGACTACGAATATACTTTCCTCATCTAAACATAAGGTCTAGAGGTGCTTGTGGCGCAGTGGCGGCAGCGCTTTGGTAGTGATACCAAAAGTTAAGCAACCACGGCGCGGTCGTGATTGGATTGGTGACCATTCCGACCATTAAAGTGACGACCATGACAAGCATCTCCGTGCTTCGGAAGGCACGTTAAGCAGTTGGTCCCGGCTAATATCTCTTGGTATTAGTCGTTAAGCCTAGTCAGAGGCCCTAGGGCAGCTTGATAACATCTGACAGTAAGGTTTGTCACTTGCCTTACAGACACCCCTCCACCAATCCGCACTGAGCCCGCGTGGTGGAGTATGGCTCGTTCCTCCTCATAGTTGAGGTGAGGCCTTTTCCCAGCAGTGGGATCTAATGGGCTGACTTAACATTGCAATGCTCTCTAGCCTACTAGCTAAAGCACTTGTGTTTTGGAAATTAGAAACAACAGTGATACCATAACAGCCAGACGCGAGACATTATAATTATGAAATATGGATTTCTATACTCGACCGGGGATCGAACATGACACCTCATGTAAGGCGACACCTTGAAAACCGGTGTGCGAGCTACTTGACCAGGAGAAGAAGGTTGTTCACAATTTATATGAGCTGTGCTTGTACTATCTATTGTAAAGTTTGCTAGAGCATGTATTTATTATTACTTGAAACTACTTGCGCTAATTACTTGATCTAAGTGCACTTTAGCCACTAGTATTCTGTGCTTTAGCGATAAAATGCGTGTACTGTGTGATTGCTCGCGTTTGTGCGACGCGTAGGCGGCCTTGTCCTCCGCGAGATTTGTCCTTGAGTGTGGTAAAGCTTGGTATTTTTTTAGCGTATTTGTGAATTAGAACGACTAAAATAATAAGAAATCTCGACGCTTATGTTAACCATTTAATTAGTCACCTAAGGTACCACCTGGGCTAATTCTTTTACAATAAAGTCACGGCCACTTTGGTGTTAAATAAATCGTGAGGTTAGGGATACATACTCAAATAAGAATACATCACAAATAAATATTAAAAAGGAGACCAAATAAGTTAATTTACTTACAGAAATAGACAGTATGCTCCGCTTTATACGAGTATATACCACTATATCCGACGATATTAACTTTCATGGGTGTTACTCTGCAAGACATATTTTCAACTCTAGTCCTATATAGTTTCAATCCCAATTATTTTTGCTTGCCAAAGCAAAATCATATATTTTTTAATAATAAATTGTTTCAACAATCACACCAAGTCCCAAAGGGACCCTCTGTCGCCCGTGGACATTTAAATTACGAAAAAGGTTACCTTTTGCCTTTGTGAAACTGTTATAAATAGATCTTGTGATTTTATATAGGAAAACCGAAGTCTTAAAGATTCTGACCCGCCGTAACCAATTTCAGCGTTAAATCTAAATCTCCATATATGTCAGTTTTTATCTTTCTATGTTACCGCATGGTTTCGCTTTTGTCATGATAAACAGCTTTTTTCAATTACGTACACATAATATTGTAGTAAGACTATGTAAAGTGCATTTGGTCGCAAATTTGTGTGCCATACACAAATTTCCGTCCGACCATTTTGACAAATTTACACATTTGAGTTATACCGTTTCACTTTCCAACAAATTGCTTAAGCTATAAGAATAATTATACACCGTTTTAAATTGATACCTAAACTATTACCAATTTTTAGACTGTTTCAGTGGCCGGTTTAGATTTTAAGACACATTTGAATCATGAAGAAGAAATAAAAAAAAAAGTATATGGCTTACTTTCCATAGTCTTACTATTATGTGTAGTAATTACTACACCAAGATGGTCGTCATCGAATGGGAGTGAAAACAGACAAAGTTGAAAATACTGACATCGAATTACAGAGTAGGACCCCTATTCGTATGTCGATGTCGCTGCGCTACGCCGTAGCACCCATACTACGATTACTTACGTGATGTGACTACGAGAAAAATATTTATAAAGTTTATATTGGAGTTGTTTTGGTCTGTCAATTGACTGATTCCAATTATTATTCATAAAATTAGAGGAGTCCCTATGTTGGTGTGATAAGCACGAGCATGTGTACATACTACGCTTAGTTTAGAGCTATGTAGGTTTGGTGTGTTTGTTGAAATAATTTATAAAAAAAAAATTCATCATACATGTATGGTTGTTAATTGTCAAAATTGTGTAAATTTATAAAATTCTCTGACTCACATAACTACATTTTGATTCATCATTTAAATATTATCAAAACAATATATCCTATAAGAATACTACATTAAACACGTCTAATATTAGGGTGACGGACCCATACGCCAGCACTGCACCAGTTACCAGCACACCGTAGAAAAAACTAAAATAAAAGATAAATGTGTATGATTTCGAAGTTGCAAGGGTAAAAAACATGTTCAGATAGTTTTAAATTATTGTAATAGCAACAATGTGTATAGTTTACATTTGTCATGGCGTGGTATTCTTGAGGAGAAGTGAACTTTGTGTGATTAGAAGTGACTATCGAGCATTCTGACACATCAACGTTAAGATTTGGCTTACGTTTATTAGTCATTTATTTATGCGATTAAATAACTATTTAGAAATACTGGTATTTAAACACATTCTTAAAGTATTGCGCATCTTAAATTGAAAGAATTTTAAGGTATTTTGTTTTACTTAAAACAGATATTTAGGTTGCCAATAACTGGATAATGAAATTTCAAGTTCTTCAATTATCAGCACACCTGATAAGACTTAGATAAAATAGACATAAATAATGTTTTCTTTTTTAATAGACTGTGTTAATTGAAGAATAGTTGAGTGTTGTGTAAAAAGTGATTATAGCCTTGTTTTCCAAATCCAACCCCGTGCTGAAACCAATTTACCAGTAATTATCATCATGGTGCAGATATTTCATTCTAAACTATGCTGATATTTGTTTTTTTTTTTAAATTATTTCTACGTGTTTCAGATCTCTTAAGATGACATCAAAAACAACAAAAAACTCTTATAAAAAATCAGCCAAGTGCGTGTCGGACTCGCGCACAGAGGGTTCCGTACTAATATTTATTTCACTCAGAGACGTCAATTAAAGTTAATCCTTTCCTTCATTAAGTCTCATGCAGTCCTTTTCAATTTCATTGACAAAGAAAGTAACAGAACAAGACTTAATTATAGATATCATTTAATCGACGTGAAATATGTGCATTTTAAAGTGAAATATTTCGTAAATGGAGCATTAAATCGAAAATATTAAAAGACCTACTAATGATATCCTATGATATGATACGATGAGGTAGACGACAAAAATAAATAATAATAAACAAAAAAAATGTTTCAATCTTCAAAAATATTGTGACAAGAAAACTAGGTAAGTATATATTAGAAAAGATACTGACTGAAGGCTATGTAAGTAAAACGATTTTCAGGTTAAGTTTGTATTTGCATTGACTGGTTACTAGTTTAAACTCTTCCAAAGATATGAGGCCATTATAGTTGACTGGAGTTGAACAAGTTAGATGTTAAGGTACTTTTTTACGTACCATAATTAGTAGAAAGACTGATTAAAAATAAAAAAGTCAGTAAATTTTTCTTAAGGATATTTTCTTTTTCCGCCCTTTAAAATTTATACCAAATCGAAGTGCTGATAACTGGGTAAAAAGGTAACCATAATTGGCGATGACTGTGCTGATAAATGAAAATAGGCTTGTTTTTTAATAAATTGTAATTTTAACTCAATAATGACCAAAAATAATTTAAAAGGCTTACTTTACACAACAGGTGATTATATTCTCGATATACATAACGCAACACAATAGTTATAGAACATTGTAATATATGAAATATTTTGAGTTGAAGTTTAATGACCTCTTAAAGTGCTCATAATTGGGTCCGTCACCCTACATTACTCAAATTGCATAGGTCTTTCATTAGTACATTAGTCACTGTCGCAAGAAATATTTATATAAGCCACGGCCTCGTTTTAGGGTCATGACAGGACTACGGAACCCTAAGAACCGAGTTTTGTTTGTGTGCCCGTAAACCTTTTTGTGTAGTGAACAGTCGTAGTCGTAAACACCATCGCATCTTGTCGACAAACAATTTGAAACATAAAACTCTATAGATAATTTCAATGGAGTTGGCACTTTTACTATCTTGTTTAGTTTCTAGAATTGGTATTTGGGGGTGAGGACTCTTGTTTTTGAAGCTTTGTATAAAAAATCCACGAACTGAGGACCTCTTATTTTTTAAGTCTTTTAAAAAGAGCATTTTTTCGAAATGACGTTACCCGACGTTACATCTGCAACGTCGTATTTTCTATAGTTAATTGTTTACATGACTGTTAAGGCGGTCCTGCACGAAATTGAGAAAATTAACGTATTTCTAAATCACTTCTACGATGAGTTGAATTAGTTAAATACATTAAAACAACTTATTTACGTTAGCCTAATCATTGCACAAGGTCCTGGTCTTGTTGAAATTTGAAACAAATTCTTTGTGATATAATAAACATGACTTGTAGCTAATGATATCTAAGAGCATTTTTTTCGAAAACTTGGTGATTTTTACGAATGAAACAATAATTTGTACATGAAAATGATTGTATTAATATTACAGGTCCCCATCTTTTTAATATACACGAATAAAATATAAATAAGAAAATATGAATACTTTTAAGTTTTTAACACAAATGTCTGCTGGTTTTGCGCATTGCGCAGAATAAAAATATTGTTCTAATTAAATCTGTTTGAAGATCGTTAAGACTTACTCGACTTGCTTCGCGCTGCACCCCCTAAATTGGTTGGTCTGGTAACACGTATGTAGAAAGATAGTATTACTATAAAAGTAGAGAAAATAAAATATTGGTATAAAGGATTATATTTTAAGTACAATCCAAATTAAATCAAATTTCACTTACAAAAATTTATCGACTGTGTCATCCGGTGGGACTCGAACCCACGTCCCTTCGCTATCCGGGCGAGTGCTCTTACTAACTAAGCTACGGAGGACGTTAGTCAGTCGACGAGTTTTTGCAAGTGCTTGCTACGCCAGTGAGCCAGCGTTCGATTTCATCAATACTTGGGGAATGTACAATCCAAATTCTAAGGGAGAGAAGCTAAATTATCTATTAGCCGAATCTAAATTATGCAATGTGATATGTTACGTTCTAATATTTGAAAATGTTTTAAAGCTATTTTTTAGAGCTTTAGTTAATAGACCTACTTCGAAATCGTATAAAAAACGGATTTATACTATAGTCGTATACGTATCTTTATATGTACCGCATATTTCAGTATAAAAAGGCTTTTTTTTTAGTTTTCTAGGTATTTCTATTAATAAAAGTTGCTGAAAATTTACTTTAAAATACGTTCCTAGATTTTAACTTCGCAACATGTGTGTGTGATATCTAAGTAGATCTAGTAAAATGTGATATATAATAAATAATAATGAATAATAAATTGTTTCAACAAACACACCAATTACCCAGCCCTAAACTAAGCGTGCGCTTGTGCTATGGTGACTAGGATAACGGATAGAAATACTTAAATACATATAAACATGCTTGTGCTCATCACACAAACATTTGCCCCTTGCGGGATTCGAACCCGCAACCGCCTGGTTTAGAAGTCCGGTGAGCGAACGACTACACCAAGACGGTCGTCTATATTGTATAGGATGTTTATTTTAGTAAACATTAAGTTAATCTGTTTCGTCTATAACTAATAGTTACTACTAAATTCGTTCTTAGGACCGCGAATTACCAATCCATACTAATATTATAAATGCGAAAGTGTGTCTGTCTGTCTGTCTGTTACCTCTTGACGCTTAAACCACTGAACCGATTGAGATGAAATTTGGTATGGATACAGTTCGAGACCCTAGAAAGGATATAGGTTACATTTTGTCGCGATATAAAAACATTAAGGGGGTGAAATGGTGGATGAAACTTTATATGGAAAATCTAACTCTTGCGGGCGAAGTCGTGGGGAACTACTAGTGAATTTATATTCAAGGCACTAATCACTTTAAAACTCATTGCCTGTCAACTTCTTATCAAGGTTGTCCTTTAGAAACAATGGCTGCAGGTATTTTTTATGTTTCACTATAATTGAAATAATTGAAGCAGTTAACGTTTAACGGTCAATTCCTTCCTTGAATAATAGGCTTTCTGCATTAAAAGGCTGTCATCTAAACTTTACCTGCAGAACTACCGCCTAACTCAATTGCTTTCAAATTGAAATCTTTAAAAAATATATCCAGTTTTCATACTATTAAAGGATTTTGATGTAGTCTGAACGAAAACGCAGGATATTTAGACACAGACTTTATTTAGAATGCACAGTAAGCACAATGATCACTTTACAACAATGGAGTCACGGAACAGACAGAGCAGAACCGGAAGCGGCAAGCAAACATAAAAACTTATACAAGTACAGGCCAGTGTGGCCAACACTAAAATGTTATTACATTGCATTATTTCAACATATTTCAATGTACATCTAGTAATAAAAGTTGTTGTATATTGGCTTTTAAATATGTTACTTGAATACAGAACTTCGAAACCTATCATATTGTATAACAGCAAGGATCGAAGCTACTACAAGAGAAGTATACTAATAAAGGCAAATTTATTTGATGGCTAAATGGATTAAATTTTCATTCATGAATTTGCCAAGAACCCATTTTCATGTGAGAAATATGCGGAGTATCGACGCGTTGGGACAGTTGGGCCTAAGAAAGCTGCTGTAAAATGCATCTAAAAAGCTATTAAAAACAAAATTTGTGTGTCCATAATCTTGGGAAGTTTATATATTTTTTTTTTTAATTTAAGCATGTTCTTTGCAAGCTTTTACTAAAGTAACTTTCGCACACGGAAAATCGTGGACCGTACCACCCGAACCGAACCGATGGATTTTTGTGTGTTAACTATGTTTAGCTATGTTTGATTTTTAATGAAGTGATGCCTTAAAATAAGAAAAGGATATTTTGAATTTACAATGTACTTACTAAATATTATCTAGTAGTTATCCAGTCTGTAATTATTATGAGAAAATCTACCTACCTATGTATTATCACCACAGGTACATTTTATCTTTTTAGCTGTTTCTCAATAGTTATTTACCTACTGTTTTTATTTTTAATTTCCATTTGATTTGTTTAGGTTTATATAACACGACGCTGTAATTGCCGACAATCTACAACGCTTAAGAAAGGACATGTTTTATTCTTGTGAAAAAAAAAACGCATCTGTAAGCTCAATCGTCGAAGTAAATGAAACTTTTTATGAGTTTCCAACTAATAAATGCATTGAAAAACTATGCAACCCAGCATAGTGTAACGTATGTAATCACGTCATTGTTCTGCCATGCTGTACATTGCTTTATTTAAATTGCGAAACTTTCATAACCAAAGAATTGTTATATAGCGTCAAAACAATTTTATTTCTCATTGCACTCGTTGCCATCTCTTTGCATGACCTAAAGGTTTGTCTGGCAGAGAATGCTTTTATTTAGCATTAAGTCCACTTTTTTGCTTGGGCAATAAAGTTGAAAGTAAAATAAATAAATAAATGTTCTGTACCTCGCAGTGTCATAAAATGTTCAGACTTAAGAAGTTGTAAGCTTTAATACTAAAAAAGCTGTGGATTTTGTTGTAATAAATAAAAAAATAATATATATACCTAAAATGTACCTATGCAACTATAGATATACCACCTCATTGAGTCCTTGTTACTGTTTCATAAGCAGCAAAACAATCAAGAAAGATTACTTTGTGCCAGAGTAAATAAATACTCAGCGATTCATTAGACACGAAGAAAAACTAATGTTTCCCAGTAAACTCCCTCCAAACGTGTTAGTATAACGAATTCACGAGACTCGGAACAACGTATTGAATATTTTATATTTTCACTTGAGCGTCGACAGTGTAATTACACCGCTGAAAACCTTTTCAAATAAATGCAGGGTTTTTGACTTTGGATATCGTGATGACTACAGATATCAATGCATATATTCGGATAGTATCTACAAGTAGTTACAGCCTCCAAAGCCTAAGTGTGACAATATCATGTTTTGTGTTTTTTTTATATTTCCTGTTTCTTTTAAGTACAGTGTAAAGTTATTTTTTTTCTGCTAAGCACCGTCAATAAAAATCATGGCACGCGGTTTATACGCGCTATTAGTGATAATGCAATTAGTTTTTAAATATTGTTAGTCTTAAGTTAGCATCATTGTTATTATCGTTGGTGTACTTTATAAATAAATAAATATATAAGTAAGCACCTACTCGGAAAGCACGTTAAGCCGTTGGTCCTGCGCCTGATCTCTCTACGTCATGCCGGACTGCCGTCTCACCGAATTATGAGAGTGAAGGAACAGAGAGTGCACCTGTGTATTGCGCACACACTTGTGCACTATAATATGTCCTGCGCAGTAGCAAAAATATGCAGTCTTTCCAGTATCTGTTAGGTTATTAATAATCCTTCAACAACAGCTTAGTCACAACATACCCTACTAATATGCCATTTGACATTTCTTTCATACAAAATTTTTGCCCTTGCTACTGTAAATAAGTTAGGCGCTTTAAATTGGAATTGTTACCATTAAATCGTGTTTACCTGCAAATTAATACTGTAATATTCACAGATTACTAACGGTTTAATGTTCTTTGCTTAAGTAAAATTATAGCATTTACTGTAATGATGGCACTTAAAATAATATCATGAGCCAATACCAACATTCATTATGAAAATAATATTTATTAACCCAAGTGTTTGTAATATTTTTAATAACATGCATAATTTATCTTTTTGTCGTGTTATAGCAATTAGAGTGGATATTTCTAAAAATACTATTAGGTTATTCAAAGTCACTATTAGCATCTCCCTAGACTCAAATTCTGAAAAGCCCTTACTCAATGGTGACCTGGTTATGATGGTAGAGGCTTTTAGGTCACGTGATCTTATTATCTGCTTATGTACCTGAATGTAAGCAAGTGCGGGTTAATGTCGAGTTAACGTAGTAAGCGCATTTCAGTATGATTTGTTTGGAGTCCAATTGGTTACGAGTGGAGAAATTTGACACATGATTGGGATCGAAATCTTACTTTACGTAAAGTTTAAAATGAGGTTTTCCTGAATCTGGAAAAAGAAATCAGATTTTTTTTCACATAAAAAAATATCGACAGCCTTTTTCAGATATTTCTATTTACTTTATTTCCTAATTAATAAAAAACAACAACAACTTCTATTGGAAACGAAAAGATTAAGTAAAGGCTTCTCGTCAATCGCAGATTATTATCTTACACGGATTACAACGTGGTGGTCCATACCTACTCTTGCCTTGCAAACACGCACAAATGGGTTTATGTATGACATAAGGTTATCAATATGGAAAACACGAGGCAAAATATTATCTCAAAAACTACGCCTCGTGTGATCGTTTCTCTAGCTACCGAGTGCCGTAGTGTCACTAAGAGCAGCGGTACACGTGCCGGACACTACACCCATAGGTATCCCATATAACTTGCTTAACCGTGGATCAGTGCGCATACCATAAGTTTATTAACGATAACCAATTTTATACTGTTTGTTAGTATAGTAAAGGAGTGCTCGGACAGGAATTAACTTAAAAGATCAAGTATACATAAGTAACGAAGTAAACTTAACACTAATATCGGGTGTAAATCATACGTGCGCATAATTTATACAGATATACTCGTAGTTATCAATCGTAAAACTCATATGAGACAGCAACTGAGTTATTTAGCTTAATTAAAAAAAAGGTTAATAATTTTATAAAAATACGACCGAGCAGTAAAGCAGCAATGTATTGCATTTTGTCATATTGTATTTTATCGAACTGTCATGATATAACGTCATGTTTGGATCTACGTAGACCCGATTTTAACAATCCTTTAACAGCCGGGAAACTTTGAGTGACGAATAATTACACATAATTCCTATACAAAATATATCAAATAATTCTAAACAGACGTGCGTGTTCAATTAATTTGTATGAAGAACAAATTAAGTAAATCATAACCCAATTTTTGTCAATATGTTGTTTAGGACCTACACTTACTGCCATCAAAATATACGCTCGTATGAAATATAAACACACTGTGTATATTGATGATACTAGCCCCTGATAACGGTTCTTTTCGCGGAGTGTAACTGAAATACATACATTCTGCTGACGTTTTGTCTTTTAGAGGTCAGTGTTTTGTTTAAATCTTACGTAAAGAAATGACTTTTCAAACGCCTCCTACTATTTAGGAATGGGCATACCTGTTTGCATTCAGTCATAAGATTTTAAACATTTTTGAGAAAGATTCCATCACATTCCTAAGCAAATTGACGGGAATGTCATAAGTCGCGGGCGACACCCACTCTAGGTCACGGTTGGGCACTACACGTGTCGTGGACGGAAAATTAGATGTAGTAGGGGCTATCTACTAAAATACACACCTCTTTAACGTTGATTATGAAGCGTTTTGTACTAACGCAATTCAAAAACAAGACGATATGAAGGACGTGTTTACAATATTAAAAAATTGCGAGCAATATGAATACGATTCCTTACTAAAATCATGTTTACATTTGTTTTTTTACTAAAAAAAAGACTCAATGATAAACAAGAACGTCGTCGTCGTCTTCTTGCGAGCGAACTTTCTTATTTTATTTTATTTTATTGGTAGCAAAAACAGACATTAATCGTATTATGAAAGTACAAAAAATATTAAAGACTAAGAGAAACTGGTCTAATGCCACAGAATAAGTACTAGTACTCCGTACAGAAGTATGACTTTGCAATGAAATTCAAAGAAATATCTACTCAATGTTGTCAACGATATGGTGTAATTCAGTTCGCCTCAGACTCAAGCACATTTTCGCGTAGACACCTACAAAAATACATTGCAAGATAATTTCATTCTTATAACTCTGGAATATGATTCATAATACACTAAACCTATTCAGTGACGTACTATCACGCAACGCGATAGGGTTGACTGCCACAAGAAGCTACTTACGCCATCTAGCGCATCTTTCTAAGACTTTATTCACGCTCGTGACCGCTCGTCCAACCAGCAACCTAGTGTCGCGCACCGCCGGTGAATAAAACGCGGGAGCGTGTCGCTGCCGGCTAGCGACACCCAACTTGTTTAGTCCCTTACCAAGGGGTCGCCGCGCGTAGATACGTTTTTGCTACCTACGCGGGAAGATACACAGGCCTGCTAATGCCCTTAAATGTTACAACTTTGCGCTAAGCACAAGTTGCGTAGGTAAACAAGGGTAAAATTAAAATACAAAATAAAATAAAAAAAACGGATGAACAAAATGAAAAAAAAAAACTTTTTTTTTTGTGTGCGCCTTAGCTGAGGTCATCTGTGACAACTGTCACTGCAGCCTTGTACCGAGAAAGCTTGCGTCGTATATATCAAGCCTGTCCTGCAATCGATTATATAGGCGACACATTCTTGCGACAGGGTTGTGTCGTGAGACATTATTCCTGTACCTTCCTGTTCAAAAGTAGGCAATGGACGCCTCATGTTAACCGTAGTGTTGAAGGCTAATGAGGAAGTAAGATCAGGGGATTCAAGTGTGTGATGCACTATTTTGTGTAGAACCATTAAATCGAGTTGCTGCCTTCGAATACTCAAGCTAGTCATATTAAGTTTCTTTAGCCTTTCCGTGTATATACCCGAGGAGCGTCCCAGGTTACAACGGTTACAACTTCTGACCTGTACTAGTGCATTAACCAACACAGTGAGTGTAAATACCTATCCATCTTCACATAAAAATCTAATATCTATCTAGATCTGGCTGAGCAGGAATACCTACCTAAAGAGGTGCATTTATCATCTCGTCCTTGGTTAAGTTGAGCCATATTAAAAAACCTATTTAAAAGCCTATGGCTATTTATAAAATGCATTTGTCATGGTTCCAATAAAGTTAGTTATAGCCCAAAGCACTGAGCAAGTCATCACTGCCCAAACAATAAAAAGAATATAATTTTGGTTCCTCCAGTATGTAGCTAAAACTTATCATAATTATATTTATTTTCATCTCACCTATTCGGAAAGTTGAACTTTCATGTGTAGATAGCCGGGTGGGAAATAGCTTATCCCTCCTACTTTATACTCCACTCCTACTATTGAATAAAATGCCACTATCAAGAGCATCGATAGTTATTGCAATAGTCAGAGCTGTATCAGCTATCGATAGTGATTTTAGTAATTGAACTTTGTTACTATCGATAGTATTGCATTGTGTCGATAGTATTTATATTAACGGAGCTATCGATACTATCATTACTATCGATATTTTATCGACACTATTGCTTTTGTCTCAACTATCGATAGTCTATCGATGCTATGGATGTTTTATCGATACTATTGCTTTTGCCTAAACTATCGATAGTCTATCGATACTATCGATATTCTATTTACATATATATATTCGATATTCTATTGCTTTTGCCTCAACTATCGATAGTCTATCGATACTATCAATATTTAATCAATACTATTGCTTTTGCCTCAACTAGATAGTCTATCGACACTATCGATATTTTATCGATACTATTGATTTTGCCTCAACTATCGATAGTCTATCGATACCCTCGATTTCCTCACAGTCGAAATAAAAAATAGTATGTTTAACTCGGGTGAAAGCACTTATTCCACTCTCGAGCTATTGGCGCTCTCACTTCGTTCGAGCGCCAGAAACTTCTCAAGTGGAATGGTCACTTTCGTCCCCTGTTTAACAATCTACTATTTAATTAGGTTTGTGAAAGTATGCATAAATTACTGTTAGCACTAAGATTACAATTACTTATTGCTCAATTCTTTAGTTTAGAACTAATTCTAAATAAATAAACATGATTCATTATGAAGCCAGACGTTTTATGAATTTGTGATGTAAATGTTATTATAAGGGAATGGAGTCAAATAACATGCAAATTATCAAACAGACTATTCTACAATAAAGTTAAGCTTACAGTAGCCATAGACATAACAACAACGCTTTTTATAGAGCTCTATAGTGAATTAACTTGTAAGCATTATCACGTGCTATGTCGGAACCGTTCTTTATTAATCGGTTTTCCCAGCTGCTTTTGTTTTTTTATGTTAATATTTTTATGTTTTGGTTAACTTTACTGTACGTAATTAAAATTTTCAATATATTCTGTTAAAGTTTGCTTTTTACCAGTTAAACAAAAATACCGATAACCTAAAATAATAGGTCTTGTCATGGGTCTTTTTTGTCATGGGTCTTTGGTCATGAGATTGGAGATTGTATGAACAAGATTACGAACAATTATATTTCCATACAAACTATTTTCATATTTTTTTAAACGTCTTAACAGATTTTAATGCAATTAAAAACCATAGTAAGATGGAAAAGAGCTATCCAATACGTGATTCCCTTTCTCAAAAACAGGGTATATTATGGCAAAAATATATCTAGTTTCCATATAAATAATATGCAGTAGTAATACAGTTGTTTTAATGAAAAAGGTGCATAATTTTACTGTTAATACAATAAAAATTAAAGTAGGAAAAATATGCAAAAGTTACAAACTGAACAAGATATGAGAAAAAAACTCGAATTCTATGGGTTAAGGCCTGTATTGTAATTGTTTTATCATCCATCGATTACAACAAAAAAAAAATTGTGGACCAAAGATCGTCAAGGCACTGGATTATTTTCAGTTAACCTTTATGTGCGTGTTAGCATAAATTACTACTCATTTTTAATCCAATGCACGATACACAGATTTTAATTACTCCGAACTAAAATGTGCACGTTTTGTAGTTAGGTGGAGTTAAATTGCATCAACAAACTATTAAAGTGTAGGTATAGTCTAGAATACGCTGAATATTTTCCACTAATCTTTATAATTTGGGGATATTTTGTTATGCATAGTCAGTAGGTATTTCATGATGTCGTTCATTATTTATCATCCTTGAAATTATAAATAAAATAAAATAAAATGTTTATGCTTATCACTTAAAAACAATCATTTAAAATAAAAAAAACACAACTTTTATATCTCATTATTTCATTGGGGAAAAAACAGTCCTTTTCGATTTGAAATTGGGAAAAAGAAGCCAAGTTTGGGACCCCACAAAAAGGCGTTCTAGTGGAAGGAAACAATTGAAACTCTCCGTAACCTCGAGGTTGTGCGGAACCTTCGGGAAGTTACGCAATGTGCGCTCCATCAGAGTTATGCGGGACCAGCACCCTTCACAACCAAAGATTATGCGGCAGGCCCACTGTGCAATAGTTACTAATAATAATGTCCCCCTAGCCGAATTTCGACTATAGTGGCCAATCTCAACAGAGATTAGCCGACTGCGCGGGAGGTATTATAGTGCAAAAGTGTATGCACAACACACAGGTGCACTGTCTGTTCCTTCACTCTAATAATTCGGTGAGACGGCAGTCCGACATGGCCGTAGAGAGATTAGGTGCAGGACCAACGGCTTAACGTGCTTTCCGAGGCACGGAGGTGTTAACACCACCAACTTCCTGACTCCGGAGACTTTCGGCCCGACCCAGGATTCGAACCCGTGACCTCGTGGATAGTACCCAGCACGCTGACCACTAGACCAACGAGGCAGTAATATTACTTACTCATCGACGATGTGTCTTGGCCTTTGATGTGAGATTCCGCCGCTTTTATCAATCAAAAGCAATACGTCTTAGAATAAGTTATGTTGCTCTATGTTCTTTTAATAACTAAGTACACAAAGATAAAACTTACAAACATAGCGTACGTATTGCTTGTACTCTAGTTTTTTTTTCACAGTTTTTTTTTTGGTTTAAAAAAGCTAGAAGTAAAATTGTTGTTTTTATGCTTGTTATTAGCTCTAGCGAACGCATATAAACTAATTAGCTCCCATTTAAGGTGCTTACATATTAAGAGCTAAAAATTAAACAACCTCATAATCGGTTCAAATTGTTGTTGTGTATTTGTGAGCTTACTCTACGTATTTCTATTGTAAGTCCGCGGTTGGCATCGGGCCTTCAACTCAAGGTCACGGCCGGGGTGGTTTGAGTGAACGCACTTTTTTTTAACCAACTGCGGAATCCTATTTATAATGTAAATAGGTTTTAGCCTAATTAGAGTTGTGTGGCGTTAAATTGTCGCACTTTTTAGTGTAGCAACCACAACGACAACATACGCATCGTATGTTGTCGTTTTTGCATCTTAAAATTGGTGCTTTCGAATTCCTTCGATGATATTGAACGAAGCAAATCGAACTATTTTCACTTCAAAACAACATATACAAACGTATACAGTACCATAATGAATAGAAAATCATCACTTACAATTTACACAAAATTGCTAATTTCAATTATTTTTCAACCAGTTACCCTGTATATTAAATAGTAACTGCTTTTATATTAACGTTCCTTGCTAACATATATTCGTGTGTACATTTCAAGACAAAACAATGGTAGTTAAATATTTGTGACGTGGAATGAAGATAAATTACGCATGGAAACTTTGTTTAATAATAAATACTTTAGTAAAGCAGTGAGACTATCAATCATAATGTTAACTAAACAGGGTCATGGAGGCCAGGACAATAAGTTTTTTTTAACATTACAGTCGGTAAATGTAATTTATGATTATTTTATAATTTAAGCAATTTATTTCCAAGTATTTACGAAAGTATATTTAAGTTATAGTCTCTTTATGTCTTTCCATTAGGCGACTTTCATGTCTTTTGCTTAACAACTAGCTGAAAACTGGCAAAAGTTCTTACACATAACAACTTTGTGTGTAATTCTCGACTCATTTAAATCTTAGTTCCTCCGTATTCCACACTGGTAAAGTTTTTCTATCGTCAGTTCCAACAATTTCGCTGCTGGCTGGTTGACTAAACGTTTTGCATGAAGTTTCGGCTGTAGGTAATTCTCGCGTACATTTTCAGTATCAAACTAGGGTGCTCTAATGGTCCGTTTGTGACTGAGGTGGGTTGTAAATGGCCCCGGTCGTATACCCTACTACTCGATAACTCGAACCCTCGCTTAGAGATAATGGGAGATGTCTATCAATAACGTATTATTAATTCCGCACTATAACGCTGCTATCTTCATGTAGAGTAGTAAGTACCTCCACTACTTTTTTCAATGAAATGATAAATTTGAAATTAAATTAAATTTCGCTCACAAAAATTAATCGACTGTGTCATACGGTGGGACTCGAACCCATGTCCCTTCGCTATCCGGGCGATTGCTCTTACCAACTGAGCTACGAAGGACGTTAGTCAGCCGACGAATTTTTGTAAATTTGAGTATAAAACAGTAAAAAGCCGTGCTTGTATTTATTATTCCTTGTGATGGTAACCTATCTCATTTTCGAAACTTTGATGTTCGAATTTTAATTGGTCGAAAGCGGTTTGACGAAGTTTTAAATAATAGATTGATTCATTAACATAATATTGTAAGACTATAAATTCATTATCCCGATGTTTCATTTTCCAGAAAAACAGTTCTTCGATTATCAAAACGTTTTTTTTTCATTTTATTGATGTTTTGCTAGTTCATTATCTTATTTTTTTTTTCAGATTAACTATTTTATTCACATATATTATGTTATTACGATCAATTAAACTAAATACACTAGTAAACTAACCTAAAACTTAAAAATAAAAAAAACAAATGACTTAATCAAAAACAAAACCGTGTCCTTGAGGCAAGGAGGCGAGAATGCTGGCTGCGTTTCCGCGTTGGATAGCAATGCTTATCCTCTGAGCGAGAAACGAGCCAGCTCTTTTATCTTCTAATAAAATGTTTAATTTAGGTGCAATTTTTCCGAAGAGTAATTTAGCATGGGGTCCCCACGGTCCAAATGTTTCAACGCCAAACGGCGCAAACACGTAGTCACCAGCAAGGGACTCGTATTTGCGTCGCTTAGCGTTTTCTGCCAACTCAGCAGCAGAACCAGCTTTAAGAGCTGATTCCCTGAGATGCGAAGGGGCCAAAGTATCGACACAAGTTGCGTCCCATACTAAAGCCCGTCCCCGCTCCCAGGGAATGAGTGTGAGGCCATCTGGTGTCTTGCCATCATCACGCACTAACTCACGAGGTTCTAGCGTTGAAGGAAAATTAATGCTGGCAAGAGCTCTTCTAATGGCATCATTGAGAGCTGCATGGCGGGCGAGACGCCCTGCACTTTGCTGGCAACAAAGACCATGGAGACCGAATTGGTCGACCTCCTTGCCACAGAGACACGTGAGAGGTTCACAAACTTTAGCTCCGATTCGCAATCCCACACACACCCGGAATGTCTCGCTATCTAAAAGGGTGCCTATACTGGAAGGGAGAGCATGAAGCCAGTGGTCTGATTCCTTACAGGAAACTGCCAACAGCCTTGCACGATGACAATCACTGATAGAATTTAGAAGAAGAGAATGGAAAGTCTCTCTAGCTAGTAGGACATCCTAAAGTTTTTGTTGGTGTTTTTCCTTTGGGATGTCTTCACCAGGACAGAGACCTTGCCAACACTCCTCCGCCTCTCTCATTTCAGTAAGTTGGCAAGGGTGTTTTAAGATTTTTTCTGTAAGTCTAGCAGTGCTATACAAAGAGGAGAGAAAGGCGGGGAGAGCAACACTCGAAATTTTGCGTACGCCGATACCACCAAAACGAATAGGAAGTGTTGCCTGTAACCAAGAATCATTTTCAAGCTGAAGATTTAGAATTTTTTCAAGACTTTTTTTAAGGGTGGTATCGAAAAGCTCTAGAAGTTGCGAGTTTTTCCAGATTGGACTTGCACGAAGAAAATATGTGAATTTTGGGACAAAAAGACATGATTTCAGAATAGTGAAAGCAATATTAGAATTCAAATTGTTTACTACAATATTTTGATTTGTTTGTGTACCCTATTGATACTGCGCCGCGCGCACTCGCACGCGTACCTGCCATGTTTTTATTTGTTTAAAACGTACCGTGAGAACCCCGACGACCAGTCGACATCGAGACGTTACCTATGACACATGTACTAGACCGACCAGAGCGCTTTCGCCGCGTGTGTATCCTGTGAAGCTCCTTACAGACATTTCGAGTGATTGTGGCCTGTGAAGTGATACCTGAACCCTGACCGGCAAGTACCTAGCTATAAGTGCTCAGACCTGACTGATTTTCCACCTATCACTGTCGCCCTCCACGTGTAATCCACTGCCTAAACTCTCAAACACAAATTTTCCAATCTGGGGGCTGAAAGAGTGAAATGATTCAATTTTTTATCAAGAAAAGGTTTGATGCTGGCGTCAAGAAGAGGAGCTCCTAAAAGGCAAAGCGATTGAGAATTTAGAATTTTGATATTGGGAGCGAGCAAGTTGAATCTTTCGGTAATATTTTGACGTGATTCCGAAGAAACATGGTCATTAATGTAGAGTTCACACTTAGAGAGATTGAGCTCCAAGCCAATTTTTTTAAAGTCTTCTATAATCCGAACAAGATCTTGATACACAATATCAGCTTTCCCCCATAGAGAGCCATCGTCAAGATACCAAACATTAAATTTAGAATTTAAAGATGAAATGAAAGGCTGTATGCCTAAACTGAAGAGAGCAGGACCTAAAGGGTCACCTTGCTGAACGCCGACGGCTGAGACAATTGAATGGTCTTGATATAGTAATTTAGTTGAGCTATTGTAGCACTGAAACACAAAAGGATAAATCTGAGGAGCATGGACATGTACTTCGTTCAGCAAGGCAGACCTGTCAAGTGAGTTAAAAGCATTCCTCACGTCCAGGTGTTGAGGAGTGATGCCGTCGATGCCCCCGGCAGAACCAGCCGGGAAGGACATGATGGCAGCGAAAGTATCACTGTCATCAAAGATCTGTAACGGATTGATATTATGAGGTGCTGGGATAGGAAAAGAAGGAGAGTCTGGACGTGAGGGATGCTTACTATAAAGGCTGTCGAGAGTTTCCTGATTACAAGGGGCGAGCGTGTCATCAGAAAAGAGGATGCGAGCTGCGTTCTTTAGGTCACCATCCATGACTTTGTTTTCTACAGTGCGAAATATGTTCTGAGATTTAAAATTGAAAGAACGAGGAGGAAAAGTGGAAGGGGCTGAATTTTGAAAAGTATTGTCTATGAGTGCGCGAGTCAGAGACTTCGGTGAAGGACTAACATGAATAAGAAAAGGTAAAGAGGTTTTGCCAATTTGATTCCGAATTTAGAAGACATTTTTTAATACAAGATGAGAGTGATTTGGCTATAGAAATTCTCGCCCCTCGAGGAATTCTTTTAACCACTGGCGTTGACTGGTGAAGGTGAGTGATGAGTGATTCGAAAGATTGGTTGGGTGCGGAAGGAAGAATTGAAAGTGAGGGCGAAGGAAGCGAAGTGTGAACCCTGTGATTGTTGTGACATTTTGAAATGTGTATATTCAGACCCCTTTTACCTTTGAAAGTTCTAATGGTGTTACACAAGTGACAGCGAAGAAATTCCGGCTGCGAAACGGAACCGGGAGTTATTGAACCACTCATAAAAATATATTAAAACACAAACAAATTTTAATTCAAAAACTGCCAGATTAAATTTAAACAAAACAGAATGTAAAACTAGAAACATGAAAATTACCTTACTAACAATCTTATTAACTAATTATACTTTCACAAGAGAGCAGAAAATACTACAAAATACACAATTTTTTTTTTTCAAATAGAAAATTTAGACGTAGAGTTGACACACAGAAGTAAATCGAAAATGCAATCCCATTGGTTGTTCTGCTTGTCATAACTTTAATTTAAAACGGTTTTAAAAATCAAAGTAACCGTTAATCTTCTCAATTAGGGAAAATCCGACTCGCCGTGGTTCTTCGCCGTGGTACTAGTCTGCCCAATACTAGAGTGTAATTTACAAGCCGGAGACGCGGAGGGAGTGCAGTCCTCGCCCGTTGTTACGGAAGGGCGGACGGACTGCACTTCCCGCAGAGCCGGAAAAGAGCGGATCATATGCATGCTGCATGTCTGCCTGCATGCTGCATGCCTGCTTGCATGCTGCATGCCTGCATGGATGCTACGAGCTTGCTTGCACAGTGCATGCCTGCTTGCATGTTGTATGCTTGGTTGCATGTTACGAGCTCTCTTACAAAATGCATGCCTGCTTGCATGCTGCATGCCTGTTGAATGCATTTTTGCTTGTTATAATATAATATTGAAAACATTTTTCTGGAAACTGAAACATCTAGCAATAATAGTTTTGTCAAACGATGAGTTTTAATTTAAAACTTATTGAATTTGAAAAATATAATAAATGGAAATCTGAGTTTCAAAAGGATGTCAATCGACTTTTCGGTCAAATGTAAATATAGCAAATATAAAAAAGGATTGACGATTTCGGTAAAATGAAATTCGCACTAGAAAAATTCGGATATAGGATAGGTAACCCCTTGTGATACATTACGAATTTGTTTGAGTTGACCTTGGCGTGGTGACAAAAAAATTAAAGAAGAAAAATGTACAGTTCTGTGCTGGTCACTTTACTTAATCCTTGTACAGTATCCGGCGTATTCTCATGTTCATTTATCATACTGAATTTAGATTTAATAAACGTCATTCGCAGCCTGCAAGCTCAAGTCGCATCTCGTGAAATTGCATGAGCTGGTGCAAACGACACCTCATTTCAAAAGTTACTGAAAGTTGCGTCATTAGAACGTGGACTGTGCAAGTGAACGGTTTAATAAAACCCTACGAACTGTTTTACTATAGTAGGCCTCGTTCAATTGCTTTAAAACTGCAGCAGTTGCTTTCAGGAAAGCAATAATAGTTTTTAGACTAACATCAGGAAAGCAAAACAATATAACAAGCATCTCCTTGTTTTATTTCTATTTTATTTTATTAATAAAACCAACAGCTTTACAAATTGTTTGATCTAAGAATATTTCTATATTAGTACAGCCAATGACAGGTTTCCCTAAAGTTGACAAAGTGATAATGTAACAAACTTTTTTTTTGCTAAATAGGTAATATACTTATTACGTAACTATTATTAGGTACCAGTGGAGTTAATGCATGCCGCAATGTTAAAAGAACAATAGTAGAATGCACTCTGTTTGTTTGTAAAAAAAAAGTGAAATAAACAGATAAATGATGTTTTGGAAGGCATGTAGTTGGTCCAGTTGGTTCCGACTTTTTTTTTTTGATAAGTACTCGTAATGGGCTAACTCTTGATCTTCACATTTGCTCGAGAGCAAAGATAAGGTCTACGGTAGAGCGAGCTTGCCCAGAAGAAGCCTATTTACACGCATCTCAAAGAAGTTTCGGGTTATACGCACTCGGAAAAACAGACGCATGCAGGGCATTCCACTTCTTGTAGCTACTACAGGCCCTAGGGGCGGCTTGCTAACATCTGACAGGGAAGGTTGGTAACTTGCCTTACAGACACTCCTTCTTCCACCAACCCGCACTGGGCCCGCGTTTTGGAGTATGGCTCATACCTCTTCATAGTTGAGGAGAGGCCTTCGCCCAGCCGTGGGATATAATAGGCTAACTTTTTACGAAAGCAATACCTATCAAAGTTATCAAACAAACGATAAATGACAATTCACATGTCACCTTTCCCGCCTTGGGATTGCAATCGCATGCAATAGCTTTCCAGTTAGGCGGTAGGCTCGCTAGCTTGCTTTTGTTTTGACCTGCTACAATATTTTTTGACATGACATAGGGAGACTTATATTTCAAATTAAAAGAGGGTTAGTGTTTTGTGTATCAGCATTAGACATTGTGTATTAGACATTTTAAAATGTCTAAATAAGTACTATTTGAATACTATTGTAAGCTGCTTCCATTTGGAATTACATTTAACCTCTATTGTGCTAGAAATAAGCCAGACGTCTCATTTTTCGCACTTTAGTGAAGTGCAAAAAATGCTGCGTCTGGCTTTTTAACTTTCGTATTAAATTCAGACGCGAATAAACGAGACCAGGAGCTCTATTTTTGAATCACTCGCTTGCAGATTTCTACTGATTTTCATTCGTCATGTACAACTCAGCATCTTTCAATCACTCTATCAACTGCACTCGACCGCTCGAAACCGCAACGAGAGCCCCTACCCACTCGTCCCAGAAGGCGATTAATAGAATAACAGTCAAAATAAATGTGTTTAACTAAAAATTATGTCGCATTCGCCAACAGACTGTCATACGAGTGATTCAAAAATAAGGCTCCTGACCGAACGAATATAACTGTGACAGTACTCCGCTTAATTGTAAGTTTTATGCCGTATCTGTTGCATAATGAAAGCATAATTTCGTGCAGGCCTGCTATTGTTGGCACAGGGCCGCACTCACAGGCTCTATTCTCGTTATTCATTTCTATCAACGCTTGATATCTTTGTAGTTTTTGATTTTTTCTGCCTGGCAAATTTCATGACGCGAGATTGAGATAGAAACACTTGTTACTATTATATGCCTGTGTGTTTTTAGATACATATTTAAAAAGTCTGAGGCACTCTCCGTACAACTCCGTACACTCTCTCTCAATACAAGTCGAAAATAACTCTTGCTTAATAGACTTTGCCTGAAGCCTATATTACGTGATGCTTAAATCGGTAACGGCTATTTATGTAACTATATGGGAGATTTATTAAAAAATGCCAAATGAATTGTTAAACTGGCCTACTATGCCAGTTTAAAGTATAGTTGTATATAACATACTAGTTGTAATTTTAATGTAGTAGTATGTGTAATAAAAGTTCATAGATAGATAGATAGATACTCTTTATTGCACACCACACACAGTATCAATTTACATAATTGTTCAAAGAGAATGGTACAATGGTACAAGTTCATTATATTTTAGGCTAAGTAACTGTCAGGATAAGTAGGTATTATAAACTTATATTTAAATCAGCCGTTTTATTGCTGTAGCTTGATTAAAAGGTGTTGAAAGCTTAATAAAAAAACACATAATTTGGATAACACGCTGATATAAAACAAATTAAAAGGCAATTGTTTCATTACTTCATATGCCCAAGCCATTTAATTTTTCATCAGCGCAGGGCCCCAGCACGACTCGAGCCTGCTCACTGTTGGCACCATGCCATTAACTCCCATCCATATTACGGAAACTTCCTGCCCACTGAACATCGCCATATTCAACCTTACACCGACTGGTTTAGAAACGATTTTATATTGCACAAACCGAAATAACGTGCCTCCTTTTTGTTCAATTCCTTTTGTGTTTTTCCACACTTTGCAATTTTGGGAATTTGGCTGTATCCAGTATGAGGCAACTTTGCGCCTATTTTATTCGTGGAGTTGATCGGCTTAATATTTAACTTATTCTTACACTCCATACAATAAAATTCAATATTTTGTTTGCCACTTTTTGTACAAAAACAACCTTTTGTGCTCTATAAAACATTTTGACAATTGACTGAACCTTTCTTCACTAAAAGTCTATTGTTATTGATCTGAACTTTATGAAAAGTTAACGTAAAAATGGCAAATAAAACCTACATAATATACCCATTGCGTCTTATCTCTCTAAACAAACATCTAAGTCAGTTGGTGGAATAAGCAACATAACAAAGCTATTAATTCATTTAAGGCTTTCTTTATCTCTAAGAACCTTTTTAGAAAATTAATCTCTCTGTGAGATAATTTTCCAGGGAAAAATCTGTGTGTTTTGATTTTCTTTGACAAATATTCTTCAGCTAAATTAAGCAAAAGGTAATCTTCTAGCTTTTTAAGTAACCTAACCTTATCCGTAGTAGTCAAATAAGTCCCTGTCCCTTTACTAATGTAATTCGAAAGTCACCTTGCCTGTTATTTTTTTATCCCTGAAACGTCGATCCAATTGAGATGATGGTATGAAGATAGTTTGCGACTCCCTGGGATGGATACATGATTGTAATTATCCAGAAAGAGGGTGAAATTGGGGTTGAAATCTTGTACGGATAATTTAATCTTTGCGAGGGCTAAATAAATTAAAATAAATATAAAGATACAGGAATCCAAAAAGATGATCATTTCAGAACAGCAAACGCATTGTTATTTCGTAATTTTGTTTAAAAATGGTTAATCCTGGTGTGCTCTGAGGAAGATTAATTAGCGGTTCCTAGACTGATGTAATTAATAAACTTGCGTCCTCCGGAGTTCCGAGTGGAGTTTCCCAGTCGGAATCTTACTATCAACTACGAGTATTCCTCCCTTTTTATTTTGGTCGTTAATTGCGAATAGTAAGTTGGAAGCCTTACGTTATGTTTTAGTTAAGCCTTTCGGTGTTACGATACCTACTTTCGAAATTTTTGTTTGATATTTGATGCAAACACCAATCTGTGTTGAATAGAAAGAAAGATGATAAAGTGTGAATATGCAAATAACGTTATTCAAAATATCATTTTTAGTAAATCGCGATATGGAGACGATTTATTGGTTGAATTGATTTTTTAAATACTATTCTCTTTGAAGTTTTTTCAACGATTTAATTAGACTGTAAATATACTTCAAAAATATTTTTAGCAAAATTTTGAGACCAACCGTAAAACGCTGTATTTGTTTTTTAAGGTCACGTATCTGTTTTATGAAAAATAAAATATGTTCAGTTTTACTGCCGAAAACAAAATCCGAGTGAAAAATTTCAGTTTCACTAGGTTTTGTATGTTTCTCTAAAATTTTTGTCCTAGTACTGGTTTTAGTAAAGCGGCCATGCATGTGGGAATAATTAATTTGGAATGACGCCAGTGCGGTAGTTTGTAAGTTCGGCTGTAAACGCGTCGCGTCAACTCGTTATTGTCATTAGCTTTATTAAACAGCCATTAGTTGTTTCACTAACCGATGCTCTTACGGTGAGGTAAAACATCGTGAGGAAACCTGCACATTCAGGGGACTGAATGTGGAACCATGATCCAAACTGGTCAGGTTCCCCTAGCAACAGGGTCACGGAGGTTAGATGGCAGTCGCTCCACTGTAATTACCTAATCTGACACATCGTGGATCACGGTCTAAAGTGGACCCTGGGCCCTCGCGTGCGAGTCCACAACCGGGATAACGCTAGGATGATGATGATGATTGTACAGTCCACGGCGTGGCCTTTGCAGTGGAAGTACAGGTGAAGATGAAGCACGCAATCCGCTCAGATGGTAGAAGTAAAACTCCGATGACCGTACGTATATTGTAGATGTTATTACAATAAGTAGGACAATGTCCGACGGTACAGCGTGGTTATGCGATACTTAACTAAAATAAACAAATTCACAAGTTTTATTTGGCGACGGCCGTGACGCACGCGCCTAAAGATGCAAGTTAGCTAAAACTTTAATATGTTACGGTGAAACCGTACAATGATGAAACAGCCAGTCCAAATTATTAGTCGGCTTGAACAATTCTGTAAAATGATTTGAAAAGAGCAAAATAGTCTAATATACCTCTTGACTTATAATAACATCATCATCAGCTTGCGGCTATCCATTGCTGAACTGGTCTCTTCTAAGACTACTACACTGCCTGATCTGTGGATTTGCTAGCTTCTAGCTGGTATTTATACTTGGAACTTAAAATTTGATTAGAGTAATGTTCTGGCTGATCTGTCTTGTTTTCGGTCAGTGGGATTAATAAAGTCAATTATTTGCGGTTTCATTGATTGAGGCTATTAATTTTTGTTATCAATGCAATAAAACGGTGCTTGAAGATAGCATTTAAGCATTAATCAATAAATTACGACCCAAATTCAATAAAAACAATACTAAAATGAACATTACTGGTATCTGCTTTGAAAGTAAACCTTTCGGATTATTTGAAACAATATTTTCTAATAAATGTGTACAACAGGAGGACTAATTGTTAAAATCATTTCCTGCCCGTCAAACCTTTAGGTCATGCAAACAGATATACGTGCAGATGTAAAAAATAAAAATAACCAGTCAACTACAAATATATTTTTGTTTTCTCTACGTCTACAGGTTTTAAGCATCTATTTACTTCACACATTATCTCCGAGCTTTCGAATTAAATACAAAACTTGGTATTTTAGTAGAGGCAATTTACAGTAATGACAAGGATACACGATCTCACGTAGTAACTGGAATGAAGGTAGGAACACATTTGTAACATACCTTATATGAAACGACGCGTGTGTCGTAAATCGAAACGACATTGTGTTCGTATATTTCGCCCAACAGTGTAATCGAATCGGTTACCAGCTGAAACGATGGAAAGATATTATGCAACCTAAGAAAAGTAACGAGGCGAGATAGTCAATTAATTTGTCTAATATATGGATAACACCTAATGGGAATTATATTTTTGCTCCATCTTGTATCAGAATATAACAAATAAGTTATGATTATCTATAAGTTACTAAATGACGTTTAGCGCAGTCAGTCAGCATAAAGATTAGAAGTAAGCAGCATAATTTTCACTACAGAAATAATTGTTCTAATTGTTTTATAATTTTCTCAGTAATATCATCCGCAACAAGCATAATGTGTAACCTTCTTTACATGCAAATGAGGTAGGTATTTTGTTTCATTGCCAGAGACAGTTTAATATCATACTCCATATGGATACCCGTACAAAATGCGGCTATACCGAAAATGGTGTTGGGGTTTGATTCGCGGTGTAATGGGTTGCCTTAAGTTATTTTTGAATGTGAAATACTACTGATTGATTTGTGCTTATGTCATTTGTCTCTTATTATGATTACTTTCAAACATGATTTATTCTTATCAAAACCCATGATTATGTGGCATGCTTTTACCCATTTTCTTTGGTAAGATCTTTCGCCCCACGATAATGAATTCAAAAATCGTGTACTTATTTGCCAATAGATAGCCCAGTTTTACCTGAAACTGAAACTCTACATATACTTCATTTAAATCTAGGTAAAGACCGCAATTAAAAATATTTTTATCAAAATCTAGAGTCGTTTTGTAAATTGTAATCGATCAACGTTTTAAATTCAACCTGAACCGCCGTAGTCTGCGCCTAAGTTTTGGCCTGAATTAGTTATACGTCCTCACTTCATTATAGTACCGCCATAGTCCGCGAGTAATTAATGGCGTGTTTCACTCAGTTGGACCGAGATGAGAGAGCTGGAAGGCTATTGAATCAATGCTTTACTTTATTTCACTCAATTCTTTATATCATTGCGGTATTTATTGAATGTAGGTGTGGTGACTCTCCCCAGACGATGGCATACCCATTGTCATGCCTATCGTGCTCCTACACCTGCACTCATGAGGACCTGTACAACGCTACTGATAATGCTTTGTTAGTCGCTGAGTATTGGTCCTCAAAAATATACGTAACGCCAGTGTCGACACGAAAAGAAGAAGATTGTGGTTAGTTTATGTTTTGTGTCTCTCAAATTGGCTAACGCGAGAAAGAGATGGATATACCACATTGACATATTTCTCCAATTCTGAGTTATATAAAAAATGTGTTAGGTTACGATGTAGCTTATTTGAATAATTAACCAATCCGATTATAATACTACCTAACGTTTTAGTTCTTTAAGCTATTTAAGATTACATTAAATCAACTACCATCACTTAACTTGCGTTTTTTTGGATATTCACATATAAAATGGCTGTGTTGTTGTGCTTACTAAAATTTGTATTCTTATAGATAAATAAGGTTTAATAAATGTCAATAGCACGATGCAAGAAACCGAAGGTTCATCATTTCAACTCTGCCTACGAGTTCCGTCCCTTAAACTGATATAACTAGTAAAAGATATTAATTTTAAAAATATCAATCTAATAAATTGCTTAAAAAACAGGTACTTACATTGCAAGAGCTAAAACGCGAAATATATTACATTAGTTACCTACATATTTACGTTCACTTAGTACATACTAAACAAGGTTTATGATAAGTTGTGAATGCACTTTGAACTTTATTGCAGTGGCTCTTCCGGTCATATCTTTGTGCTAAGCAAAATATAAAGCGGGCCGGGCGGTGTAACAAAGGTAAAAAAATAAAAAAATAAGTAATAGTTACTGATGTTACTGCACATGTGAATTGTTTCAACATTTTTATAAATACCAACAGAACCCAACCGCAGTACAGCCGACACGCTATTAACAGGATTTCAATAACGATGTTCAGGAAGCCTGACAGAAATCAGCCGCTATCGGTTACCAATAAAATGTTACGTTTCCCATGATAACGCCAAAGTGAACTAAGTGAAGCAATCTCTGATGAGTTTCATCATCGTAAACTTAGGAGTAAGGTTCTTGTCAGTGGAGTGATCGTCATTCCTCTCTCTACTCAATAGAGTTTATTATAAGTAAAATGTATATAAATGTGTAAAGAAGCATGATTATTTATTAGATTTATAATATTAATTGTCTAAATTAGGACACGTGTTTACGCTATGAAAAAATATATTAGATTTGGATTAAGCATGAAAGTATTTGGGGTTTTGGATACTTTGTTTTAGCGGACCAAAATTAAACAAACTACCTTTACTTTCAAAAAGTTGCTCAATATTTGATTTTTAGCTAGTTCAACCTAAATCTCTTCAAAATAGACATATGAGCCAAGGCAAACAAGTCACATCAATGGAAATCCTTTCAGCTGGTGCCTTTTGTTAGAATAGTTATTAATTTACGGGATTGCTACCATGTACGTTTTTATTTTCGAGTTTCCGATGATCGACATGATCACTATTACTATTCTATTGTGATTATAAAAGTTTAAAACAGTATATACTGCCTTTTAGTCTAAAGTTTTCGATCAAACGTATTTAACCTTTTTACAAGCCAAATGTAAAACGATTTAAAAATCACGATCCATTTTATACAGTGCTTCCGCTTGAATGGTTATTGTAATAATGGCACCAATGTTATTAACGAAGTGTGTAATGTACTCGTATATGTGATAAACAAAGAATCGACAGAGGTCCGTTTCGGGTATGTACTGATATTAATGGTTGCCCAACACGCAACATCTAGCTAGGGCGAACTCACTATTTGTTACACGAAATCGAGGCGGAGTCGTAATTACTCGCGATAAATCTAAAAATTACACCAAATAAAAGTGCCTACCTTAAAACTAACCGGACAAAGGATCATAAGCCTCGAGTTCACCAACACATGTTTAATTCTTAATCAGCCGGTATAGCATTATTTGACATATTTTGAATGGGAATTCTGTCAAATTAACCGTCAATTGGAGTTCATCGGCTGTTTAAGGATTGGTGAACTGTGATTGGTTATTCCATGTGCGTAAGCGGCTTAGGTTCCCGGTATGACGAAGCAAGAGCCGAACGTAACTAAGTTTTCACTTGCATAAGCTGTTTATTTTAGTTGTGGCAGCGTTTTGAAGATTGCAATTCTGAAGGAGCAAACATTTAATAGTAAAACATTTTTTTTCGTATATATTAATTTGGAAGACCATTAAGACTAAAAACTGAAATTACTGGTAACCTTACATTAGTGAAAGTATTTTATACAAAAATTGATCGACCGTGTCGTCCGGTGGTTGTGTTCCACAGTGAAGTTTACGAGTTTTATGCCAACTTTTCGTGGGAACTTTCAGAATCGTTTCTTCATATATGACATTCAATCCGGGCTGATTCGTCGATTCGCGTCAACGTCGAACGCGCAAAGGGTTAACAAAAGGGCCCTTACAAATGTGCCGCGTCGTTATACGGGTCTCGCAATTTCACCCTTCACCCGCCGTGTGTCCATATTGATGCTCATCTTAAAATAACTTTTACCTTGGGTTCCCTAACCATTTTTTATATGTCTGTATGTCAGAAGGCTACTAGTTCATAACCCAATGCCTAGCCCAGAAGTATGACTAGTTTTTTATACTCCTAGATTGGATGTTAATCAAGCTTCATAAAGACAATTAAATTTTCCGTCTGGAATGTAATCACAGGATATTTTGAGAAGTAAATATCCTCCTGAAAAGCAGTTGTTGTTATTATATCGGACTACACTTGTTGATTCGTCTTTGTAAGATTAAAATCATCTTATTTTCAGGCACAGTACCTACACCTACTCGCAATTTAAACTTCAGAATTTAAGTGAACTACACAATATTCATGGAGGAAGTCTAATGTTAACCAACAACGCCCTGTAGTAATATACGGAACCCTTTGAAAAAATATATGTAAGAATTCACAAGTAGATTTAGTGATAAATTAAGGCTCGGTTTATTTACAATGAAATGTCACTTCTTCGTAGTTACTAGAACATTTTTCCTTAAATCACCCGAAGCTCCGAACCAGCACTTAATACGGTAAGAACCCGATGAGGCCGATAGAAGCGTAATAAATCCGACCTATATTCCGTATACGGAACTATAAACGAACAACTTTTATATGTCACTGTACATTTAGAACAGTCGGTGCAGGCAAATAGAGTTTTCTGCAGTGGAAAATGAACGTTATTTTCAACGAATAAGAGTATGTTTTTAGTTGCACGATTTCTAAATAACACCGTGAATAACAGTTGCAATAGAGTTTGATTGTGACTATAATATCTTAACACCTATACTACGAAACGAATAAATACATTTAACTTTCTGGAAAATCTTCTTAAAATAAAGGCTGGACTAGATAAAATATTACTGAATAGTAATAATAAAATTGAAAATATAAAAGTATGTAACATTTGATTATATTCTGTTTCCCACATAACCATCTTCAAAGCGGTAGAGAAATAAAAATGTAAAATGGAACTTTACATAATATGGTAATAATAGGACAATAGAACAAAGAAAAGTCTATATTTTAACCTGCACAACATCGAAATACATTTGATATCTTTATATAAAAAATATTTTTTCATAGCAAGCTGGAATTGTACGTTTGGCACAAAGGCATCAAAATAGGCTCCAAATAATAGAATAGAAAAACCGGCGTGGCTGGAAAAATATTCACCGCGAAATGGAACGAGTAACTTTTACTGGGAAAGTTTTTATAGGCCACATTTTTGGGCAAACCAATGAGGGTTGTCGCATTTGACATGATTTTTTTATTGCTCAGTAATGGAAATGTATTATTTAGCTAGATAAATACAAAGAAAAAAGGTTAGAAAGCAAAATACGTGTCGCCCTAATGCGACAGTCAGCACACCACATTGGACTTGGTGTAGTCGTTCGCGCACTGGACTTCTAAACCAGGCGGTTGCGGGTTCGAATCCCGCAAGGGGCAAATGTTTGTGTGATGAGCACGAGCATTTGTACCTAAGTCATGGATGTTTATATGTATTTAAGTATTTGTATCCGTTATCCTAGTCACCAAAGTACAAGCTCACGCTTAGTTTGGGGCTAGCTAGCACATGCTGCAAATTGTTAGATTAAACGCTGTGAGTAATGCCGACATTTGCACACAAATAGTCACCGTACGTGTGAACCTATTCATGTGACTCAAAACACAGTCAAATTACTGTAGAGTAATCCTGACAGTGATTGCCGGCGTTAAAAAACACAGACGTGTGTTAACTGTATATCATCCGAGTTAGATAAAATTGATACAAACACTACTTGAAAATTGCAGATGATACTGTGGTACTTTAAAGATGATGTAAAATTTACCAAACGCATATTTGATGATTAAACGAACTTACCTGTAAGTCAAGTTCTATCAAAATTATACGAGTGATTTGTACGAAGAATTAGTAACCTGAAAGAGAAGGTATTCACTAAGGTAGTATCGCCTACGTGCCACCACTCTTAGTTGAGGGTAATTTGAATTTTAACTGTGGGTAGATCTATCCCAATTTTTATGTTTTATTTGTGGGTAGACCGACCCGCCCTCGGAGCTGTCCTCATATCGGAGCTCATTAGTTTAGAGTTTAGACATTCTAGTATGACGTTTCCGAAAAACCTGTATTGGGTTTGGGCCGGGAGGGTGTTACTAATTCTTCGTACAAATCACTCGTATAATTGTGATAGAACTTCACTTACAGGTAAGTTCGTTTAATCATCAATTATACTTCGTGATTTGTACTTCAGAATTAGTAACCTGAAAGAGAAGGTATTCACTAAGGTAGACTTTGAGAGTAGGGTTTTAGGAAATGTTATATATCAAGAATAAAATATTTTTCAAATATGAAAAGATTTTATTTGACAAAGGATAATTTATTTATTTAAGCTTTATTGCACAACTAAATTTTGTACAAACGGCGGACTTTATGCCAAGTGTCAGGCAATTCATGGCGTTTATTTAACGAACCTGATGAATCGTCACTTGACAATGGAAACATAATGAATAAGTCATCGGACTCCGTACCGCGATACTAAAGAGTGAAGCAGGTTCAAGCCTATGTGTGCCTGATCATAGGGTTACAATGGCGGCCGATAAGCTTACTTTGGTGTGTCAGTTTTAATGAAAGCGACACGCAGTCCATATTTTTCTTCACGTCAATAGTCAAGTATAACTCTAGCGAGCTGCTTTATCCAGATGAAGCAGCACATGCTGGGTCCAGGGCCAGCACGTTCATACTATAGAATTTCGTAAAAGCACTTGAGTTAGTACTCTATCCCGCAGCGTTACGCCCGCCGGATTTTTACTCTTTAATCAATCGGCTGAGTGTACGAAAAGACAGTCGTGTACGGTTTTCCAAAACTGATAAACATATGGTTGATTTCCGAATGGTTTTTGTTCTATTTAGGTAGATATGCTTGTAAAGTTATAGTTAGAAAAAAAATGGCTTTTGTGTAAAAAAGGTATTTGTAATAGAGGTTGCGGATTAGTACCTGATTTCAAAGTTTAAATGAGATCAGATATTTTAAAAGATTTTGACGGTCATGATGTATTACGTTTATTTGATATGTTGATTTCACAAATTGTTTCTGCGCGCTATGCAGTATGAGTGCAAGCCAGGAACTCTTTATTTATTTTTTAGATTTATTTCTCGAGAAATGACTTTTTATGGGTATCAATTGGCAATGAACTCCTAACAATAAACGCTTAATAAGATATAATTGGGGTTCCACCATATTATATTATTAAGAGGCCGGAGGCCTAAGGTGGGCTTTCATGATAAATCTTTGTATTCGATGATTGTCAGAGATATTTGATCCAAGGATTAGCATCAAGACAGATTTGCAATTTTTTAAAGAACCGTATTGACTACAACTGTTAAACATTTTCATAAGGAATGCTATAAATATATTTTATTGAGATCTGTAATCAGTTTTGTTCAAAAATTATTGCATCAATTTTCTTTATGTGAACGGTGTCTTGTTTAATTGAATTTGATGTTATGGGTGCTACTATATAGCTAGCAGATAGGTATCTCAGAGGAGGCGGGTTACAAGGCAGACTGAATTATATCCTGACAATCAATGTCCGGTTGGAGGTATGTGTGAAATTAGAATTAGAGATTATTAAATGGTGACTGAACAAGCCACTTGTTTTATTATCAGAGATAAGCATTTTTTTTTGAGATTGGATATCAGAGCTGTGTTGGGCAGAATATGACAATCATAATAGCAGTTGCTTTATTTGTTTCTTACGTTTACGCGAATTGTTAAACTCATTAAAACACAATTTTACAGATTACTTCGCGATTTATTTACATTTTATTTTACACCTGACGTTTCGAACACTTTACAGCGATCGTGGTCACAGGGAGACTAAGGTATTATTTGTCATTACACAGTTTTGAAAAATTTTAACTACCGTCACTCAATAATATTAATTTACGTTCCAATTTACGCAGAAAGAGCTAACCGTGTCTTGAGATCTTGCAGTGCTAGGTGTTGCTTTGGTTTTAGCTAGAATAGGATCCCATGCCGGTGGAACTTTCCAACCATCTTCTCTATTGAAATTTGGATGTTTTCTAATTTCAATGGCTTCACGTAGCATTCGAGGAATAAAACGCCGTTCTTTTGCAAGTATTTTAGGTTGGTCAAAACGAATGAAGTGGTTGGGTTTGTCTAAGGCATGTTCACACACTGCAGATTTCGTGTTCCGTCTATGTTTTACGTCAGCTATGTGTTCCTTTATCCGCACGCCTATACTTCGCTTTGTTTGCCCGATGTAGGAGAGGCCACAGTCACATTCCAGCTTGTGCACCCCTGCATCTTGAAGAGGTATGTTGCACTTGACAGGTGGTAGGAATTGGTTAATCTTCTTTTGCGGCTTGAAGTAAGTTTTGATTGAAGCACGCTTCAAGATATTCCCAATCTTGTCAGTGACTCCCTTCATGTATGGTAGTACTGCAGGTTGGCGTTCAACTGTCGTAGGCTTGGCACGGGGTCTGCAACGACGTGGTACTGGAAGCTGGTTGTCCCGTAGTACCTTCCTTACATGCTGAAGCTCAGCAGCCAGGTGTCGGTCGTCACAGATGCCCCTCGCTCTCTGAAACAAAGTTTTGCCCACGGTAGCTAACTGTGAAGGATGATGGTGAGACGCACCATTGAGATATTTATCGGTATGGGTGGCTTTTCTAAAGACTGTGTGGCTAAGGGTATGATCCGAATTCCTAGTTAGTAAAATATCTAAGAAAGCTAGTTTACTGTCTGCCTCAATTTCCATAGTAAATTTAATTTTTCGATGTATTGAATTAAGATGATTAAGAAAAGCAGTTGCTTTTTCAGAAATAATTTTATGAAGGGCTTTCAATATTATTTTGAACGGAGGAAAGTTATAGACGTCGTAATAATCAGTCCCCTGTATTGTAAATGCGTTGACTGTCAGTGCGTCGGGGTTATTTCAAATATTTTTCATTTAAGTATTCTGAGAATAAAACAATGGACGGCGAATTTTTATAGCTTCCAGTCAATGTTAGGATGGCACTTATGACATTCCGACATGATTTTACGTATTAAACAATATATGGAGCAACAAATATCTTGAGAGATTTAGGTACACAACTTCCAGATCCTTCTTGTTATAGCAGTAAATGTGGATATTGTATGCTGCACATTGGTTTATGTATGAGAGATATGCAGTGTTAATTGTGAAATTGATTAGCAAATAAATAAATTACGGCAAACTACGCAGCAACTCGAGTTGGTTTTAATTGCAGTTTGCGTTCCGAGTCTGACCACAGCCCAATAGCAGTTTGCTTTCCGCAAGCTGCATCTTCTTACCCAGTGAAGCTTCAGAAAACGATTTCAGCCAGAGGTCGTTTTTTATTCTGGTGCACTGGGTTGTCAATAGCCTATAACCATCATGAAAAATCAGGAGAAGGTAAATGCGGAAGTAAAGGAGTTTATCAGATTTTAGGTTTAGAAATTTAGAGTGATTACATCTTAGAATGTATTAGGCCGAAATCCACCGCAGGCATGCTGAGATAATAGTTCTATGAGATGTGCAAATCTGTGTATTGTGCAACGTGACAATTGGGAGACTGTATTATTTCTGTTTTATTGAACATATTATTTATTAAAGTATTATTATATATTTTATTATATTATTTTTCGCAGGGTTATTTGCAATTAGAGAGTATAATACATAACTAAGGATTTACAGGATAGTGAAAAAGTAGGGTTACTTTTTCCTTCGTTGATCCTGAACGTTATACCCGTAAAAGTTTTTTATAAAATCTTTTTATATCTCTATGTAATTGGCCGATTAAACAGATATCGTTACGATATATAGTTAATAGGTAACCTGCCGATCTATTTTTATCGGGTTCATTAAATAAGTGAAAACGTATGGTGCTGTATTTGGGCCGAAAGACAACTTAGGCATTATATTAATATAGTTTTCTTTGCCATTATGATTAAAGAAGTTTCAAGGTAAGGGTATTTTAGATGGCGTCGGTGACGACAAAACAGTTTTTCGAAACAAGCTTTATTGCAGTGCGCAAATGCTCGAATTTGAAGTGAGATGTTTCTAGTAAGTATTTATTGAGTTATTTGAATTAAGGATAAATTGTTATGAATTTGGTTTGCGCAAGGTGAGCATTCAGATATAGTGGCAATATAAAGATAAGCTATGGTACCTTTAAAGTTCAAAATTTCATTGGCCGAGTGAGTAGCCAGGAAGCATCGGAACTGTGGTTTTCGCAATAGAAATTGCGATATTATAATTTTATAGCAATCTAGAATAAAATTAGCTTATCTGAAGTGATAAGGGACCATTTTGTGTACAGAAAAGACCCAAACATATTGAGGCGATGACGACTTCGACGAGCTTGCAGGCTGACTGCGATGAGAGGCAGGCTTCTAGCTCCACTGTGGTCTCGGCGTCCTGCGCGCTAGGGCCGAAGGCTTCCAGTTTCTTTTCTTAAGCTTGCTTTTCGTCGGCTGGCTTCTTGATTGTCCTAGGTTGTACTTTTTCTCATAATTCTGTGCTGGACTTGTTCACCGCTTTCCCAGATTTCAGGGTCTCCGACAAGTTTTCTCCAAACAAGTATTTATCAAATGTTCCTTCATTTTCAGGTTAGTCAAGGCAAGAAAATCCTTTTGTTTTAGAATTTGTGACGGTCACAGGGTAAACGAGTTGTATCTATCAATTTTTCACGAGTTGTTAGTCAATATTTTTTGATCCAGTTATTTGGTCATAGCTGAGGCCAAGCAGGTATAGCGCTGGTTAGTTTAAAAAACAATATACAAAAAGTTTGAGGTATTTGTCTCCCTTTTGCAATGATTCAATAAAATCAGATTAAAAGCAGGGGCAGTAATTAAGACGCAATTAGCTGATACAATATGCTTTGATATTAGTTCTCTCCGTTGTTTTGAGTCTAGTCCGGTAGTAACCAAGTGACAGAGAAGATTCAATAGGTTTTTGTTGATATCTGGGCCATGTTCCTCGTCTATGTTCTATCAGCGAAATACCCGGAACATCGTTATCGTCCTGCGGTTTTTTTTTGTAATAGTTTCTGCTTATAATGCGCTCGTATTGGGTATCTCATCGATGTGGCAGCGACGAGTTCGTCTGCGTCCGAAGAGTCCCAAAAACATTGTAAATTTTTGTTCCAGGTGCGTCAACGTTGGTTCGTCAGGTTGGCCTAAAATATGACGAGGGTACAAATTCAGCAAAGAAGTCCCGTAGTCAAACTACTCTCGGTGAGTATTACACATAGAATCGACGCCGCCGTACAGAATACAATTTTTTGAAAGCATTATCTTTTAGTGCACAGTAAGACGTACTTAGCTCTTTTAGAGATATACATACAAACTGACTTCTACGTGTATTGACACATTGACATACACGGGTTTTCGAGGCATGTTATGCACTCGACTTCCATGCGTAAACCAGAAAGATGTACTTAGCTCGAACGAGATATACATACAGACTGATTTTTGATGGATGAGTTAATTGTCGTAGCACGATGCTGACGACTTCCATGCGTAGACCAGAAAGATGTACTTAGCTCTTATTAGAGATATACAACCAGACTAGTCTTTGATAGAAAAATCGAATGCGTAAGGTAGGTAGTAATTACCGTACGTTTGCAAACGATAAAGGAACATACTCACACTTGCAAAGAGCGAAACAGAATTCCTATTAGATTTGTGCGCGATGGAATCCCAATCCCAATTGTGTGCGAGCCGCGAGCGCAGCGATGCGTGTCGATTCAAGAAAGAAATGGGTCAAGGTCACCGGTTTATTTTTAGACGCCATGACGTGACCGTTCATAATAAAATGTATTTTTTTAATTCAGAGTAATGAAGTAAGTTCACTTATTTATTTGCAAAGATAAGTACCTTGCTGGCTTTGCGGAGCAGATGCGGGGTGTACCTGGACGACGACGACGATGTTTCAATAGCTCGAGCTCTCCGGCGTGATTTCACGAATTTCCTTTACAGTTTTCTATGTTCACTTTGTAGATTCAGTACTAGCGTGGTAAATATTTTTTAGGTGTCGAGTGGTCGAGCACTAAAAAGCGAATGAGCTCCGATATGAGGACAGCTCCGAGGGCGGGTCGGTCTACCCACAAATAAAACATAAAAATTGGGATAGATCTACACACAGTTAAAATTCAAATTACCCTCAACTAAGAGTGGTGGCACGTAGGCGATACTACCTTAGTGAATACCTTCTCTTTCAGGTAACTAATTCTGAAGTACAAATCACGAAGTATAATGAATAAAAAAGCGAACTTTTATGTTGGGTTTTTGGCTTCTAGACGGTGGATTGTGTCATAAAATTTTCGGGCTTACTTGCCTTAAAGCTATTTTTTTATCGCTTTTTATTAAATATTTTAACTATTGTTGTATGGGTAGTGGTGAAACAAGAGTGTTGACTTAGGTTTTAGTGGAAATCTGCGTAAAATTGTTTTTTTTGCGGCCATAATTAGCTGTAAGCAATTACTACTGTACGTATTTAATTATTATTTCGTTACATTATTTTCTTAAGTTTATACATAAAACTGTTTTTGCACTCTAGACGAGTTTATAAGGTTTTAAGAAATAGTAACTGTTGGAACTTTTTAAGTTTTTTGATGTGAATGTGTGATTGATTTGAAATGTCTTATGTGGGCGATAATAGTTACATATACCTATGGTTTACCCTATTTATCAATCTACTAAATACTCTGGTATAACGAGAAAAGCAATTATCAGCAGAACACCACCATTTTGTGATTCTTTGTCCAGTGGATGAACTTAGTGACCTAGTACTCTCCTGTCGACTGTGATCGCCGACTCATTACTCAGGTTCTGAGGCCTCACTATGGGTCGTATTCTGTAAAACGATGTCCGTATTTTTTTTTTACTTTAGCTGCCCTTTCATACCAGAATTTTAGTGCCAAAGCCAAAAATACAGAGAACGTCAAGTCAATAGATACAGACCGCGTCTATTCGATAAACAATTTCATGTTTATGTTTTTTCGTACATGAAACACAAATTTTCCCGGATAGAGTCTGTTTAAATTGTCAATGTACATTATCTTCTGCTGAATAAATATATTATTGCACTTGAAAAAATGACCGCCAGAGGCGGGAATCGAACCCGCGTTCCTCGCATGCCGGGCGATTGCCTAACCTCTCGGCCACCCTGGCGTTGGCAGAGCCTGTCGAAATTTTCAAGTGCATCTTAACGCTGTAATGCCGCGTTGCTTTCATCAATGTTATTGGGATTACACCCTCAACACTCGAAAGAAATACTTTTGCAAGTATTTAACAATCGAAAGATGAAGCTTGCAAATACGATAAATTATTGTTTTTTAAGTGATAAGCATTCACTTTGCAATCTAAATATATTATTGCACTTGAAAAAATGCTGCTGAATATCTAAAAGGAGAACTGACTTAAAGACTGACTGACAAATCAACGCACAGCCCAAACTACTTACTAGGATTAGGAACTAAAATTTTGCATCATGTTTTATTTCATAGTGCAGGTGAGTACTAAAAAAGGATTTTTGGTTTGCCTTTAAATTGATAATAAATAATAAAAATTGTATTGGTTAGAAATTAAAACTGAAGTAATTCAGGATTTTTGAATCTTCCACCTCTAAGGGGTTGGAAAGTAGACGTGGAGTTTGTATGCGAATTTCGACATTTGACGCGACGAAGTCGCGGGCAATGCCTGATAACTACTCTATTCGATAAAATCTCATGGTATACGGAAAATTATAGCCTTCAGAACCTAAAGCTTACAGAATCGGTCCCCACTGCTCCTGTTGGCTGTTTCACGAAATAAGAGTTACAAACGTGAACGGACTTGTGGAGGAGCTGTATTAAACTTTACTTTTGTCGTCGGGAAAATTCGTTCCGTGGAGTGTTTTGTTAATAAGGCAACACCAGTTTCGTGGGATTTTGCCGGTTGCGGTTGTCTTTTAACATGGCTGAATTGATAATGGTCCATGCTTTTATCTAGAATAGTTCATATCACGTATCTGAAATGTTTTTTTTTTAGTTTTTTTAAATAAATTTGACCTTGCTTGCACGCTGACGCGGACTTGGACGCTTGCTCGCTAATAAAACATTAAATACCTACAACAATCTACTACGTGGGCATTTTGTGTATAAAGACACAATATAGACACAATAGCCATGTAAAATTTTTCATTTTTTCATTTTTAAAGTAGTTACCTATTCTTTCTTGTTTTATTTGTATTGTAACTATTTAACAAATCAATTGTACAAAACAGTCAAGTAGTGGACTTTATTTGGAAAGTGTTATTTGTAACGCCTATCGGAGAGGGTATTCCGATAATTCAGTCTTAAGTAGGAAAAATATGTTTGGGCGCGTGTGGCTCGTAATACTCCCTGAAAATATTTTCACATTTTTTACAATCACTTCGATACTGCGAATGCTTACTGTCTATAAAAAATTCAGTACTATTTTCACTTGGTTCAGTTTTCTCAAAGCTCTATTGGTGATGTAGTGAAAATTCATTAAATGTTAGTGGTGATCATACATCATACAATTGTAACAAAGTCAACAGTTTGAAAATTATCTATTGTGATATGTGGTTCCTCCTACTTTGGCGAGCACATAAGACTGCATGTTTTGTTTTTTGTTGCGTAAACACACTTAGTTGTAACCCCATTACAGCTGCGTTAAGGCACTACAGTAAGTGTTTACCTTTTTAACCTTTCTTGTCGCATTTAATTACTATAGGGGAATTCATACAACGTGCCTTTCTAAGTATTTTGTTTTTACTGACCCAATTGTCATTTGTTTTTTTTCTAATATTTTATGACCAATTTTTGCACCTTATTTGACATGTGCGTATTTTCCTTTCATTGACATTATTTCTATTGTAATACTGACCAATTCCTTTAAATATATTTTTTATAAGTAATGCTTACTTCGATAGTCACTGTATTAATGTGTAGTGCATGTTTTGCTATTTTTTATTATTAAATATACCTAAACTTGTAAGCGCTTTGGACAAGATCTATAAGTTTGCAAGTGTTTTGTAATAAACAAATAAATAAAAATTGTATTGACCGTGGTAACGGGCAGACTGTGCCCATAACAAAATACTTAGGTACGCTTCATGCATTACCGTATTATTATAATGTTAGTTACTCAGGGTAATGTTAAAACCTTGACGTGCTGTCATTCGTTCGTAAAAGTGACACAGTTGCTGAATTTTTACTGATCAAAACGCTCTATATTACACGACTCAACGACAAATGTTGATTTGCAAAAACGCTTTGCTCCCTCAATAAGGTTGAAAATCTATTCAAATATTTACGGTAAACATTTAAATTGTAAAAAATCTCAAAACACCAGACAGAAATTGGACGTTCTTGTAGTTATTTAAATCGGCAACTCCGCTTGTATTTCAGCAGATAAATCTTTGAGACGTGTCGGCCATCTCATTACCGGAATGGGCTGTTTGTATAAAATCTGAGGATCGCCCTTCGCCCTCCTTCAAGATTATCTTGAAAGATGTGCGTTGATTCTGTTTAATTTTATTCGCTATCGAAATACATCTCGCTGGAATTATTTTCATTTCACGACTTGCCTTTACAATACATTTTGAAAAAAATATATAAATCTCAAATTAATGAGATTATCGTGAAAGTTGGTTTCTAACGATAAATAAATAACAAAGCTACTTAAAAGAAAAAATAAGACGAAGGCTGAAAATGTTTATCCCCAAGCAACATAATCTCCAACCTAAAAAAATAAAAATTGCGTAAATCATAATTATTTATCTTGGCGTAGGTGAGAAGGCATTAAAGGTTAAGCCTAACCCACGCTTTATGAATTAACCTTATAAACGGGACCTAATAAGTATAAACCCCAAATGTATAGAGCCCATCAATCAAGTAATGGATGAGAAATTGCGGTTAATGTTGTTTAGAACAAAAGGAATCAGAAAGGCTCAGAACTTTACCCTAAAAAGGGTCTGTTTGTAAGCTACATTAGACTCTAAGAGGCAAGAAGCCAGCCGTGGGAGGAAATCCAAAATCACATAAGCAACGGCTCACAGCTTTACCGTATTTCACCTTCTTTTTGTCAGCAAAAGTGATATTTCTTACATACATAGCGAGGGTTGTTGTGTAACACTTTCTGTCACAGTGACGCTAGTTGGGCGTAAATACAATAACATATAATATTTACAATCTATGTATATCTAAGAATAAAGTGACTTATATAATGCCCACTGATTCCTACTTCACTTGGAAATTCGTTTGATCATATATTATAACTAGTGGTTCCCCGCGACTTCGCCCGCAAGAGTTGGATTTTCCATATAAACTTTCATCCTCCATTTTACCCCCTTAATGTTTCTATATCGCGACAAAATGTAGCCTATGTCCTTTCCAGGGTCTCGAACTGTCTCCATACCTAATTTCATCTCAATCGGTTCAGTGGTTTAGGCGTCAAGAGGTAACAGACAGACAGACAGACACACTTTCGCAATTATAATATTAAGTATGGATTAGTATGGATTCTTCCTTCTATTATCGTTTTAATAAAATTGTCGTGTCGAATGAGGTGGCCTAACATTCGTCCCCTCCTACACTCTATTGTTTCCATCAATCTCCTTTTTTCCCTAACCATAGACAAAACTTATTCATTTGTTTTCTTCTCCGCCCAACTTAGACGCTCTATTCTCCTCCAGCACCACATCTCGAAGGCTTCCAGTCTCTCTCTGTCCCTCTTTGTCAATGTCCACGCTTCACATCCATAGAGTGCTATACTCCAAATGTATACTTTAACAAGTTTTTTGCGAACTTTGCTTGATATTCAAATGCATGCTTTTTTGCATTATAAGCTTGTCTCGCCATCGCTATCCTTGCTTTTATATCTGGTGTACATCTGGAGCCACTAGTTATCAAGCTACCTAGATATTTGAAGGTTTTAACCTGTTCTATAGAAGATAGAAGAATAATAGAAGGAAAAAGGAAGCGAGGAAGACCAAGAATAAGCTACATGCAGCAAATAAAAGAAAAGATAAATGTTGGGTCGTATCAGGAGGTTAAGAGAAGGGCGGAAAGCAGAGAGGAATGGAAAAAACTCCACCGACAAGAGCCTAGCTCTTAAATTTGATGGTGATGATATGGATTGTGTCTAGGATACTGTCAGCAAAAGTGATAAGAAGAGTTCTTAGAACTGTAATTAACAACAGTCCTCATTTATTTAAAATGTTGTCCCACTGCATCCCTTTATATAATTCTTTATACAAGAAAAATAAATTACAAGATACTTCTACCGCGGTATATAGATGTACAGTATTTTATCTACATACTAGAGCACCCATATCGACACACACATGCATACACGTCAGTTACCCGGCCCGTTGAGCAGACTTGGGCAGACAAACCCACGAAGTGCCACGAGCCGGTTCGCTGTCAAAGACTGACTTTCGAAATTCAGATAGATGTCATTGAACAAAGTAGGTTTTATGAAACATGTATAAACCTGTCATCCGAATATCTTCTTTATTTCGGATGACAGGTGTGAAAATTTAAACGGCCATAATCTCGGTAACTACCCACCCTAGACTACTGGTGTGTAGAGACAAATTTTAGGGCTCGATGAGATCTTCATTTCGGATGACAGCTGTCAAAATTTAAACGGCAATTTTTCGGAAACTACCCAACCTAGACAACTGGTGTGCATGTTAAAAAAATAAATATTCTTTTCGCAAATTAAAATAGACAATAAAGTTAATATTATATTTAAAATGATAATAATCTATACATATAATCTTTAATAAAAATATAACTCGTTCCTAAACCTAAAACAATACACATATGAAGAATAAAAATCTAGACATTTAAACGTTTTATGTACCAACCCTAGCGCTCCGCCCATCTGTAAGTTCTAAATTCAAAAATACGGCCAAGATAAACTACTGTCAGAAAACAAATCTATCTATTGTGCTTCTACACATCAGTTAGATGTGGAAGTTTGATGTTATTAAATTCTTATCTGATTTTAAGATTTCCTCAGACTAATTTACATTATAAAAGTGGAACATTATTCAGGGGAGTCGTGCTTCGTGGACGTTGTTGTAGCCATAATAAAGATATTATGAGTAGGTTTCATTCCTACGTACAATAAACTTATTGAACTTGGAAATTCAAATTGCGTAAATTTTCTGCTGTATCAGGAATTTCAGGAACACTATACTGGCATCTTGTATCTGTTTTCACAGTTACAAGGGACCTAGGTCTATCTCGTAAGAACTTTGAGTTGGTTGATCGTTGATGTGTTCCACAGAGTGATATCATTTAGGGAAATAATTATCTATAGCTATGTTTCGTGAAATGATATTAAACAACGGTTAAGCCATAGATCCGTTATGGAGCAGCTGCAGATTGCTTGAAAGTAAGTTAAATACTATTAAAATCTTAGATCAAGCGCAAAGGAATCGGTATCTTTGACCCATTGACTGCACTGCATTGGTTCCATAGAAACAGTTGTTGTTTAAAAAGAACCATTTTTTTCGTATTATAAAAAGGACCACACTGTACAATCTCTCATGTTGCCTCAAGCGTCTACTCAAAATTTATCACTATAATAAAAATATAAAGCTTGCAAGCCTGAATGTTGTTTTGTATTCTTATCGATTTTACTTGTTTTTGTATTATAATCTTTTTGCTTAGAGAACCAATAGTATCTAGACAAACCTAACATAGGCTTTAAGAAGATACTATTAACCAAAATTATACCATAAAATTTGTGTAATTCTAATAAATAAATAAGAAGTCCGTAATAAAATGGATGGAGCTTCTTAACGATTTTTCTGTATGCCTTGGATTGTAGCCGCTCTGACGCTTTCGCGGTCCGCAACGATACTGTGGGTGCGGTCCACGTTTCGCACCGCCAAAATGTTCCCTATTTTGCTTAGGAATTTGGTCAAGCATTTCACTTTGTTAAAATACAATTTAATACTTTATAATGTAATACTACCTACAAATTAATGTAAGCTTGTTATGCTGGTAATAATATATTTGTAGGAAGAGATAGCACCTAAGGATAGCACTCATTCTTCTTCATCATATTCATTCATCATTTCCATTGTTAAAGTCTAAGTTCTTCTTATTTTGTTTATTTAACACCACGTTAAATAAACAAAATAAGGAGAATTTAGACTTTTTCATTCTTAAATTAAGAACACACTAATTGAAATTTGAATAATGTTTTTGTCGTTATATACTCGTAGTTTCAAATTGATTTTGATACAAATCTAAGCCGCTATTTAAATCCTCACATAAAACAGTTTATTCAATTTGTAGTTAGAAATTAGAATCGTACAAAAAATAAATCTTGAAAATGTATTGACGAAATACCTACTTAGGTAACTGAAGCGATTTCAAACCCATATTGCATGTTTATAGTTGAATGAATGTGTAACCATGATTCAAACTGGTCAGGTTCCCCTAGTAGCAGGGTCACGGAGGTCAGATGGCAGTCGCTCCACTGTAATTACCTGATCTGCCACAAACTGCATCATGGTCAGCGGACCCTGGGCCCTCGCGTGCTAGTGCACAACCGGGTTAACGCTAGGAGAATGATAATAAATGTTTATATTTAGATTGATACTTAATATCTTTTTTTGAATAATGTAGTGTAAAAATAACTTTTTACTGGTTAAAAAAAACATCGAGAGATCATTCAAGAATGTTTCACAAAAAGTTCTATTTGAATACGAAATAGCTCGAAGTACGATTTCGCGTTCACTGTTAGCTTGTTATTCTCACAGAATATTATCCTGACCGCAAAATGTACAGGGATATTTAACATTTTAGCCTTTTATTTATTCTGACTTTGTCCCGAAAGGGTGAATCTGCATACCTAGCTGCCTCCCTTTGAGCCGGCGTTTTTTTTTTGCGACAATTTAATGTACCGCGGGAATTTTCCATCATTTGTTTTCACATATGACCGTCATAAAAAAATTGATATCGTTATTTTTCAGAGTCATAAATTAATTTATAATTATTCATGACGTTGAGGCTGTTAGAACTAACTAATCTGCGGTTGAAATGCTCGTATAACACATGGATTATTTATGTCAATTTCATTTATTTTAACATAACTACTTCATTCGTCGACATATAGTTTTTTTACGAGAAGGTCCGTAAAATGTAAAATTGTCTAATTTTCATAACAAAGAAAATCTGTTTTATTTTGGATATTTGATTAAAGTCATAAAGCTGTATTCAACTTATAAACTTGCCCATCTACAAACTAAATAGGATTAACAATATTTCAAGTTCGATTGATGAAGTCAGAAACTTTACGCAATCTTGAACTGTGTATTTAACTGTGGCTTAAACATTGGTTTTAGGCGACGTAATTGCAATAGAGATCAATCTTCACTGTTAGTGATTTCATATTGATCCCGCCTCTTAGCCAAGTTTATATGTTTTATGAATGTTGATTAGTGTTAGGTACCTAATAAATTAAGCCATCAAACGAACTGCAAAGTAGTGTTACAATTTATTTTAAGTCTTATGTATCGACATGTGTATGTATGCGTTATCTTATGTTAAATTGCACCTTTGATTTTTAACTAGCGAACCCCCTCGGCTTCGCACGTGTCCAATATGCATGTATTATACATATAAACCTTCCTCTTGAATCTCTCTATCTATTGCTAACAACTGCATTAGGTTGCGACGCTTAAAAGATCTAAGCGAACAGACAGCAGGAGCAACTATGTTGTATACTTACTACGTAAAGAAGAAAAGACACAGATCAATTAGGGACTTATACTTTCTCTATCAGTGAACTAATAATCTACATCTTTATTAAGTTAACCAAACTCACTGATCGTGTATAACGTAGACCGTAGTAAAATTTAAATAAGTTTTTGTCGCCATGCTTGTCCCGGCAGGTTGCGTAGATAAACCACTGTCGACCCTTGGGTCGTTATAAATTGATATAGATTGCGCGGCCAGCGCTTTGTACCCACATAAATACCTGTTGATATAGTGTTTGCGATTGTAGATCGAACAGCATTATACCTCCTTCAAGCACCCTAGTTTGTAAGACGATAAAGGCCTGTATTTTCGCCTCACTCGCACTGTGCTCGTAGTAGTAATAGGCAAATGTCGGCTACTGTGTAGCCGACACAGTGCACTCTTTTTTCCTTTACTATCAAAGATCGGTGAGACTGCAACTCGTCATGACCGGCAAAATATCATGCATAGGATTATAGTCACAGTTAACATGCGTTCCGAGGCTTCGTGTATTATAATATATGTGCTTCGGGGTTGACAATACTACTAACTTCCTGACTCCCAAATGTTTCCGAGGTATTTCAGTCAAATTCCGCCCCGACCCGAGAATCGAACCCACGTCCTCTTGGATAGAAGACAGCGTGCTGACCACTAGATCAAGGTGGTCGTAGTAATGCTAGCACGAGTGACAGGACTAGTCGAAAATACGGACATGGTCTGGCAATAGGACCACAGGATAAGATAGGATGCATTTTGAAGATTCGGATACCATAGATCTTTTATGTACTATTGTCCCTGTCACTCAAAACTAAAAAATAAACTGATCGGGAAGATCGGGAGTTTTTAGCACGGAGGTAACTAGCAAGGCGTGAGGTATTCATTTAACGAAGTTATAAATTACGAGTACTTAATATGTTTGTTTATGTACCACCATAAATACATTTGTGTTGATTAAATTGCGTAATGGTAGTAACATGTTAACCTATTTAGAACTGGCTGTAACGTTATTATTAAAATAAACAAATAAAATATCTAAGATGCAAAGACTATTTTGACGGCTTAAAAACTATCACCTAGAGCAATTTGAGTGCTTAATTGTTCCAAAAATAAGTTTTTACTTTTATTGACATGTTATAATAAGTTACTAATACTTAGTTTTTTTCAAGACAATACAGATTTAAAATTCTTATCTCATTTTAGATTGTTCTGAACAATTTAATGTCATTAATTTATAAGTACTAACAATTTCGCTCGATTTAATAATAGCCGTTCTTGCCTAAGTACATCGATCGCAAAGCTATTCTTGAGTCACGTGTCGCACGCAAACATTAAATTGTGCAAATTGTACTTTTTCTCAGCTTCTTTTGGTTCGGAATTCAACTTAATGCTTACAAAGGCCTTTAAGGCAAATTGTTGAGCGATAGGTTAACATGTTGTACATGAAGTTGTGAATTGTTCCTACAAAATTACTGATCGATCGTTTTTTTGTTTCAGTAAAAAAAGCGCGATATGTTGGTATGCAAGGTAAGAATTTTTACATACTCTTAAAGCCTTTTTTGTGTAATCACTTAAATATAATGTGCTCACTCAACGTACCCTCCTTTCATGAACAATTGTAACGTAGCACCTAAATCCCGTAAGTAAATGCAGAGACAAAAAACAAAAACAGGCATCTCTAGAGGCCCTTATGAGCGCGATCAAACAATTTTCCACTTTGCCACCCGTTGTTAAAGCGTGTTTTCATTTGCAGCAACACAGTTCAACACATACGTGACACTCAAGCTACAGAATGTCAAGTCGACGACGGTGACAGTTAAGGGCCCGACTCCATGCTGGGAGCAAGACTTCCTTTTGTGAGTATTTTTAACTTTCCTAACTTTCATTTCGTAGTTTTCCGCGAACACTGCTTGTAAGATTAACACAGATTAAGTTAACGCAAACGTTTGTTGAGTCTGGTCGTCACTTGAGTTTAGTTATTTTGCACTTTTATACTTTAGCTGTGATCATTACTTTCTCCAACAAAGTTCTGCCAATTTCATAAAAAAAGTTATCTCACTTATTTTTTTTTAAAGTAAATGAATACGTTATTCATTATAGGGATCAAGGGGTTAGTTTACAACTGTGAAAGATGCCATTTATTGGGATATTAATTTATTGTAGTTTATACGGCCCTTTTGAAGCACTCTGTTAAAAAAAATGATTCAACAAACACACCAATTACCTAGCCCCAAACTAAGCGTGAGCTTGTGCTATGGTGACTAGGATAAAGGATAGACATACTTATATACGTTTATACACCCATGACTTAGATACAAATGCTCATGCTCATCACACAAACATTTGCCCCTTGCGGGATTCGAACCCGCATCCGCCTGGTTTAGTAGTCCAGGGTGCGAACCACTACACCAAGACGGTCGTCAATCATATCAGAGTGAGGATTCACAAAGAAGTTCGCCATAATCTTACCGAAAAGTTACTTTGAAATTTGAGGTAGATTTGTTACCCAATTAATTAATTTATATACTGTTATTCATTAAGGGGAGGAACGTTTTAAACACCCTGCGTTGATCTTTTAATTTGATATCTTTACGTCTAGAGACTTTAATTAAGGTAATTAATGGTTCTCTGTAACGAATGCTGCTTGATATTTTTTCCTCGACTATGATGTATGAGTTTGGAAGTGCCAGATACATAGTCATACGTTTATTTGCTTCATGTTGGTACATATAAATAAAAGAAAAGATAAATGTCGGGTCGTATCAGGAGGTTAAGAGAAGGGCGGAAAGCAGAAAGGAATGGAAAAAACTCCACCGACAAGAGCCTAGCTCTTAAATTTGATGATGATGATGTTGGTACATATATAGATCATATACATTAGAAAAGACCCGTAAACATGGCTCTATAAGAACATTGCAAGTTACAAATTATAGTATGTAGGTACCTAGGCTAGGTACTCGTATTATAAGGGATACATGTAATTGTGATAACTTAATAGCTAATTAACAATCAGTGGTAGACATACATAGTGTCGTGCGTTAACTTTCAATGCTGAGGATCGTGACTGTATGTCAATTTTCTCCACTCGGTCCGGTTATGCGCCCTATGTACCGCTTCCTGTATCTCCAGTCACCTTCTTGAGTTGGTCCACCCATCTAGCTGGCGCTCTTTCTCTAGCGCGCTTCCCCTCCATTTGTCCGAGATTGATTAGTTTCTCCAGGCTGTGCAATGGGGATCGCATTATGTGCCCAAAGAAACTCCGGATCCTTTCATGGCACGTAGTCGGCAGGCGCTTGGTGACCTTTTTTCAAGGATAGATACATTGGTTCTCATAGCTGTCCAAGGAATGCGCAGCAGCTTTCTCCAGCACCACATTTCAAAGGCATGAATCTTGTTGTGTTCCTTTTTCCTGAGACACCAAGTCTCCCCGTACAGGAAGATAGAGAAGACCAACGTACGAACCAAACGCATCTTATTTACTCGGCGAATATTACGGTTTTTCCAGATTTTATCAAGGCTAGTCATGGCACTTGTAGCCATCCCGATACGGCGTCCGATTTCTTTCTCGCAGTTACCACTGTTAGAGATCAGCGACCCCAAGTATGTATGTACTTAAAAGTTAAGCTTGAGACCGCCGCTATACTCTAGCAATATGATTAAAGCTGTTTTCGTAGTTCAACTGCATATAACTTGATGTGCTGCTGACTGTAATTTCTGTTGGCTGTGCTTTGTGAAGTGAGATATACCTGCACGTAAGTGATAAGTAACAAGTAAACCTAATTTTCGAAAAAACAAAATGAGAAATGGACTTTTTACTGGCTTTCATTTGATACCCATATTGTTATGGTAAGGAAAGAATCAATCCCCCCTCCCCCCTATATTTCCATTCCATTAGCGCCATTTTTAAAATTTATATAGCCTATGTCACTCTCACAATTTTGACAAATTCAACGACAACTCATATGTCAAAAACTGTGTAGCCGTTTGGGCTGTAGGGCGTGCCAAACAATTATACATACAAACTTACATACATACTCTCGAAAAACATAACCCTCCTTCCGCAGTCGGGTAAAAATTGCGAAGTGTTTTTCTATCATGGTTGCCCAATATTTGTTTCTTACGTTTACGCGAATTGTTGAACTCATTAAAACACAATTTTACGGATTACTTCGCGATTTATTTACATTTTATTGAAAACCTGACGTTTCGAACACTTTACAACGTTCGTGGTCACAGGGAGACTAAGGTATTATTTGTCAATTACAAAGTTTTGAAAAATTAGACTACCGTCACTCATTAATATTAATTTACGTTCTTATTTACGCAAAAAGAGCTAACCGTGTCTTGAGATCTTGCACTGCGAGGTGTTGCTTTGGTTTTTGCTAGAATAGGATCCCATGCCGGTGGAACTTTCCAACCATCTTCTCTATTGAAATTTGGATGTTTTCTAATTTCAATGGATTACGTAGCATTCAAGGAATAAAACGCCGTTCTTTAGCAAGTATTTTTGGTTGATCGAAACGAATGAAGTGGTTTGGTTTGTCTAAGGCATGTTCACACACTGCAGATTTCGTGTTCCGTCAATGTTTAACGTCAGCTATGTGTTCTTTTATCCGCACGCCTATACTTCGCTTTGTTTGCCCGATGTAGGAGAGGCCACAGTCACACTCCAGTCTGTATGTATGTATTATGGTTGTCCAAAATAATTTTCATGTTGTCTATCTCATTATCGTATCAGCCTATTGCAGTCCACTGCTGGACACAGGCCTCTCCATCCCCTCGAGATCCCCAGCATAGGTCGTAGAGTTGTCTATCTGGTTTTAGTAAAAACTTGCGAAACTTAAACTTAAGCCAATTTTACAGTTGTCTTGCTTTGCTCGTAATCCAGGATGTAAGGGAGAGCTGTGCGTGAGCATTGTTTCAGGAAGAAAGGCGACATTATGAAATGAACAATCATGTTTAAAGGTTTTTAGTTTCAAAAATATTTTTAAATAGGGAGCTTTAGGCATAAAATAACGTATTTAAGAAAAGTTTTAAGGCGGTCCTGCACGAAATTGAGAAAATTTACGTATATCTAAATCACTTGTACGATGAGCTGAATTAGTTAAATACATTAAAGCAACTTATTTACGTTAGCCTAATCATTGCACAAGGTCCTGGTCTTGTTGAAATTTGAAACAATTTTTTTATAATATAATAAACATGACTTGTAGCTAATGATATCTAAGAGGATTTTTTTTCGAAAACTTGGTGATTTTTACGCATGAAATAATAATTTGTACATGAAAATGATTGTTTTGATATTCCGCAGGTCCCTATCTTTTTAATATATAAACATACTCGAATATATACACGAATAAAATATAAATTAGAAAATATGAACACTTTTCAGTTTTAACACAAATGTCTAATAATTTTTGCGCATTGCGCAGAATAAAACTATTGTTCTAATTAAATCATCAAGTCTAAAACTTTAAAGCAAATGGATCTAATTACTAATATTAATAAGTTCGATTCTGTTTGAAGATCGTTTAGCCTTACTCGACTTTCTTTGCGCTGCAACCCCTTAATGTTTTTAAACCTGTTTAAACTTTACGATTTAAATTCAAATAATCACATTTGATTTGATTGATAACACAATCATTAATTTAAAAAATAAATCACAATTCATTAAAATCGATGAGGTAGACTTAGTATTTTTAAATAAAGAAGAGCAATAATAATCAAAACATAAAGAGGTAAAAAGTGAAGAAAGCTTATAAAGATCCCACTGCTGGGCAAAGGCCTCTCTCGGAGATGCTTGTCATGGCCGTCACTTAATGGTCGGAATGGTCACCCATCCAACTACGACTGCGCCGTGGGTTGCTTAACTTTGGTATCACTACCAAAGCGCTGCTGCCACAAGCACCTTAAAATACCAAAACATAAACTTTCCAAAATAATGTATTAAAAAAACACTTTATGATGTTGCCCTTCTACCCTAAAACAATGCTCACAGGTTTCTCTTCCACCATATATTTACTACTTTACGTCATTAGGAATAAGCTTCTAACCTCTAATATCATTTATTACTCAATCAAACAAAATCAGCGCAGGCCACGTTCCTCTAATACGAATTACTCTCGATCCACCCCACACGTTTAAGCGAGTGACACTCATCCCAACAAATACTTAATTGGGGCGATAACATTGATCAACTCGTAGGTAATCTACTGGGAGGGGGTCGAGACGAATTGTTAAATAAACTGCAATTAAACCCTCAGTGGGTGTGAACGATGTTAACGGCCTGTGCTGGCTTAGGATGATGTATTTGAATATTTTTTGCAGTACATAATTTGTGTTTATTGTTAATGTTTTTGACTTAGCAAATACGAGTAGCTATGTAATGTTACTTGCGAAGTTCTTACAAGAGCCCATACAGCTGATCGCCGGTTTAAAACTGAGTAAGCAATTTTATAACGGAGTTGGTGTGATTCTGTGGTTACTTTTTGTGAAAGTTTATAAAATACTCCTGAAGAAAAATACCGGGAGTTCTTTAAACAGCGGTTATAATGTTATTTGACCTATTTTGTATGGAATCGTGTCAAATTAACGGTCAACTGACGTTGACGTTACTGACTTGGTTCACGAACACATGATTATATCTTAAACATTCGTTCCAATACGTATTTTGTATGGAAATTATGTTAAATAAACCGATAATTTATATTTATCGGCTGTTTCAATGTTGGTGAACTTAAGCCTAAGTCTATTCGTATTTACTTGTTCACAAAATATCGTATATTTTTTGTGAATCAATTTTTACTGACTTATTTTAATAGGTAAGTTTACGTAATCAGGGTTTGCCTAGCCTAGTCTACATTTACTTGAAATCTATAAGAAATATACCTAAGTATTAAAAACTTGTCAATGCTTTTTATATTGTGGCATTGATGTTAAACGCAATAGATTGCACAATGAGGTTATCGATCTGCGCTTTGCAGTTTTTATCAGATATAACTTGTATAGTGCGATGATAAAAACCTGTCGTCGTTGGTAGGTAATAAATAAGTACTTCAAAAACATTAGGTACTCTTATTAATAAATAAGTACTACAAAAACATTATCCTTCTGTCGCAGTCGGGTAAAAAGCAAGTTTACAACAATTCTATGAACGCTATAAACTTGGCAATTTGATAATTTGTATAAATTGACGACTGTCTTGAATGTAGTAGTTCGCGCTCCGGACTACAAACCCAAAGTTGCGGGTTCGAATCCCGCAAGGGGTAAATGTTTCTAAGATGATTTACCATTATTATTTAAGTCATGAATGTTTATAAACGTATATAAGTAGGTATGTCTATAAATGTTATCCTATTCGCAAGCTTACGCTCAGGTAATTGGGGTGTGTGTGTAAACAAATATTTATATTTTTTTTGTTTACTTTACATTATCAAGTAAGTACAGTAAGTATGGATTTATTATTATATCTATGTATGTTTATTATATTAATGTATGTAGGTGTATAATGTTCAATTAGTATGTTCCTTTTTATGTTTCTTTTTACGCCGCCACGACTATTTCTGCCTCACCCACTGGTTGACTGGTAGAATGCCTAAAGGCATTAAGTCCGCCATTTGTACAACTCTGTTTGTGCAATAAAGAATTATTAAAAAAAAACAATTTATTTATTTAAATGTCTGCTAATTGCTCACTCTTCTAGCCATTTGGGCTAAGATAAACCATACCTTTAGATATTGTATGAAGCTGTCAACCGCAGAACATTTTTCAGTCCCTCTTTGACAAAACTTGGGGGACTTAAGGTCCAATAATGCTTAAATTTGATAAGATAAGATAAGATTTTGTTTATAATATTCATTAGATACATGTCGATCATTAGTATTATTTGTCGCTATAGCTTTAATGTTTATAAATTATCTTCTGTTGTTAGTAATGAATGAATAACTAATTGTCACTTGACGTGTTATTTTAAATTTGTGTTATTTTTGGCTAGGCTTTGTATTTATGTGGCGTAATCCATCTATAGAATTATTTGAAAAATCTAATAATAACCTCAAATACAAGTAACAACTTTCTCTAGGTGATCAACATCAAAATCTCAGAAAAACAGATTGTTTTCAACAAAATTTCTGGTAGCGTTTTGGTATAGGCAACAAACAATGTTTTCGCGATATATTTAAGCACCAGAATTGGCCCGTATAAGGTCATTAATATTTTTTCATAACACTGTGTAAATAATTTAAGCTTAGCCTATGATTTTCTTACGAAGGAATTCGCGGGCTCACGCTAAAATCTTATTTTAATAGTCTTTTATGAGTTGCCTATGTAAAAAGTTTCTAACAATAAGAAATAATAATTAATGAGGTTCGTGATAAATGTACCCGTAATTGTATAATTCCATTTCTTATTATCAAACAAAGCTTAGATTACCTCGTCATTATTTCAAAGTGGTCTAAATCCGAGACAAGATGAATGCCAACCCGTGGATTGGTTGCGACGCACCGATTTGAAATAACGCTTGCAAAAGTTATTTTTTTTAATAGCAAATAAAATATGCTATGAACGTTTTGTGACCACTCGTCTAGGTTGTGATTTATGCCAAATGGTATGTTTCGTTTAATTCTAGAACGAAAATATGTACTCGGCATGAAACTCATATAAATATATACAGTGTGTCGGGATTTCGACTGGCGTAAATTTATACATCAAATGTTGTCGACAAAAACCCCCATGTTGGGGGTCTAACTCCCCCCTCTTGAAATGGCAGCCATTTTAATTATTAAAAAAAATCTATTTTTATGGATCTGGAGGTCCTAAAAGTTATTAAAATTGTTCTTTTGGTAGGTAAAGCTATGGCCTATCAAGTGACAAAGATCAATTCAAAATTATTATTCGTTAAAGAGAAAAAAAATATTGCTAAAAATTAAATGAGGTTAAATAGTTTTTAGAACCTATTACTAAACTAAACCCAAAAAAAAAAAATTCTTAGATTTTTTTTTTCTAAAAAAAAAGTTTTGTCAATAAAAAAATCATTAGAAAAATGTCTTTAAAATTTGGTAAATAAAAGGCCCTTAAATTATCGCTAGTCGAAACGCGGACACCCTGTATACAGGGTAAAGAAAGGATAAATAATCAATAATAAAGAGTGTGGCATTTTTTCGGGTAAAAGCCTTTCCATTAATGAGATTTTGATAGTTTGTTTTTCGAGTTTCATACCCAAAGGGTAAAAACGGAACCCTATTACTGAGCCTTCGCTGTCTGTCTGTCTGTCTGTGTTTTATATATTATTTAAGTGGGGCTCTTATACAACAAACAAGACCTTTTTGGCGTTATAAAACAAACAAAATAACGGTTATAATGAGTGTCTAATGTTGTATAGATAATGGTACGGAACCCTTTGTGCGCGGGTCCGACTCGCCATTGGGCGCATTTTGTATTATTTTAAACTACACGGCTCAAATATAGTAACAACGGAGTTAAAACTGGTGAAGTATTTATGTAACTAAAAATAATAAATTGTTTTAACATACACACCAATTACCTAGCCCCAAACTAAGCGTGAGCTTGTGCTATGATGACTAGGATAGCGGATAGACATACTTAAATGCTTTATAAACAACCATGACTTTAATACTGTGTGCTCATGTGCTCATCACACAAACATTGGCCCCTTGCGGGATTCGAACCCGCAACCGCTTGGTTTAGAAGCCCGTAGCGCGAACCACTACACCAAGACGGTCGTCACAATGTTTTAGTAAGTTTGTCAATACATCATTAACCTCTGTCATAGCTTTAACTGTATTGTTTTGTCGCTATTATGTATTTGTCTTTGTGGACATATCGTTTTATAGAATGATCCCAAAGGCGAATTCTTTTCATTTCACTCGCTTTGCCGCTGGACATTCAGCCCGATTTTCGTTAGTTTTCACCATCAAAGAAAATCGCTTCGTAGATACTTTAACAGGAATACGAATATCATTGTTTCTTGCTTGTGGGCCTTTATGGTAATAAAGTAATAAATAGTAAGTATGTACGATTTGGACTTCTTCCTTCTGTTTCTTTCCCCCTTCTTTTGACGACCTCCGTAGCCGAGTGGCTCGCACACCGGTTTTCATGGGTAGGTTCAATATAGTAACTCACATTACCTATATTATTGTCTCGGGTTTAGATGTTGTGATACCACAGTTGTTTCAGATTTCCATAACACAAGTGCTTAAGCTATTTCATTTGGGATCTGAGCACTGTATGTGTAATGTCGTCCAACTTTATTTTTCATTTGAGACTAGCTAGTGCATTCATTTATTTTCCATATTGTATTCTGTTTTTTGAAGCTATGTCCTTGTTGTTGTTGTATCTTTTGCCAATAGTGAGTAGTAGTCCATGTATAATTTTTTTTCTTTCTTTACAAGCATTTGCCATTTAGTAGTGCATGACTTTACTCGCACTCGTAGTGCCATTAGTTTTGAGCAAACCATCGTCTATTTATTGTACGGACGACAGCAAGGTTAGCACTGATGATTTTGCAACAAAAATGTACAGTTTCTGCGCTGGCCATTGTACTTTTTATGTGGGGTATTACAGTTATCCTTCATAATTTATAGTAGTTTTGTATGAGTAATATCAACCGTGAAGACGTAAACCCATTAGAAGATAAGCAGCAAGATAGAATGACTCATAAAGAGGCTCTAAAAATGGGCAAACAACTTTATACGCCATCGTACAACCCTTAATGCCAGAACTAGCTGTGATAAATGTATGAAATAACTTTCATTCGCTCCTTGAAGAGTCCTGACTTGGGATTTATTCTGCCTCTACCTAAAAAAGAGGGCATTGGCACAAAAAATATTGCTACTGTGGTGGGTTACTTCCTAAACTCGCCAAAAAATAGCAATACGTATAAAAAGTATAACTCGTGTAGGAAAGCAGAAAAAACCGAATGTTCTTTGTGTTGTTATTTTGTGTCTGATTATTCATGCTCGGTATTTCAAGCCTAAAGCTCTAAACTCTATATAAATGGTAATAAAAACTGGATCATACACATAAATGTCCTATAAATTACAGGCTTTTACTATTGGAACCATTATTTATCACACCGTCCATCAAATATAATTCCACCAACGATTACTCTGAGAAATTCATGATTCGTTAGCGCTAAGCTTAGTGATGCCTATAGTAATAACGTGGAATAGGAAACATTAGTCTTCGCTATCTATCCTTTGTACACACAGGTGGATATAATGTTGAGCTCAGGAAAAACAGGGGCAAATCACGCTGTTACAATTCTCATTATGCTTAAAGAGTAAACGGCGTACTGCTGGTAGGTACCTATAAAATGTTGTTACCTATAAAACAAGCACTTAAGAGTCTTCTTCTTATTGTGTGGGTTGTTACCAAGGCCCTTAGACAAGATGCAATTTATTCTACCGCGAAGCTTGCTATCGCTAACAAAATGTATGAACTATCATAATAAGCCATCGAATTCGAAATATCTTACATACATTTTTCTCTGGAAGAATTTCACTGTAGAATAGAGTGTATCCTGTCTAGGGGCCAGGTGTCAGACTTCATGAGTCACCAGAGGCGCAATAGGGCTCCGATCGAGCCATTTTAAGACTATTAAGAATCACTTACTGATAACAATTATGATGGAAATATGAAACTTAGACGGTATAGTTCTATACACTCGTAGGTGTAAGGAGCACGTATGCCTTCAAACCTTGAGTGAATGATGTGGTTTATTCTGAACAAGCTCACTGCATCATGGGACACGTCCGTTCTTCTGGTAAGATGTGCCAAACCAAACCCACTAGATAAGAAGGGATCGCTTGTTGCGGGATCATTTGCAGAAAGTCTATGCTTCATTCATACCTACACTCTGTAAACTACAGAGTAATAAATTAAGACCATACATTGATCCAAAAGTAAGCACCTGTAGTTTTAGTAACACAAAACAAGGCAAAGTTTATGAGTTTGACGACGCTTCGCTTATATTGTCAAAGAACCTAGAGCGATGTTCCATGTAGGAGGGATGTCATCGCTCTGACACAACTACGACACTAGCGTGCGCGAGCAGTCGAGTTGAGGCGGCCATTATGGAAGACTTACTTCAAGTCTGACCGCGATATCCGATTGCATCGTAGGTTGCGCGTTACGTGTTCGGCGGAGTATCATTGGTTCTCTGATGATTAAAATACTGTGCATGTGATCTATATTGTATTTCCAAGACTAGTTAACCGATTCCTGACTTAGATGTGAACTGTCTTATTTTCCTCGCCCGATTATCCATGCCCATGAGATCGACCATCCAACAATATCCGTGCCAATGGACTACCAGACCTCTGATGAGGGTGCTAGAGTGCCTAACTGGGGCAATGTGTCTTCAAGTTTGGAACAATAGGGATTTATCAGGCATTGCAATATGTATATCTCAATTTCGGCACCTAAATTCTGGCAATGACAAAGTTAAATTTCAAACATAAAACTGGCTCTCAACACCTAGCCGTGTTGGTAATCCTGCCTAATTGTTCATATTTAGATCCATCCTTTATTGTTTTAATAGCTAGATAAAGTCTTTGTTTAGAGTGATTCAGAGTAATTAGACTTTTGAGCCAGAGATGAGTGTGAGCTTATACCTAAATAAGAGAAAGCAGATTTGTTTAGTCAAATTGTGCATGAAGCTTACGATTTGCACGAGTACCTAAAGTACACCCAGCCGCACGTCAAACTACCCACTTTGATCTTGAGACCGCCTCAAATCCTTACGTAATAAGATCTGTTTTCGTATTTCAATTATTTCATATTCGTGCGTGTGTGGTGCCTTTATGAAATGCCTGTTACTTTAAACTTGCTGTTTGAAAGTTTAAATCAACCTTTGAAATGGTCTGTTGTATAGACCTGAATGGATCTGTCTTTCCTTGAATTGTAGTAGGTATTTAAAAACTATTGGAGATATTGATTTCTCGCGAATATTAGGGATTATCTTCTACCTCGTCTTCTGGGGATTATATACCGTTAGAACAGTATACTATGTGGGTTATTGCGCTCGACCAGCTTTCTTTGTATCCAAGTAGGTCTGTATCGTTTTTAAAAAATGCGAAGGTAAGGTTTATGTATACCCTTGTCATGGATAAAAGACCAAATATCCTGGTCACCTACAGTGAAAGTGTCATCGTAAATTTCTTTAATTTTACATCGATGTAGGCACTGGCTTGTCTTTAAACGTTACTTTTCTTCCGTTTTCTCCTGACGCCATGATGGATTCAAGCGACTTGAAATGCTTAAGCGTACCGCTTCAGTATAAATTCGTAAGTAATATTAATCCGGGGTAATCCTGACCGCGGGAACCATAACGAGCTCAGGCATAATCGGAGTAAGCCCACGGAGCTGTGCGGTATGGGGATCAAGCTTTGCTATTGTATATTCATATTTAAATGGACGTTATTAAGTTCACATTTAAATGACACCGTTATTCTGAATAATATTACTAACGTGCGAAAAACTCTCAAAACTGCTATATTTTAATAAAAGATATATGGAAAAGCCAACTGGCATTAGCGTAAAGAATCTACGGAGTGCCTAATATTTGAAGCTAATTTAGGAGTGGTACCTAGAACTATCCCCATGCTTTTTGTATCAAAGAACTACTAGTAGGTTTTTTAAACTCTCTGCTATGCTACAGGGCCTTACTGTAGAATGTATGATATTTAATTATTTTTATAAGCTAGGCAATTTGTTTTTACGAAAGTAAATTTTTCGCAGACAAAATTGATCGACCGTGCCATTCGGTGGGATATTTCCTACTTTGTTTCTATAAAAGTAAACTTATCACATATAATTTTAAAGGTTTTGGCTGGCAGGAAAAATTGATCGATTACGGATTCGCCAAGCACTTTTTTATAAAACAATTTTTTGAAAGATACCACGACAATTTGCAATCTCCGATAAAATACGAGTACCTATAGGCTTTAATACTCGACGTGTGGCGAAGTAAAAAACACTTTCCATAATTTTCTTTTTCATTACAACGACGCGTTTTCGATATCGAAGATTCGCTTTAGTAGGTGAAGTAGAAAAAAAAGATAAGTATGGTAAGATTTTAAATAAGGATAAATAAGTGTAACAAATAAAACCAGACATAACCTCTTTAAACGTCAATAATAATTTGTTTGAGAAAACATTAAAACGGTGATTAACGTGACCATACCTATAAAATTAAATGTAAACCATAATTTACATTTAATTTCGCCTGACGTTTCGACCGGGTTGCACCGATCGTGGTCACAGGCAGTCTGCCTGTGACACAGTCCTGTCCCGGTTGTGTTTTACCTACTATCCGTTGTTAATCCCCATTTTAATGTGTTCTCATAATGCACGCAGGCATGCAGAATAATCATTTGCTCTCAACGACTAAGCCTGGAGTTTACCAACACATGTTTAATTTTTAATCAGCCGGTTTACCATTATTTAACATATTTTGTATGGAAATACTGCCAAATTAACCGATTAATCGTGTATAAGTCTAGTACTCACAAATTCTTAAAAAAAGTAAAAAAAAATCATCTCATTAACCTAAGTGAGAAGATAATCTTTTGAATACCTGAAAAACGGTACTTTTCTGTTTTTGCTACAGCGGGGAGTGAATTTTAAAAGAAAAACATTCATCCTCCGGTTGGCGTGCGCAAATATTAGTTTGTTGTGATAAGTTCGGAGGGAAGTTGTAGGAACGGGGGCGCGCCAAAACTTTAGGCGCAGCAACGTATTGATAGACCTAGATACAACGATTAAACGCCACGGGTTTCAGAGGTAGCTACTGGTTATTCGTTAGTCATGCTAATTTTAATTACCTGAGGTACTGAGTACGTACTTTATTAAATACATAATGTTAGTTTAAGATTTTGGCAGACCATTTTGAGATATTATATCAAATAATGTTAGGAATTGGGGTTATTTAATAAAAACATAGAGTCGCTGTGTTGATCGACGTTTTCAGTTACACAATAGTCCGTCCATTTTTCAAATTGTCGATGAGCTAAAACGTATGAGTAAATTCTCGAACGCATAACAAATTTGGCCCATTCGATTGCTTTATCGATCGGTTTTTGTCGTCTTCATCAAACTCATTCAAAATTAATCCTGGAGTAGGTGGTCTCGGAGTACTTACACTAGCATTGGTCGTTCGCATGATAAACTACATACGTATACATACATATATTAAGTCCTATTGAGTGTCACTGTTTGGCATAAAGCCAGCCCCTGGCCTAATCTGCAGTAATGATACTTCACTACTGCGTAACATAAAAAGCCTAGCCTTTTTAATATAGAAATTAAGCTTGTAAGTGTTTTACATACATAAACTTTGATTAAAACTACACGCTAGAAAAGTGTACAAAGAAAGAAAGAAAGAAAATACATTTTTTAATGAATGGACATTACATAACACACGAAAATAAACAACGCAAAGCATACACAAAACTTATAAAAATAGAAAAGCAGCAGCCAGAACCGGTTAGGGTTGTGGATTCGTTTTCCGCAGATGCCTACGTTAAATTTTATTTATTATTCAATAAAATACTAAAATGAAAGGATACGAGTATGTACAAGTTGTTACTGGTAGACCAGCGACTTACCTGGCATGCACACATTGACTTGCTGATAGGAAGGATTCGTAAGCTTTCATGGGTCTTCAGAACGTTAAGACATGTTGCCGACACAAATTTACTAAGACTAGTATATGTCTCGCTGGGACAATCGGTTCTCAGCTATTGCATTCCAATATGGGGCGGTGCTTCAAAAAATAAGTTCTTAGAACTAGAACGGGCTCATAGATCCTTGCTAAAGATCACTTATTTTAAGCCCTATATGTTTCCGACCGACATGCTATATTTGGAATGTGGTTTAATATCAATAAGGAAACTGTACATTTTACATGCCACTCTTAAACTTCATAAGAACCTTCCTCTTAATCCAATCAGACAAAATAGAAGACGAATCTTAAATGTGGCACCGATTCCACATGTAAACACAGCGTACGCCAAGAGACAGTATACCATAAAGTCAGGCCAAGTATACAATAGAATAAACAAGGAACTAGATTTTCACGCATCAACACAACACACATGTAAGTTACTACTACAGAATTGGCTACTACCTATGAATTACCAAACAATCGAGAACCTTATTACTAGTGATAATTACTAAAATATTTATGTAACAATAATACAAAAAAAAAAATTACACACACACACACACACACACACACGCAAACACATATCACACCCTGTCACCAACCCTACACATAATCGCACAGCCGTACAGCACTGTTAATGTTAATGTAGGAAGTTTTAAAATAAGCTTATTCCTAAGAAAGAGCGAGGTCTCCTAACACAGGTATTACACTTAAAAGGAGGCCTTATCCATTTGTAATTTAAATGTGTAAAAGATACCAATAAAAAAAAAATCATTTTCATTTTCATTTTTCATTACGGTATTTAATTGTTTCTCGTTTTTTTGACAGTTGAAAATAACTTATCGCGTGTAAAACCTTTTATTAGCCTGGAGTTCTACACATGTTTAATTTTTAATCGGCTGGTTATCTGACATATTTTGTACGGGAATTCAGTCATATTAACCGTCAATCGATGATTACCGGCTGTTTTAAAATCTTTGAACACCACCGGGTATAAAATTGTTTTTTTTAGGATAGGCACACATTGTTCTGTTATGATGAATTTTGATATTAGCCGGGGTAATAGTAACGGAGCATTATTTGGCGTGCTTCCAGCCTTCGGGCTAGGAGCAATAAATGTTTGGGTGACTGGGCTGATGTGGTGACAAACTGGGACTTTGCCCAGGGCGCAGGATGTTTGCGAATATTAAACCCCATACGATTTTACTGACGAGGGTTATCTGGGTGGGGCGTGAGAATTGCCCGGTTTGCAGTTGGGCGACACAGTTGAAAACTTAATAAAAGTACTTGTACTTAGCCAAAAGGCTAGCGTTGATGGACTCATTATTATGATTCATTGTGATTATTGATCGTACTAAAATACGCGCCCTTTTAATTATTTCACAAAGTCGAAAATTAAACAGAGTGAATATATAAATACAATTTGCAACAATCATTGAAACCACATTTAGAAAAGCAGACGTAAAAAAATACTTCGATTGTGTAAACTTTTATACTTGGATATATGACTAATGATGAGGGTTTAATGGTCCAATCAGACTAGTTTTCCAGCGGCTCTGACTCTCTTACGAGTTTGCCAAACTTCAAAAAGTTGTTTTCTAGTTATAATAAAAGTTAGGGTATTTCCGTCTCACAGATATCAAACAGTCGTCGTCACATATAGGGAGCAAACTAAATGTTTTCGATACCAAACGCGTTCGTGTTTTGTTTTATACCTCCTGGGACCTTTTCGGGATTTTTTATATGTGCCGATTCACGAGGCTGTATGTTTTATGTGGGGGAACTGATTTTACGGAGTGCTGTGTGGCTCGATTGCGGGGTGACACGTTTGGGGCCAGACAATCGTTTTTTTAAAGCCTTATTTTATTGTACTGACTACAATCTTTTTTGATGGGCGGTTAAGTTAAATGACGCCCGAGTAGGGGCTAAAAATAAGTTAGTGAAATTATTTATATACTAGCGGTACGCCGCCAGCGCAAATGTCTGACTTCCCATATAATCTTGCATCCCCCTTTTTCACCTCTACAAGGAGGATTTCCGGAATAAAAAGTATCCGACGTCATTTCCTGGGACTTTAATAATCTGGAAATAAAACTAATACGTTTCAACCTCGTCCGTGGTCTCATCACAGCCTTTGAGCAATCACATCGCGTCTAGGTGTTGTGATACCACAGTTGTTTCTGATTTGCATATGTAACACAAGTGCTTTAGTTACTTACTTTGGGAGCATTGTATGTGATGTTAATTGTCTAATAAATTATTTATTTATATGGACTACAGTATTTGCTTGAGATGTTTCGTGCAGTCAAAAATAAAAACAAATGATATTTGCGAAGTCATAAGCAGTAATCGTCTGATAGCAAAATGAAAAAGGCAGTAACGAATAATCCTCACTCTGCACCACGGCACCACTCATCAGAGCCACCCAGGCTATAAATTAAACTGAATCGACTTATAAATTCAACAATACTGCGCATAATACCCTGTTATAAATTTGGCATGCTAACTGTTAGCAGTTGACAAGCGTTTACACTGTTTTAAATCGATTTACAAATTTGGTAATTTGTCATTTTTATACTGGCAACTCTAATAACATCACTTTTTTCGGTGGAGTCGTTTTAACTTATACCTCAGTTCAACTCTTTCACTTGTAGTACGTTGGCCCAAGTCCTATTTTCATTTGTCCCTACATTTTCCTTTCTACAACAGTCGTTATAAGTTTTAACACGTTCTACGAGTATAATACTAAGCAATGAAGTTTACTTGAGAGAGAAGGCTGAAGAGCTTTCGCCCAGGCGTAATATAAAAAATTACAAAAATAAATAAGGAAAACATTTTATTTGATTTTTTCACACGCACTAAAGCCTTACCAGTAGTATTACGGGAAAAGTATGCTAATGAAAATGTTGAGCAATACTAACAGTGATACATTTACCAATGTAATTATTTTGTCTAGATGGCCATCCATTTGTCTAGATTTTCCTCAAGTTTGTCCGTTTTTTGGGACATCCTGTACAAACTAATGTTCATGACTGTACATTTGTAATATCAAGAGTACGATTTTAGTTCTGATGATTTGTTTTTGTTCACAGCGAAATTAATGACATCAACCTGGGCCTCTTGATCGAGGTGTGGAACAAGGGCGTAATTTGGGACCGGGCGCTCGGGTATCACTACTTGCCTCTCGCTTCAGTGGCCTATAACGAGGTAAGTTGAAGCAGGACCACTGTATGTTTTAAATTCAGGGCTTTATACTTACAGCATTTAAGTAAGGGATTAGTACCTACAATATTTATTTACGATTAAATTTTCATCTCCAGTATGGATTTTATAATTAACCCGTTTAGTGAAGAGTGTGTTATAAAAGCAGCTCGTCATCATCCAATGTGTATTGATTGACAAAACCTATCAAAATGGAAACGAAGTAAGGGGAGCTCTCGAAGTAGCCAATAGAAATATATTCAGTATATCTACGTTACATGTAAAAATACACCTCAATCAAACACAACCCTAATGTCATTGTTTATTGATTGTCGTACATTGATGTCTTCAGACTTTGTTATGTGAGTTGACAATGATTTATAGAAAAGGATGAATAAAATTGCACATTGTCTTGATAATGACAAACATAAATACATTGTTTTTTTACTGTATGAACCTACATTATGTACTACTGGCGTAGTGGAGTGGCGCTGAACAAAGCCACGTTAATTGACGCGCTCTCTGTCGATTTTTTCTCTCTAATTTGCATTTTTCGGTGTTAAAAGGCCCAACGCTTACGTCAAGTACGTTACGCAATAGGCTGATTTTCTTGACAAGCGATATCGAAATAAGAAATCAAGCTTTTGCAAATTACGTTACGTTACGTCAGTTGTCGTGAGATATATTTAATAAATCACATAAAAATAATCAATTAACTAAATATGTACGCATAACAAAACTTAAAAATCTACTTATTCAAAAATGTAACCGCGTCCATGAGGCAAGGAAGCGAGAATGCTGGCTGCGTTTCCGCGTTGGATAGCTGTACTTAGCCTCTGAGCGAGAAACGAGCCAGCTTTTGTGTTTTCCAGAATTGTATTTAATTTAGGGGCTATTTTTATAAAAAGTAATTTGGCGTTAGGTCCCCACGGTCCAAAAGTTTATATCTAACATGTCGTTATTTATATCAAATTAACATTTAATATTTTTAAGGGAAAATGCAATAGAAATGTCAAGTAATAAACGTTATCTACTTTAAAAGAAGGTCCGAAAATTTAATCCGTCGTAATTGTTTAAATGATACTGTGTTCACATCGGATCTTTATCATACGTTAAAAACTCTACAAATTTGTGGTACTTTAGTCAATTAACTTAAAAAAATCTTAGCAATGCATCAAGTTTAAAAAGGCTCCTTTCACTGGAACAGTCTAAAAAAATAACGGATGGTTGACGAATGAATACTAAAATAATAAGGTCTATCTGTATATAATGATACGGTTTGAAAGGGTCAAAGTGGCGTGTGATTGAAAAATGTGAACGTTGCGTGTTTATGGTGACAAGTTTTATACGTTTATTTTGTAAAGGGCTCTAAATACTGACGCATATTCAACTGTTTTATTTAAATATATAAGAGGTACTTATAGTTGGTATAAAGTTTAATAATTCAGCCCTAATTATATGACTTGGCCCTATTTCACCAAACCGACATATGACAGTGACAATTGTCGGCTAAGAATTGTAAACATTCCTAGCATTTCTGTGACAATTGTCAGTATCAGTACAGTTGTGAAACAGAAATATTTTTACAACTCGACATATTTGTAGAATTGTCGGGAATTCTAGACATGAGGTCAGAGCTGTGTCTGTTTTGCGTGACAATTGTAGTGTTTCCGTTGTGCAAACAAGGCCGGCTGTGATAGCGATTTTGACGGGTTCTCATACAGAAGAATAAATAAAGAACGCATAAATATCTTAATTGAAATTGGTTGGTTTGCGTTTAAAGAAAAATACAAAATAAATAAAACCATTGTAAAATATATAATAATAACAAAAAACTTAAAATACGATTTGTGACAATTGTCACGCCTGTCGCGTTGGTGAAATAGGGCCCAGGTGACACATCAAAATGTTGCTTTCTATGTTATCTATTTACATGTGTAAAACTCTCTTAAGAGAATTTTTACTCTGTGTATCATTAAAAAATATTGTAGAACAATCTACTTTCGATAAATCATCTTCGCTGTGTGATTCTCTGAATCGGTAATAGAGTAAGAAATCCAATCGAATACCTGCTTTTCATGAAGCTACATTGAACCTATCATTACGAGCATCGGACATCAATTGCAATGCAAAGGCAATTGATTCAATTACGTCTGAAACATTAATGAGTGCAGCCTACTTTACGAAGTCTACTTAATTGATTGCACATTTGAATGGCAGAAAATCAGATGCGCTACGAAGTACTGGCTAGCTAATTGGTGGAGGTTTTACCTTACATTGACTAATCGCTACTTAGTTGGCTGGTTGGCTGCTCATATTGCAAGTATAAACGCGAAAGTTACTTTGTCCATCTGAATTGTTACTCATTATTAAGCCGCTGAATCCATTAATATGAGTTTAGTATGGAGATGCACTGAGCGTCGGTGGGGCAGTGGCAAGCGGGTTGCCTCTCATGCGGGAGGCACCGGTTCGATCCCACATGCCGCCATGTACTAGTCACTTTTTCTGGGTTATGTACATTAGTTGTTTCACTAACCGATGATCTTACGGTGAGGGAAAACATCGTGAGGAAACCTGCACATTGAGGCGACTGCATGTGTAACCATGATCCAAAACTGGTTAGGTTCCCCTGGTAACAGGGCACGGAGGTCAGACGGCAGTCGCTCCACTGTAATTACCTGATCTGCCACATCCTAGATCATGGTCAGCGGACCCTGAGCCCTCGCGTGCAAGTGCACCACCGAGATAACGCTAGAAGGATGGTGAGTATGGAGGTGCACTGCCTCGCATGTATGACTGCCTCGTGGGTGTAGTTAGATAGGTAGGGTTTTAATTTAATATTTACGTCTACAAAGTTACAGAAAACGGGTAACTTGTTAAGTAACTAGGACATTGTTGAACAGAGGCCCTTAAATAAATTAATTGATACTGGAGATGGATTGACAAAACTAACCGAACATAACTAAAGTGTTTAGCAGATATACCAGAAAACTTTCGAATTAAATGTAGCTTTAAATGAACAACCAAGCTATTTCATGTTTCGGCACGTAATACGTGTAGCTATCGTGTTATGTACAACATTAGGGAAACAACGTTATTCAACTGACAAAAATGTATTCATATTTTTGATGTCGACTGTATTTTATTGGGCGCGTGTAAAACGATATGCTGAATACTGGTGTTGTCTTATTCTGCCAACCTAATTTATGACTGAAATTCGGAAAAAAACGCAATTGAAATTGAGCAGAGGCCCTACTCCTGTTGACGATGTCCGTATTTTCGAGTCTAGCCATCACGCTCGTTCTCGTTGTCATTCGAGTGAAAGGGACGGCTACATTCGAAAATACGGGCGTCGTCAACCGGAGTACGGCCTCAGTACCGCCGAAGGTTAATCAAAGCACATTGCAAAAAAAAAGCTTTAAGCTGTAACTCATAGGATTTTAATGCTAGCACGGTTTGTTTTAAAACAAAGAAGTTAATTTGCTTAATACAGCGCAAAAAGTGTCCTTATTTGAACACAAAACTACGTACAACCATTAAACAACAAACCAACCTTTTCATTTACCTCTGTGTTATCAGCAACCAAATCTTGAAGTTGAAATGGTTCAAAAAAGCTTTTCTTTAGACATCTAACTAGAAATATTAGTATAATAGCATATTTTTAAACGGATACGGATGGAGATATTTTTTGGTGTGCCTAGCTTAGATAAATTATTTGATTAAGGTGCCTACCCGGAGCTCTGAAAGTTAGGGTTTCTATATAAATCTTTTATTCACTTACTTACTCGAACTCGACTCAAGAAGCCGCCACTCTTTTCGATCTTGCGCAATCTCTTTCCAATCGGCTATTTGGAGCTCACGCAATCTCTAATTCAGTTACGTAAAATTATTATGTTTTAATGATAACCACCGCTTGTATAGTTATTTTTTTTATCTTCTTTTTATGCTTTACACAGTAAAACTTATCAGGACAAACGGATTAAAAAACAAAAAACCGGGCAAGTGCGAGTCGGATTCGCGCATTGAGGGTTCGATACAAACAAAGGACTTTTTCTACGATGTAATAACAAATTCGCGGTTTTCGGACATTTTCCTTTAATAGTACCTACTGTTAGACCTTCTTGACAAATTTCATGTTAGAAAAACGGTAATTTAAAAAACTAAAAAACCCGACTGCGTTTCTGTGTAATTGGAAATTAAAAAACCCTAAAACAAGAAAGAGGCCATACCCGGGTTAAATTGGTACCCATATTAAAAATTGTATAGCAGTCGGGACCCATTCTAGTAATGGACACTTAGTGAATTTGGAGTACATACTTACCTCTATATTACATTGCAGATTACTCCACTCTACTGACGAGACGGTTACGACGACTAACATGGCTCCCGACTGCTACAATTTTTAATATGGGTACCAATTTAATCCGGGTATGACCTCTTTCTTGTTTTAGGGTTTTTTCAATTTTCAATTACACAGAAACGCAGTCGGGTTTCTTAGTTTTTTAAATTACCGTTTTTTATTTTATTATTTTCAGTTTTATTATTCAAAACAAAATACCAGACTGCAAAAATTATTATATTTTTGAAATGTTCTCTTTACTGGCTTTCATTTGATAGCCATATTGCTATGCTAAGGAAAAAACAATCCCCCCTCCCCTCTTTATTTACATTCGCGGGCGCCATTTTTAAAATGTATATAGCCTATGTCACTCACACAATTTTGACAAATTCAACGATACCTTAATGTCAAAAACTGTTGAGCCGTTTTGGCTGTAGGGTGTGACAAACAATTATACATACATACATACATACGTACTCTCGAAAAACATAACCCTACTTCCGCAGTCGGGTATAAAATAGGACAAAAATGGCCGTATCTTTTGATTGCGTTGACTTAAAAGCTTGATTTTTGTAAAGCTTAAAGGGACCATGGCCATAAGTATTTAATGTTAATTTCAACTTTATATCTCCACGCTTTCCTGAGAAAAAAGTTCTTGATGGTTAAAAACGAAGCAAGCTATATTATTTACATGCAATTAGCAACAATTCCATCACGCACGTCAGATTACCCCCCTTTGATCTTAGTCCATGTAACAAAAGCTGCTGTCGTAGTTTGAATGAGCTGACGTGCTGCCGACTGTACCTAGGGTAGAGTATAGCCAGGGCTAAGCGTTGATCAATGCAAATATACTGTCTCTCTGGATTTGCATTGGAATTTGTTTTATTGCAATTCTAAAGGTATAAGTTCGTAGCCGACCACACATCGCGGCGTCAAACCACGTGTCGACGCGACACTACTGGTTTCTATGTATTTCTATGAAATACCATTCGTAGCTCGCGACATGAAGCTAGCGACACGTCGTCAAGCGGTAGACCACACTGGCGCTCGATCGCAGATCAGCACTCATACTCCGTGTACAGATTGTACAGACAATCTGTACACGGAGTCATTGGGAATGATTAATAGATTATCTTGTTATAACTGTTTATAACAAGATAATCTATTAACTACAGATTAATCGCACGATGCCTTACTCTATTTGGGTCAAGACCTATGAATGCAGAGGCGTATAGTTAACTCTTAGTTTAAAGAACCTCACAGTTGAGCCTTGCCCAGCTGTGAGACTACCATATAAACCTATATTAACGTCATGTAATCATTACAGCAGGAGTGTGGCGGTCGTTGGATAGAGCTGGAGGCGCAGCTAATGATGCGCGGTGGCGCGGTGGTCGGCACCACCGGGCCCACCGGCCATGCCCTACTCCTGGACTGCAGGTTCGAGCCTCCGTTCGGTAAGTTTATTTCAACTTAATCACTCGGGTATCATGTTTCTAGGCACAATAGATAATCAATTGTAATCTGACCGCGGGTGGTCTTATGATCCTCAAGGGGTAAAGAGCTCACCGAACACTTAACCTATAGAGGAGATGTAATGGCGATTTTTCTCCGAAACTTATCAGTGATTGGTACTGATAAAAAAACTGCCAAGCGATGCATATATTTTTCATCGATATTATGAAATGTGATATTTTTTGGTTTTGATCGTAAATAGCAATCTTTTAAACAGCACTTTCATTTTAGAATAAGTAAATAAATAAGTGAATTTATTTAACTAAATATGTCTTCAACATATACGAACGGAGGCATTCAGTGGCACCGGATTTTAACGGAAATTTTTCTTAAACAAAATTTTATTTATGACATTTTGTCTCTTTGTCCTCGGTGGCTGTGCTCATATCAGTGGAGCAATTTCCACACCTCCATGGACTCTGCCATCACTTTCAACTCTCGACTTTTTCTTTAAACTGCTGCGTATATGCTCTACTTGGCCTTTCTCTTCCTCTTCTTTATTCTATTTTCTTTCTTTTTTTTCTTCTTTTTCATTTATATTCCTTTCTAGTTCGGTAAGTAGTCATAATCATTTTTATTGAGTTTTTTCGGGTTACAGATTACAGACGTAACATAAACCCACATTAGTTCTGTTCAAATCTTCGCCTAAGTGGGTTTTTGTTAATACATGTATACACGCAATCACACAAGAGTAGGTATGGGCAATTTTCTCATTACTCCACTTTCAATATCTTCACCCCTTCGCGCATCCTGTCCCACTTTCCGATAATACTCGTACTTAAGAGTATTGATTAAGTTTTTAATTAAGAAACTGAAGTTTCTTGATGAATACAAGACGTAAGTAAACTACAAGTTGGTAACTTAAGACACATATTAAAACCATAGCACACGTGGAATGCATCATAAAAATGTCTTTTGAAAGAATTCAATAAGACATTAAGTAAAGCTATCTTACAATATTAAGACAATATTTTTTGGCCTGCTTATGTACTCGTGCGTAACTCTTACAAGCTTTTGTACAGTCAGAAGCACGTCAGGTTACTCATATGAACTGCAAAAACAGCGTTTATTACGTAGGAAATAGAGGCGCTCTCAAGGTCAAAGTAGGGTAGTCTGACGTGCACCTTGTGTACATAGTTTTTTCCAGTCACCGTTTTTTACAGTCGGTCATTGTAGTATCAATTTTGGTAAAATAGAAATACAAGAAGTTTTTTTCACGTACTAATAGCGAGATTATTTGTAAATATATTTAGTAGTTTTTTCGATAAAACATACAAAACACAAACCGTCTCAACATAATAAATATTAGTACAAATACTTAATCTACCTTAATTTACCTTTACTTATTTACTTAAACATAAAAAATATCATTTTTATCTATGGTTACATTTTTAAGCGGTAGTCACTATCCTTTAAGTAAAAGCTTTTAAAGTTCTACACGAGGCTTTGATATCAAAGACTGAACAAAATTATACTTGATGTAAGTACTTAAGTAGCTTTTCGTTTAGTACGAATGTTGCGTACCGTTTTTAGGGTTCCGTAGTCCGACAAGGAACCCTTATAAGATCGTTCAATCCGTCCGTCCGTCCGTCCTAGTCTTCTACGTTTATGCGTGGTCCGACACGCACTTGGCCGGTTTTTAAGAGTTTATTTTAGAAGGCTAATGTTTCTCCAAGATAGATAGATAGATAGATAACTCTTTATTGTACACCATAACAGAAAATACAGTAAGTACAGCAAGATTGATTCCACGTACATAAGTTGACATGAGCTACTGATACGATGTTAGGTAAATCGGCGAATTAATTAATTTGTGGTAAGAGTAACCTGAGATACGTTTGACCATGCAGAGGTCAAGTTGTCTGGCTCTTAGTAATGAATGCTGACTGAAGTGCTTTTTAGGTGGACTAATTCAAACAATGAATCATTCACGATTCAGTATTTTGAGAAAAACAATATATATTATTGTGTTTGTAGACAGCGAAACAAGAATATAAATGAAAAAGCGGTGATACAAACCTTTTTAAAAATAGAACTTAATAGAAAAATTCGTATTTTTATATTGTAAAATCATCCTTAACGAATTCCAAAAAATAATTTCAGATTATACAAGCTTTAAAAAAATTATAATTCTGTTTTCATAAACTCTACAGATGGTGATATCCTGTGTGAAGTCTTTGCAGTTTGATATCATTTACTTCTATGTACGTATTCTAATTAGATTTTTTTGGGCTGGGTATACTCTCTTTTTATTTTATGATAGGCCTATTTTGTGCGACGTAACATCCTTTAATATCTACATTTACGCTTGAAAAACTAACAACATAGAATCAGCCAGGTCCGACAGTAATATTTAGTATGCAATTAGCGCGGCTTGGTGTCCCATTGTTACTAAGCGCTACCTACAGATTCCATTTCGCTCAGCGCTCTTCGTAAATAAGCACCCACGTTTGAGCTATTTTACTTCTCCAAACGATTCGAGATTTGAATTTAGATGAACCTGTATTCGTGCTTTTGTCCTCAGAATTCAACAGTATTCTATTATTGTTTGTTTTCCGAGGCCTGATAAATGATTTTCTCTTGTAGCTGTCTGTTTCTTGGAAAATCAGATTATTTTCGTAATTAACAATCATTACCTGTCTATTGTTTTATTTCTGGTCTGAATTGTAAGTATTCAAAGTCTTGAAATGTTTGAATAAATTATTTAAATAAATTGTTTTTCCAATACCACTTAGGCCTTACTGTTGTTAATAATTTATCTGAAACAGTCCTGTTTATTTACATTTTAGGAATTTGATATAATACGCAATGTAATGTAATTTATAATAAAGGATACTTAGGTATCTAATAAATCTACCATAAAGTCAATATTTCATACTTTTCTCAAGACTTCTTTAGGACTCCTGTCCACGCAAAATACGAAACACGCCTGCTTTATTGCAGCATGCAAGCCTTAGTAAATAATAAATTATGTTGCAGTAAACCTTCGAAGTTACAATTAAATTGCGGATCCAAATTACTTACCTATGTTCGAGTAAGAAAATTCTACGCCCCTACAAGAAGTACGGGCCTCGGCAAAAGTAAACACAATTTACGTGTGAACAGTTATCCTCGTTTCGACGTCCTATTTTCTTGAATATGTTGAATCCGAACCATAGATAATGTGAAAGACGTATAGCCGGGTCACTTGGCAAGGGTCTCAAGTGTGTCAGGAGCCGCCATGTCTGCCGACTTGGCCTTGCCAATTTTCAGGGTTCACTAGCCTTAAGAACCCTTAAAGTCTGTAACCATTAGAACGGCCAAAATTGAATCGGCTTTCTTTTTTTTTATTAAGTTCCCGTGCGATTTGTGTGGCATCCAACAAAAAGTAGTAATCGCAGTGTGATTTAAGTCAAAGTAACATTTTATTTAATATTTTCATTCATATTTTAAAAGTGATCCTCTAGTTTTGTTCAAAGTCTTTCAATTTTAATCAATATTTATTTTTTTACTAAAATATGTAGGTATACAAACTATCAATAAAAATTAAGATAAATTATTTAATACAATAGAAAAACAAAAATTATAACAATGGTCCTTGTGGTAAGTTTCCCAATTTTAATTATAACAAAAGTATGGATATGCATATATCTTATATCTTGATTATGATCGCTATCTTCTGACACAATCATAAATTATATTTTTTAGGACCTGCTTACCAGTCAATAATATGCAATCTTTTTTTAAGGTAACTTCTACTAATTAAGCCTTGAATATTGTACAAAACCCTTATACAATATGTCCAGTGTATTGTAGACTATTTCCAATATCCTTGTGTCGCTAGAGGAAATCACAATAACGGCCGATGTTCCGAATCCAAAATGTTTAAATTGCAGTTTTTACGATTGTGGTCTTTTTCAGTTACTTGTGTTACGAACTTGAATGTTGATTTTAGGGGTGCGCAAATCGAAAAAGGAAATGGGACTCTTGAATTTGAATATTTTTGCGTTTATCACCGGATTTTTCCTGTTTGGCAAAGAAAGGATTAGGTACGGCAGACATAAGTCATTTGAGTCACCGAATTTTAAAGGCGGCATGATTCACGTTTGGCATGAGGTTTGGTAGAGATAATATTACATTAATTTTAAAAATAAATTAAACAACTTTTTAAATAGAACTGGTGCTCAACACGCATTAAAGAATATACGCTGTTTAAAATTAATATTTAACTGGTATTAAATTGGCCTACAGTAAATTAGTTAATCACAATACTGTAAGTATACTGTCTAAAATTATGTTAAATCGAATTGTAGTTATTACTAAGTTGCAAATAGGAGACGAGATGTATTTAGGATTATAAAGTTTCTGCGACGCTCACTAAAACTAATTCGTGTCACGTTTCTTATTCAAGTTTATGGTACTCTATCAACATCGATCACTGTTTCTCTCTCAGACAAGTTAATGAGTGTTAACTAATGTTTTCTTGATCCATAATTTTATACAGAGTTTGATGTTTGTGTTATTAATAATTCTGTAAATATTTTGAAATAGTATTATGTATTTTATAGGTCCTGCATACCTATAATATCATGGAAATAATACTAAAAGAATATAAAAAATAATACTGGTACGAGTATCTTGTATTTCAACAAGATAACTTATTTTAGTTCTTATTGGTACGTCTTTGATTTTAGTTGTTATACTGTGACCCCTTTACTAATAATGATTTTGACATTGCTATAAAACTTGATAAGATTACATAATTATATAAGATTACATATATAATATCCATATTTTAACAGAGACTCTTACTAAGTCGGAGAAATACGACCTGAACGTTATTTTCCAAAAAACGGGCACTTTTTTATTTTTCCTTATAACTATTTTTATAACTTAAGCAATTATTTTGTTTTTTTCAAACATTACTTACTAATGTTATAACATTTCCCTCTAAGTTTCATCCGCTACTAAAATGTAACCTATATGAGACGACTATTAAAATGTTTGTCTTCACTATGCCATGTCACATATCTGTCATTACTTTCAAACTGGCAGTCACATAGATTTTCATTCATTCAGGCCTATTGAGTCTGCTGGACATAGGCCTCTCCAAGAAAGTGCCAAGTTTCACGGTCCACGGTCTCATAGATAAACAAGTGTTATAGCAATAAAATCATTATTAGTAAGGGTCCATACAATTTATTTTTGGTTTGAAATCTTGTTTTAATTCACACTTGGTAATACCTAACTCGTGTCAAGATTAATACTCTATTGTAATAACTCGAAACAACATCGTAATGGATACTCAAGTGAAGGAAGCCATGTAAAATATAAGTCTACTCAAGGAAAAGATATTATCAAGGGTAGGAGTTCTTACAACTGAAGTGCTGTAGTATTATTAATTGTTGTTATTTTATTAATTAAACTTAGATTTGCGCCTAAATTGTAAAACATTTATATGTAAAGCCCGTTCTTCTTTGCTTTGAAAACATTGTCATCATCCTCCTAGCGTTATCCCGGTTGTGCTCTCGCACGCGAGAGCCCAGGCCCTCGCTCAAGCACAACTCAACTAGATACATTTCACCAAAAATAAGTCATCATCATCATATCAGCCTATTGCAGTCCACTGCTGGACATAGTAAAAATAAGTACTAACTTGATAATGGTATTATTTGTAATAACGTAAAAGTAGAATATCAGTAATCACATTATGACTAATACATTTGCATTAATAATATTATGGATTAAAATTCTAAGTACTTAGTTAAATATAAATATTTTTAAAACGCAAACATTTTAAAAATGCTTCGCATAAGTTTTTTTCTGGATTAAATTGTAACTACATTTTTTTAGAGGATTAAGTGTGGCGCTGCCATGAGCTTTCATAAAACACTGGTGTGACCCATTTATTTTTACAGGGGTCAGTGGGCCCATCTATTTTCTTGTAACCGTTTCGGACAGCCCAGTATGTTATGTATGGTCATTTATTTCGCAACAACTAGGTATTGGATTCGTGTCAGTTTTAACATCATAGATTTTATTCAAATGGTCCATTTTGTAGATAACCAAGGGTACAAATCAGAGGTTTTACTGTTATTAATTCTGTGGTCCAATCCTATAGATACATTAGATTATTATAAATTTTAAAACTGTCAAGTATGCCGCATTTATCTTCATAAGGGCACCCATTCATCTCGTGGTGATTGTTTTTCGGGCGATATTTATGATCTCTGGATTTAGCATCGGGTTGTTTTCGAGTAGTTCGCAACATGAATGCTTGGCGCCGTCTGGGCGCCGCGGCCAGACTGGGGTCAGATCACGTGATTAGAGCTTATTAATGAATAGGAATTTGGGCACGTGGATAGCTTATGGTAGGGCAAGTAGCGAGATTTTTCTTTTTGCTGCGTTAAGAACATTACATCTCTAGATTACCTATAAAGTAGCTTTGATAGACTGTAGCGCGAGTTGCAGTGCGTTCACTGGCTGTATAACTAAATAAAATAAAATCTATTAATTGCTGTCTTGTATGTTTCAAAAAGTCGAAAATGTTTTATTTCCGTAAGAAGGCACAACGACAACATTAATATTGTGGTTATTATTTATGACAAATAGGCATAATATAACTCAGCTTTAAGACACAATGCTTATCTCTTGCATCATTAATAACCTGACTATAGTTACTCGACCCAACTAAATAGTCCTCCCAAGATAGAAAGTTACTCCTTCACTATCGGATCACCGTTATCGCAGGCACATGAATAGGCTAGCTAGGCAATTTCCATAAATGCGGAAAATTATGCAAATGTTTATAGGAGGAGAGTTTCCCGACCCTAATACAACGCATCTGGGCATGGACGACGGTTTGATGGATTATGCCCTGGGCCGGGCAATTTTTACTGAGTTTGTGATAAATGGACCATTGGCTTTATCGCAATTAACAGCAGTGGCGGCCCTGTGTTTAGGCTATGATTATATGTCTTGGAAACAGGCTTCATAAAGCTATAAATGATTAAGATCGACCGTTAGATTTGAAAGCATTTTTCCATAAAAGATACTCTTTGCATCTCGTATTTATAAGAGTTTTCTTAGAACTAAGGCGGGTTTGTTGCTTGCTACACCGTAGAATAAACGTAAAGACTATTTTACGGGTTGTGTATTTACGGTTTTCTCTTCTTATAAAAGGGAGTTTAAGATTTTGTGCATTCAGGGAGAGGGATTGAGTTTTTGGCACCATTTACTCCAGCATTTTGGACGATGAAAAGTTATTTGAATTTAAATGGGTACTACGTTGTAAATGACTTGACAGATTTCTTACTTCACCAGCACATGTAAAATTTTTAATCAGTCGGTCTAGCATTATTTGACATATTTTGTATGGGACATCTGTCAAATTGAGAGGTTTACCGGTTGTATAAAAATTCGAGTCTTTGTGTTAATTCATTCAAACATGCCTTTTATTTCTTGCTTAATTTCAATATTATTTTATTAAAAAGATTGACCTTCGTAAACATAATGAATGAAGATTCTCAATTTTAACGATATTCTTGCTCATTTTGTTTTGATACTTGGGACAAATTGAGGTTTCAGGGGTCTGAACGTAAACCGCTTAAACCTTCATTGTTATGAAATTATGTTTTCGCCAGACGAAACAATCGGTTTCTGCATTAATATTAGCGTTTTGAATAGAGTAATAAATAATTTGTGAGTAATAATTAATAAATTTTGCCATTACGATTTCGGAATATTATCTTGAGATTATAATAAACTAGGATTAGTGAAGTTGTGATGATAAAATTTAAAATATTTTACCCCACGACTATCGGGTCGCTCAAAGGTGTACCCTAGTCCATTACTCGTATATACAAACTGTCCGGGAGACGACCGCACAAACTTTAGGAGCTAATTTAACACTTAAATTTATCGACAAAAAATAAAAATACATTCGAATTTTATTAGACTAGTAAAAAAAGCATGCTAGTTTTTTTATGTATAAAAAATGGAAAAACTATTTAAATTTTCACCTAAACAGAATTTTGCAATTTTATATTAGTAACTGGTTGAACTGTCATTTTACAATTTAGCTATACACTTGTAGATAAGTAAGTAGTACATATTTAGGTATCCAAACGTACACCCTGTTATCACAACATAAAAATGGCTGCCGTTTGCATAGGATTAGGATTTGATCCTGCATTTATTAAAGCTATATCGCTAAAATTTGGTGTACTATTAGCTCCTAAAGAAATATTGTATATACGTCTTATTGTAAGGCGCATGCTTTAACTCACTTGTAAAATACAAAATTATTTGTATACAAAACTTTAGGTAAGGTAAATAAATCGAATTTGAATACGGTTTTCTTTAAACATCAGTAGTCAGTTACGACGCCAGGTTTAGTGACACTTAAAAGAATTAATTTTATTGGACTGAAACTAAACAACATCATCCAAGCATTACTCTCCGAAAAAGTGAAATAATGACATTTACATAATTCCCGGAACGTATAAGTACATTTTTAGCGCGTCAAAAGAAATAAGGGTGGCAAATTGAAAAACCGTCTCCGCGAATTGGTAGCTAAGTTAAAGTAATTTTACCTCGGGTCCTTGTACAGAATGATGAAGAGGCGAGAAAAAGAGACTACCTTTCGGGACCTAGGTAAATGTATTTTATCCATCCATCCATTTGTCAAACGTTTATCACGTTTTGATAGAAGGACACAGTTCATCATAATCTTGAACAAAGTAACGTATTTATTTAATATTGCAATAATACGGGAATCATCTCATATTCAATCATATTCAAAGAAACTACCCGCGAGCCCGCGCCTTGGCGGTCGTGTTCTACTAGGGCTCTGCAAAATATATTTGTTTACTGAAGAGGAAACTGTTTTTTCCACCTAAGTTATATATATTTGTGGAGCTGATATCACGCTCTATTGATGTGCGTTGAAAGTTCTTCTGGTGCTCGATATTGTGAAGTGCAATTTATCAAAAACGTCCTCATTTGTGTGGTGGATACAGGTAGATAATTTAAATGGTGTGGGTAATCTTAAAAGTGTAACCGTAGTTTGTTTACTTACACACAAAACCACATATAAAAAGGTCAAGGACTACTTTTTTGTCACAAGCTTTATGGCGTAAATGAATGCAAAATTTCACATCAATAATCACCAATACAACTGGCGCGATCGTCGTCTCATCGGTATGAATATAAACTGAGAACTCTGTGAAGTGGTGTTCGATCCCGGTGCGGCACAATTATTTATTTTTTGTATTTCCGTTGGATGTTATTTTATTTTTGCTGTGTTTTATTATATAATTTATTTTCTGTTTTTCTATTTGACAATTTTGTTTTTAGTTTTTATGGCTTTTATACAATTTGACGTTTTAATTGTAATCGTAGATTAATTGTCTTTACTATTTATCAAATGATGTATTTAAGCTGAGTTTTACTAAATAATTTATTTTGAATGTTTTATTTTTATTTTTTGACAATTTGCTTTTTAGGACTTTTACACTTTGACCACTGTATTAGATTTTATTTCAGATTTTATAAAGTTTGAATACATACTTAACTTTGTCTTTATTATTTAATGATAATTTCTGATTTATGTTTGTATAAATGTAATAATATGGTTTAACTTATTTTTGTGTCGTTTAACACATTATTAAAACATGCACTACCCATAAACGTATAACAATTTGTATTTTAATAATTTGTAATTTTTACTGCATACCTACTTTCGTTTGTGTTTTATTTTTGTGTTTGTTTTTGTAAAATTTTATGATATTTTTAATTTCGTGCTATGTACATTTTAAATGAGTTTTGATTTTAATCTATTGAATCAATTTTTAAAACACAATGTCAACGGCTGGATATATTTTTCTTTATTAATAAAACTTTTTTTTTGTTGTTTGTTATGGATTCATCTTTAGTACCGTACCCGCAGTGCTCTGGTACTTTTAAGCCACGAGGCCTTAAAATTCACCAAGGTCATAAGAATAAAAATGTAGGACAGTTAACCTCTTTGACAGTAGCACCACAAACGCAGTCTGACCAATCTGCTTCGTCACAGTTTAGTTTAGATAATATCATCTCCTTAAGAAATTCTAATCCAGTGCTACGTCATATTCCTAAAGGGGCACGTAACTTGGCGGCGGGGTCACTATGCAAATTTATTGATGAATGTATCAAATCAAACGGAACTGAAGAATGGGTCAGGTTGCTATCATTTTCTTATGTGGCTTTGAAAATGCCCGAAAGGGGGGGCACGGGTAATTTGACTCAGAAAGTTAAAGATAATATTAGTAATTTTTGTGAGGGTTCGATTGGTTTTTCAGGTTTGGATGTACCTGATCAAAGTTCAAATTCTAATATTAAAAATTGAGTCAAAGGTATATGAGGGTGATCTCAGGGGAGCTGTCCGATTGCTTGTTTCTGAAGATTCCATTGCACGACCGGGTCCTGAAACAGTAAACTTTGCGATCCAAGCATCCTTTACCATCTCGCTCTCTTATATTCCCTCCGCCTCCAGATCGCACATATTCACCCCTTACCTGCATTGAGGAGGATGTCTCACGTGCTCTTGGTTCCTTTTATAATGGTTCCGCAGCGGGTTTGGATGGGATTCGACCTGGTCATCTGAAAGAACTGACCTCTAGTTCAGCAGGGGAAAATGGTCCTCGGTTAATGGAGTGTCTAACCAAGCTTTGCAATTTCCTTTTAAGTGGACAACTTAATAAGGAAATTTTTCCGTATTTATATGGAGCTTCTCTATGCGCTTTATCAAAGAAGCATGGTGGAGTAAGGCCGATAGCGGTTGGTAGCACTTTTAGGCGTTTAACAGCTAAAATAGCTTGTTATGCCGTGAGAGAATACATTGCTAAACACTTACAGCCGCATCAGTTGGGGTTTGGAACTCGTCTGGGTTGCGAAGGGGCAATTCACGCGACGCGGTCGTTTGTAATGGAAGCTAATAATGCCGATTGTGTAATTATAAAATTGATATAAAAAATGCGTTTAATACCTTGGAGAAGGATGTGTTACTTAATGAGATCAAAAATAAGACTCCTTCGCTTTATCCTTTTCTTGACCAAGTATACGGTTCCAGTTCAAATTTGTTTTATAAAACCTCATTGTGTCCCAGGTAGGTGTCCAACAGGGTGACCCACTTGGTCCACTTCTTTTTAGCCTCGCTATTAACAAGGCTATAGCCGATATAAAGTATCCATTGAATGTGTGGTACCTTGACGACGGAACGGTTGGAGGTAAACCGGATACAGTGAAAGAAGATTTACTCACTCTGATGCCTCGTCTCAGAGACTTGGGTTTGGAAGTTTCTTAACCATCCTTCCGGGGCTGAGGTTTCTTTCGCAGGCCAATTTCTATCTTTTGGGTTCCCCTATTTTTTCCGAGGGAATTGCAGAGGCTATTGAAAAACAAAAAAGTCATCTTAATTTTGTTTATGAGCGCCTTAAATTTCTAAATCAGCACGTTGCAATGGTCCTCCTACGAATGTGTCTTGGTGCTCCGAAATTTATATATTTATTGAGAACGTCTCCGGTTTGGTTGTTTCCGGATGATATATCCACTTTTGATGAGTGTCTTAGATCTGTCGTTTCGGGTATAATTAATGTCTCTCTAAATGATGTTCAGTGGAGCCAAGCTGCGTTGCCGATTGGTTATGGGGGTTTGGGTGTGCGTCGCGTTGGTGACCTTGGGCTTCCTGCCTTCTTGTCGTCGGGGCATGCAGTAGCTGACCTGGTCGCTAAAATACTCTCAAAGGAGATGAGCAAAGTTGTTGTGCCTTCTCTCTCGGACGCCTTCGATGCTTTTTCGGCCTTGCATCCAGGGGTTGGTATGCCCGATTGTCCTTGGGTGCAGCGTTCTTGGGATGATATTGGAGCGAAATGTGTCACAGGTCATCTTCTGGCAGGTGCTACAGGAGCAGACTTGGCAAGGCTGCGAGCGGTTTTACGGCCGGAATCAGGGGCGTGGTTGCAGGCTCTGCCTTCACCTCATTTCGGCACTTTATTAGATGATGACTCTTTGCGGGTGGCTGTTGCCTTTCGCTTGGGCTGCAATGTATGCGAACCTTATATATGCATATGCGGCTCTCGGGTGGAGGCTGATGGGCACCATGCATTGAGTTGCCGACGATGTGAGGGTAGATTTCCTCGTCATCCGCTCTCAATGACATCATACGGAGAGCACTGGTGTCTGCAAATATCCCTTGTGTACTTGAACCACCTGGCCTTAGTCGTACAGATGGAAAAAGACCAGATGGCCTAACTTTAGTACCTTGGGAAAAGGGTAGATGTCTTTTGTGGGACGCGACGTGTGTTAGCACATTTGCGGCCTGCCATTTGGGACGGACCACATTGGCGCCTGGGGCGGCAGCCGAGACAGCAGCGCTTAAAAAACACTCAAAGTACAGTGCCTTAGAGACCAACTACCATTTTGTCCCCTTTGCTGTCGAGACGGCAGGCTGTTGGGGGTCTGAAGCAAAGAGTTTTGTTGCGGAGGTAGGCCGTCGTTTGTGGGTGAAAACCAATGATCCTTGCTCAGGGTCATACCTAATTCAGAAAATAGCTTTGGCCATTCAGCGGGGTAACGCAGTGAGTGTCATGGGCACTTTTCCTCCAGAGTTGACATTGTGTTGATTTATTAATGTATTTAAATAAATTGTCATTGTATTTTTATTATTTTTAGTCATAATTATAATAAATAAATAATAATACATATTCAATTAATCATAATTTAATTGATATCATAAATAGACTTACGTATACTATACATACGGTCTTAAGTAAGTACCTTTACAATTAAAAATAAAGTAAAAATATGTTTACTTATATTAACAATATTCAAAAGCCTCAGCGTTGCTAAAAGGAATGGTGCCATAAAGGTTGGAAGCATTGCCACCCTGGATAGCAATGTTAATCCTTTGCGTAAGGTAGCTAGGTGTCCTAGCTGAGGCATTTTGATAACCATTAGAATCAGTTAGCAGTTTTGCACTGATATTCGAAAAAGTGTAAGTAAGTTTTAGACCTTATGCTTGACTTTTAATGAAATTATGTTTGCAAAAAAAATTGTCCGTGAAAAAGTTTCGTAAATTGATTGTATCCGGTGCCAAAAACGGAGAAGGTGCTTACTTCTTAAGGATCCAGTTCACCAAGAAAAGTTCAATTTTAAAACAACAGTTATAATTTGTCATACCTTAGTTGTCCTTTCGCTACATTGACGCACCCGAATCCATGTACCACAGGTCGGGGTCCATTCCATAGGAAGATGCGGATAAAAGCTGTGATAAAACCTTAATATGTAATTATCATCAGTTTGTTTAAACTTACGGTGTTCTTTGGTGCAAGCCTAACCTGAAGCGTTTTTCTGTTTTTCTTTAGCAAAGACCACTGAACTCCTTCCTCGTTATTACAAAAACTTAGCACCGGGTTTAAGACAGGACTAAGCTATTAGCTAGTCAAGTAGAAAAGCGTTTCTCTATTAGGTTAGGTCACGAATGTGTCATTCTTTCCTCTGTTGTAGACTAATATTTAGACCTATTTTAAACCTGGTCTTTTTTTGTAATAACCGCTTGAGTTTTTGCAAAAGCTTCGTTTTATTAAAATCGGCACTAATCGCGATCCCTGAGCTTGAATTGACTTGACTTTATTTTATACATATATTATATATAGATATGAATACCTACGAAACAAACACGTCCAAATAAAGTTATATACCTATATCTCTCGCAGCTTTGTAAAGCTGTTCATATTTTATCGAAGGTCCCACATGCACGTTTTTTACCCTAAGAAAAGGGTAAAGTACGTCCAAAGGAAGGCGAATAGACAGGAGCCTCCGTGTCTTGTCTCCGCTTCCCGCCGATACCTCTCAGAAGGGAAATAGGGACGTTAAGGGGTGGCAAGGACACGAGTAATTGAATTCATATAATACATTAGTTTATCTGAGTAAGTTACTTTGAAATGTATTATCAAATAGCAAAGTTGGATATTCGGATGTGATTAGGATTTGTTTAAGTTACAAAAAAGAGAATGAGTAATTCGTATCAAAGACTTACTTAACAGCTGTATATAATTGCCCATGTTTTGTTTGCTTATTTTTACCACCAGATATGTAGCAAAAAGATAAATATATTTTATGATAAAAGTTGTCTTCAAGTAACCAATCTGTTAATCAGTGACTAAAATTAAGATGTGCCAGACTTTGTACCAACCCTAGTAAACATTTGTAACACTTCGTAAGCTCTAAGGTAATAAAGAAGTCTAAGGCAATAGTGTGCCTGTGCAATTGAATGTTATTTAATCATGTCAGTAGGCAAGTATAGTCAATATGAAACCCAAAAAAAACTTTGTATCTGTTCACAAGTCGTTGCACAGTGAAGTTGCGAAGAGCCACTAGACTAATGTAAAGAACACTAATTATTTTATTTTTACGACTCCTAGGAATCTTACTGTAATACAAGTGTCACAGGCTGTATTGTATATTAGTACTATTCATTATTTAGACAAGTAAATGATATAATCAAAAGCCTATTGAGGTATTCTTGTAATATCGCTTCTTTATCACTGTATTTGTTTTGGCTTTATTATCTTGTTTTGGTAGAACCATTTCAACATAAAATCATCTTTGAAACGGAAAGGAACAGAACGGGTATTACCAGAGTTCCTTTCTTATATTAAATGGTCATCTGAATAAAAAAATACTTTTGTCGTATATAAAATACAACCATTGAATGATTTTAGGTTCACTGTTGTTACTCAATAATAAATTTGTTTTTACTGCCAAAGCCATTCATGGTTATTAAAATAAATAAATATAACCATGATAATGTAACAACAACCATGATATACATGTAGCACAACATGGCATAAAAATACAACAATTTTGAGAATCAGAGGCTATATATTTAACACTATGCAGTTTCTACGGTCTGTTTTTATATCAAATTGTTTACCGAAGCGTGATGTAGAGCCTTTGATGTTAATATAGGTCGTTTATATACAGACAGACAGAATATTATGCTTAGTTATTTTGTTGGGGATACATTATCGGTCTATATCTGTATCCGCACCTATGAACCAGTGAATTATTGGTGAACCAACATACTGAATCTAATGCGAGTGGCCAAACCGCATGGCTTAGACACACGTTTGTTGTTCTAAAGTGTTCTATAGTACCTAGTACCTGTTCTACATATATAGTACCTAGTTTGGTACAACTTGCCTCTTAGTTAACCTCCAAGTGTGGCCTCAAAAAGGCATAAATTAATCTTTGAAATTGTTAGAAGATATGCAGTAGTGTACCTAAACTCAAGAAATGCGATGAAATACGATTTACACAGTTACGCCAAGACAGATAATCTTCACATACGCTTTATATTAGTAAAGTATACGCCTAATGTCAACACACTTTGAGAACAGAAGTTTGGGTATATTTTGCGGCAAATTCGATGGTTTATTCAAAAGGCGGCGATCGCCACTCAGGATTCAAGTCATGATTCCGACTGAAAATAGCTTTGGGGGTAAGTTCGCTTATTGTGAACCTTGAGGCAATTAAAATATTCATAAAAGGCAAAAAAAGAATTATCCCAATAGCAGTAAAACCCACGATTTTATGTTTTTTTGCAAGCGTCTGAATTACTGTTAACTTCTTTTATTTACGAGTATGTCTACAAGCAGAGTTTATAAAATGTAAAAGTAGATCATTTCATCTATCTTAATCTGTATTATGGATTATCTTAAAAAGAAACCGTTTCTTAATCTCAGTGACTGAATATTTATCTGAATCTGAACAGCTAAAGACAAAATCTTTATCTTATCTAAGGTCAGCACATTCTTCAAAGGTTGGAATAAAGTCATACTTATAAAGAATTTAAAAAAGCGATTATTCAGAGGATCAAGTAGACTGTTTATATTGATATAATTTATTAAAAGTACGAATCAAATCGAAATTCATAAGTAAGATCACATATGTAACTGATATCTACACTAATATTATAAAGAGGAAAGATTTGATTGTTTGTTTGTATTGAATAGGCTCCGAAACTACTAGACCGATTCAAATAAAATTTGGTACAGAGTTAGTTTGAGACCCTGGGAAGGACATAGCACATTATCACATTGTTGCGATATGTATTGTTGCATTTGCACCTAAGTCATGGATGTTTATATGTATTTAAGTATTTCTATCCGTTATCCTAGTCACCATAGCACAAGCTCACGCTTAGTAATTGGTGTGTTTGTTGAAAAAGAAAAAATAGTTTAATTAAAAAAAAAACAATTCACCCCCTGGTGATTTATATCACCAGGGGGTGAAATGGGGGTTAAAAGTTTTTATGGAAAATCCGACTTTTGACGTAGAGGAAGACGCGAGGAAATGCTATATAAAACAATCCGGTAACTAAAACATGATTTGGTACAGAGATTGATGCCAAATAAATCGATTGTATTATACTAACTCTATTGCTGCAAACTGCACTAGTTTAAAAGATCTAAGCGAAGAGACAGCGGGAGCGACTTTATTTTATACTATGTAAAGATGAAAATGCGTGCTATTTAACGGGCCATTTGTTTAAACCTTAATGTTTCACTTTTTAAGTTTAATTAAATAAAGTATTATTTTACTTACAGTTTAGTAATTGTTCAAAGTTCAAATACAACGAACTATAAATATATATAAAATTGTGCGTACCGAAGGTATCAGGCTACCGGTATCCTCTCAGAATTATTAATAAGACTCCCTGAACTACCCTATAGTATAGTCTCGCCCAGAAAGCAGGTATTAACTCAATCCTGATAAAGGTTGACACCTGTGTACATCCCACAGGACGTTCGTATCGTGTATATCATTATAATGACGTCAGACGTATCGTGTTGACAACCTTTAAGTTTAGATAATTAAGGGTGCGTCTCCTAAATCACGACAGCACATAAATTGTGAGTACGCATGGTATCGTCCTGCCTTATAAATGTAATAGGTGGAAATAATAGATATGAAAATGTTTACTTGCTTTGTTGAGTACTCAGACTCGGCTCGGCAAATGTTTATTTCACATTAGGTACTCAAGTGACATCTCAGTTGAGTTAATGATGTTCCTTAAATAAGGTAAACGACGTTATAAAATAACATATCTTATAGCTTAAATAAAGGTACCCTATAATGAAAGCAAATGCACTTATAAAAAACCTTTATTTAAGACAAATGTACATACAACTCGTACAAGTAGTTGAAAGTGTTATTTTCTTAAATTATTACCTGTGGCGAGTGTCATGTTTTATTTACACATAAGAAAATACAAAAATATCCTCAAAGAGCTTAGATGCATAAAAATTGCATCGAACAGATTTCAAATGAATGATAAATAATTCATATTTTTGCACTACCTATTTCAAGAGTATTGAAGCCTTCTGAAAGCATCGCCCTAAGCAATCTTGCTCGTTTTTCGGCCACTTCTTTTGGTATCTAGCGCCATTAGCTCTGTTAGGAGGTAATGGCATTAATTTACAGGTTATTTACTTCCTTATTGCTTGTTAACTGGCGGATTGGAAGCTTGAACCCTATTTTGCTGGTATCCCCGGAGGCTGGAATCAGGTCGAGGGTTTATTAACTAGAAAGATACGATGGGTCACACTCCAGTTCATTTATCACGCGAGAAAATGTGCTGGATTACAGTTTAAAAAAGTGCCCATTCCCCATGTGTGGTTTTGCGGTCTGGCGGGCTCAGTTGATTAAAAAAAGTTCTTACGCTCAGCAGGGATAGTACGAATTTATGTTATGTGTCAGAAGCTTAGATGATATACGCACTACATTGTCGAAAATTACATGTAAACAAGTTCCATTACGGGATAACAACAAATGATAATTTATAACATTTAAGTTTAAGCGACGATGATCATCATCATTCGCTTGCCCTGTTCCCATTATATTTGGGGTCGGCGTAGTATGTTTTTATCTTCCATACAATCCTAGCACTCGTCATTGACTCATCCACTCCTTTCACAATCATATCATGCTTTATACAGTCCATCCATCTCTTTCTAGGTTGGCCTCTTCCCTTCCATCCACTAACATTCATACTCATCACTTTTTTTGTCACATGATTCTCCTCTCTTCTCATCACGTGTCCATACCAAGATAAACGGTTTCCCGTCATCTTTTCTGTCACAGGCGCCACTTGCAAACTTCTCCTTATATATTCATTTCTTACTTTGTCCATTCTTGTCACTCCACACATCCATCGCAACATTCTCATCTCCGCTACATGCAGTCGTTTTTCATCCATCTTCTTAACGGCCCAGCATTCCGATCCGTACAACAAGGCAGGTCTTATGATGGTCTTGTAAATTTTGCCCTTCAATCTTAAGGGCATCCGTGGATCGCATGTTGTTGCTGTGACCTGCCTCCATTTCATCCAACCTGCGTTGATTCGATGTTTAATGTCCCTGTCAATATCGCCGTCATTTTGCACGATAGACCCGAGGTACAGAAAGTCGGAACAGACTGGTAAGGGCATTCCTGCAAGGGTTATAGGTAAAGGACTGGAGAGACCGCCAAAGTCACAGAACAGATACTCGGTTTTGGTTCTGCTGACTTAAAGGCCAACGTTCTCCAGTCTTTGTCGCCATTCCTCCAGTCTGCTCTGGACCTCAAGAGAGTCTTCGGCAACGAGCACAATGTCGTCGGCAAACAACATGCACCAAGGGGCCTCTTTCTGTATGTCCAATGTCAGGGCATCCAATATCATAAGAAAGAGGTAGGGGCTTAGCGCTGATCCTTGATGCAAGCCTACAGCCACATTGAAACTCGTGGTCGTGCCGACAGCGGACCGGACTTGGGTACTGCATCTGTGGTACATTGCCTTGATCAAACGCAGGTATTTTCCAGGCACTCCTTTCATCTTAAGAGCCCACCACAGGACCTCACGAGGTATTCGGTCATGGGCCTTTTCGAGGTCAACAAACACCATGTGTAGGTTTTTATGCGCACTTCTGTGTTTTTACACATTTGGCGAATGGAGAATATGGCATCCGTTGTTCCTCGACCATGCATAAAACCAAATTGGTTCTGTGAAATGACGCTCTCCTCTCTCACTCGTCTCTCAATTACTTTTTCCTACAGTTTCATACTATGTGACATTAGCTTTATTCCCCGATAGTTGTTGCACTCCTGCACGTCTCCTTTATTTTTCAAGATTGGTAACAATAGGCTGTTGCACCAATCATCGGGTATTTTTTCCTCATGCAACAACTTATTGAAGAATAAAGCCAACCACTTCCATCCATCTACTCTTAGCAACTTCCATACTTCGACTGGTATGCCATCAGGCCCCACTGCTTTCCCTCTCTTCATACTATTAACTGCCATTTCCACTTCGTCTACACTCACTTCTCTTACTAATCCAACGTTGGTAGAGACGTTCGGCAGTATGCCGTTCCAGTTATTTTCTTCATTCATCAGCTTTTCAAAGTAGTCCTTCCATCGCTCTTTTATTTCATTATCACCCGAGAGAACCTGTCCTGTTTCATCCTTTACGCATTTCATATGTATAATATCTCTAGCTTTCCTTTCTCTAGCCTTAGCAATACGGTAAAGTTGTTTTTGACCTGTAGGGTCTAGTGCACGGTAAAGTCCATCTTGCGCTCTCGCCCTTGTTATTGCAACGGCTTTTTTGGCTTTTTTCTTTCATTCTACATATTCGTTCTTCTTTTCTGTTTTTAGAATTTCATCTCCATCTGCTACTCTTTGCCATTCCTTAAATTTAATTTTCTTTTCTTTTAACACAACTTGCATTTCGTTTGACCACCACCATGTATCTCTCTCTATTACCCCTTTTCCTTTCGTCTCGCCTAATATGTCTATTGCCGCTTTTTTAATGCATTCTGCCATTTCTCTCCAACATTCATTTACACACCGTTCTTCCATATCTGCCATTTCTTCAATTTTTTTAAGAATTCGGATTCTAAATTCATTTGCACTTTCTTCCTTGTCCAGCATATGCCATTTAATTCTAGGTGGGACTCGCTCCTTGTTTTTATTTAGTCTTATCTTGTACTTCATTTCCATTATAAGAAGTCTATGCTGTGAGACTAAGTCTTCCCCAGGTATCACTTTACAATCTTTGACGCGGTTGAGGCTATTGCGTCTGACGAGAAAATAGTCGATCTGCGTCTTATGTTGGCCACTTTTGTAAGTGATTAAATGGCCATCCTTTTTTTGAAACCACGTATTGGATACCACCAGGTCAAACGCGCAAGCGAATTGTAAGAGCGTCTCACCTTCTGTGTTTCTATCTCCGAATCCCTGACCACCATGTACCCTCTCATAACTCCCATTCGTTTTTCCCACATGTCCATTAAAATCACCTCCGATATAGATCTCTTCGTGTGCCGGAATAGCAGTAATCACTGAGTCCAAGTCCTCCCAAAATTTCTCTTTTACACTGTCGTCACAACCAACCTGTGGTGCATAAGCAAGTTTAAGCGACGATGCATACGCATAATTGAATATAGGGTCCCCAAATTGTTGTCCCTTTGACAAAATTATTTTGATTTGAAAATGTTCCGTGGCTGTAAATTTCATACAATATCTACAATATAAGTTTAAATAAGAAACCAAAAATTCGCATACAGGCAGGATTTGAACCTACGGCCTTTGGCCTGCCTGTGTGTGAATTATCGGTTTCTTATTTAAACTTATATAAATAAGAAAGAACACCGTGAGTGTTAAAAAATATTAAAAACTAATATCTACACTTACAGGTCAGAATTATACTACAATGAATAAATTTCTGCTTGTGTCATGACACGCACTTGTCAGGCTATTTTCTTAATCGCGGCATCATATTCACCAGATCATTTTGACAATTCTAAGAAACAATATGTCTGAATATTCATTATTATCTTTGTACTTCTATGATTCGTCGTAAAATAAGACAAAACAGTCACATATTGCGTGTCAAACGTGTTTCTATCTTGGTCGCGTATCACAAAGCCTACCGCGGCGCGGGTGAGCCGCAGTCACTCAATAATTAACGGGTTTCAACGTAACACAATGATATACCTATAATACTTAGCAGCAAAGTAGCAATATAACAACATTACAAGTTAGAACTGGCCTAAAACTTTTTAAGCGGTACAACTTCGCGTTACCTTACTTCAGATTGGGTACTTGGGGACAACAACTTTGAGTTAAAATATACAGTGATTTTAAGATAAGAATTGGCTAAGATAATTGGTGGACATGTCTACATAGGCCATTGTCGTTGTCATGTCGTTGTTAATTATAAATAAAAAAGTTTACATGGACAACATATGTTTTAGGTTTTGCTCCCTAAATGCTCAAAAAGGGATAATTTTATTCTTGCTAATATTGACGAAACATCTCTTGTTATGAAAGTACTTTTGTGTATTTTGATGTTAAATTAAGGTAGCAAAACTGAAACTTTTTGTAGAATTATTTTTTCCGTAAAATATTTTTAGATAGCAAGTCTATGTGTAGGTTTTTTGTTATGATCAGAGGTCGGAATTAGGTAGAGTTATTCATGTACGTACACTGATTTCATACAGCGAAAGAATAAAGTGGATATGCCTCAAATCCCGATTTTAATTTTAAAGAGCAATAAAAATCCCGTGATTTTTTTAATTAAAAAAATACTTTTTCACAATTTACAATACTGCACGCGCGACGTTGCCAAACTTACATCAATGACATCGAATGTCTGAAGTTGCAAATTTCCAATACGCGCGATATTGCCACAGTTGTAGTTCGCACAACATAGCTTGTGAGAACATAATAATACAAAAGCGGAAATGCGGAGCACTCCCCGCTTAACGGAATGTACCAGATTTTGTCTCTTTCTACCGCATTCAACACAGCTCATTCGCTTACCTCGTTCGTCGAATGCGCTCACTCGTGTTTAGTGTCTTATCTCTGTTTTTATTATTATTTACTTGTAATATTGTTGGCCACACGGGATTGTCCATTAGAAATCCCGGGAAGGTCCACATTAATATCGCAAGTACATAAGTAACTCTACCTAATTCCGACCTCTGGTTATGATGTACGGTGTATTATTCTTCAGTTTTATCTAAACATACATAGTATATGAAAGTTGTTGAATCCAAAAATATTATGACACTATAATTGTAAATCGTATGCTTTATAGTTTCAGTGTAAAAGTTTGATCTGTTTTATACTCTTTGGGACTTGTGAGATTGGATCAATTGAACGCTGTCAAAAGATTTTCCTTACATGTGATATCTGGATTTCAAAGTTATGCTATCTTTAAAAAGACACTAAAATAATATAAGTAAAACATAGTTCCTATTTTAATGGCTTTTATTTTAAGGTGGGATGTAGGTATACTTGATTTCAGCAATAATTAGGTTTGAAATTAGTTAAAGTAAGTATGCATATTTTACAGCGGCACTTAACACCACATATTTTCCGCCAATAACAGCTTTGTGTTTGAAATGTAACTTCTATAAACTAAGTATATGACTTTAGCTAATAGCAGTCATTAAAAAGTAAGCTCAATAAAGGTGACGTGGTTTCACACAATGCAAAGTCAAGTTAAAAATTTTTTTTACTTATCCCCGCTTTCCCGACTAACCAGTATGACCTCGATCTCTGTTAGTTGTTAAAGCGTTTATTTATTTTATTTATTTCTTTATTTATTTCTTTATTAAGGAAACAAACAGCTGTCTTATAGTACATTTAAAAAGGTAACAAATTAGCTTATACACTAGCATTTAAAGTTTCCAATGCTAACTTTTACAATAAGTGCCAATAAGAAGACATAATATGCGAAAAGTAAGGCAACATGCAACATTTTTTTTTACATACATACATGAAAACTTTTACAAAAAAGAGGGTTCACTAATTATATATAACGAAATTTGTTTGTATTTATGCAGATCTTAAAAGGCGACGAAAACTTGTTAATCGCTCATGAAAAATATCTATATGACTATAAGATGCATTGTATTTGCTTGTGGCTCTTATTATAAAACTATTTTTACGGTAATTAGTCCTACAAACAGGTATGTCGAGGGTGCTTTTCTGTCGAGTTCGATACTTTTTACAGTTAAAGGCTAGTCTGCTTAATAAATAGATTTCAACGTTTATTGCTTTAGGGTCTGATGTTAGTTCGCATGGGTCAGGTTAATGTGGTTGTATGCCTTATGACGAAACGGGGGCATCTTTTGAGTCTTCAGTTGACCCGTCTAATTATACTTTTTTAAAAGCAGTGTTACGGAGACTCCGTCGTATAGGTATTGTGCAGACGTAGAAATGCATCGTTTTTCCTGATCTCTTAAAATGTTTGCACCTTTATACCATGAGCCGTGACGTATTTCCGAGACCTTTAAATTTGCAACTGTTTGTCAACCTGCAGTTATAAGCAAGTAAGTGTTTTAAATTAGACATGCACTTTTATTTGATGTATTTACGATTGCATGGAGCCGTGATCACAGTTAGACTGGCCAATGTTGTCTTAACGTCAACGGACGCGTCATAATTATATTAGAGCAAACTTTTTTTATTCGCAAAATATATTGACCTAGGTGCAAATGTGGAATTTCTCATAAAAACTTCCTCCCCCCTTTTCACCCCCTTAAAGGTGGAATTTTCAGACATTAATCACTTTTAATTTTTAAATACATAGATATGGCACTTAAATGGATTGGATGGATAGGTTGTAAAAACTAAACTACTTTTATGATTATCACTACGCAAATATGCTACGGACTACGGTGCGGCGTGAGGTTCGTAGCATTTCACACTTTCGTAGCTACGAGGGCTACGACTCGCCGCGTAGCAAATCCCGCACGTACACTGCATATTGTTTTATTATTTGTATTTGTGCTATTTGTATGTAATGTTGATTTATATCTTTAAAATTCAGTGTGTACTATGCCTGAAATTTTAATATTTAGCTATTATTTATTAAACATTGTTGTTATTTGTTAAATTTAATTCATTCATAATTTTACTTCTTATTATGTATTTATAAGTGGCATGTTTTTTTCATTCGTGTAAATATATATCTATTGATTAAATGCATGGCCGTCTCCCCATGCAATGTTTGCCCCAAAAGTTAAAAGTCTATGCGTCACAAGTCACAATCAAACTTGAATTTCTCGCTTTGTTTTTGTAACATCTATGAGAAAAGATAACAATTGTGGCTGTAACCAGTAGGGTTTTAAAAGTTGTAACTGAAGACTTTTTGCCGTTGTAGTAAGAATTAGAAATTCTTACTTTCTTTTTTATTTACTACCATGCCCCGTTAGATATGGATTTACTATTTTTACCCGACTGCGGAAGGAGGGTTATATAAGTCAGTTTTGTTGCTTTTTCGGTTTTTCTGAACAAGTGATGAACCTTTAGTGTGACCTCAATGTTTTAAAATAAGAAAAAGATAAGAGTATGTGGATAGGATCTAACAACAAAATATAAATTCAATGGACACTTAATATTTATTTATCTAGGTATTGCTATGTTTGATAATAAGCATGTTAAATTATTTAAAGACATCTTTAAGCCTTTTTTCAAATGTTGTACTAATAATATCTGTGGACACGACAGGATATTTGCGTGCTAGTACAAACATTAATAAAAGCCAACAGGACCCGTGTTAAGCTTCCAGATTCCTTCTATTTTTCCGAACATCTATGAAGCCGGTTGCAGACCGAAAACTAAGCTACGCCAAGGCTAAACTAAGCTATGCCAAGCAAGCTAGGCTAAGCTAAGCTAGAAATAAATAGTGTGCAAACCAACAGCTAAGCAAAAGCTCAGTCAGCACTGGCGAAGTATGTGCAAAGAGTGTGCGGTGTAGCGGGAGGGACTTAGCTTAGCTCGTGTAGCTGCGCATCGGTATACACAACTAACTTAGCTTCGCATATTTTAGTTAGCTCACATAGCTTAGTTCGCATAGTTTGCGGTCTGCACACAAGTATGGAAAACTGCGTCAGCTATGCGAGCTAAGCTAAACTAACGTAGCTTAGCTCTTGGTCTACAACACGTATGATAGTGCATAACTTTCCGTTTGTGTAGATACGAGTATACTGAGTTATCAGAGGTTAATAGCCGCATACGTGCGTAAAGCCAAATGCCAAATAAAACACGGCAAATATAAGGCTTTTCGATTCCAATGTAACGATTTTCGTGGCAAACATTACAACGGATATTTGCCAAGGTCCGTTTTACGGTCAATCACTTCCATTTTACCACCCTTCGGCATCTTATTGAAAGTTCGTTAGCCCGTCGTTCGTTCTGCCTTTAGTCAATTTATACATATTACCTCACCTATTTGTTTTAAGTATTTTTATAATATACCGTATTAGATAGATATATTTTATTTATGCTGTTTAAATTTCTTTGCATTTATCAAGATATGGTAGATGACAGTTCAAAATTTATCAATTGTGAATTTCACTAAAACTGAATATAGTTCGTATTATTTATACTGAACAACTAGCGGGACCCCGCGAATTTGTCTGCGGAAAATTCTGATTTCTTGACAAAATTTTCTTTCCTTATTTCACCCCCTTTAATTGTTTTTGAAGTTTTTTTATGTTATTCTGTTTTTAAGGTTGGGACAAATTTAATAAAACAATAACCCTGAACATCGTTTTATCCGTTCTTAAGTTATAAAATTATGTTACTGTTTTGTAAGAAGAAAGTTACATAACTATAACTGAAATAAGCAAACATAATTATGTTTGCTGTTGCCGACTGCAAAAATTATATAATTTTTGAAATGGTTTTTTTACTGGCTTTCATTTGATACCCATATTTCTATGTTAACCAAAAAATTAATCCCCCCTCCCCTTTTGTGTCCATTTGTGGGCGCTATTTTTAAATGTATATAGCCTATGTCACTACCACAATTTTGACACCTCATATGTCAAAAACTGTCCAGCCGTTTGAGCTGTAGGGTATTCTTAACACTCTCGAACTACATAACCACCCTTCCGCAGTCGGGTAGCAAATAAAATGTTATTCTTACCACAGAATAAACAATAGCACAAGAAATATTTATTACTAGTGGTTCCCCGCGACTTCGCCCGCAAGAGTTGGATTTTTCATATAAACTTTCATCCCCCATTTAACCCCCTTAATGTTTTTATATCGCGACAAAATGTAGCCTATGTCCTTTCCTAGGTTCGAACTGTCTCCATACCAAATTTCATCTCTAACGGTGCAGTGGTTTAAGCGACAAGAGGTAACAGACAGAATTGAAATGAAATGAAATGAAATTGTTTTATTTGCTTTGAAAAGGGTGCACAGAAGATATAATAAAACGATCGCCTATTCAGCCATTAACAAATAGCATGCAAATATAAATTAGGGTAAACAAGTACATACTTAAAAATACCACAATGAAGATTTTATAACATAATATTACATTGATAACCTGAAAATTGATGTTCGATTTATATGAATGAGTTAGGTATAGAAGTATCTTTGTTGTTAAGGAATTCTTGCAAGGAATAGAACGAACGAACTACAAGCCACTTCTGTAATTGATTTTTAAATTGGTTAGTCGGAAGTATTTTTATAGTGTGTGGAATCTTATTATAAATTTCTACACACATGCAATAACATTTTTTTTCCATGCGAGCACTTTGGGATAAAGTCCAGGACCAATCTATTGAGTGATTCTCCGAGGGCCGTTTTTTGGCGGTCACACGTTCATAATTTCTCACCCATTCAATAAACAGCTTTGGAATTTACTTTAAATGATTCTCTGTTTATTAATCTACACAGACATAGTTTTAAATATAAAATAGGGCTTAAAGATATTTTTTAAACAATATTTTACCGCCAAAAACGGGAGCAAAACAGGTGTTCTCCGCGCGTCCCAACGACCTCGCGCTCAGTTCAACCATTAATATCTTTATTGTCTGTTGTGTTATGTACACATACTATATGTCAAAAAATTGTGAATGAGTCAAGATTGATCATTAAAAAAACTAGTATTGATATGGTTTAAACAGAAAGTGTTAGAAAATATTTTGTCTCGGTCACACGATTGTGGTAGATTCGTGAACGCGACATAAAAAGGTCCATAGCTTCAAAGAGCCTCAACTTTTAGACACGCTTAATGGCCCTACGGAAACTTGAGTTTCATTACAGCATCATTGGAGGACCAATTTCTTTCTTATCGCTATGATACAGAAAATATAGGCACACAAATTCATCAACTTTTTTCTGGCAACCTTTTGAAGAAACCCTTCATGGTTAAATATTAAAGACAATAGAATGATTTAGATGTAAGTGTTGAATATTCAGTAGAAACCCTTTTTCAATTTCTTCGTCCGCTTTTTAGTTTTTATATTTGTCAAGAAACAACTAGTAAATTTTTGAAAATGTAAAATTTTCGTAACTTTTGTGGCATGGTTTTCGTGGACATTTGACCACGAAGGTTATCTTTCACTTCACGTAAGGTTACTAAGGTCTATTTATTGCAGTCTTAATTTACTTCTCTATTAGTCTGTAAATGTTTTTAAATAACCATGTTAATTTTTTCTCCCAAAATTATTAACAAACGATAGTTTCAGTAGGTATAAGCATGACTTTTTCTTATATTTAACTATTTTAGTCAAACATGGTTGATATGTCTTGATTGAACCCTAATGTTCTACTAAATAAATGGTTGACTTATCAATTTATCGACGTCAATAAGGAAAGTTCTACATAGAATTCATATACGAACAACTTGATAAAACACTGCCCTTGATTGAATGTATGCACATGTGGAATAAAAATGATTTGGCATAACCAATACATCACACGGAAACTATGATCTACAGTTTTAGACGACAGGAGTACGTTTACTTGGAACAAGTTACTTTTTCGGCAGATTTACTTTGACTGGATAGGATCCGAAAAACTACTCGAGGTCTTTTATTATTTAAAATTTTGGGCCAAGTATCCAGCCCGCCAGACTCGACCAGTGATTGGTCTGTTGTGGCAGCCTTTTTGATTATAGCTCACTACTTATACCTGTTGAATCCAGGAATTGCCAGGTTTTTCGGGAAGTGAGTTCTGTTATCTCCGGGAGCATTATATGCTGCCCTAAAGGGATACTTCTTTTGCTTCTAAGCGGTCCGCACGAGCAGAGTATGTGCACAGCCGTTTCTTCTGCTGAGTAGCAGAAACGGGTTACCACAGAAACGGATCATTGCGTCTTTGGTCAACTTCATGGTTGTCATGTGTTTGTTGAGTTTGCAGTGATCCGTCAGTATTCTGGTCACAGCACATGTTTTGTATCTTTTGAGCTTTAGCAGTTCTTCAGATACTTTGTTATTATACCCTTGTATGAGCGCTTTGTGGGTCGACGGCTCCTTCTCTGGCAAGCTCGTCTGCTACTTCCTTACTGAACATGTTAGAATGCCCTGGCGCCCATGTAAGTTTTACTTTATTGGAGTTACCCAGGGCATTCAGGTTTCTGTTGTATGTTTGAACTCAAAGAATTCTAGAGCCAGCAGTGCTGCTTGACTATCCAAGTTGATGTAGATGTGTTGGTTACGAAGCCTCCTTTCCAAATTTATCTCCGCGCATTTGTTAATTGCAAAGACTTCGGCTTGGAAGACAGAGGACTCCGTGAGCTCCTTGAGCTTGGGCCTCTCTTCGTATACCCCACACCTTACATCAGATCCTTTCTCGGATCCATCTGTATACCAGACGTGACTTCCTTCTTTGAAGATCATTTGGCCCTCTAGCCATTTGTCCCTTGACGGAATGTTTTCTGAATACATCTTATGGAAATTGTATTCTGTGTGCATGTCGTCGCTGGGCATTCTAAAGGGTATGTATTTAGGGACTGCTTCCTTAAGTTTTGTTAGTGTCTGAGAAGTCCATCTGGTATTTGTGTGGGTGCATATTCTGTATATACACTGCTTGGCTTCCTTTTGTACCTGCATAAGTAGTGGTATAAGGTCTAGCAGTGCATTCACCGCTGCCCTTGGTGTTGTTTGCAGAGGTGCTCGCGAGGGCATTATGACCCAAATACTTCAGTGCTTGAAAACAAACGCCTCCAACTAATCTGAAACATGGTCTCTTACTATGGGTGTCATAAAAAGTTTAAGGACGAACAACGAGCTATATTCAGTGTCTGTCCACTGGATTGAATTGAAGAGGTACGAAGACAAACTAAGGTTACAGTAAGAAATATAGCCCTGTAGAACAATAAGCTCAAGTGGCAATGGTTAGGGCACAGTACAGAAAGGTTCTTGATTAGATACCATTTGGCCAAGATCGTAGCATTAGGCGTCCACCAGCAAGATTGACAGGCGACCCGCACTGGATACAGGCCGCTTGTAACCGGTCACGTTGGAAGTCTTTGAGGTAGGCATATGTTTACCAGTGGACGTCCTGCGTCAGATTATGTCGTTGATATGCATGTGTGCAAAAGCATTTAGTACATAAGCTAACAACAATAAATCTTACTTCGTCGTCAAAACGGAACAATTTAAAGGTTAAGAGATTTAATTATTAATGCTTTTTATGCTCTGTACTATAAAAAGCTATTAATTGTCGTAAAAGCAAATATACTTTAAATTATTTAGGTTTTATTTAAAATATTTTTTATGTAATAAAACAGAACTTCGCTGTGAAAAATACGTTTTGTAACTTTCGTGGAGTCATAAATAACTTTAGTGGGTACCAAAATTTCAAAATGAGATATCGGAATAAATAACAAACCGATTTGTTTGATTCCAACAGAATTCAATATAATTTTAGGCCTTCTTTAGTAAAGTATTTTTCTATTTTCAAAAAAACTTAAACTAAAAATCGCCACGAAGGTGACGTGGAGAATGCTTTCTGGAGAATCACTCTATTGCAATTCCTGGTACTTCGTGGATACAAATCTTTGGCCTGGATAAAATGATTATGGTTCTGTTTAGTAAATTTAGCAATCTCAAATATATAAAGACACTGTAATATCAAAATTCGTAATTATTTAAATAGCGGCTTACAAGATTCGCCCGGCGCCATGCCGCAGAGTGCCCTAATGCATAACACTGGTTTAGACTAAGGATGTGGAACGTTGTGATGATTCATCAGCTGTTCTTTGTTTACATGCGAATTTGAATCTTTAACGCTCGTGGATATTACCTAATTATTCACTGGATTCACTGCTTTTAAGAGTCACACACTAAGTCTTAGTTTTGTTTCTTTTGTCCTTGAGTTATGTTCACATCATCTTATATAAATGGTCACTTCTAGGGCAGTATTTATAATCACTTGTAGTAGGTGGACTATAAGCACTTACAGTTTTATAGATGGTAAAGTTTTTTCGTAAATAACGTTTGTGGCACTTATTTGAACACAGCACAACTGATTTTTCTTCATTTCACTCTTAATGAAGTCAATAAACTATTTTTAATAAATAAAATAATACGGAGCCGATGCGAATAGTGCGACACTAGCGCCACCTCCCCAGACAGACGCACTTTCGCATTTATAATATTAGTATGGATATGTAGTTATCCTTTACCCAGTATACTAGATCAGCCCTGTTAGACATTAGACAGGACGCAACCAACTCCGTAATCCACTTCGCGAGATAAAATGATTACCTACAGAAAATCCAGCTTTATTTCCGTTCGAGTTAAGTTTATTGCGTTTGGCATGGCTACTCTAAGTAATCTACGGCATTCTTACATGCTCAATATATTGGTCATGTTCAATATATTATAACAAGTTTAATACAAAAATACATGGTCATAATTTGGAACTTAATCTAAATAATGCAGTAACTTATTACATCAGAGCATGCGGCAAATCCTGTAGTTCTGATTTTTTGCAGACTTGTCTATGATGTTGGCCCAATCCTCGGTGACCTCGAGCGCCGAATGCAACTTGGTCAAAAATCTAAAAAACGTATTTTTTTCTGATTTATGTGATTATGATCTTAAAGGTTTAGAATTATTATTCTAACCCTAAAGGACTAAGTAGTTTTTCATAGTACCTTCTCAAAACGTATTTAAAGTAGACTAAATTTGCTACGAAATGAGTTTGGAATCGTCTCTGTAGACCCAATATTCCCCAGTCCCCAAATCATTGCTTAGTTAGACCTCTAGCATCAAAATTTGTGGAAGTCTCATACAAACCTCCATCCCCTAGTTTAAGGAGTTGCAGGGTAAAAGTTCCAAGCTTTAGATTTGTTTTCTTGTTTGTGTAATGATTTTAGCTTACATATCAAATTTTAACTTTTTAGGGCTTCAGGAAATCGTTTTTTTAGATATTAATAAAATGTTTGCTATAATAGCTATGTAAGTTGTATGTAGTACACATTGTAGTATTGTAGTTTACCATTAATGTTATATCTTGAGAATTTCGATAGTATACAAGGGGTTAGAAAGTATCAGAATAAAAATCCATTAAAAACAAAGATTTTGGCGATCTGAAAATATCGCGGTTTTTACAGCCCTAAAACACTTGTTTTTGATAGTACCTTCACGACGTTTAAAGTAGACTAGCTACAATAAGTGACAAGAATTGTCTCTGTAGACCAAATTATTCCCAGGCCTCAAATCATTTTTTAGGTCTCTAGCATCAAAGTCACACTCAAACTTCGATACCCTAGTCTAAAGAGTTGCAGGATGCACGCAATGAAGTGCCTGATTATTTTTTTATTTTTTCCAAACTCTATAAATCAAAGGTGCTCCATTTATTAAAGTGTTTTCGCAAACGTGCTTCTCACAGTTTGTCAAAGCTACAACCTAGTTCAGAAGGCCTTGTATGATTAATTTACTAGCTCGAGTTAGCGTAGCTAACATGGCGAGCTTGTCACGCGACTCAGGCCTAGTTATTTTTACAACTGAACTCACTTTTGATCACGGGGAAATATTGATGAAATATAAATATAACTTATGGTTAGTTTCGTAACGGGTTAAGGCTATAAATCAGGCAAGCAAATTAGGGAAGCATTGTGATTGGGTTCTGTGCTGCATAATTATCGATCATGCTAAAGGTTGCTAGATTTTGGACATTTATTGCTTGTGTGCTGCGTCAATGGGACCCTGTTACGTCCGTCTGTTTGAAAGGATAGGTAGAGAATTGTCTCAGATTTATGTATAACCCAATCTCCGATTCGCTTAAGACCATGATCCAGGATGTGGCAGATCAGGTAATTACAGTGGAGCGCCTGCCATCTGACATGAAAACTGACCAGTTTCATGATGTTTTCCTTTACCGTAAGAGCATTGGTAAGTAAAACAACTAATGTACATAACTCTCATTGGTACGGCACGTGGGATCGAACCTCCTACATGAGAGGCAACCCGTTAGCCACTGCGCTGCGCCACTAACGTTCTATGTATGTATAACCCTATCAACAAACAAAAATAACGGCCACACGCGTTTCGGGAATTTCAGGCGAACATATAGTTTTGACTTTAGTGCATAGATGGCGTTCATCGGGTTTAAATCGCGATTACATTGTGTTTTATCAGAACGATAAGATTAGATGGGTACTTTTCCGGGTGCTTCAGCACAAATCATTTCTTGACATAAGATTTGAAGTTTTTACAAGCGCACTTAATATGCATCCTCTCTATGCGTAGTGCGTTAACATATTCCTTCTTAGCGTAAGGCCACGCTCAGATTTTTAACCACGGCAAATAGTGAATGTGAAACGATGTTGATGACTGTCTGTTAAGTGTTATTGTAATTAAGTGTAATTTAAGGCCAATATCTATTTATAATTTCGGATTTCTAATATTAGTAGTGACAGTGAGCCGAATAATAAATTATTTTTGAATTTGTGACCACTCTCCAGATACCTAAATAAAGTCTTGAGAGACAGCCAATGGAGTCATCCAATAAGGGTTTCTTTCTTACTTTTGCCTTTCATAAAAAATATTAAAGTGTAAAAGGAAAACTACTATCATGCATATGTATCTTTCTTTCCCTGTCATCAAACTATTGCATGTACCTAATTCCACCTGTGATGATAATTTTATTTGTAGTGTGCAAAAAAGAGTGCAAACGCCAAAAAACCGTGCTGCAGGAATTTGGCGATGTTCAGACTCGCATTTGTTTTGTTAAATAAATATATAAGTGAATAGGTACATTTTGGATTCCTTAAAAATTTGGCGAAGTGCGTGTCGGGATCGGGACACGACCAATTGTAGGATTTCGTAGTTCTGCCACTCAAAACCTTATAGTTAGTTAAATTGCAAAGTTAATAATGTAGTTAGTCTCCAATAAAGCTAATGATTTTCCGTTTATCCAGCTACATTTTTAAGTTGATCAAATGTGACTCTTATCTACTACTACTTTAAAGCCGATTGTTTTCTTTCACACACCCTAAAGTAGCCGTTTTGCTGGTGGGGACATTTGATACTAACAAGCTCTATATTTCGCAAACGGAATCAAGAATTGGTTTACAGTTTTTAAAAGAAGAAATAAAAATGTTAATTCTTACTTTCCCTTAATTCATGTGTTTTTGTGTGCGAGTCTGATTCATAGAACAGAAATATTTATGGTCCTAGTTTCTTGCTGTTAGGTATTTAATTTCAAACAGTCAATGTGTCTGGAAATGACGTCAACGAGGCATCCAATACCACTCTTTATATGCAAATTGCGGCCTGCACCTTGTACGTTCTTTGTTGAAAAATGCTTGCGTGCGGTACGCGGGGAAAAGAGGCTATTTGCTTTACCCGCGAATATGAGCTATTTATCACTTTTATCAGCTAATGTTACTCTGTCATCGTATTTTAAAGATTCATGACTAAGATTTTTTAATTAAAATCTGTAAATTAAAACAAAAACAAACAATGTAAATTAAGGCAATTAAAACTTATGCCGTGCAATCCAACAGTTAATTATATTTGACCTCGAAAACTATTTTGCTTGTTTATTTTAATCTAATTTAGTACAGAAAAATATAATAATATGTTGCAAGGAGGATTTGACAGAGGCGGCCTAAGCCAATCTCCAGTGTTCGATACTAAGTATTATTAAATCTTTTTTATTCCGAAAGCCATATATTTTTCGACATTATGTCATAATGCTTTAAAAGACACGAGTCGTATTTTTGTACAGTCGGCAGCACGTCAGGTTACTCATTTGAACTACGAAAACAGCTTTTATTACGGAGGGAATAGAGGCGTTCTCATGGTCAACATGGGGTAGACTGATGTGCGGCCGTGTGTACGTAGGTAGCTATTGTAATTGTAGCATACTACTTACATAGCAAAAATAAAAATTATCCACTGAATTAGATGGATAATATCGCCGGGTCTGCCATTGGTTAAAATTCAGCGAACGTTTTCAATTCAACCACGTAGAAAACTGCCGTAGCATCGCAAATACTTATTATGCATAGAGGCACGTAAGCACGTTATTTTTTACCAATTAATTTATCCCGCAAGCGGTTCAGAAGTTAATAAACGAACTACGTTTTGTTAGCCCTATTCTCTATAATAAATTTAATATCGCAAATTGGGTCGGAAGAGAACCTATTATGGGAGGTAGACCAATGACTGAGCTGCCTGCCTTTAGCAACATAACGCAAATTTCTTTGAAGAAAATGTTAGCTCATTTCATTGGATGGTTGGACCGCGAAAAATAGGCTAATGTACGTGTTGAATACATCAATTAGTACCAATATAGTACATACTTAAATTACTTACTAATCTACTCTTTTCATTGCCGAAATATTGTAATGGAAGTTTCGAATACAAATGGGTTCATGATTTTTGTAAAAATGAGTTTTTTTGGGCCGCATTAAGGTTACGTCGTTACGGTAAAGATATTTTTTAGAAATTGCGAATTTTCTTAGCCCCTGTGTTTGTATATCTTATTCCATTTTATTTATTTATTTATTCAAGAAAACACATACAGAGTATATGAAGAACATTCAGTATTTAAAAAAAAAACTATTAATTATAGATTGCAATCCAAAAGTGTTACTAGCGTGTTAGAAAGATAACTTATTTTCACATATTTGTCCGAGCGAAAGACGTTAGAGAAGCGAGAAATGCTAGATGTCAGCGGGGATTCCCTATGGCAATGCCAGTCGCGAACAATTTGTGTTCCTCGCCCACGGAGGCACTCTGGCGTGACACAGGAGGGTCGCACACGAACTTGTCGAACTATAACTAACAACAAGATGGACCACCACAGCCATCAGTGGCTGTCGCATGCCACGTCCTTTGGTCAGTCAGCACAGTCGAAGGTGGTCGGTGGGCCGCTACAAATCATTTGAATCTCATATGATTCGAGTCTCATCTCTATCGATATCCTTAGACAGATGTTTTGTCAAAATGGCGAGTGGTGAGTGGTCACCTCCAGTGGCGTGTCACGGACACTTAGTCGCGAGTGGACGCCACTCACTACACGTGTGCGGCGACTCCATACAAAATGTATAGAAATATTGTAAGCAGCTTGTCGCTAGCTACCTAGTCCAAGCTAGCCACCGGTGGCTGTGGTTGGTGGCCTGTCGCGGAGCTTTAAAGAAGATCAAAAACCTTTAATAAATTACCCACTTAAATAACTGTCAAATTAATATTCTCTTATCTTACTTATCCACAGATGCAGAAGGCACGGGCGGTGCCGACCTGCAGCGCAAGCTGGACCTGCTTAATGGCGCGCTTGACGCCGAGCGGGCGGAGCAAGCGCGCCGGCAGATGCAGTACATAGCTCATTGTGAGTGTCAACTTGTCATATATAATATTTACTTATTTATACTTTAGGAGTGCAAGCGCTCCTGCAGACCTACCTGCATTACTAGATTTACAAAATTGACTGCAATAGTACGACAGTAATTTTAAAATTGCAATTTCTAGATACTCGTATACTACGAAAGTTAAAGTTTTGAAATAAAAGACTGATAATTTATCACCTTTCGGAACAGCTCGTGTTTATCCCACTAATATTATAAATGCAAAAGTTTGTGAGTGTGTGAGTGTGTATGTTTGTTGCTTCTTCACGCAAAAACTAATGAACGGATATGGACGAAATTTGGCACAAAGATATTTGAAAGTAAAAAAAAAACAAAATAGGATAATAATAAGAAAACGAATAAGAGTCCTATTTCTTTTCTGAAGCCGTTTTGGCAGTGAACGCATCTTTTTGGAGATTTTTTAGACGAAGCTTATTAAGATTTTTTTTAAATTTTATTAAAAAAAAATTTTGCTAAAACTTTTTATTTCAAAAATCTCCTGCGTCTTTTAAAACTAATTGCAATCTTTAAAAGTTACTAAGTACTTTTTTTGTAGGCCAGTAAAGTTTTAAAACTGACGTCAGTTTTAAAGCTTTTTTGAAAGCCGATGGCTTACAAGTTAGCCTGTTGAGCTTTCGCGTACTGTGTGCAAAATCATTGGGATAAAATAAACTGGCTGGTAGCAACTGAATGCGCATAGCCGAATATAAAGGTGCTCTTACACGGGCAATTTTTTCGATAATAATTGCTCAGCAACTGTATTGGATCAATCTGGAGCAATCTGGAGCAATTGCTATAAAATGCAGCAATTGTTTCGGGAATACTGCTTTTAATTAAATAATATATTCCTCAATGTCGCGAATATGAATTGCTGAATAAGCAATCGGTTTGGAAATGTTTATTCAATTTTCTCACTACGTATACGTCTCATTTTCGAGAGAGAAACTGTTTGAAGTTGCTCCATATTGCATGGTATATTGTGGCCATATCAGCCGGTTTCTACATGTTGTTATCTCCCTGAATAGCTTGATATTGTGTGACGTCGTCATTGACCATTTATTGACGGGAATTGAGCAATTTTAGTTGCCAGTGTAAGCGCACCTTCGCAACACTATTAGTAACGCGCCTTGGGAGAGACATTTTATACCTAAAGCAGCGAATTGCTATTCGTTTTTCAGCGGGGTACTCAGAGGACTCTGACTACACGTCGGACCTGAACTACCCGGTGGGCCAGCATGCCAACTGCAGCGCCTCGCAGTTCAGGAACGCAGCGCACCAGATGCACACTCCACAGGTATTTTTTAAAACATTGGACAACTTCCCACTACTTAGCTTTGATCTCAAAGAAAGTTGCTAAAGCACTTGTGTTATGTAAATCATAAACAACGTTGGTACCACCACTCAGACTCGAGACAGTAAAAAAATTGAAAATATTGTTTTCTATATTGACCCGATCGAGGATCGAATCAGAGGATTCAGAGATGGCGACACGATGAAAATTTGTATGCGAGCTGTAAAATGTTTTGAGTATTTGACTTGAAATGCAACTTGAGGTGTATAAAGGGAAGACGGAGTAAGTAATAGTTGAGATAAATGTAATTTTTGGCGCATCGAACTAGATGCTGGAAGTTAGTAAAGTATTGTTTAATATAATATTTGTATGTTTTTCGTGAATTGAGGTTTAACCTGTAACTAAAAATATTCATAATGTAAATAATTTGTAAGTCCTAATTACTTTGATAAATCTGTTTATATGCTCTTGAACGAACACCGTTGGTCAAAGTTCGTACATAATTTCCTGTTCCAAGAGAGTTCATGTTACCAAATAAGTACACTTTGTGGTGCTTAGCCAAATGCAAGTAATTCCACAATTCTCATAGTGTTTCTGCGAAATTGTAAGCTATTGACTTTATAATGTTAGGTTTAAAGATAGGTACATTGTGGGTGGCTTAAAGGTACATTACGATTAAAGGTACAGAGTGAATAGGCTGTTACTATTTAGACATGACCCATCTTCGGCCGCATCGTCACTTAACATCGAGAAGAACATGATAGAGAAATGGTGTGTCAGCATTTTGTTCCTTATTTCGAACAATATAAATTATACTCAGACGCTGTAAAACTAGACTTTAAAATATTTTCTCTATCTTTTACAGAGATCACTGGAAGTTTCTCGAGAGAATTCGTACGAGAGAGACGAGTACCATATACACGGTGACACGGACCCTTTGTATTATAATAGTCAGCCGAGAACAAATAGGTAAGGCTGTTACTAGTATACAGTTAATAAAAGTACTATCTTTTAACTTGCTTCTGTTTCTTATCCTTATGGGGTGCCATCTTCAAATTGAAGTTTGGTGGTCAGCACGTAGAAACCGATGCGGTCTTGAGCCGCTCTTTTTTGCTGGTTAATAAAAACGAAGTTTGGTCCAGTCTTTGATGTCATCTATCCATTTTCTTCTGGGTCGGCCTGGTGATCTCTTGTCAGGAATCTTGCCTTCTGTTCTATAAAGCATTTTCTTTTTAAGATCAATGTAATGGAGCGGAAAGACATACTTCTTATTAAATTCTACAATTTTTTACTAAAACAATATGTAGTCATCATTATTATCCGTATGATGTCCACTGGCCAACATAGGCCTCCTCCACGGTTTATCACAACGACTGGTTGTAAGCCGTCGGCATCCAGTGTGATCCTGCGATCTTTACAAGGTCGTGGGTCCATCATGCCAGTAAAAGTCCAACGCTGCGTCCAATATGTAGTAGAAATACAAAATTTCACATGCAATAATATGATGTAATGTTTCAGGATAGAGACTTGGTCACAGTTGCATGCGCAGGCGAGTGTCGAGTCTGCCATATCGTGGCGGACCGCCGCCGACTGGCAGTCCGCAGGTGGGTTTCAATTAAATTTTGAGGTATGCTGAAATTACCATATCCTGATATTAAAAGTTAATAACTCCATCTATCTTTATTACCTTTTCTTAAAAAAACAAAAGGTAGCAAACGCATGTTCGGACTTTTGATTTGTAACCAAGATTTATGAAATTTGGTGCAAAAGTAAAGAAATGTGAAAGTATCTGGAATGATCCCGCATTCTTCGCTGGGTTCTTTATGGCATTTCCGTTCCTATGATAGTCAAAGTACTTGTACTTGTGAGTGACAGCTTTTAGTTAAGTTTGCTATCATTAAAATAACTTTGTTATTTTACTTTATTTCAGAGGACCAGCGGCGACCAAGTCTCGAGCGGCAGAATACTTTGTATGATGACGGATTAGGCTATGGGTTTGATGCCTACACCACTAGCACGCACATTAGGTAAGTTGAAAGGGGTGATAATGAGATATGAAACTGAGGGACGGGCAAGAGACCGAAAAAGAGTGTGAAGTAGGGGACCAAAGGAATGGAAATTATTAGCAGCTGCAACGGATAGTAGGTCAATCTATCTATGCGAGTTAAAGAACAGAATTATAAGAAAGAAGAGCAAGAGGTATGACTTAAAAGGGAATGAAAAAAGAGATAGAAAACAAGAAGAAACTAAGAAATAGTTAGTAAGTAAGAATTGAAAGCTCAGTTAATAAGAGCATTCGCCCGGATAGCGAAGAGTCGTGTCCCACCGGATGACACAGTCGATCAGTTTTTGTTAGCGAAATTTCATTTAATTTCATAATAACTTGCAGACAGAAACTCTAAAACACGCGTTTTCCCAAACATAAAACTAGTCTAGATCGATTTTTTACCCTCGACAACCCCCGCATCCAAATTTCAACGCAATCGTTAGAGCTGCTTCCGAGAACACAAATAAATATTTATAAATAAATATACAAGAATTGCTCGAAATCTATACATAAAATAAAATACATAAAACTGTAAAACCGATGCGTCTGTACATTGAGTATTTTTACCAAAAACTAATTGAGGGTGATGTTAAAATAGTAACAGAATAGGAATCTACAACTTTTAATTTTTTTGTCTGTTTGTCTGTTTGTACACGCTAATCTCCGAAACTACTAAACGGATTTGAATGAAACTTTTTTTATTGTGTAGCTATTAAGTCTGGGCAAATACTAGGCTATAACTTATGTTTAATATCGAAGTACCTGACGTGGAACTTTAGCAGTACACTTAAACTAAGAGAGATATAAAAGCAGCGCCTTAGGAAAAGTTAGTAAGTGTGATGAGCATTTTCTATTGACGTACACAAATTGAAAGTCTGGAGCAACTGATATGGAACCCTAGCATCTCAGCTCAACTATAAGAGATATGAATAGAGTGCCTTAGGGGACATTGTTCAGCGTGATAAGCATTTTCTATTGACGTACACAAATTGAAGGTCTTGAGCAACTAATATAGAACCCTAGCAGCTCAGCTCAACTATAAGAAATATAAATAGAGGGCCTTAAGGAACATTGTTCAGCGTAATGAGCACTTTCTATTGACGTACACAAATTGAAGGTCTGGAGTAACTGACATAGAACCCTAGCAGTTCGGCTCTACTATAAGAGATATAAATAGAGCGCCTTAGGGAACATTGTTCAGCGTGATGAGCATTTTCTTATGACGCACACAAATTGAAGGTCTGGACCAACTGATCTAGAACCCTAGCAGCTCAGCTCAACTATAGAGATATGATTAAAGCGTTTAAAACAACATTGTTCAGCGCGATGAGCATTTTCTATTTACCTACACAAATTGAAGGTCTGGAGCAACTGATATAGAACCCTAGCAGCTCAGCTCAACTATAAGATATGAATAGAGCGCCGTTGGAAACATTGTTCAGCGTGATGAGCATTTTCTATTGACTTACACAAATTGAAGGTTTGGAGAAATTATTATGCTAAATTACTTCAGACTGATTGTCAAACTCGAAAGGTAATCCTACTGTCTCCAAGTTACGATCTGGTGACGGAAACCTGGAGAAATCTAGAGAATCCTTCAGATTTTATAGGCATGTTTAGCATGTATTGCTGTAGCAAATTAGCAATAATTTAGGTATTTAAGGTTTACATTTCGGAGTCAAAATTTGATGGTGCTAACCTTAACGCTAAGTAGTTTGTGGATACTTTCACCACAGACAGTTTGTCGAAATTTTGTTAAATTACTTTATTATTAATGAAAGATCTAAGTGAATTGGCCCTATTTTTTATACTACTTATCACTAACTAACGGAAATTGAACTACGAGTGTAAGAATAGTCTTACTTACTTTACGTTATAAGAGAAAGGGTATCTCGTATCCCACTGCAGGGCAAAGGCCTCCCCTTTGCCCTGCAGTGGGATACGAGAGGATTCTAATTATAATAATAACTTTCCGATAGTAGTGACTTACAAACTGACCTTTGAGTAGGCTAGGGACACAATAAACAAATGCTAAACCGCATTCATCTATTGCGGTATGGTTTAAGTCTGACTTTTTTCTGAACACTAATACTAAAGTTACCTATATTTTTTACAATCGAATAAAACTGCCTTCAATGAAGTAAAGTAAAAAGTTTTAAAAAATCCTTTACACTTTTACTAAAAAAGATATACGACAAAATTTAGTTTTAGAGTCGGTGTCACTTCCATGCGAAATTTTCTTACCAGAGGAGGATGGCGAGGTGAGTAACCTTTCAAAAAATTGACCTTGATTTTTCATTCCTCTTTTCTCCTTACGACATGGTAGACTAAGAGATCATGATAGCTTGATGGTGACGAGTATAAAATATTTTGTATCATCGAGTCCACGCGTACGAAGTCGCGGGCAACAGCTAGTAATAATATAAAAATATAGATTGCCTGGTGCGTTTTTGAAAATAATTCTACTTTTTACAGGGACCACACACATTTAGCACAGCAGGCTAGCTACGAGGAGTACTATGATTCCACGAGCTACCCGTACCAGACGTCGTACGTCGGTGACGACTCGCGGCAGTGGGACAGTGGGGGACAGTACTTCTTCGACGATGGCTGCGGGCTCACACCTACCGAGTACGAGAACATCGTCAACAAACGCCGCTCGTCGGTCGTGCAGCTGCCGCAGATACCGACTAAGCAGGTCAGTCATCGCCACAAATGGATTGAACGAATTCAACTGGATATCGCAATGCAGAAGTAACACTAAGGCCTACTTGCGCAGGTTCTGTTTTTTTTTAAATTTAATAGGCAGACATTTGACCGCAATCTCACCTGATGGGGTAAGCGACGATGCGGCCGATGATGGGACATGTCTGTCTAGAAACAGCCTATTCACTCTTTTATTAAGGGAATCCAAATCGTAGTGTTTAGGGAACACTTCAGCTGGCAACGAATTCCACTCTCTAGCCGTACGCAAGAGGAACGACGATTTAAAACGTTTGGTGCGTATAAGTGGTATGATTGTCGATGTCAATGATTAGCTATTCCGAAGTTTTTCAAGGGCTTTCTGAGTTGAAAGTCCAGTTGCACAAGTTTATCCGGAAGGTCCACTTGCGCGCCGGTCCGGATTAGCTTATCCAGACTATAAGAAGACAGTTACTTGTCCATTATTGGTTAACAACAGAAATTAATTTTTAATGGACTTTCTGCGCCTTTATTGTCCTTAAATGTTGTAAAAGGGAGATTCGAAGATTCACTTTGTCAGTTTCAAGCAATATCTGCCTGCAGGTATGGTTAGTCAAACCACTTAGATTTTATTGGAACTGACTGACTCCTGTACGTCAGTCGCTGAGCCATTTAACCGAATGTAGGTGAACCAAATTATCAGGTTACTTTTCTATGATTTGGGATTTTGTTTACCTTGCTGGACTGAAATCCTTGAAATTGAGGGGAGATTTTAGGACGTGACTGGTCATTATATATCATTGGCCAGGGGAAATTGGGTTTGAATAGTCGCTATTTTGTTATCTGTAGGGTGGGAACAAAGCTTGATCTGGCATTAGTCGATTCAAGTTTTCTCTGTTGTACAAAATTACTTACGCACAAAGTAGAATGTGAGCTCACGACAATCGCTTCAGAAGGTGAAATATCGTCGGCTATAGTGTAGAACTTCATAACTGCATATTTTTCAAATTTATATTTTAATGCAATTTCTGAACGCATATTCTTTAGTGAACAGTTAATTGTATCTCTTAAAAGGATAGTGCTTATGACAATTCTGATTTGCTTCTGTTTCAGCTGCCCCCATCTTCTTGCTACTCTGATTACAATGAGATGGCGCCGTACAGACCGCGGCCGCGACGTACTGCGGCCAGTCTACCTGGTAAGCCGTTTATTACTTTATTAATTACTTAATCATATTTTTCATTTTCAGTTTACACTTGCGTTTATATAAAATAATGTTAACATGATTGTTTGATGAAACCTAGAGAAGCCAAAGCGCTAAATTGACTGCTAGGCTATTCGCAAGGCTGTCCACGAGGCCATAGAATTGTTTCTAATCGAATTTACAGGGGTGTGCTAAACTGTAGGACACTGGAACAAATAATATATTTCTGCTAAGTTTATATTAATAAAGGGTGAGGTATGTATCGACTGCTGGTAGACTTAAACGGGGTTGTTTGTAAAGGAAAGCAGTACGTTCTTTCATAATACCGGTGAGGTTTGCAGCTCAGCAATTCCAGAAAGGCTGCTTCCTGGCGAAGACTCAGTAAATAGCGGAGTCATTATACGCATTCAATGTATGGGAACCAATATTTTTCGGATCAAAGGATGAGCCTTGGCATACTTGTTCCTAAGGTAGACTAGTGTGGAAAACGCCCGGGAGTCAGCGGCTCACACCCTGCTGGGGGGCTGGGGGAGGGGGTGAAGTTCCCTTACTCCGCACGCACTGTGACTCGTCGTAACTGCTAATTTATACCTACTAGGGCAAGTTTGGTATCGTTTTCAGCTAAATTAAAGATGGCCGATTGATTTTTGAAATAAAACCTGAACATTTTTATACAAAAAAATGGAATTACGGCCAAAAATAAAAAAATAAATTCTTTTTTTTTTTGGTAATGGCCATAAACTTTAAACGTGTACCAATATCTGATTTTAAAAAATATAGGTAAATAGCTGCCTTCATACAGATTCCAAAAATATAAGCTTTGTTGAAAATATTAATAATAAAAATGTTTAAAAAAATATTTAACTACACGCGGCAGACACGAAAATTCTTAGAAAAATACAGGACAGCAAAAAATAACTTTTATATGTTGCTAAGGACCTGAAACTACTAACTAGTGAGAATAGAGTATGGTGTTTATAGAATAGGACACAATTTTAATGCTATTTTGATAATAAGATATTGTATGAACCCTGTGTATATGTTTTCCGTCGTATTTAAAAACTTATTGCTCAACTACATTTAGTGACAATGTCGGGTTACTTGAAGGTATTTAATTAATCGAGCTACATAGATATGTGCTTAAAATACCTAAATATATTTATATACTGTCTCTTATGTACATTTGTCCTCGCAATCGCTCAACTCTGTTCACTTATGTTGCCGTTGCAAGCACCTGCATTTGAGGCCGCCACACTTCATATCGCAACTGCACCTGAGAATTTCAATACATAGGTACATACAATACATGCTTCGGCTGCAACTGGCAAGTTTGTACATGTAGGTTTCCAGCTGTCACCGACTTTGGTCCATCAGTCCCAATTAGGTGGATCTTTTTGTAAATAAATGCTTTCATGCATCGTTCATCGTAGAAAATGAACAAGACCTAAAAAAAGTATTTATAAATACACTATTGAGTGATTGGTTAATTACGTGATTACATTGTGTTAATACTCAATATCTACCTGTCATATAAAACGACCACAATCTTTTCGATTATGGAACATGCATCGCTGTTCCTGCTCACATAAGCTGTCATAACACCTTCTGTGACATTGGGGAAAGCATTCAGTGTCCACCGCAATTTTTTACCTTTACAGTAAGTAAGCTGGAAACAGTATCTCACGGTCACACATGCCCATGATGGCATGGAACAGTGAAAGAACTTTTTCGCTTTGTGGTCCTGTAAAAAGCAAAAAAATTCATATTGCCTACCAAGACGTGTTAATTAAGAGGAAAAATAAATATCCAGGTAATCGTAATAATTTTCACCAAGATTATTTGCTATCCCATGACATGGTGGTGTTCTACAGTACCTATGTGTACCCATCGTACCCATAGCTCCTTTAGGCACTCGCTGCACAACAGCGACAGCTAGCACCACGACTTCATTCGTCGGCGTCTACGGTTCGAAAGCTGATTCGTGTACATCCGTGGTTATTACTGCATTAAACATGTACCATCATTCTTGTCTCCACCACTTCATAGTTACATGGAGCTAATCTTTGCGTGCGGTTTGATAGTAGGTATATCGGTTTAGTCTGTGTCATACACGTCCTTATTTAGGCCATTGTATGAATAGCAAAAAGTAGAGAGCAAAATTTGCTCTCTACTTTACGAAGAAATTTCATTTAATAAAATTTCTTCGTTCGAAGTCAGTACCTGGGTTAGATGAGTTATCATCCAAACCTCAAAGGAATCACACTCTATGGGAAGGAAATTCGGATTTAAACAGGATCCTTGAAATGGACTGTGATCGAACAAGTCCAAAATTTTACATCCAAAGACTATACAAAGTCCACCTCCCCAGAAGGGAAGACTGGAAACAACGCCCACCTAAGCCGGAACCGGATAGCATAATCTGCTATACGGATGTATCTAAAATGGATAGCGGTACAGGTGCGGGAGTTGACCTGAAATACTTTCAAGAAAGTCAATGCATGGGTGTAATGGCAACAGTTTTCCAAGCGGAAACCTATGCTATACTCTCATGTGCATTGAGGAATCTAGATCAAGATATGAAAAACCACACTGTCTATATTCTCAGTGACAGGGCGTCAAAGGCACTGTCAACGGCAAAAGTAAACTCAAAATTAGTCATAAATGCCATTGAAGTACTTAACAGACTCGGTAAATTGCCATTGAAGTACTTAACGGACTCGGAATTAGCAAGACGGGGCTCATCGGCTAGTCTAATTGGCCCTGAGCCTTTTATAGGATTGTCAAATGGAACAATTAACACGGCATTAAAGAACCACATAAAGGCCAAACATGCCCAGGAATGGTCCAGGATAAATGCCCTGGATCACTCTAAAGCCTTTCTTGACCTGAATGCTACAAAATGGTTTAAATACCTAATGCCAAACAGCTGCCAACACTCGAGACCTCTGCAGGGGGCATAAACTGGGCACTACGCCACAAATAAAATGCTTCTCAGAATGGGACTAACTCAGGACGGCAGCTGCAGAGCCTGTGAGGAAGAACCTGAAGACATGAAGCACTTGACGTGTGAATGCGATGCACTGGTAAGAACCCGAATGGATCTACTTGGATTGGTTTACCCAGACTCGGAAGACTATATGCTCTTCAGACCTAAAGACATAGTAAAATTTATACAGGAAGTTTTTAAGGAACACTGAAGAGTAAAGGTATGGGGAGATCACAAAAGATCCTTGTGGGTCGAGGTGCTCCGTGTGTCGATGCCCATGGCCCCTATAAAGAAAAGATAAGGTAGATGAGCTATAGGTGCGTACACGTAGATACTGGAAAACACCACCAATACCAACCTTTTGGTAGCAAATACTTTTGAATGTACACGTCCAGTAGTCAACATACATATTTTATTTTTTACAGAATAACAAAAAGTAAGTTCTTCCGCTGTTCCATGCCTTAATGGGGCAAATGTGATACCGTTTCCATCTTCAATTGTAAAGGTAAAAAAGTGCGATGGACACTAAATGATTTCCCAAATGTCACAGAACGTGTTACGACAGCTTATATGAGCAGGAACAGTGATGCATTTCTATAATCGAAAAGATTGTGGTCGTTTTATATGACAGGTAGATATTGAATTTTATAGATTACACTATGAACTCATTAAAACACAATTTTACGGATTACTTCGCGATTTAATTACATTTTATTTTAAACCTGACGTTTCGAACACTTTACAGCGATCGTGGTCACAGGGAGACTAAGGTATTATTTGTCATTACAAAGTTTTGAAAAATTTTGACTACCGTCACTCAATAATATTAATTTACGTTCCTATTTACGCAGAAAGAGCTAACCGTGTCTTGAGATCTTGCAGTGCTAGGTGTTGCTTTGGTTTTTGCTAGAATAGGATCCCATGCCGGTGGAACTTTCCAACCATCTTCTCTATTGAAATTTGGATGTTTTTTTAATTTCAATGGCTTCACGTAGCATTCGAGGAAAAAAACGCCGTTCTTTTGCAAGTATTTTAGGTTGGTCATAACGAATGAAGTGGTTGGGTTTGTCTAAGGCATGTTCACACACTGCAGATTTCGTGTTCCGTCTATGTTTTACGTCAGCTATGTGTTCTTTTATCCGCACGCCTATACTTCGCTTTGTTTGCCCGATGTAGGAGAGGCCACAGTCACACTCTAGCTTGTACACCCCTGCATCTTGAAGAGGTATGTTGCACTTGACAGGTGGTAGGAATTGGTTAATCTTCTTTTGCGGCTTGAAGTAAGTTTTGATTGAAGCACGCTTCAAGATATTCCCAATCTTGTCAGTGACTCCCTTCATGTATGGTAGTTCTGCAGGTTGGCGTTCAACTGTCGTAAGTTTGACACGGGGTCTGCAACGACGTGGTACTGGAAGCTGGTTGTCCCGTAGTACCTTCCTTACATGCTGAAGCTCAGCAGCTAGGTGTCGGTCGTCACAGATGCCCCTAGCTCTCTGAAACAAAGTTTTGCCCACGGTAGCTAACTGTGAAGGATGATGGTGAGACGCACCATTGAGATATTTATCGGTATGGGTAGCTTTTCTAAAGACTGTGTGGCTAAGGGTATGATCCAAATTCCTAGTTAGTAAAATATCTAAGAAAGCTAGTTTACTGTCTGCCTCAATTTTCATAGTAAATTTAATTTTTGGATGTATTGAATTAAGATGATTAAGAAAAGCAGAAACACTATTGGTGGGTAAAATTGTAAAAGTGTTATCTACGTACCGCTTATAAAACCTTGGTGATATAGGTGATGTGCTCAGAGCTCAATCCTCAAAATCCTCCATGAATATATCAGCAACAACTGGGGATACCGGAGAGCCCATTGCTACACCATCGGTTTGCAGATAGAACTCATTATCCCACAGTAAATAGCCAGATGTAAGGCAATGTTCCAATAGTTCCGCATATTCTATTGGCATGTACAGTTGAACCAGCTTCCTTTTAGTAATTTCAATGCAGTCCTGTACTGGTAAGCTTGTGAATAGGGACTGTACATCAAAACTAACCATAGTTTCATCATCTGCTAATTGTAAGTTCTTAATTTCGCTGATGAAATGGTAGAAATCCTTCACATACGCCGTTGTTTCTCCCCTTAGCTTTGATAATGTTTTAGCTAAATGCTGAGCCAATCTGTAGGTTGGGGTATCAATTTGACTCACAATGGGACGTAGCGGGATATTAGTCTTATGAATTTTTGGCAACCCATACAATTTCGGTGGTTTTGCACACGTAGGTACTAACTGTTGAACATCTAGACTTAAACTGTCACTGTGTTTTCGTACTAAGTCGCTGGTTTTCTTCAGGATTTTGTTTGTTTGATCTACTTTCACGCGTTTGTATGCTTCCGCGTCCTCTTTCTTCATGTTATTCTTTACTAAGCAATCTTCTACGCTGCAAATAATCTCTTCATACGGTATTTTACGCGGTGTTACAGCAAAATTAAGACCTTTACTTAAAATCTCAACGGTAGGTTCATCCAAAGTTTGTTTTGATAAATTGACAACTGTCCTGCTGTTCCGGTTGTCTATGGTTGGTAAAGTGACATTTGCGTTTCGTTTCACTAAATTTTGAGATGATAGTTTGTTATATTTTTCGATTTGGTTTGCTTTGCATTCGTTATATTTTCATGTTTCGCGTCTATTAAGTATCTGAATGCATTCTTCAAAATCTAGTTGGGACACTTGTAATTTTAAATCTTGACATAGACTCTCGACGGTTGCGTTTAAATAAATTAGGTCGCTATGATGTTGATGTATGAGATGACGGAGCATTTTTTGACTTGCCTGGTTTAAGATCTTCGCACTCCCGCGTATGTCTTTCTTTGGTGAAATTTGGACACATCGTGGGATGAGGTTGTGGTCTCTGCACCTCTTGAGGAAATTTAAAGATGATATTTTTCTCGCGCGTTTAGTCTTGAGATCTTCCCTCTTGACCCAGTACGGACTGGAAACAGCAAACAAAATTCGCCGGTTGGAAGATCTCAAGACTAAACGCGCGAGAAAAATATCATCTTTAAATTTCCTCAAGAGGTGCAGAGACCACAACCTCATCCCACGATGTGTCCAAATTTCACCAAAGAAAGACATAAGACATACACTATGAAATCACGGAAATAACCAATCACTTAATAGTGTGTTTATATCAGCCTATTGCAGTCTACTGCTGGACATAGGCCTCTGCAAGACTGCGCCAACTTTCACGGTCCTCTGCTTCTCGCATCCAGCCACCACCGGCCACCTTCCTCAGGTCATCCGGTCCACCTAGCAGGGGGGCGTCCAACACTACACTACGTTTTTCGAGACGTGGTCTCCATTCGAAAACCTTCCTACTCCAACACCCGTCGGTTTGCGACAGACGACAGACATGACCAGCCCAATGCCACTTCAGCTTACTGCACCTCTGAACGATATCTATGACTTTCGTTTTTTGGCGGATGATCTCGTTCCGGAATATATCCCTTAGCGAGATCCCCAGCATAGACCGTTCCCTAGCTAGCTGAGCAACATGGTAGGAAGCACTGGTTATACACCCTGCTCTTCAGGCATTGCGGTAGTGGCGACGAGAAGATGTGACGCAACTTCCCAAATGCTGCCCAACCTAGCTGCACCTTTCTTTTAGGTCTTGTTCATTTTCTAAGATGAACGATGCATGAAAGCATTTATTTACAAAAAGATCCACCTAATTGGGACTGATGGACCAAAGTCGGTGACAGCTGGAAACCTACATGTACAAACTTGCCAGTTGCAGCCGAAGCATGTATTGTATTTATGTATTGAAATTCTTAGGTGCAGTTGCGATATGAAGTGTGGCGGCCACAAATGCAGCTGCTTGCAACGGCAACATAAGTGAACGGAGTTGAGCGATTGCGAGGACAAATGTACATAAGAGACAGTATATAAATATATGTAGGTATTTTAAGCACATATCTATGTAGCTCGATTAATTAAATACCTTCAAGTCACCCGACATTGTCACTAAATGTAGTTGAGCAATAAGTTTTTAAATACGACGGAAAACATATACACAGGGTTCATACAATATCTTATTATCAAAATAGCATTAAAATTGTGTCCTATTCTTTAAACACCATACTCTATTCTCACTAGTTAGTAGTTTCAGGTCCTTAGCAACATATAAAAGTTATTTTTTGCTGTCCTGTATTTTTCTAAGAATTTTCGTGTCTGCCGCGTGTAGTTAAATAATTTTTTAAACATTTTTATTATTAATATTTTCAACAAAGCTTATATTTTTGGAATCTGTATGAATGCGGCTGTTTATTTATATTTTTTAAAAGCAGATATTGGTACACGTTTAAAATGAAGAATTTATTTTTTTAATTTTTGGCCGTAATTCAATTTTTTTGTATGAAAATGTTCGGTTTTTATTTCAAAAATCAATCGGCCATCTTTGATTTAGCTGAAAACGATACCAAACTTGCCCTAGTAGGTATGAATTAGCAGTTATGACGGGTCACAGTGCGTGCGGAGTAAGAGAACTTCACCCCCTCCCCCAGCCCCCCAGCGGGGTGTGAGCCGCTGACTCCCGGGCGTTTTCCACACTAGTCTACCTAAGGAACAAGTATGCCAAGGCTCATCCTTTGATCCGAAAAATATTGGTGTTGGCGTATAACAACCCAACTCAAATGTGACCGAGCTCGGTCACAATTTGCCGCACTTTAAGACGTAAAATGGAACGTAAGGTGTATGAAAAGAGGTTATCTAATGTGAATCGGAATGCAAGGTGTCCGAATATTTATATATTTTTTATTATGCTATTTATAATTGCTGCTGTCATTGCTTCAACAATGACTTGTTAAGACTTTGAAGAGATACTAGAGTTCGGATATTCGGATGCATATTTAGGGCGTTTTTAGAGTTGTGCGGATTTGCTTACATACGCGGGATTATGATGTATAACCTGTCATGCCAAATAATATTTTACATGTCGCTGCGCTGTCACGGGTGCCATGCATCACAGATTATAACTTTATCGCATTTGAATTTTCATCTATCCTAAGCTCTGATTATGATCATTCATTAATCAACCAATGATTACTCGTATATAAATTCTCCTGCTAATTTATCCCAACAGTGATCAACCAGGATCTCAATCCCGAGTGCGTGAGCAAAACCGCAGGGCTCTAAAAACGACCTTACCTAAAGTTTAATATTTCTTGCTAAATATCTAGGCGTAACTACTAAAACGATAGCTTATACCCGCGCTTTTGTGGTTACGCCCACTACCACAATGTGGTTTAGAATAAAAAAGACTGTAGGTAAATATGCATCCGAATATCCAATCCTTATAAGGCACTTCTTCTTTTCGTTTTGAATATGGCGTTATATTTGTAAGGACCAATGTTCAGTGACTAACAGAGCTTAAAACTTTAATTGCTTACAAACTTTCTTCTTCCATAGCAACGCCATCGTCAACCCCCAAACGCGGGCGAGCGTTGCCAGTCCCGCCCGGGAGCGAGACAGGTTCGCTTCGGTCGGGGCGCGGGCGACGCCTGCCCCGACCCCCCCTAGCGCCCGCCGCGCTACCCGCCGACACCCTCTCCCCTGCGCCCGCGCACGTGCCTTACGTTCCTGGTAAGTACATGCTCCTGGTAGGCCACATGATTAATATAAGACATCGTCAACCCTCAAACGCAGGCGAGCGTTGCCAGTGCCGCCTGAGGAGCGAGACAGGTTCGCTTCGGTCTGCGCCCGCGTACGTACGTTACGTTGCTGGTAAGTAAATGTTCTTGGTAAACCACATTGATCATCAACCCTAAACGTGGGCGACGCTGCCAGCCCCGCCCGGGAGCGAGATATGTTCGCTTTCCTCCGAGATCCGAACGTAAGGCACGTGGTAAGAACATGCTCCTGGTGGGCCACATTATTAAGTCATCATCCATCCAAATGCGAGCGACGCCTGCCTCTGCCTCCGCTACCTACTGCACCCGTGCACGTGTTTTACGTTTCTGGTAAGTACACGCTCCTAGTAGGCCACATTATTAAAGCACTTATTGCACTATCCTATTTGTGAAGCATCCTACTTAGGAACTAGGAAGATGTGATCGAAGCTCGCTACTAAGGTTTCTACTTTCCAAGTTAGGAAGCTCGCGTCCTAACTAGGAAGGTAACTGGGACCCCACTCTGTGAGACGATTTCCGTAGTTTCGGCTGTAGCCGCCCGTGTCACTAATGCCAGCATGTCAGCGCGAGCGAGCGCGACGGCTAGACGCGAAAATACGGACCATGACCAAGAACAGCACCATGTTTTTTTTTTGTGAATGATTTCCTAATAAAAAGTTTTCGTCATAAATCATCAGTGACGTATTAATTAGAAACTATGTGATATAGTATGAAGTAACATAAATCATTTTGCTTCAACAGAACCCGAAAATATAATCCCCGATGTGAGTTACGGGTATAGCAGCTATGGATACCAACCGGAATATCAGGATACCGCAGCTGTTGATCAGTATCAAGATAATAATTACAATACGAGGTAAACAGAAAGATGACTTACTAAATATTTATAAGTACGATTCTTTATAATATTTGTGAAGCTTAGGCTAAACTCGAAAATTGTGATAAGGTTTATTAATAGTGCCATGTGCCCTAAACAAAGTTACAAGAATTATTTGCACAACGGCGCGCCTAAGATCCATCCGGTCCATTTGATATTACTTGCTTACATAATTTTTTAACTACTGTTATCATGATGGGTTTATTGAGTTACACACTTTGCCAATAATTTCTGCAGTTTTTTGCTGTATGTAGGTACATAAGAAAAAAATATTAGTTAAGCTTGGAATTGCAAGATTACCCCATATACCTCTAATGATTGGCTTCATACTGCAATCTACTTAATTACTTTCAAACGAATAACATTAAATCTACGTGACATCATAAGCATTTCGTATTTATTTCGTAGCTACGATGAAGATGGGATGCAACCATTCTTTGATGAAACACCACATGCTACTCCACCTGCAGCTGGTAACTATTGCATATTTTTTTATTACTTTGTTTATTTGTCATTCTAATTTTAAACCTACTATTAATACATGTTCCGTGATAATAACATGTGACATTGAGTAAAATTACATAAACAGATAAACACTTCCGTTTTGTCAGTCACACGTTGTTGTGATTCAGTTATTAAACTCGCCTCGAAGTTATACAATGTCGTGTCAATTAATTCACTCTCTCTGCGAAGAGTTTTCCTTTAACATATTTCGTGTTTTGTTCAAAATTACAGCTCATCAAAAGTCAACGTGGATGGACACGGACACATCTCAGTTTACATATCCAGTGACTAGTGCTGAAGATACTTTGTTATCAAAATCTGTGCCAAGTACTATTTCGTCCTATTTACCTCAACCGCCTGTAACTAGACAACAAGAAGTGTATCAAGATAGTTATCAACAGTTTAATTTACAATACGACGATCAACAACAGTATCAGCAATATGATCAGCAGAATCAACTGTATCAGGATGAGCAAAATCAATATCAGAATGATCAATATCAGGAAAAACAAGATTATCAGTATCAGCAGCAATACGATCAGCAATATCAGGATGAGCAAAAACAACAGCATTTACAGGAGCAGCAATATCAACAACAACAGTTTCAACAGCAGCAGCAGCAACAACAACAGAATCAAATGCAGCAGCAACAATTGCAACAACAGCAATTCAATCAACAGCAGCTGCAAATGCAGCAGCAGCAGCAACAACAACAGCAGCAAAAGCAGCCAGCACAACAACTGCAAGCTAGTGTTCTAACTGGAGCAGCAACTTTGGGATCGTTAATGGCAGGTGGTGCCAAGAAGCTTGGTAGTTTCTTCGGAGCCGCTGCCGCCGCAGTCGCTCCAGCCGTAAGCCAGCCCCCAGCTTCTACTGCTATTGCTTCTGCGCCAACCAGTCAATTCACTTCAGCTGTTGCCCCCGTAACTCCATTCACAAGTACTACAACAGTATCGATCTCCGCATCCGTCCCAGATGTATCACCATCAGTGCCAGTGTCTACCGTTACGACATCAGCCCCTGTCGCCTTAACGCGGACTCCGTCTCTGAGAAGACAGGAGTCTATACAGAGGCCTTCCGTGCGTCGGATTCGGACGTTACCTGACGCGCCGGAGGACTTGCCCCCGTCGAGTTACGACGAAAGTGCCTACGAGGACGAGTATCATAAGACTGAATTCGATCAACCTATTGACCGTGACAGAACGTCATTGGACAGGTATCGTGATGACGAGTACGCTCATGATACCATCCATGAAGAGGTTACGGAGGAACGGCGCTTGTCGGAAGAGCCGACCGCTTTGATACAAAAGACTGCATCACCCACGCGAAATGGGACTCAGATGAGAAAGCCTTCGGTGGACAGCTACCATAGTCAAGCGCCTTCAATAATTGATCGCAGAACTTCACAAAGTTCTTTTCATCATGAAGAGAAAATCACCGTTCCGACGACACAAGAAGGTATATGTATTGTATTTTTATTCATTTACTTTTTCTCAGCCAACAAAAAGCTAAACCAAATGATTAAAAGTATAAAATCTCTACAAAGCCAAATAATACTTCCTAAAAGTTATTGAATTGGTATGTACAAATAATCATCTTAGAAAGTTTTTATCGTAATATTATTTCATCAAAGAAAAGGTCAAATATTTATATTATGTTACAATTAACATAAAATATTATCTATGGTTGTTTATACCGAAACTAAAATGGAGGTACAAAAATAATTGGCTCGTACCTTTTCATTTTAAAATTCTGTTTCCCGGGAATTTATGCATGGGTGAATGTTTATTTTGACCAAACTATCCACTGACAGTGTATTTGTTTAAAAAAGAGGTAGCTCAAAGCACATGTTTTTTTACGTATCAATGTCATATTTGATTGCAAAATTGTGGCAATCAATTTCCGCGCTCGACCCATCTACCTCTTTTAATTGCACTATCATTGACACTATCATAAAAACAGTTTCAAATTACTAATGTATAATTTCAATTTTCACAGAATCGATCGACAAGTCCAAAGTGACATTTCAAGAGGAACGCACAACGTACCATGAGGTTCCCGAAGAAACGAATGAGTTTCAAGAGGAACCATATGATGATCATGTCGATGAATACCAAGACGAGAGAGAGCCTTACCACGAGCAGGACGAGACATATCAGGAGGAGGATGAGAAGTTCGAGGATCAAGAGCAGTTCAATGAGGGTGATGAGGAGTACCAGCAAGAGGACAGTGTGTTCAACGACGAACAGAGAGAGGAGGACAGGATAGAGTTCCAGCCGGAACAGCCGAAGCTGACGCCGAAGCAGTGGTGGCACCGGGCGTACAACAAAGTCGTCATGCAGCTGAACGTGAGTACTTTTTAAATTTTTACGGTAAAAGCAGTCTTTTGTTTTACACACACAAGTCTAAATTGGTTAAAAAAAAGACGAGAGACATTTCTTAAAAGTTTGGTTAAAATTTATATTTATCTATATATATTTTTATTCTATCCTTTTTTCGATATCAATAAAAAAAAATGTTGACTGATTTCCTTAATTAAATAGAATAAATATTTTAGACTTATTTTCGTATTAATTTACTTCGTACTAATTTATTTTTGAAGAGAAGGATAAGATTAATATGATTTTGAAGTTACTTATTTTATAACCATTTTATCTGCTTTTACCGTATAAAGTAATTTTAGTAAATTTTTAAACTTATTTGGTTAGGTTATATTTTTTGAGAATGGAGAATTAATAATTTTAGGTAACTACTATCCTGGATACCAACACGTACTTTCTACAATTACTTACTTACTTACATGATGACGAAAACGTAATTAAACTTCTCTAGAGTTTCGTGCTGAAGTAATTTATACAGTGACTTCATAATCAAGACCTGTCTGCTTCGTTATCACTGAAAAATATCTGCGTGACTACTTCGGTAAGTACTTATCTTTACTTTTGCGGTTTTCTAGATATCTGTTTTCACAACAAGCACAGAATTTTAGGAATTTTTATGATTTAGGCAAACATCACATAATATATTAAGTAGTTAAACTACATCTACATCAAATGACCTATAAAATGTCAATGACTAACCTGAAATATTATGAATCACACAGTCTTTTATTCAAACAATCTTTTAACATTTTTTTTCACTTGACGCAAAATACATAGGTATTTTGCAACTCTTAACTTCGTCTACCATGTTTACGATAGCACAACGCGTCCAGTGGTGGTAAAAAGGTACATTTATGTAAAAAAAACATGCCGCGAGGGCGGGGTCTCCTATCAAGAAGTTGGGTAGTCTTCGAGATTCCGCTGAATGGAATGAAATCATTAAATATCAAACTACCTTTAGCTTTTAGCGTTGTTATTTTTTAATACTCTGCAACGGGCTTGCTTTAAATTAAGGATATAATTTACTAAATAAGTATAAATGAATTTCTACACAAAGATCTTTTTCGTACTTACTCTTTAGATGTCTAAAATTGTATTTTCTACCTTTTAATCATTACCAATTGACTCGGATCTCATCTAGCTTCAAAGATAACAAATCTTAGTCACTCTCATCTATACTATAATAAAACTGTAAAACCGATGCGTCTGTACATTGAGTATTTTTACAAAAAACTAATTGAGGGTGATGTTAAAATAGTAACAGAATAGGAATCTACAACTTTTAATTTTTTTTGTCTGTTTGTCTGTTTGTCTGTTTGTACACGCTAATCTCCGGAACTACATAACGGATTCGAATAAAACTTTTTTTATTATGTAGCTATTAAGTCTGGGCAAATACTAGGCTTTAACTTATTTTGAAGATCGAAGTACCTGACGTGGAACCTTAGCAGTACACTTAAACTAAGAGAGATATGAAAGCAGCGCCTTAAGAAAAGTTATTTGGCGTGATGAGCATTTTCTATTGTCGTACACAAATTGAAGGTCCGGAGCAACTGATATGGAACCCTAGCAGCTCAGCTCAACTATAAGAGATATGAATAGAGCACCTTAGGGAAGATTGTTCAGCGCGATGAGCACTTTCTATTGACGTAAAGTTAGTAGGTAAGACTATTTAGAATTAGTCAAACTGTCTGTGGTGAAAGTATCTACGAACTACTTAGCGTTAAGCTCAGATCAGCTCAGAAAAATTTCAATCGCGAGGACGGGTTTAAATTGTCAAGTGTCTGGAATCCAGTAATTCGAATGTGCAAAAACCGAAAAAACCAACCAAGTGTAGTTTCGCGGTCGGATACTGTTAGTGTTGTGTGTCGAGAACAGACGCGACAAAATAGTGAGTTTGCAAACAGTGGTACCGGAGGTGAACGCAATAAAAGACTTAGAAGGAGGGTAGACCGATATGTTTGCCCATAACATCCCACCGCAAGATCTTCAGTTATTCCGTGATCATGGCGCTTGCAACAGCGCCGAAATATCGGAAACTCGAAAATAAAAAGGTACATGGTAGCAATCCCGTAAATAACTATTCTAATGATAATGACCATGAAAGTTTAAAACAGTATATTTTGTATCATGTAGTCCACACGTACGAAGTCGCAGGCAACAGCTAGTGTTTATATAATTTTAGATTTTTGCGTACGAAATGTGATTTCGAGAAAAGGTTGGGTAAGTGCTTGCCTTTTTTTTCGCTCTTGTCGGGGCGGAAAATTTCGTCAATTTGAAAGAAACAAAGTTTATTTAACATAGACGCGTTTGCCAGATAAATTCTCTAATCTCTAATACGTTTTCAACACGAGACCGTTCTGGAATCCTGAACATCACAATCGCATTCTAGTAACAGCGCGACCGCCCCGCTGGGCGGCGTAAGTGCGAAATGCGAAAGCGCTGTAAGTAGTCTGCTGACCCCTTAATGCGTCGACCTTGGATCAAGTCACAAAGGAATGTAGTTTGTATCCAAAAAAAAATGTGGAAGCATTTTATCTAAAACTTATGAGTTAGACGTCAAACTTGAGCTAGAAGTAAGATTGCAGCTTCTTAACACGTCAATAGAAGGGACGATCCCCGGCTTACGAGCTGTGCTTGAAAAAAACCTTTTTGTTCTATTCGTTCACATTTTTTTCATTTCAATGGTTATTTACTAAAACTGTTTTTCATTAGGTCTCGAAGGCCTACGTACGAGTAGTTAAGAACTCCAGGTTCTTTAGACAAGATGCAATCTATTCTATAGCAAATTTCGCTATTGCCAACCAATGTTAAAATATGTATGCAGAAGCCACGTGATGTTTCGATGGCTTATGTCAGACTCATAAATGTTAGCGATAGCGAACTTTGCTTTAGAATAGATTGCATCTGTAGAAAAGTTCTACGGGCCCTGTTGCGAAAAACACTTTCCAAATCTCATAACTCCACAAGTTTCGACTATTATTATTGAGCGTAAAATAAAGTTCCATTTGACACAACATTATTAACTAGGTGACCATTGATCAACTTCTTTAAAGTCAAAGTATGACTGAATGTGTCACCTAAACTATCGTCACAATAATACTCGTAGGTACCAATTAGAGGTAGAGTTCATTGTAGAGGTTATCAAGTTTGAGATGGACTGTCAACTCTCGACTTTGATTGGTATAAACTTGTCTCATAAAAGGCTTTCATAAATTCGGTTCGAATACAGTTTGTAGTTAAATAGGTATTTGATGAACTGTCGAATAGAGGGCGCATCTAAAGTTACCAAACAATTTTTTACAGACTGGACAGAAAATAGGCCTTTAGTATGCCTTTGGGTAATTTTTTACCAAGTTCGTACTTTGTTGTTGTCTATTTACTACCATTTGTTGTTTATAATTGTTCCTTATTACCAAACTTCTCAGTCACTGAGCTTGCAAACATACATTTTTTAATGTCCTAAAAATAATTTCCTTCTGGCCGAATTTCGACTACAGAAGCCTATTTCAACAGAGATTTGCCAATTGCGCCGGAGATACTATGGTGCACAAGTGTGTGCGCCATACACAGGTGCACTCTTTGTTCCTTCACTCCATAATTTTGTGAGACGGCAGTCTGATATGACCGTAGAGAGATCAGGCGCAGGACCAACGGCTTAACGTGCTTTTGACGGGGGTGTTAATACAATCAACCTGACCCCGGAGCTGTGTCTGAGTTTTTTCGAGACGGAAAAACCCAAAACTCTTGGCCCGCCCCCGGGATTCGAAACGGGACCTCGTGGATAGAACCCAGCTAGCTGACCACTAGACCAACGAGGCAGTCATGTCCTACCTATAGTCAACCATAAAGATTTCTTTATTAAATAGGTATATGTCCCATAAAGACAGGGAGTAGTTGTTTTAATTAACCACTTACGTGTCCTGTTTCACGCTACTATAAATCTATTTAATAACAGGAGCATTCGCTTGAGACTTAATTGGTTGGTCGACCATAAATGGCAAAGTAATAGCGATACTAAAGGATATCAGTTTGTATGTTTGTGCACTTTACACCGTACCTACATCAAATGGCCATAGATCCGTATTAAGTATGTGCACTGAACCAAAACTAAGATATTGAACTGTTTATTATCGATAGCTGTTACTATTGTTACCTTTTAATTTTAATGAACCCTAATGTTTTATTTTTATTTTGTTAGAGGTAGGTATATTCGGTTGCTCATTTGAACTAGAAATAGCTTTTACTAGGGAAAAAGTGGTCTTAAGGTCCGTTAGGGGTAGTCTGATCTGTGGCCGTCATCAACACTTACCTAAAGCTAAGTTAGTTATTAGGCATGCATGTGGTTGTTATTAAAATTGTGCAATGTTCGTTTTAAAATTGTTTTAGTCGGTATTAGTAAAATGTATTTATGCTAAGTATATAGTGTTAAGGAACTGGAAAATAGTATTTCGAAAACAGGCACAGGCATATTCGTCGACGAAGCCTAGTTTAGTTAGTTGCTGTTGCCAAACCTACCTCAGATGTGAAGGGCTTGATTGAGCTTTATGTCTTATAGATTGATATTTAGCCATCGCTCATCTGATGGATTGAGTTAATTAATTTCAGGTACCTAACCTCTTAATACTGATCACTTCAGGAAAATTGGGGCCAATTCACGGGTTAATAAGTTTTATGTTTTAGTTATAATTGCTTTTACTTGAACTAAATATATTATAAACATGAAATTGTAGATTTTTGGCTACTTTATATTTAAAATCAGTATATTCTTTGTAAAAAGAACAATAAATCATAACTTTTAATTTAGTTACTTTTGTTGACATTTAATATATTGCTGCTGAGAGGTTTTTTTATTTTTTTTCATTAGTTTGTCTTTCAATACCACCTGTTGCTTAAGACCATAAGTTACATATAATTTAATTAAGGAGACAAAAACACATTTGGAAAAGATTCTGAACATTCGTCTTTTGGAACGGTATTGGGATCAAGCGTCCCTTCCTATCCGTTTTGGTGGGATTGGGACACGCAAAATTTCCACTGTCTCCTTACCTGTTTTTCTATCCTCATCTTACAGCACGTCCACTCTCGTTGCAAGTATCCTGCAGCCTTCTACTGCAAACTTCGAAGTGGCATGCCTGGACGAGGCTAGAAATGCTTGGGATATAGCATATGCGAATAAATTCCCTTCAGATCTTAAAATTCAAAGGAGTTGGGACCAAATTTCTTGTGAGTCTATTTTGAAAAGTCTTATTGACAGTAGCACTGACAACGCGGATCTAGCCAGACTAAAAGCAGTTTCCACCAAGGAAGCAGGATACTGGCTTCAGGCCTATCCTTCGGCCAACGTGGGAACCCTTTTGGACTCAAAAACTCTACGAGTCGCGATAGGTCTGCGTGTTGGTGCTGAGGTTTGCCTTCCACACAGATGTCCTTGTGGTTCTGATGTCGGCTCGTTGGGACATCACGGACTCTCCTGTATTAAACGTGCAGGCCGCTTTTCGCGTCATGCCAGCATCAACGACATCATCCGTCGGTCTCTTGCCTCTATCAACGTGCCGGCTTTACTCGAGCCGAACGGTATCGCGCGTGATGATGGCAAGAGACCAGACGGGATGTCACTTGTTCCTTGGCGGATGGGTCGGGCTCTTGTGTGGGACGCTACCTGTGTCGACACACTTGCAGCCTCTCATCTGCCCGGGACAAGCCGTGATGCTGGTTTGGCTGCGACAAGTGCCGAAAACTTTAAAAAGAACAAGTACAGGCAGATCGACTCCCGGTACCACTTTGTACCGTTTGGAGTCGAAACACTGGGTTCGTGGGGTCCCAACGCTATCTCTTTTTACAAAGAGATTTCCAAGAGGCTAGTTGACATTAGTGGTGACCTAAGAGCTGGCAGCTACCTTGCTCAGCGTATAAGCATCGCTATCCAGCGCGGTAATGCTGCCAGCATCCTAGGAACCTTACCACAAGGACCCTTTTTATAATTTTTGTTTTTGTGTTGTATTAAGTAATTTATCTTAACTTTTATTAATAAGTTGTATATATAGTTAATTACCTAAATTCTAATATATATTTACTAGATTATATTTACACAAGTAGCTTAGTGTGTAGTTTTTATAATTTATATCTAACTAGCAGTGTCATTAAGGAGATCCAATTTATATTCGAAATATTTAGGTTCTTCAGAAAATATATCGTTTAGCTCTCTAGGTAAATTGTTTTAAATTACACCGTAATCATAACTTGACACAATAATTAAGTATTCGTTTTACCTGGCAACCCCACGCAATTTGCTTTAAAATGAAATTTTCTTAATATCCGGATAACCCAAGCAACGAGACGGTTGAATTCATGTAGCTACTTATCAAAAATATATTTTCTTCCTTGTCACAAGTATTCCGAGGGCTCAATATAGCCACTCGTCATAATTTACATCGAAACTCCAAATATTTCGTCTATGTTTGTTTTGTTGAAAGCGTAACAACACTTGTAAATAAATAAGTATTTGACGAAACGTGTCCCCAAACGTATTGTAATTTCCATCTCAGATATTAGAACAACATAATTATTTTTGTTTATTAAATATCCGTTGGCATCCCGCTGTCTGGTCGCTAAGTAGCCCGTGGAGTCCTGCGATCGCTCTGAACCCGATCACCTCATTAGTTCAGCTGAGTTGCTCTATCCACACGCACATACGCAGCTACGGATTCTCTTCTCAGTACGTTAACGGCCTTCGTACAGTGAACACCCCTCAACTCAGCGACCGAAGTGAGAAAAAGTTCAAATTCAAAAATTTCCCGATCACCGTTCGGAATTGCGCAAGCGATGCTGGCGGAAGCGGGCGAGGACGCGATAGCGGCATCCTGCGGGCGACCGTGGCCCTATTGATTGCGCCAGCGCACCTATCAGCTATTTGCATGCAAATTACTTTCGACTCAGGTGTTAACGTTCAGTTAATGTGTGGATCCGGTGGTGTTATGCCGTGGAAGAATGTTTAAAATGGTGCGATGTCGAAAAGCGCAAGCTGCGAGCGAAGCGGACGTTCGCCGCGACCAATCGTTTCAGAATCGGGCGAACGCGAGCGGATCTCGTTTGCGAGTGCGCCGCGGGTCGAGTTTGACAGATTTGGACAAGTTAAGATGTGGTGGTGGGTCGAGCGGTGGCGGTTCTATCGGCGATTTGATGAACATGTTTAGTGGTAGTGCGAATTCTGTGGGTAGTGATTCGTTGATCGCTAGGACAGTGCCGTTGGAGACGGTTCGGCGGAACATTCCGCCCGTGCCGAGTCCGCCTTCTCACCCGCCGCCCTCGCCGCTCATCCATGTGTCGCGACCCGTCGGCCCCTTGACGATGGCTCAACGGACCCTGAGATTTAGTAGACTGCTCAAGTATCAGCCCTGCTCCGCAGATATTGCCATAAGTTTGGTAAGTGTTTTCCATTTTTCTATGACCACATTTGGAAGAAATCCGTGTGAGTTTGGTTCGTGGTTTTTTTATAACAATTGTTATACCTATATAATCACTGAAGCTTATTATTCAAATGAGTTCAATGGTTTTCTGCGAACAACTTGCGACTGTTTAATTCCAAGGTAATACCAGGTAGGCACATAACTGTGTAAGGATAAGAAATGTGTGCAAATACATGCAAATTATGGAAGTTTCACCTCAGTGAGTGCTAGTAGTACCTACTGACTCGTAAGTGTTATAATTAAACCGCAAATTGGAATTACCTACAGGATCTACCACAAAGTAATATTAATTATTATGTATTGATACCTTGATTGAAACATATCGAATACCGTTTGGGTAGATTTGTGAATCAAACCCAATCGGTTAAACACCAATTTCATAAATACCTATACCGTAGGTAAAGGTATCACACGGTATTTATGTAGATAAATACCATGTGATTTTCCCATGATTGCAAAGTTTTTTTTTCAAAACAGTGGGATTGGTAAGGTGTGACTTTTAAAAACTTTTTTTTTCAAAGTTTGCTATTTCTATTGATCATTTACATGTGGGTATTCTACGATAGATTTATCGTCGAACTGATGAAGTGCTGATAGCTCTGATGTAACTATTGTGCTTAACCACACAGGGTTGCATTATCTCTATCGAATATTTTAACCTAATTACCATCCTATTAGATTATCATGATAATGCATATAAAAAGAGACAGATATGCCATTAAAGCGCGGAAATCGCTTGCCTAAAATGAAGCAATTTGCTCAATTTTGCATCCAAGTTTCGTACACATATGACATTTGATACGTAAACGAACGTGTGCTCGGCGCATCAAATTCGTATCTCCGCGCAATAGGAGATGACATGTCTACCTCTTTTTTTAATACACTGGCATTGATCATATCTATGAAGTTACTACATAAGCCTTTAATGAAATCATGCAATCATTCATTTATAAGACAAGTATGTCACTATAAAATTTTCCTGATTTAACAAACGTCAAACGCTTACAATTGTCAATAAACAATAACGTTGTTCATTGTACTTATAGAATAATAGAATTGATAAGTAAAAATTAATAGAACACTGGTATTGACTCATACTTGAATATATTTACATTATATTCGAAAATATTTTAATCAAATAAATAAAAAAATAACGTCGAACGATAACGACGTAGCATAGGCAAACAAAAGAAAGAAATGGATAGTGGTTACTCCACTGACAAGAGCCTAGCTCTTTATGATGGTGATATTTGCATTAGGGTAAACTTGTCATTGTGACTTAATTAATAAAAATAATAAAATTAAGCAGGTATGTGAAATGATGCCTTTGACACTAAAACGAAACCAGAGCTTCCAAACTTATCGTTCCTTGGCTTATAACAGGTAACCTAGACTATAGTTTTTTTACACCCTTCTAAGCAATTTTGTTGTATTTGAGCCATTTCTTATGCACATTAAATTATTTATGAATTTTAATGAATCGCGCTTTAATCGACACGTGCTAGACAGAATAAACGGTAAAAACGTTACAAAGTGTTTATTTCATGAAAATGGTGGTGGCTATTTTATACAAAATAAGTAGGTAGTCACTTTATTTTAATTTTGTAAGCAATAATTATAACTTTGTAATTTAAGGTAATTCTGAAAGCTTTTCATTCATTCGGGGGTCATTAGATGAGAAGAGCTACCAAACATTATTATTATAAGTCAAATTGAAGTTACCCGGAAAACTGATTTTATATTTCAAATTGGCTAGAATTTACCAAAAAAGCACTCATAATATTTTGCGAATACAAACTAAATATTGGGTAAAGGATACTCGACTAAACAACTGATCTTCCATTCTTCATTAAATTGAACATTTCCTTATTATTTCTGTAACTGAATTCAATAATAAAAAATATACTCGTCCACCAGAATAAAACTAAACTAAATATCCGTTTGTGAAATAAGATTAGTAATTAGTTTAGTTGATTTTAGCAATCTGGAGTACCCAAAGTTGATTTAAGTTTGTATTCGGCTTGTTCAATATTGAAACAGTCTATAAATTTGATTTTGGTCAGCAATTTAGGAAGCTGTTCTCAGAGAATTGTTATTTTCATTTAGCAGTTTCTGGTGATGCATTAAGGTTTTAAGTAGATGTGTAACTTATAGTTGGTATGCATTTTCTGAGTTAGGAATTATTAGAATCGTTTTAGCCACAAGAACCCGTAAATTGTTCAATCTCCTGTTACAATTGGATCATACTATGTGACATATGTGTAAAATGTCGTGTAAATTGACACCGACTCAGTATTAAAGCTTATTTTAAAGTATTAGGCCTCAACTCTTTTATTTTTATAAAGAAACTTATCAGCTAAAGAACTTCATCTCCAAAAATTTCCTAATGTTTCGAAGACGACAACGAGTGGGAATTATCAATGTCATTCGACGTTTGCTATCAACTATGTACTCCGTTTATTTGAGCAGGAAAAATATCTGTGCCAGACGCGTAGACTATCTAGTTTAAATTCTCATTTTAACAGTGTGAACTGACATTTCAATTAAAAAGAAAATGTAAGTACCGTTTTCTCCGATCCAAAACGACGAAAAAACGACGCGATATGAAAATGTAGTAGACGCCTCCGTATATAGTCTTTGGTTCCGTAACAGGTCTTTATGAACGGAGGTCTTTGATTCGATACCAGGAGGAAAAAATAAAATTCTAAAATATCAGATTAGTTCATTGCAGATTTGTAACTATTGGCCTGATTCATCATTCAGTTGCCCTGTCCTGCATAGGAGTATACAAGAGATGGGTGATTATTACTAAATTAATCGAATTATTCGAATGACCTCTGTAATCGAATGTATTCGATTAGCTACCGCAGTCATTCGATTATGCGGCGAGCAATACAAGAGTCGATTAATTCGATTATACAGATACCTTTATGATGGACTGTGCATCTAATGAGAATCCACACGCAAAGCTTGATGCAGATGGCGCTAGCATAGATACGGCTATGTCAAACATTTTGCTATTGTTTATGTCGGGCTTTTTCATATCTAATTTACAATTTTTCGTATCTATCTAATGTTATTTCATCATAATGTCTTCGTCAATAAAGTTATCTGAACTTAAAGATGAACTTCGGAAACGAGGATCTAAAGAGTCTCGTAAAAAAGCCGATCTTATTGCGAGGAATACATTTGGGTGTTAATCCAGTTTTATTACTGTAAATGTTACATTTAATTGGTTGTTGAAATTGTTTTTGTTGTATTTGTGTTACAAATTAACTACATAACAAGGTTTTTAATAAATATAACTAATTAAACACGTACATGTTTGTTTTTTAGGTTAGAATTCTACGATCGGAACCGCGATGATACCGGGAATTTTGGTGTCGTAGCTTTACAATCTAGTTATACGATGAATGTTCCCGATCCAGAAGCTTATCATGATGTAAATAGTATCAGTAAACTACCTAAAATTTATTAATTTTCTTCTTATAGCTGTTTTCCACTTCTTTTTTAAAACTGGGTGTTTTGGAAATAAATGAACACCATTATTGTAACAACCGTGCACAGCACATAACGGCATTATGCTTTCGTAGATTGAAAACATAAAAAAATACTCAAAAAACAACAAATTCTGTACTGGAATGACAGATCGCTTTGGCCGCATCAACTATGCGCCACCTACAGGAAGAATTTGGCAGTGTGGATCCCCATTAAGCGTGTACCGCTAGAACTTCAACTTCATAATGTTAGGGATAACTGTATCTATAAGTATCACTGGAATCTTGCACAAGATCTAGGCTTTGTTTTAGTATGGCTTGCTATATATCTTAACTGTAGTTTGTCAATGAGTAAAAGCTACAAATACGTAGAATACTTTCCTTGATTAGGAATGGCACACAAAAATGTTTATGATAATAGTTAACATAAAACGCAAAAAGTATTTTAAATGAAACAAATTATTTTGTTTCTTTTAGGTCTCTTGAAAGTGACATCCCCTTCGCGTTTAACGTTTCTTTAATTTAAAGTTAAGAACTTTTTAAGAGTCTCTATTATCAAATTAAATTAGTTCTTTATATTTCTCACTTTCCGCATTCATTTAAATATAAAATTGTTAAGCAACAATTTTATATTTAAATAAATGCGGAAAGTACTGTAGGTAAGCACCGACAGTTATCTTTTCATTATATTTGTTGTAAGTAATCTTATTACGTTATTACTTTAGTTGTTTTATTGTTAGGGGTCAAATAAAACAAAAATTAAAAGCACATTTATAAGAAAACATAGTTTATTAATTATTCATAGCAAACACGCAAAATTCATGAAATTTTATGTATTGGTTAGTTTTTTCGCAAACTTCTATCACTAGCTAACAATTTATATACTACATACTCAGTTTGTTTTTATTTACACTGAATTTATTAGGTACTCTAGTAGCTAGTATTTGAAAGTTAGTACTATTAAAGTAAATATTTTTTATACTGTTGGTGATGCCACACCTTTCATTGACCGCCTGCGTAAAGACTGAACGATTCGAGTTTTAAAATGAGCATTTTTTTGCTTATTTAGGTCTCATGCGTATTTTTTCATGAATTTGAGTAGATATTTGAGTTTAGGCATTTCGATGTTATGGATGCACCGGTTGAAGTCTCCGATGACTTTGACTGAGTGGGTCATCATTCGTGAGATGATGTCCTTTAGGCACACGCTGAGGTCGGAGACCTCTTTAAACCCGTGGATGGCTATTTCGGCCATCACGACTGGAAACGGTGAGGTCTCATACAGGAACTGTAACAAACAAGATAACATCATTATTTTTCAAAAAAACCTGCAACAAAGAGCGACTATGAAAATGTGATTTTTTTAATATTATATTTTTGAAATGGTATTTTTACTAGCTTTCATTTGTTATTGCCATGGTAAGAAAAAAAAATTAGACATACATACACCCAAAAAACATTACCCTTCTTTTGACCCAGTCAGGTAAAATAAACTGTGTAGAAGTAGTTGGAAAAACATTATTTTCTCAAAAAATGTCTTTGATCATTATCTTCTTTACTTTTTTGACATTAAACCTAATAACTACCATCCTTTCCTCTTAAGAACAATGGTTTTAAAGTTAAAGTGCAATAGAAAGAATATATTTTTATTCTTTTATTGAATTTTGCGCAAAGTACAATATTAAAATTTAAACTTACGACAGTCCTTTCTAAGTCCTGGCTCTCGTGCGAGCAGTTCCCTCCCACTTGCTGCTGCTTCTGACACTCGAACAGCTTTGATGCGGAGTACTTCTTCAGGTTCTCCAGGGTCTCGAAGTGGACTTGGAGTTTTTCTACGGACAAAAAATATTTATGAAATATTCGTCTAATGCACGTTGACGTATGTCTGCTGATGTCTTGCAAGCCTACCGCCACCGAGCACATAATTTAAAGAGACGATATATCATTAATTTTGTTTCAGAAAAATTCCGTCAAAATCCCTTGGCACTGAATGTCTTCGTTTTTTCTTAAACACATTTTGTCAAACAAATTCACTTATTTCTTTGCATATTTTAAATTGTAGTTGCTGTTTAGAAGATTGTTAATTAGGATCAAAACCGAAACATCTCATATTTCGATTTAAAGATACAGGCTTAATTTGATACTTTTTGTATCAGTACCAAGCACTGATAAGGTTCGGAGAAAAATCACCCTTACTTCGCCTCTATAGGTTACGTGCTCGATGATTACTGCCTATAATTTGATGGATTTCTTATTGGATTTAAAACTGACTTCTATCATTTTGAAAGCCATCCAGTTATTATCCTGCGTAATGTTGATGGCTGCCTAGATACCCCTTAATATGTGTACTCTACTCCTAACACGAAATGTCCGATTCGACCGCGGGTATGAACATAGTATTCAATATATACATCGCGGCATCGTTACAAGACTCCGTACCATCCAGTTTTAAAAATGCAATCATCGAGAAATCCTGATAAGGCGGTAGACAGCTGTCAGCTGTACCAAACGTCAAAAGTAGGTACTATATTAAGATTTCCGCATTTGCTTTGTTTTTGAAGGCTGGCTGGCTATCTACTTGTAAGTTGGATGGAGACTCTATGATTTATAACAGCTGAGTTTTGATTGAGCTGAGATTGACATGTATGCTTATTATTATCTACATCTATAGAATGCACTAAATACACTGAAAAAATAATTGGTTAACAGTTACCAAAATTTGGCTACTAGTAGGCCGTAATCTAGTGACTTGCGAACTTCTGGTTATTAACAAGAATATTGTTTATATAAGGCGAAGTGAACAATCCCCAATTATCCATATCCGAAGCCAGGAACAAGTGCATCACCTCCTCCTGGCAGATTGACTGTTGTTGAGTGTGAGCTATGTTTCTACACTACAGACGCCTAAAGTAGGTGATATTTCTTTTCGGCTTTTTATGAGAGTTGTATTGTTTACTTAAACAAAAGTAAAAAAAATAAAAACGGTCATAATTGCATACTTAAAATTACCCCTACTTATACATACTGTGCCCTAACTTTAAAATAATTAATGTAAAACTATTGTCTAATTTATCTCTAAGTTTAATAATGAAACCTAATCTCACATTTTTGGATATGCATTTCCAAACCTTATACGAGTATAGCCATATTTTCCCGACACTAAAACAAAAAAGATATCTGCATCTGCCATGTATAACCTGTTTCCATATTACACTACGTACGCAGTACATATGCAAGACGTGTTTACTTGATCTCTCGCGGTATGAGTAATACAATCGAAACGGTGAATGAATTGGACGGCTTAGAAGTAGCTCGATCTTTTGAATGTGACTTAGGGGAACTTAAAAAATACATACAAGTCAACAAAAGCGATTCAACAATAATCTCCCAGAATATACGGAGTATTTATTGTAACTTAGACGACTTTATACTAACTTTGTCTGGTTTTACATTCGAAACAGATGTGATAATCCTAACAGAGTGTAGACTTAGTTCTAATAAACCCATACCACAGCTGCCTAATTATCACGTGTATTATACGCAATGCCAGTTGAATCAGAATGATGGAGTAGTTGTATATATTAAAAATAACTTACAACATAAAATTAAAGAGATACAACTATGCCAGGCATCCTGCCTTCGACTGGACATTTTGAACAACGCTATTTTCTGCATATATAGGTCCCCGTCAAATACTAAAGCTGATGGCTATATAAGTTCACTAAGTTCATACTTAGAAGATATTAGTTCAACAAAAAAGTGTATAATTATTGCTGGGGACATAAATATTAATATTAGACCCAAATCTTTTGAACAGCCACAAGACCTTAAGAATCGTATCAATTATTCAGAAATGTTATGTAGTTATGGTGTAATTGCTGGCCATATATTTCCTACTAGAGAGTTTAACTGTTTAGACCATTTAATGACAAAAATAAATAAATCAAAACTTACTGCATCAATTGGAGTTTTACACACTTCTATCACAGACCACTTTACCACGCTTTTAATTTTATCAAAATTAAAATATAATACTCCTGTTAGTAAAACTAAATGCACTATAAACTATGAAAAAGCTCTGGATGATTTGAAAAGTAAAAATATTTCTGTGATACTGTATAGTGATGACCCCAACAATATACTCAACAATATGATATTTAAAATAACTGAGTCTATCAATTTAAATACCGTGAGAACTACAATACCCAAAAAATCTCGTATTATTAAACCATGGATTACTCTCGGCGTTCTGCGCTGCATTAAAAACCGCAATAAACTTCAGAAAGAAGTACGTAGTGAACCCTACAATGAAATAAAGAAAATAACTTACATCAGGTACCGAAACTACTGTAATAACCTAATTAAAAAACTAAAAAGAAATTATGAAAGGGAACTTTTACGTAAAAATATAAACAATAATAAACTACTTTGGAACAATATTAAAAATATTACATATACGAATAATAACAAATCTACGAACGCAGAGTTGTTGAATCTAAAGGTAACACCTATGGAGTCAGTAAATTTAGCTAACAATTTTTTCACTAACATTGGGAAAGAACTCGCCCAGAACAATGCTTTTACCAACCACAATCCCATTACCTACCTGGATAGTATACCGTCACATCCTCAATCCTTTGTCCTCTTACCAACTGACCAAGACGAGGTGAACGATATTATAATGAATTTTAGGTCTGACAGTGCTCCTGGATGGGACAACATCCCAATCAGCTTTCTGAAACTGGCTAAATCAGAAATCCGGCCCATTGTCACTCATCTTGCAAACTGTTGCTTCAATAAAGGAATTTTCCCAGGTCCGCTTAAACAATCAATAATTACGCCCATCTACAAGGGTGGGGATAGAGATAGTATCAATAATTATAGGCCGATATCAGTTCTACCCGCAATTTCCAAAATACTAGAAAAGCTGCTCAATAAAAGACTGCTTAAATATCTTGAAAAATTTAACATCATATCTGATTCTCAATTTGGTTTTAGAAAAGGAATTTCAACAGAGGATGCAGTGTCTTCATTGAGTTCCCTAGTCTCTGAGCAACTTGATAATAAAAAAAAAATGCCTAGCTGTGTTCCTGGATCTTAAAAAGGCGTTTGATACTGTTTCTCTCCCTATCCTTGTACACAAATTAGAAAGAATTGGTATAAGGGGTACTCCTTTAAGTCTGTTTAAAGATTACTTGTCCGAAAGAAAACAAAAAGTAAAACTCGGAAACTATATAAGCGATTGGAAAGAGGTATCATACGGTGTTCCTCAAGGGAGTGTACTTGGGCCAACGTTGTTCTTGGTATATATCAATGACCTATGTGACATGCGTATACAAAATGCCCAAGTTTTCTCCTATGCTGATGATACTGCAATTGTTATCAATGGTGACGACTGGGATTCTGTCAGAAGTAGGGCTGAGCTATCACTGGAACAGGTTGATAAATGGCTAAAAAGTAACATTTTAACCCTAAACACTACTAAAACCAACTATATATGCTTTAGCATCTATGATAACTCGCAACCCAGTGGTGATTTTAGCATTAAGATACATAGATGTAACGGCGTGACAAATTGTAGAAACTGCAGCTGCCCTAGTATCCAGAAGGTCACTGAAACTAAATATCTGGGTGTTGTTGTGGACCAGCGGCTCTCTTGGTACGCACACATAGAACATGTTATACAAAGAATTCGAAAGCTAACTTGGATCTTTAAGACTTTGAGACATGTGCTGCCAAGAGCAGCGGTTGGTGCACAGGAACCGTCTAGAAAAAATTTGAAAGAGGTATACGTGGCTTTGGCACAGTCTATTATGGTATATTGTATACCTATTTGGGGAGGTGCGGCTAAAACTCGTTTCCTTCAAGTAGAACGTGATCAACGAAACCTATTAAAGACAATGTATTTTAAAAGAGTGAGATTTGCTACTGAAAGTCTTTACTGTATGACCAAACTATTCTCTATACGAAAATTATATATATTGTATACAGTCTTGAAGAAAAATAAAAGTATGCCATATGATGTTAATATTAAAAACAAAAGAAGGAAAGATATTTTTATTCAGTTACCACAAACTAACACTACATTTGCTAGTCGGCAGTACAGCAAACGTTCAGCACATCTGTACAAGCTTATTAATAGGGTATTAGATTTATATAGTAAACCTTTTTATGAATGTAAGAAAGCTTTAAATAACTGGTTACAAACTAAAAATTACAACGAAATAGAGGCACTTCTTGAACTGTAAACCCTTAGAAAAAACTGTTTATATTATTATTAGTAAGTCTTAAATTACCTGTTCTTAGTATATTCATATGTACGAAAGTTATACTGAAGAGCGGTGCTTCCTGTCACAGGCTTCTGCAAGCTTAAAAGGAGGCATCAGCCACTGATATTGTACACGATTTTTGTTTTTTACAATAAATGATTTATTTATTATATATTTATTTATTTTATTTATATTTAACAAACATTATTTACTTCCCTACAACGAAACCTTCAACTAACAAAACTAGTTTGGTTGATCCTTTTTTCAGTGTATAAGTTTTAGTAAAGTTCTATCAATAGGGGTTTACGTGTAGTTCATTTACCCAACATGTTCGAAAAACATGTCAAACAATAATAAAACGTAAATATTTACTTTAATTAGTTTATAAATTGTATTCAAACATGAATGTTTGTCAAACACCGCTTTATTATATTCGTGCATTACATCAAAACATCGATGTTAATGCCAAACAAATTCTAACGTCATTGTTTACGTTTTCGGTTTGTTTTGGACACAGTGGGCCAAAGGAAGCTCGCCGTGACCAAACAAGGAAGCGAACGGAAAATAAAACTGGGCCACTGCGACAATGGTACGGGGAGTAAACAGTCGTGTATAAACACTGAATGTTACGCCTTGTAATTTAATTTACAAGGAAAATGTATCATTCTGTGCGTCACTTCCAATAAAAAAAACACGTTTTTTTAAACTAGTCTCTTTGATGTAAGATTATGTCCGTATTTTTGACTTATATTCTCCTCACTCAAGCCTACAGGCTTAGATACATCTCAGTGTGTGCGAGAAAGATATCAAGGGCCGGAAATATGAAGTGTTCCCAAATTAGAGTCTCTGAAGGACTCCAGATATATGCATCAAATTATTTTCGTATTATACGTTGCATACACCCTAGCTATCATAGGATAGATAGACAGACTAAAGTGTATAGTGACACAGTTAATACAAACTTATATAAAAGAATTTCAAACATAAATATCTGAAAAAAGAACATAACATACGGTGTGGGTAAGACAGAAAACTAGTTTATTAATTTTCACCTTAAACCCTTTAATATATACATACACTCATAATCATAGTCAAGGCTTAAACATGTTTATTTAAAAACAAAGCCTTTATCCCATATTTATAAAGTCATGTGAGTCCAAAATGTATGAAAGCAATCAAGACTTTGCGAAGTCGCCCGCCGTTTTAATCAAAATGGCTGTAAACAGTGCTTTACGTTTTCATAAAGATTTTTGCGGTTGAAAATTATTACGTGGGTTGTTTACTTTAAACATGTACGTGCATGAAAATAATGTAGTATTTCCACGCTCAAGGCAGGTATACCGTAAACACACCTTTTACTAAGTAAACATATTGTGTAGAAAATAAAGCAGACTTCATTTTTTTTTTGTTTTTTTTTCGTGAAACATTTTAATGCTGGTTGGTTAGAATAATGACAGAAACGGAAAGATAAATAAAGCGTCACAGAGGAACCCCGAGGCTTGTTCTCTTGTAATTTAATTTTATTATTACGTTACACATACATAATACTTTGCCATTCGTTTTATTTTCATGCGTATTTTGTTTTACTGAGAGGGTGAAGATAAAAATGGTTTAGGTCCATAAGTTTGTTTTATTAAATTGCGGCCTATAGTTAGCTCAGCATTTGATTCTAAGCTCAGTCGATATGAAGAGGTTCTCTTGTTCGCTTCGGCACTTTTTTTTTACTTAAGAAATTCTTATTTAAATATGTATTGACATACTTAAAATATACAGGGTCATTTGTAAAACACCAAGATCTGAAGTCTGTTTCTATATGTAAAAGTAGTTTTTTTATGTTTTGATATTAATTTTTGGTATTTTTTAAATAGCCCTTTATAGATTGTTGAAGCTTACCTGGTAACCTCTGCACTCTTTGGTAACCCAAAGCAAGGCACAAAGTCACATTTTCGTCTGCCAACTGAAGGTTTTCACCAAGTAGCTTTACTATACTTTCTTTGCAGTATGTGCCGTTGCGTGGTTTCCTGTCATGGATTATAACCTGTAAAAATATTTGACATAATATACTTTTAAATGCACATCACGCACAGTAGACATTACAAAATGTTCACACAGCTGTAAAATTAAGACGGTATTTTTGCTAAACGCAATTTCTTTCAGACTTCCGGGTAGATGGCAGGTATTTTCACATGACCACATTATTCAAAATACGATAAACAGACGTAGTTTTAGTATAGTAATTGATTGCTGATAATTAATTTCCAGCTAATGACTTCCTATTTCAATTACGCACATAGTGTCTTTCGCTTTTGGCTTCTTAGCTGCGCGCTTTGTTTTAAAAACCCTGGAAGCAAATGAGGATACTTGATATTATTATTACCTGGAAATATAAAGATATCTGTTCCAAATACACGGTCATGTAATTAATGGCTTTGTCAGCTTCATTCTTCATGAGCAGTTTGATCTGCGAGACCAGCGTGTCCATATCCTCCCTCGACTTTGTAGTCCGGACCTGGATATCCGCTATAAGGGCTCTGTAGCCATTTATAAGGTTGTCTTGGAAGTCTGTGGTCTATAATAAGAAAAAAAATAGTTAACAAGAGGGTAAGAACATATCAACACAAATATCGGATTACTTATACTAGCGTCTATTCTTCATTTCATGCTGTTTATTTTATTTTCGCAAAAAGTAGCATAATAAAGCCTTATTTATGGTCTCGTCTATCTTTTTACATCAAAATCAGTTGTTTAAAAATTACTAGAAATGTACTTAACATACAAAAAAATTAAAATTTAGAATGTATTATAGTTACTAGTATTAGGGGCTAGTTGAGATTATTCTCATTTCTTTAATTATTCTTTTGTGAATGAACCAATGTATTTTGTTTGCATAATTCGTGTTGTGTTTTGAATGTTCGAATCATTCATTGCACTGTATGTTGTTTGTAAACAAAATAAATGTTTTTATACAAACGTACTGCAAGTATAAGCAAATTCAGACACATTTTTTGCTAACTAACATTATTGTTTCATTTTTATTCTTAAATATAGATTATAGAATAAAAATGAAACAATAATGTAAATAAAGGGGTTTCGATTTCAAGAATCTTAAGCTATAGGCATAAGGTTCTAAATTGTTCTGAAGTAAATCCAAATCACACAGTATATGTCACTAATGGCCAGAACATTTGGCCAAATGCAAATCGAAAGCATTAGCCATCGGCAGTAGTTAGTGGCATTTCTGCCAACTCATTAGTCTTACTTGTCCCCGAATACCTGGCAATTTCCCACTTCCCCCCACCTCCTTTGATTCACTGAGCTAGCTATGCTGGGGATCCCAAACTGTGCATTGCCCTGGGTTATTAAAGGCGGCCTATAGAAGGCTCACCAAGAGTACACAGAGAGTAGCTTTCTAAAGGTATGATTTTGCACTTAAAAATATGACAGCCCCTTAGTCAAGAATTGAATCCGTATTCATCGCAAACCCGGGGCCTGTCTAGACCAAGTGGCCAAAAAAGGCCTATCGGCCCAGCGTTAAAACCCGCTGTGATGCCGAATCTTAACATTAACTCGTATGCTTATCAGTCAAAAACAAAAATCAAGAGGTCTATGATCATCCTCTAATGTAGCAAAAAGGCTTAAACTTCACAGACTGATGCCGCGACGCAAAAGTAAAATAGAAAGCGCGACACAATCTGGAAGTTTGGGAACCCCTGAGCTATAGGGTAACCTTTAAATCGATCCGGGTCAACCGAAGTATTTGTGACAAATTAGTGTTAATGAGAAGATATTACAAATAAGTAGATGACTATTTAGGCTTATTAATTGATGTATAAATAACGCAATTATTAGTATTGCTTGTAAATTCATATATATTTGTGGCACATTCATTACTTATTTGCTTGATCATAATACATTTTACTGATGTGGTTATTTCGAAGCCTGATTAGCGATGAAACACAACATTTATATATCGTTGTGTTTCATCGCTATCTGTTATGTTATAATGACTAAGTAATCGCAGTAACTTAATGTAACAATTCAATGCAATTTGCATTGAATTGTTACATTAAGTTACTGCGATTACTTAGTCATTATAACATTTTTTGTTGAATTTTACATAAAACATGTGTAATTTACAAAAATAATTTAGGTAAAATATTTTTTTGTAAATTATTTTTTGTGTTCTAATTGGCTACATTATTAGGATAAATCTGTGTTCAATAAAATAGTTAATCCTACACATCAAGTCCATATATATAGTTCCATATTTATTTTTGAATGCAGAAAGCGTTCGTACGAGTAACTATTAGGTAATTTTCTACCTACTGCATAAAAAAAGATATAGCAACTTGTAACTTTAGCGTTGACATTAGCAGTTTTTGTTATGTTGCTCGCCTAAAAGCAGCTTTCACCGCGGTTTTTCACAAATTTCACTTAATAAACGTTTTTGGGGTAAAGTAACGAAAAATTTTTGCTCAGGTAGCGAAGACTTTACGACTAAGGATTTTAAAGGTGAAACCATAAAGCGGAATAGTAGTGACAAAATATTTCCTTGGCCGACAAGAATAAATGGTTCCTTAGACTTTTTGTAGAAAAAGTGAGTTTTATTCATGCTCTGAGGCGAGAGGGCGTTGAAAAACCACGGGTAATTAAAGTCGCAGTAAAAGTTGCTAGATATATTGTTGTAGCTAAAGTTTTACTGATTATAATAAGCGAGTTATACATTGCATGGGAGCATTTATTGCATTCACTTTTTAAAAGTTAGTAGCTTACTTATAAAAAAGACGAGGCCCCTTAGGAGGACGCGTTTATTTTCTTTATATATTCTAGTCGTCATAGCACAACCACACGCTTAGTAAGGGCTAAGTAATTGGTGTGATTGTTTGAATCATCATCATTCATCATTCGCTTGCCCTGTTCCCATTATATTTGGGGTCGGCGCAGTATGTTTTTCTCTTCCATACAATCCTATCACTCGTCGTTGACTCATCCACTCCTTTCACAATCATATCATGCTTTATACAGTCCATCCATCTCTTTCTAGGTCGGCCTCTTCCCGAGAATGATATATTGTTTTATTTATAAGGTAACTGTTCCATCAGCATCTCTGTGTATCAACATCTATAATCAAGTAGGTGAGAAGAATAAGATCTATGGGTTGACCTAATGTATAATGCCGCTGAGGGCGTCTTTAGTGTCCTGAAGATTTGCTTACGCATGCGGGATTGAGATATATAATCCGTGATGCAAAAGAAGGTATAACTTTTAAACACATATAAAACAAACATCTTAATACAGTAAAAAAGGTAGCCTTGCAACTTGTTCGATGAGTAATATTTGATTATATTAAATTATTAATTATTATTTTAATCTAAAAAAACTATAACTCTACAAAATAATAATAACAAACTCACTTGCAACGTAACAATTGTGAAAACTGAGAGAACAGCGAACAAAACGTAGCGAGTCATCTCCCTTGCTTGCCTCCACTTCCCATATCAGCATGTTGCGCTATACATTTTCAAAACAATTGTTCTAATACTACAAACTTTTTTATTTTTCTTTTTAACCACTAGTCGTGTTCGCGCTGTGCTTACAGTACACCGACTGGATGTTTGGTCCGCGGCTTGTTTAGATTTTGTGTCGTTTCAACAGCGATGTTTGCCCACAACTCAACTGCCGATACGATGACTGTGTGCCGACATTGCTACAGTTTATTATTGGTGTTTAATTGTTTACAGTTGCCGTCATGCGTGTTAGGGTTAAATTATTAACTACTTTATAATATCTTTTTAAAATTAATTCGCACACAAAAAATCATCGACTGTCTACCACCAGAAGGTAGTACTTGAACCAACAACCACCAACGTCATTTAAAGCTCAGTTTGAAGAGCAATGCCCGGATAGCGAGGGGTCGTGGGTTCAAGTCCCACTAGAAGACGGTGATGTATTTTTGTGAGCGAAATTTACTTCACTTTAAAATTTATTACTTATACCCTATTTAGTTGAAGTTAAAAAACGGACTGATCGCATCAAAAATGCAGTGATGATGATGATGATGATGTCCTCCTAGCCGATTTCGACTACGGCGGCCTATCTCAACAGAGATTAGCCAACTGCGTAGGACATATTATAGTGCACAAGTGTGTGCGCAATACACAGGTGCACTCTCTGTTCCTTCACTCTCATAATTCGGTGAGACGGCAGTCCGACATGACCGTAGAGAGATCAGGCGAGGCACGGGTGTTAACACCACCGACTTCCTGACTCCGGAGCTGTGTCTGAGTAATTTCAAGACAGAAAAACCCAAACACTCTCGGCCCGACCCGGGATTCGAACCCGGAACCTCGTGGATAGTACCTCGCGTGCTGACCATCGAGGCAGTCAAAAATAATATAAACCCAGAGGTGGGCATTAACCTGTTTATCGTTAGTTTAGTGGTAAGGTACATTGTCCACGATAATTTTGTTCAACATAGGATGAAAATCCATAGGCAAAATCTTAATAAGTGTATTTTCATGTCCTGACAAAATGTTCGTCACGAGTAAGCGGAAAAACGATTTATTATTGGTTAACGGTGCTGAACTCTGCTGCAACCACAGGGCTATGTATTCAAAAGCGCAAACCATTTATTTATCAGATCAGCCCTTAATTGTCTAACTGCATTTGCGTTACTGATATTTAAAAAAAACTTGTAAGAAACTTTTACCTTCCCTCATGAAGACGCCATCTACAATGAATGGACTGAACCCACACAAACTAATATTTCAGCCAAAATATACTACGGAACCACCGACATTAATTAATTTATTGTTTGAAAACATTACGCAGTGTTGTAAATGTTTTGACATTATAATATCAAAACTATGAATGTTTCATTCATGATCGTAAAAGTGACAATGGAGGGGCTGTCGAACAATTAGCCTAGAGTTCACCAACACGTGTTTTATTTTTAATCAGCCGGCTAAGAATTACTTAACATATTTTGTATAGCAATTCTGTGAAATTAACCGTCAATCGATGTTTACCGGCCGTTTAGAAGTTGGTGAACTCGGATCTTACTATACAAATAAAACCGGGCAAGTACGAGCTGAGGCGTGCATTGAGGGTTCCGTACTTTTTGTAAACTTGTGTGATTGCAATAGATTTTTTTTTACAATGTAACTACACAGCCGTTTCCGGATCTTTTCCTTTACTTGTGCTATCAAAATTTTCTTGTTAAATTTCATGATTCTAGGTCTGCAATTTAAGTACCTTATAGAGTTTATCTCCCTGCGAAATGTTAGATAACAAGCCCAAATGGCACAGTTCTAACTCAGTGTACGTACCACACATATGCTATCAGTAAATAAATATTAGACTCGAGCAAAGAACTGAAAACCCATACTTTTCAGGCACTTTGCTTTCAGTAGTCCGACAGCGCCATCTTGTCATAACCGACGATACTATAGCAAAACAGAACTGCTATTGGAACATCGATGCCGATATTTTTGCAGTGGGGTCGCTTTCGGTTCGGAATAAAGCCGATATTTCCTCAGTGAGGTCGCTGTATGTTTGGAAAGCATCACGTCGAGAAAATGTATCGTATTTATTACTGTGTTTTTCCATTTCTGCTATACTACTGTGCTCATAATTCTGTTGTCTGAGTTTAGTCTACATAAATTAAAGTTTTTATATCTGTTCATTATAAATACTGTCTGGTTACCAAATAACCATAAGAACACAATAAGAAAAGATTTTTGAATATTTTTTAATGAAATAACATATGCAAATAAAAAAGACGGGTTTCATACTGAAATGTCAGTTACCTATATGAGTTTAAAATAGTATGAAATCACGAATTTTTATTCAACGATTTCGAAGTATGTCTATAAATAAAAGTTGTTTTACTTAGCTTTGAGATACGACCCTAAAAATATATTGTTACTTGGTTACCACACAGTTGGTTGGTTACAGTATACGAATGTTTGCTGTAGAAATTATTTTGACGATTAATTTTGTTGGCACGTTTGAAATGTTACATCCAAAAACATTGTTGGTAGGTTGTTGGTAGGTAAAGAAAAATACTATCATAGGACTTCCCATAACAATCAAAATCCTCAAATATTTTTTAATTAAAGGGGACCAACGAAATACTGTAGATTACTTATCAGTTTAAGCTGTGTCTTGGTATAGTTAGGATCAGTTTGTGTTGATTAGAGGCAGTTCTAAGTTGCAAGGTCTCTTCCAACACAGACGCATATTTGCTAAGCCTAATCCTAGCTTTAATCTAGCTTTAAGAAAGGCTAACACTTATCTTTGAAGAGAGCAGCTTTTATGTAATGAGATAATTATTTGTAGCATATATTTAATTTTTATGTAAGATACTGACTATGCTACTGCTATCCGTAGTAAGTATTTTACATAGAAAATCCATCAATTTATTTATTGTCCGTATGTCCATCTGTCTGTCAAGACTCTTTTTCTCAGGAACGCGTGGAGGTATCTAGTTGATATTAACATCAAATACTTATGTCTGCAGTCCCTTGAAGCTGTGAAAAAAAATAAGCAATAAAGATGCTTGATTTTTTTCACAGCTTCTGCCCAATCCAAAGATACGGCAATTTAGCCATGGTTTTTACATTTTGCAGGGTAATCAAAACTATAGGGCATTTCCCATAGACCTAGAGTCATGAAATTTGGCGTGAAGGAATGTTACAGCACAAGTAATGAAACAAGCAAACATAATTATTAAAAAAACAAAACACCCGACTGCAAAACTTATTACATTTTTGAAATGGTCTTTTTACTAGCTTTCATTTGATACCAATATTGCTATGGTAAACTCCCCCCCTCCCCCCTTTATTTCCATTTGCGGGCGCCATTTTTGAATGTGTATTGCCTATGTCGCTCAAACAATTTTGACTAATTCAACGACACCTCATATGTCAAAAACTGTCCAGACGTTTGGGCTGCAGGGCGTGTCAAACAATTATACATACATATATACTCTCGAAAAACATACCGCAGTCGGGTAAAAAGTCCGAAAACCGAAAATTTGTGCTTACATCGTAAAAAAAAATTGACCCCTCAGTGCGCGAGTCTAGCTTGTATTTGCCAGGTTTATTATTTATTTCAAAATTATCATTAGAGTACATAGGTTCTCGTGTTTTTTCGCCGAAATACGACACATATTTGTATCATTTTATATAAAGAAATAGGTAAGTTTTTATCATTATAATAGGTTGAGTTTCATAACTCTATCTTACGAGTAAATTAAGCAAAACTTGCTACAAATATACATCAGTTTATTTCTCGCGTATTTTTCCTTAACATTTTCTTGTTCTTTGTCTCAGCGATTTAGTTTGCAATCCAACGGTTTCCATGCAAACTTGTTTCCGAAACCACTCGGAGAAAGTGCGGATAAGATAAAGGAATGGAATGCATCTACGTGATCCAAGAAAGTGTTTAGCACCACGCTATCATTTGCAACGATACGAAATTGGAGTACTCATGGCGTTTGTCAGCTTATCAACTCACCACAAAACGACCTTATTTTGTTTGTCATTTTCTGTTTGTTGTTGACTGTACTGTACAAATAGTAAGCAAGTTCCAAGTTATTATATGCTTTTAATTTAACATTTCATACTATTTAATGACAGTATTGGGGCTAGCCACAATATTAAGGTTGTGTCTGTCTCGCCCCGATTCTAACTGCCACGAATCTACTAGGCTGTTAAGCAAATTTTTACCTTATAATAGTAACTACTAGGCTGACATTTTTTTTAACTCATAAAGGTTACTACTACCTTATAACGGTCATTTGCTTAAAAGCCTAGTAAACTACATTTGGTACGAGTTAAAAACGGGGCGAAATAGATCCAACCCCTATGTTATAAGATTTTTAATAATATATTTAAATTGTTTTCTAATTAAGCTTCTTTCCCTTATTACATAACGTATCAATCAGCACATTACGAGTATTTTTGTCAGTTACTCTAGTTGACATATGGTGAATGTGAACATTTGAACAAAATTCAAACTCGCAAAAAACTTCATAGCAATTGACTACCTCCTTCTTATGACTACAACGTAGCATTCGACTACGACATAGCAAACTGCTACGACGCGATGAAGCACGTAGTAGCACGAAATTAAATAAGTTTTTGTCAGAAATAGGCACCACATTACAGAACAGTAGATGTATGATTGGTATTGTGGAATGTTACACCTCTGTTTGTTTCTTATCCCGCACAAACTTGCCGAGCATAGCACATTTTTTTTTTCATTACGATAAAAATCCAACCTTTTTTGCTTAATTGAATAATAATCAAAGAGCTGTGTACTAGATTGGGTTTGTAATTACGCGGTTTGCTCGCCCAGTTGTCTGTTTGTAGTGATTGCGTTAATTAAATCGCAACAATTACCAGTTAGTCGGTACACCGAGCTACCAGTGATTGTCCTGGCTAGATTGAGTTGTAATTTTGCTGACAAAAACGTGACAAATTGGGATAGCAGATGATGAAATAAAAAATCATGTTTATAGTGCAGTAATTGTAATTTCATTTTCGGTTTCGATTTATAATGCCCACAGCTAAGTTGTGGAACTCACTACCTGCTTCAGTATTTCCAACGGATTACAACCCAAAAACTCAGAGTAAACAGGCTTCTTCTGGGTGAGCTCGCTCCATCATCGACTCTGTCTGCGCCACGTCTGGCTTAGTCTAGAGTCAAGAGCAAACCCATTTCGAATTTTAAAAAAATGATACCATTTACCGATATGAGCTGTTGCACCTTACATCCGTAGTTATAACCATTACCAATGTTTTTTAGCTAGTGTGATATACTTTTATGCTTGTTATAGTTATGTAAGACAGTGCAAACAAGTGATCTACAATGAAAAACAAAAAAATCAACTACAAACTGTTGACACTCAAAATTCCAAGGACCCTTTTTACCATCGAAACGTTGCAGGCGGGATTTCCACCCTTATGTCGTTGACATGCTTACCACTAATACACACCAAAGTAAGACTAAGAGAACGCATTTTCGCTTACCTTTAGGTGAGATTGCGGTCAAATGTTTGCTTATTCATATATAAAATTTACTGAAAATAGCTTTTTTTTACTAAGTAAAAAATACTTTTATTGAATCCTGAATACACATGTAAACAAATAAAAATATACAAATCCTGATTGCAATTTCAGACAAGCGGCTAAAAACAGATAGACAGTAATAACTTGTGACATACATTTGTATCTGAAAAATTACAAATCTAGCTTTTGTAATGGTACAGATTCCATGAGTTCGAAAGCGTTTGAGCGCACAAATTCGCAATACTCGTATGTGAAATCATGAGCACAAATACTAACGTAACTAGTAAAGATTCCTACGTACGGAATGTCGAACGTTCGACCTGCTATTGCGATCCGGTCTAATTGTTTTCGGAGCGAGGTGTCTACTCTGAACTTCAGTTTTGGTAGGTAGTTCACTACTGACCCATTTTGTGCTCTTAGACTTAAAGGTACTTACGGTAAATGTTATTTGTTTATTTGACTGCCTCGTTGGTCTTGTGGTCAGCACGCTGGGTACTATCCACGAGGTCCCAGGTTCGAATTCCGGGTCGGACCGAGATTGATTTTTCTGTCTTGAAATACCTTAGACACAGCTCCGGAGTCAGCTGTCAAGTTGGTGCCTTGGACAGCACATTAGGCCGTTGGTCCTGCGCCTGATATCTCTACAGTCATGTCAGACAGCCGTCTCAACAAATTATGAGAGTAAAGGAACCGAGAGTGCACGTATTGCACACATACTTGTGCACTGTAATATCTCCCGCGCAGTTGGCTAATCTCTGTGAGATAGGCCGCTGCAGTCAATCCGGCTAGGAGGGCATTATTATTAATTGATATTTTACGCCAAAATAGTGTTTTTTAAAGGAGTTTTGAACTACAGTTATGCATACCTTGGTTCCTTTTAGTGATAATCTGGAAATATCCCGCTGAACAAAAGACAAAACCACTTTTACATTTTAACTATAGCAATAAAGTCCCTTAATAAATAAAAGTGCCCCCATTATACTTGTTGTAGATTACAGTATGCACCTACACGTGGAAAAGAAAATGAAGGCATTATTTCAATTCGCTGTTCAACACATCCGTATTTTAATTGCAAATAAAAGGAAACATTGCGGCTTACAGCTGTAAAAGACTTCGCACACTTTTATTTAGCTTTTATTCATGGCTTCGCCTTGAAATAACTGGAATTAACTGGAACACATTTAAACAAACACGCTTTGTAATTGCAGCAAATAGAAGGTGTGTGTGTATTTTAATTAGGACTGTGCAGAAAAAATGTAAGAGTAGATCACGGAATTAAGAGTGATCTTGACAGATTGTACTTCAGAGTGGATAATTTAAACCTAAATGCACTGTCATCGTACAATATTGGGTTCGTTTTCTGTACGTTTATGTTACTGCTACATTAAGCCTCTTTCTAAGGGCGCAATTTCACTAGTCGATAGGGTCCGCATGCGGCGTGCGGGAGATTTCTGGAACGCATGCCACAGGGCCCGCATTCGGGGAACCGTTTTCATTAGTCGATAGGGTCCGCATGCGGAGTGCGAGAGATTTCTGGAACACGTGCCACAGGGTCCGCAATCGGGGAACCGTTTTCATCATTCGATATTGGTCCGCATGCGGGGAGAACAGTGTTGTTTATTCCTAACGCGATTATTAAATTATTTTAAATCTAAACGATGTTTCCTGAAGCGACGACATGAGCGGAATTTTTATTGGCACATAAAACCAATTACAATTTTCCTTTAAAAAATAATAATTGGCATTTGCCTGCCAGTATCACCAAATAGGTCCATTGCGTTGCATAAACAAGTGTCCTTTTAATCCAACAAGCACACGTATGAAATATTTGACTCAAGACCCGCAAGCAAGCTGTATATCGACTGATGAATTTCATTGGTCGATAGCACGGTCGGTATAATGCATGCGGGGAATCCCCGCATGCGTTGTACCGAGCGCGTATCGACTTGCAACTTTCATTGGTCGTTATCTCGCATGCGGGGAGTCCCCGGATGCTGTATACCGAACGAGTTATCGACTAATGAAAATGCGCCATAAGGCATCTGCGTTTGTTGTTTTTTTTTTTTCACGACCAAGTTAATGTAGACTTCTGTAACCGAGTAGACACGGCCTTAATTAAAATGTGGAGTTCTTTCTGAGGAGTGCAAAAGTAGGTAAAACGTTTTTAAAGGTTTTTAACAATAAACAATACCAGTTATCTAGCCCACATTTTCCCAGTAACTAAGAATAATCTTAAAACATAGCAAGTAGAAAATGGCTCGAGCAAAGCATAAAATTATAATAACTATTTCTATTAGCGAGCGAGTAGTTTGCAAATGCAATCACCTAAGACGAGCGCTCTCGCTCTCGCTTTCCCAGTATTAGATATTTAAATATTCTCCACTAGTCAACTATGCAAATAGCGCCTTTTAATAAAACCCTGGATTCCTATAAATGGAGTGAATTTATTCACAGCACTCAGTGTTTTGCCATGAAAAATGGTTTGAGCGTGAGTACATTTTGTTTGAAAATATGGGCACTATTCAATGGTAGCTAAAATATTTTATATTGTACGTATATAACGTCTGCTGTCTCGTAAAAAATACAGCACATAATATATATGGACTGCTTATTAATGTAGGTAGGTAGGAATAATTGTAGTAGGTTTTCAAATACAGAACTTCTTAATATATTTTTTTTAAATACTTAGCTTGTATAAAAAAAAGTTAAAAGCATAGAGTGAAAACTATTTATATTAGTTATGCATATCATTGTTAATAACTACCAGTAGATACGAGTAGTTACTAACATAACTAAAGTACTAGATAAAGGTGTAAACCTATAGCACCACTTCTTCAAAACTTGAAAGGCCTTAAAAATCTTATCAACAGCCTTAATAAATGAAAGAAATGTCTTAATGTTTCATTTCAAAAAAAGTACATTATACAGTCAGTCATTAGATCAATGTCGATTTTTTTTTCGAATAAATTTGTTTTACCTCATCCTGATAGCTAATCGAATATGTAAAATCATATTTGTACTTAAGTAAAATAATATCATGACATGAACCTTGAATATCTAGATCTAGAACATCAATCTTGAATACTAAAGAAGAAATTCATGATCGATGAGGTTGCGTCTATTCCAAACACTTACTTAATCCTTTTAGCAAACCTTGTTATGCTTGACTGACTCATAGACATACAAAAGTTTGATACAAGCATACTCGTACAGTATTTTATTAGTAGAACTGGTTAGTTCTGCCACAATCACTAATAAGGCTTAATTGCGTCTTCGTTTGAACTAATTTTCTTTATATTTTTTGCAATAGGCTTGCTCTTGATTCTAAACTAAGCTAGACTACATATTACTTTTAATTATTGCAGCTAAATTAACACTAACCGCCCTAATAATAATAACTCTACTACTGTTATAACCTTAAATAAATATGAGAAGGTTTATTTGAAATATGGTCATTAATTCTAAATTTGCCGTTTCAAATTTATCAAGTGGTATAGCATATGTTTAATTATTATTACCATTTAAAAAAGCGGAAAGATCCGAGTACACCAATTTTTAAACCATTCAACCTAAATTTTGGCGGCTAATTTGACAGTTCCAATAATGTCAATGAATTGTATGAGACGGTAATTTGAAATGTTTGTCTCGACTATGTCATGTCAGCTATCTGTCATTAATTCCGAACGAGCCATCTTATATTTATACAAGTGTTATTATAACCAATAAGGTTAGGTAAGGGTAAGTATCTTAAGTAATACTAGGTAGTAGGTAGGTGTATCGTTGTTTACGTGAGAGGTTAAAATACTTACAATAACAAAGCAACAACTTTTTACTTACCATGACAACGGTATTTCTAAGGCAAATAACCAAACTATGACGCAGTTGAGATAGGTAATGTAGTTTGAAATACAAAGTGCAACTATGCCATTTGCATACAATGTTAATTTCTGAACGCAGCGTGATCTCAAACATAGTTAGCTACTTTAAAATGTCGATGCTACAACAAGTAGTGTTGTGAAAATCAATATTTTGTTATGAACCGTGCATATTTTCGCAACCAATAAACACAAAATTGTTGATTAATAAGTAATGTCAATTTCTATAAGTAATTGAATGAAATGAATCCCTCTAGACCAGACCCAGTTTGTCTCAAATCAATTTACTTCAGTGCCACTCGATGGATTAAACTCATCTACGTACGTATCTACGGTACTATCGATACCCGATATCGATATCTATTTCCCAGAAATACTACTCTCCACTATCAGTTTTAAACTTTATGACTGTTCCATAAACGATTTATGCATTTGCGAAAGAGCCATTACCCTTTGCAATGCTTTTGGACTTTATCTGGACTTGTGTCGTGCAAATGTCGATCTATGGAACGTTTGGCGATTTCAGATCACTAAAAACACGGAAAATAATCCGTTCCATGCACTGTTGCATAATTAGCAATGACTAATGTTGTATACTAGCTAGTGGGCCAAGGTTTAGGCAAAACGATTTCAGAAGTGGTTTATGCAAAATTATTTCAGGAGGCAAAGTGATTTCAAGAGCTTTACCGACATCAGAGCAAATGTATGGATGTGATCCTAGTCGCCATAGCATAAGCTCACGCATAGTTTGGGGCTAGGTAATTGGTGTGTTTGTTAAAACAACTTATTATTATTATCAGTGAGCCTGCCGCCTAGTTTTAAAGCTGTTGTGATAACGATTGCAATTTCAAAGCGATATATGAATTATAATTTTCTGATCATTTTGTAAACTATCATTGGTTTCCAGTTCTAAGAATTTTTCCTGTCTTGAAGAATATGACTATTGAAATTTCATAGCATGAGACGGTACGCCTGCTGTTTGTCAATTAGATAGCTATATAAAATGCATTGGTAAACCGTTGTCAAAGTATCTAAGAAACTTCTCTCTCTAGCTAATCAGAACTCTATTCACAAACATGCCATTAACGTAGAGAGCATACCTACAATTAAACAGTAGGTACTATTAATTTTTTTTTATGCGATCAAGTAGAACCTATTGTTATCGCTTGAAAGCACGGGCGTCTCGAACATTGCTACACGCTTAGCATTCTAATTGAAGTTATGAGGGTTCCTTTAGCTTGGCTGAGCTCACACTCGTAATCCAGGGAGACCACAAAGGCAGCCTAGTGGTTTCGGATCTAGAATCCTTCCTCGAAGTGTGCTTATACGCTGAATAAAGCCGGCAAAGCTAGATCTGAGGTGGCTAATCGTTGGTTTGCATTTATATTGCAATAGGTGACAATGCACTATTTGTGTATTTTTTTGTAGGTTACGGGTGTGCTAAAAAACTTTAGTCGTTACCAAATATCAATAATTCTGTATATTGATTTACAAAATCCAAAAATACGGTGGTATTTTTATAGTCATAAATCCACTTAACGATTATTGTGTGAAATGCTTCAGTGATTGTGTGTCACAAGTTAACATTTCCGTCAGAAATCAAATGTATTTAAAGCTTAGTATTTTACCTAAAAGCTTTTAAAGGTACTCGAAAGTCTTAAGAGAATTAATTAAATAAAACAGTTGCAGAAGACCCGGCAATCAACGGTATAGCACTTTTGTCAGCGGTAGGTCTATTAATTCGCAGCTCAAATTACCTTGAGTTAGGTAAAAGGCGCCAAAAATGGGATTAGATTTTATGACGGGAAAGGTCAAACCGTTTTTCAGGGTAAGCGAGATATCCTTGGATTCTTTTAAGTAATAAGTTAAACATATACGAAAGTGTGTACTAGTGTGTTAAACTAGACACGACTAAGCCTGAAGTTCACAGACAATTTTTTTAATTTTTAATCAGCCGGTTTAGCAATATTTGACAAATTTTGTATGGAAATTCTGTCAAATAAACCGTCAGTCGAGATTAATCAGCTGTTTAGAAATTCGTGAATTTGGGGCTTATTTAATTATGCCCAGCTCTTCAGGAATGTATAATTAATAACTATTGTATATGATTGTCAAAGAGGTAGGTTTATGTTCAAATATAATTGTTAAATATTACAGATACCTTGAGAGGTGGTTGTGGCGCAGTGGCGGCAGCGCTTTGGTAGTGATATTAAAGCGATTGGATGGGTGACCATTCCGACTATTTAAGTGACGTCCATTACAAGCATCTCCGTGCTTCGGAAGGCACGTTAAGCAGTTGGTCCCGGCTAATATCTGTTGGTATAAGTCGTTCAGCCTCGTCAGAGGCCCTAGGGCGGCTTGATAACATCTGACAGTAAGGTTTGTCACTTGCCTTACAGACACCCCTCCACCAATCCGCACTGAGCCCGCGTGGTGGAGTAGGGCTCGTACCTCCTCATAGTTGAGGTGAGGCCTTTTTCCAGCAGTGGAATCTAATAGGCTGACTTTACAGATACCTACATTTGTACAGATAGATACTTATCATGGAACTCTTATAACAGGTAACTTTAAAAGCCTGTAAATAAATAGTCTGGATTAGACTTTTCAAATAAACTGCGATATTGCGTTTTCGTTTTACCGAGCCTGTGTTCCACTTTGATAGGGACACATGGACTGACAGGGAAACAGCTATGCGCTATAAATCCACAACCTGAGAGGACTTAGCTGCGATTCAGCTGTATTTTTTATATGAACTAGCTGGAAAATACATTGACATAACTTCCACTTCAGCTAGAAAATATTGAGAGCGATAGCTGAAGGGCCTGAAGAACGGCATTAGTATACTCGTTCACTCAAACGAATATGTTGCTTTCATTAGCAATTTAGTGAAAAAGATCTTCTTTTGCGTATAGTAGAATTATGCTTAACCATTATTATAAGTAATTTCTTACCATTCTCCTCGCAAATTATAATTAAATTGACTCTCCATTAAAACCTTTCTAGGAATTCAATGAATATCAAACCGGATATTTGAAAAACACTTAGCCGGATTGGTGTAGGTAGCTGTTCTCGAAGTTTGCGCTTAGCAAGACATTTTTATTTTTTATAATTGACTTACAAGTAAAAATGGCACAGAATTATAGAGTATCTTAAAACTTAAGCTCTGTGCATTTGCTTAATTTAAGAATTTTTGTACTACTTAGTACAAATTTCGAATATCAGCAGCTTCGTCAGATATTTTCAAGATCAAGGTTGTAAACTACCTTTATCCTATCATACCTTGATGCTTTCAAGGCTGTGTTTTATATAATCCAGTACATTATAGCGATAAATCCCTGGGAAATCTTGTTGCGACACTCGCCGACGAGCGTTTCCCTCCTTCCCGTATAAATCAACGTCTCAAAACACACAGGAGACATCTGACTCAATTCTTTACACGAAAATGGCGGAATAACTATGCATATATTTTTTTAATGCGGGACCAGAATGTCGCAGGCAATAAGTACTCAAGATTCAGATTGTATCAAGATGTATATGGTGTGTATATAGCGGATACAATTAAATCTTGAATAATTTAGATTACGCTTAACTAGGATAAAACATTCTCAATCCATAACACAGAAAGTGACAGCTATAAAACTATATCAATACAGAGGTAAGGTTTACCAGCAATTAGGCCTTGGTTTTTCTATATGCTTGGATAGTCCATTATAGTATCAATAAGACGTATTCTTCCGACAGTCCATTAGTGAAAAATCGTCTCTCAATTCCACTTGAAATTCATCCTAAATTCAAAGTAAGAGAATTCACAGTGCATTTCTCACGTACGGAAGATGATTTTATCCCACTGAAATATTTTCTTGTGAAGAATTACTTCTCTCTTAGGGCAAAGTATAAGAAAAATGCATTACAAGGACTACTTCAGTTCAGACCGAAGTGCGAAAAGACTTTTCATATTACAACACTGTTGAGAATTAATGCTATAGTTTTATAAACAAGTGAAATGAAATATTACGGCTTAGAGTGCGACGTAGCGCAATTTAGCATTCTAAGCATAAGCACTGAAGTAAGATGAATTGGTTCTTTGTGAATAAACGTACTGTTCTACCAAACACATGTGGTTTCGTTAGCAATATTTATTAAGAGGATTACACTTGCATGATTGGAATGACATTCACACAGTTTACCAATTTTGCTGCTAGTTTTTAGGCACATTTTTCTCGCCTCAGGCTGAACGTGCAAGTTTTTAAATGAATAGTTAGGTTGATATTAATCGCCCCTAGTAATCAGTACATTGTCTTTACCATAGGTGTATATATTCTGAACCACTAGACCACAAAGACTAAAAATAATTTAAAAGTGTGTTTTTTTTTAAATTATGGCTGCGAAGATTTTGTAGTGATGTACAAAACAATCTCTATATGACATTAAAATGTCATGAGCAGATCAGATGAATAATTTTATGTTTGAAGTATAATTTTATCGAAGTTCTCATTTTTCTTTCTTCGAAACTAGAGTAGCTAACAATATTGACGCTAGAAACAGTTCTCTTCATCCATCACTTCTTTGCACCAGATTTACCCTTTAATTTTGCACGAAATCCTAACTCCACTAGCCCGGGTGAAATGTGAAAGCGCAAAGTTAATCTTTCGCCTTATCTGCACTTAAGTCAAGCGCGTACAGGGCTGTCAAAATGTGGTATGAAATGTTGGAGTATACCTAAAACTTGCCTATTGAAATAATGTTAAGCCTTCTCATAAATTAAACAGATACACTTATTGTAACAACAGCGCTTTATCAAAAATATCACCAATGACTGGATTTATTGTAAAAGAATAATAGCTTATAATATCATCACTATCATATACCGTAAGATGTGCACTGCTTAGAGTGTATGTAAATGTCGGGCATGTTTGTCGCTGAAGTTCTTAATACACTGGGAATATAATTTTTAAAACCTATTTCTAAGGGTGACTTCACTGTTGGCAACCCTAAGACCGTACTCCGTAAAAACTGTTTTAACTGTTTCGCAGCGGAACTCTGTCTATTGGCAAAGGAGTTAGCCACCGTCGGATTAATTGCAATAGGATAATAGTTAGGGTATCTGGAACACAAAGCGGAATGCTTTTAGTTTTGCTTCGATACCTTTTTACCCGACTGCGGAAGGAGGGTTATGTTTTTCGAGAGTATGTATGTATGTATAATTGTTTGGCTCGCCCTACAGCCCAAACGGATCGACAGTTTTTGACATATGAGGTGTCGTTGAATTTGTCAAAATTGTGAGAGTGACATAGGCTATACAAATTTTTTAAAATGGCGCCTGCAAATTGATATAAAGGGGGGAGGGGGGATTGATTTTTTCCTTACCATAGCAATATGGGTATCAAATGAAAGCCAGTAAAGAGTCCATTTTAAAAATATATAATTTTTTGCAGTCTGGTGTTGTTTTTTTAATATTAGAACTAAAAATAATAAAATAAAATACAGTAATTTAAAAATTAAAAAACCCGACAGCGTTTATGTATTATTGGAAATTAAAAATACCCTAAAACAAGAAAGAGGTCATACCCGGGTTAAATTGGTACCTATATTTAAAATTGTAGCAGTCGGGACCCATGTTAGAAAGTCAGCCCTCTCGTCAGTAGATTGGAGTAATCGGCAATGTAGTAGGTATAGAGGTAGATATGTGCTCTAAATTCACTAAGCCTCCATTTCTAGAATGGGTCCCGACTGCTACAATTTTTTTTATAGGTACCAATTTAACCCGGGTATGACCTCTTTCTTGTTTTAGGGTATTTTTAATTTCCAATAATACAGAAACGCAGTCGCGTTTTTTAGTTTTTTAAATTACTTTTTTTTTACCGCAATAGTTTTACTTCATCGGAAGTTTTGTTACAGTAGTTCAAATATATGATATTGTCAAGTTTTTAACTTTTTTTTCTTGGAAAGCACGTTAAGCCGTTGGTCCTGCGCCTGATCTCTTTACGGTCATGTCGGACTGCCATCTCACCGAATTATGAGAGTGGAGGAACAGAGAGTGCACCTGTGTATTGCGCACACACTTGTGCACTATAATATGTCCCGCGCAGTTGGCTGATCTCTGTTGAGATAGGCCGCCGATGTCGAATTCGGCCAGGAGGACATTATTATTATTAATTGTAATAGGAGCAATTTTTGGCAGAAATAGGCAGTCTCATGTCTTCGCCACTCTGGGTAGAGTATATTACAGTGTAGGTTATACTTAAAGTGCGATCATCGAGTGTGATAATTACGGAAAGTTGTCGTTAATCAAGTATTCGTATTCATCTAATTACACAAAACTCTTGAAACTCTTGTATCGTGAGTCTATTGTATAAAATTTATGAACAATTGAAATATCGTCTAAATTACCGTCTTTTAAAAAGATTTTTTAGGCTCAAGTAAAACCTTTTATTGTTTCAATTCCATTAATGCAATAAAGAAAAGGCATAGACGCAAATTTAGTACGCCATAAACATTAATCTTGAATTCACCATAAAATAAATAAATTGGTTTGTAAAAAAATAATTTTGCTAATGCCCAATTTGAAAAATGTAGTTTGACTTATTCGGGATTTAAGTATCAACACTGGATTGATTGAGATTTAAGAACTCGTTTCAAGAATAAAATTGAAATTCAAATCTATTTTATTCTACTCCTTATATACCTTTCTATAGGCTTGGTTTCACCACAGATTACCTAATATGTGTCACTATGTTAGTTCAATTGTAATAAATCAATTGTTCAATACTAAAAATCCGTCAACCTTTATATTATTAAAGACCAGTTATATTTACGGCTAAAATAAGGTGCTCTATTAAAAATAGCAAACAAACACAGCATTTTTTAATGTTAGAATTATAAAAAAAATATTTTTTTGTATTTACGTACCTACATCGTTTTCTAATCAAAAAACTGCAAAGAGGAACTTTCTTTAATATTATTACCCTAGATCGCTTGGTTTATTACGAGTACCTACACATCTCAGTCCACAATAGGTCCACTAAACTAGACTAATTGATTTCATCCGTCCGCATAGTTTTATTAATGTTACAGACTAAACCAATAAATCGAAGATGTCAATAAACCGGCTAGACGTAAATGACCAATAAATTGTGGCACAGACGAAGCACCACAGATACAAACATCGCTGTAATTAATAAAGGTTTTCAATAAATGAATTATTAAATATTTAATAAGAATTTTCTAATGGGTGTGTTTACTTGTCGAATGAATTGATAACGTTTCTAACATGTTTTTAGTCACGTCATCCCTTTAGCACTCATCACCATTATCTTAGCATTATCCCGGTAGTGCTCTTGCACGCAAGGGCCCGGGGTCTGCTTTGGACCATGATCCAGGATATGGCAGATTAGGTAATTACAGTGAAGCAACTGCCATCTGATCTCCGTGACCCTGTTAACAGGGGAACCTGACCAGCTTGGATCATGGTAACACATGCAGTCGCCTGAATGTAAAGGTTTCCTCACGATGTTTTTCCTCACCGTTAGAGCATCGGTTAGAGAAACAACTACTGTACACATCTCAAAAAAGTAATTGGTACATGGTGGCACGTGGGATCGAACCGGTACCTCCCGTATGAGAGGCATCCCGCTAGCCACTGCGCCGCCGACTTTCTCATCTCATTAGCACTAAACTTAAATATTAAACTGCTAAGGTATGTATGGGGGCACATCTACATCTAGAGCAGCGAGCGACACAGATACATCGATCGTTATTTACTAGATCAATACAATCTAGTAATTAGGATTTTATATTTGTTTTGTTGTTTTTTTAACGCGCCAACATTCATTCCATTCAGCCTCTAGCTTTAGAAACGGAACGCAACATCGAATGTGCTAGCATTTCTCAATCAATTGATTTCCAATGAAGCCATTTCTCAAATTGAGCATAAGTAGTAAATTTAAATGCTTGGGTCGGGCCTTGAGAAATAAATTGGATACCAAACGTGAGTTCGAGCTTATCAATATAGAGTTAGTTATCGTCAATGTATTATAGTTTCTGATTGATCGCGTTGTCTGCAATGGACTAGCTGCGATTGGATTGTGTACTTGAAAAGTCTGCAGGGTTGTGATCAAATATTTATTGAGCAGCACGAGGAAATCGACCCGGTACTGTTTGTATCATGCAACTCATATTCGTTAAAAAATGAAATAGATAGGTACCTCCCCTTTTTTAAAAGTTTCTTACAATTTGATACGATTAAAATTAAGTATAATTTAGGTTTGAAAAAAAAAACATCCTAAAGAAACATGCGGCCAACAACACAATATGTGGTTGTAGAGGAGTCCGTATCGTAAGTTTTTTTAAGGTTTAGAATTCGGTGGTAGTGAAATAATTTAGCTGTGTAATGTTTATTGCTTTGTAGTTTTGAAGACAAACAAGTTTCATTTTTACACGTGTCGTGTGGACAAACACGAGCTAACCTACTCAAAGGACTCGCTCATCCGAACACAACACAACCTACGCTGCACAACCTTCTCTTACAGTGACCGGTGTATTGCGTTCTTAAGCCACCGCAATATGGGCTAGTATTAAATGCATTATGTTCGTGACTGTACACAGACTGGACTTACTAACCGCAAGGTGCTTTGGCTCTTTGAAATAATAAAGTTGTCTTGCGTTTCCGTATATTATTAATTTGAGCTTATATTGCTTATTATTTTTTATTATTATTAATTGGAAGCTTTTCTATGAAAAGTGTTTAAGTTTCTGACTGGTAAGATTAAAGTAATTTTACGTTAGGGAATGATTCCTTTTTTTTTTGTGAGTACCAACAGTTAATAAATAAGTACATCGACCTACTCCAAAATGTTAACTTATCAATCAATGTTCATATTACGCACTGGGGATGCTCGAATCGTTGTGTAAAACCGAAGAGATCAAGTGAAAAAGAAAATGACTTTTTACCCGACTGCGGAAGGAGGGTTATGTTTTTTGAGAGTATGTATATATGTAGGTATGTAAGTATGTATGTATGTATAATTGTTTGGCACGCCCTACAGCCCAAACCACAGATTAACTATTTGTACGCCCAAACGGCTCGACAGTTTTTGACTGCTACAATTTTTAATATGGGTACCAATTTAACCCGGGTATGACCTCTTTCTTGTTTTAGAGTTTTTTAATTTCCAATTACACAGAAACGCAATCGGTTTTTTTTAGTTTTTTAAATTACCGTTTTTTTTAAATCTAAGTAAGCGTACCATTACACAAATATTTCGGAGCGGCTGAATTATTATTATGTCATGCCTCTAGCAGGTTTAACGAGGACAGGTCTTATACAAGCTTGGAGAGAATTCTGACATCAATGCCCATCCGACGTTTTCCAATACACGATTGTACTAAGATATCTGCGGTGTCATTCATTAATTTTATTCAACGTGTTTTGTTTCTGCTGCCTCATTGTGGCGCGGCTGCAAAACATTTTTCCATAAAGAAATATTTTGTCATTGTTTTGGGGACAATGCTTAGGTTCAATGCAGAGCGTACCTTTTTGAAGTATTGATTGATCGAGGTTTGCGGTAGCTGAAGTTATTAATTTTACGTCAGTTTGAAACTAAACGATCAATGAAACGACTATAAAATTTATTCCCCGTTATTACAAAAACTTAGTTCCGGCAGGCCTGTGTATCTCCCCGTGTAGGTAGCAAAAACGTACCTACGCGCGGCGACCCTTACTTAGGGCACAGAATAAGTACTAGTATTTCGTACAGAAGTATGACTTAGCAATTGTATTTAAAGAAATGTCTACTCAATGTCGTCAACAATATGGCGTAATTTAGTTCGCCTCAGAGTCAAACACATTTTCGTGTAGACACCTACAAAAATCCATTGCAAGATAATTTCATACTTATTGCTCTGGAGTATGATTCATAATACACTAAACCTATTCAGTGACGTAATATCACGCGACTCGATAGGGTTGACTGCTACGAGAAGCTTCTAACGCCATCTAGCACCTCTTCCTAGTACTTTATTCATTCTCGTCCAGCCAGGAACGTAGCCGCGCGGCTGCCGGTGAATAAAACGCGCGAGCGTGTCGCTGGCCGGTAGCGACACGCAACTTGTTTTAGCCCCTAAGCAGGCCTGTGTATCTCCCCGCGTAGGTAGCAAAAACGTACCTACGCGCGGCGACCCTTACTTAGGGGCTAAATCAAGTTGCGTCTCGCTACCGGCCAATTAGAAAAGTGTTTCAATATTCGTTTTTGACACGAATGTGTCATTTATTCCTCTGTTGTCGGCTAATATTTAGACCTAGTTTAAACCTGTTCTTTTTGTAATAAGGCCGATTGTGTATAAAATTGTAGCTCTAAATATGTATATGTATTCATACTAATATTATAAATGCGAAAGTGTGTCTGTCTGTCTGTTACCTCTTTACGCTTAAATCACTGAACCGATTGAGATGAAATTTGGTATGGGGACAGTTCGAGACCCTGGAAAGGCTACATTTTGTTGCTATATAAAAACATTAAGGGGGTGAAATGGGGGATGAAAGTTTATATGGAAAATCCAACTCTTGCGGGCGAAGTCACGGGGAACCACTAGTAAAATATAAACCAGAAACCTACATAGGAAACTATTGTACACGTTATATGTCTAAATACATCAGTAAATAAGGGTGCATGAACGACCATAAAAACTATTTCCATAAAATGTGTGAAAATCAAAATGTGAATCTGTAGACCCAAAGACGAGGTGAAACTCGCAAATAACGACATTGTGGCGTCATAAACCTTTGTTTTATAGTGTTGGCACTGTTGCATTTAAAGGACAAAGATATGCGTTACAAGCGTTAAGCGTTAGCGATAAGTTCCTAGCTCAAGTTTATTGGCGTTTTTTTTTCATGCGGGTTTTATCACGCTCGCGGAATTGAAATAAATAACAAAGAACATTCGAAATTAAAAAAAAACGAAACGTCAATTCATATCACATGTCACTGCGCTGTCGTGAATGTTATGCATCAAAAAAAGTCCACCAAAGTTTGCTCTTGCAGTTAGATTCCGCACTGTGACAAGTAGGGTCTACCCCAATATCGCACATACGTCCCACAAAAGGGTCAATTTTTAGTTCTTAGGGGTTCAGCATTTTTAAATGCAGGAATGTACACATTCAACCGTTTTCATTAAGCATTCGCTTCAGCTCATGCCATAAAGATATTGTTACATAAGTTATTCGCGTCACCCTTTCGCTCGTAACTAAGGATCGGAATTTACGGATGCACCATTGCTCCACATTACGCGAGTCACGTATGAAACTCGCCATGCTCTTTTTATGAAATATCGGTTGTGACTGTACTTTGTTCCGTTTTGCTAGTGGCCAATGGAAAACTTTTTGTTAAAATCGCGAGATACAAATTATAAATGCTTAATATTATTTGACTCTGATATTTGATCATTGAAATTACGTGAAATATTTCGAATATTGTAAGTGTGATAATAGATTTTAATTACTTATATAAGCGGTGGCCCAAATATTAGAGAGTCACGTGGGAATGAATGTGGCGGTCTTTGCCCTGCGGTGGAACCCCACAGGCTTCTAATAATAATTTTAATTACTTACTTCATCACTCATGTGCTTGAACCAGTAAATTTTGCTAATTCAGCTTGGGAGTCTTTTACGTATTTGTAACAAAATGTATACTTTTTCCTGCTAGTCCATGTACATTCCTATTCATTACAGAAAAACCCACACCCACTGTTGTCGGTTGTTTGTTAGCTCTGTCACAAATTAAACACGGATATACATTTTCCAAGTTTATTTACAGACTCGCACTAAATTAACAAGACAAATACACCTTTTAAATGTACCAAAAATTGTTGTACCTATACAATTTATCTTTCCTAATAGCTTCTTACGTTGTACTAAATGTCTTTGTCTCTGTGTCGACTGTGTGGATTCTAAAACAATGATAGTGGAACAAATGTAGGATTGTTATTATGTACTTCGATTGTGACGAAGTTTATTTTATCCTCGTTAAAGATTATTCTAATTTAATTAAATATAAAAAAAGTTTCTTTATTTTTGAAGCCATTAAAATGTGATCTGTCTGATCCACATTTGCAATATTTTCGAGCAATTCTTATATTCGCCTTAGTTTCAAATCAACACTAAAATAACACTTTCATGTCGCACTAATAAAACTGTTAATCGAGGCTCTATTTCACTTAACTCTCAAATATCTCGGTAAAAAGGTATCATTGTGTATCAGAAACCGGAAAATATAGATATCCTTAGTTATTAAAAAAGTAAAGATAGGAATGCCAACAAACAGGTGAAATTGTGGTCAAATGTCGGCCTACTAAATAATAAAAAGTTTAATTTTGTCTAGATAAGTGGAACATTGCATAGGATAGGGTATACTTGAAACTGGATTATGTAAATAGTAGCTAGATGAATCCAACTTTGCAGAATGAAACAAGTTTCGGAATCTCTGGCACTCGTTGTTTTATTTGTACTTCGCTACTTACATAAAACTCTTTTAAGATCGCAAACTCTTTAGCTGAAGTGTTTCATCAGGTTTGCTTTATGACATCGATGTAGTAAAGATAGTGAGCTTATTCAGAGTACGACTAAGACTAAACCTATGTATAATTTGTCTTTTTCTCTGTTGAAGACATGAAAAGAAAGATACTAAAATAATTTAAAAACAATAATCCATTAAAAAACGCTTTTTTTATTTTCGCGTTTCCCCAAATTTTTGGCGATCTAAGTGATTCCGTACAAACTTGGTATGTAAAGTAAAAACAAACAGTTACTTATATCACCTAAAATTGAAAAATCTATTATTTTTACGAAAATACGAAGTATAATTTATCCTTCATATGCCTTCTAAACGCACCGGAAACCGACATAAGACGTTACTTCTTGCATGTGTAAGAGTTTCCCATCGAGAAAAAAGATGCTTCCAAAAACAATCTTGTAAATATGAGAGAAAGTCGTCATAGGCATGCTTATCCCGTCATAAGTTTAAATTTTCCATACTTAATTACAAAATAACTACTGAATAAAAACTCAAAATACTCCAATTACAATCTAAATTTAGTTTTTACTTCAAGAAAAAAATATAAAACATATATTTACTTTACATACCGAAATTCGGTTCGAAACAAAAAGAGAACAAAGTAATCTGAATTTTCCTTTTGAGCTACGGAACCCGAAATAATTTAATAATACTTAAAACAACAAAGTAACTGGGGTTCATCTAAAATATTGTACAATACCTTTATCTACTTTCACCTCGTAAATTTTGTAAGCTATAATAAACTCTGGTTTGTACCAAAAATGTTACAATGTAGTATTCTCTTAGCTTTACAGCAACATAACACTAGTTCTTGCTCTACAAAAGGACTTAGCGATTTAAAGCTCTGCTGATCAGATTTTAATTTGGCTGCACCTTTGAATTAAGGCGAGAAAGTGCTTGGCTGTTATGTTTCGTAGGATTAATGCTCTTTAGTTGCAGCTTGCGCAGAAGGTAGCTTTTGTTTTTACCCGACTGCGGGAGGTTTATGTTGTTCGAGAGTATGTGTGTATAATTATTTGGCACGCCCTATAGCCCAAACGGCTGGACGGATTTTGACATCTTAGTTGTAGTAGAATTTGTCAAAATTGTGGTAGTGACAGCTACGTAAATTTTTAAAATGGCGTCCGCAAATGAAAAAAAAGGGGAGGGAGGAAGGGTTAGGTAAAACTGGGAAAGAATAACAATATGGTCATCATATGAAAGCTACTGAAAAGACCATTTTAAAAATAGAATACATTTTGCAGTCGGGTATTTTGTTTTTACAAAATTAGGCATTACTTGTTGTGAAGTTGCATCCACTAGCTGTAATTCTGAGACTTGCAAAATGTATTATACATATAAATATATATTAGTATATTTGCGACATTAGAAAACTCATCATTATTTTTATAATACAGCTCATGTAACAAAAGATTTCACACACCCTTTTATTTTATTACCCTATACAGTCGCAGGACGTCCACTGCTAAAAATGGCGCCATTGAATCACTACGACCAGTTGAGCGACTTGCATCCAGCGCGATCCGACCTTTGCAAGGTTGTCCATCTTACTAGTGATAAAGGATAAAATATGTGGCTGTGTAAAATTTGTTTGCATTTCCCGGCCATTCCATCAAGCAGGAAATATCCTTTTTTCACATCTTTAGACGGGATCCAACTATATGTGGAGCCGGAGTGCCTTCTGTTTTACGCAGATTACTGAAGCCCGGGCGAGATAGTTTTGGTTTAGTATCATACCTCCTGCGTTTTATACCTCGTTTTATTTGTGTACATAAATTCACGGCATCATGGCCAAGGTTTTATTGCGGAACCCGTAACGTTATTAGCAGAGGAACCCAAATAAGGCATTGCCTTTTTTGTAGCGTATAAATGTACCTATTTTCTGATATTACTACTAATACATATATACTAAAAACGAGATCATATGCTGGTCAGATGATTTATCTTGTTCTTGTCATAGTATGCTACCATATGACTGAATAAAAAGATTATATCAATGGTCAACTGGTAGAAAATAGCTCGCAGCATTCAGTCTCCAATTTTATTTATTTACTGAATTAATAAAAAAATATATATTTCATTCCATATTTTAAAAATACCAACGTTGGTACCGTGTATATCATTACTGGTGTATACTATTTCGTTATTAATCCTGTGATTATTGTTATTCTAAAATCCAAAGTACCTTTTTCGCATGAGTGCTTCGATCAATTACTTTTTTGACAGTAAAAATAAAATAACTATATCACTGCTTTCCATAGCTTCCACGTAGGGATACGTTTCTTCTTTGTAAGTCGTATCCGACCAATTCAGCTCTGATATCTCAAGAAGATCTGTGACGTTCGCTCACCGGGCATTTTCAATATCTTCCACGTACAGTCGACCCCAAAAGACATTCGCAAGAAGTATCAAAGGGATAAGGTCGAATATTGTATGCCTCCATGTCGCTGTAACCTTTTGAGAGTTGTTACGAGACGTGTACCACAAACTCAAGTTTATTTGAAAAGTTCCACCTTTTCGTTGTTGTCGGGGGAATATGCTATACTTCTCTGGACAGCTATAACAACGTTCTAGAAAATTTAATTTTAAATTGTGCAAAGCATTTTGGCTCATAACTGCCTATTGTTTTAAGAGTTGAGGGCTTTGTTCTAGAATTTTTAGGCTAAAAAGTATAAAACTCGCTAGAATTGGGTATTATTAATATTTTGTGAAGCTTCAGATATTACATTATTAGTTTGTTTCCATTTGTTTGATGAAATATATTAAGCGTAATATTTTTCTTAGAACTGGTATCGCAGAAATTTTAAGTGCTCACACGACTAAGTAAAGTGAGTTTCGGTGCTCAAATTGAGGAAACACTCATTTTAGTTTTATTGGCATTAAAAATCTCGAGGTAGGAATTCCTGCGTAGTATGTGGCACTTGCCCCCGCTAGGAGCGCTAGCGAGTCGTTACCGAAACTGTTTTCTATCGTGGAGTATACTTTCTGAGTGCATTTATGTCGTAAAACCTAATAGTACAATTTGGAATGGGTAGTCTTTAAACTAGTTACAATCTCATAAAAAAAGCAATGTAATATCATGTTGTTTCTGATTCTAAATTATTGAAGTAATTAAAAAATAATTATTTATGCGTAATTAACAATAAAACCTTAAAAGTTAAATAAGCACACGGAAAAAAATATTTCTCTAAAATATACTTAGTGATATATTATTGCACTTGAAAAAATTACCGCCAGAGGCGGGAATCAAACCCGCGTTCCTCGCATGCCGGGCGGTCGCCTCTGGCGGTCATTTTTTCAAGTGCAATAATATATTTAGATTGCAAAGTGAATGCTTATCGCTTAAAACAATAATTTATCGTATTTGCAAGCTTCATCATTCGATTGTTAAATACTTGCAATAGTATTTCTTTCGAGTGTTGAGGGTGTAATCCCAACAACATTGATGAAAGCAACGCGGCAGTACAGCGTTAAGAAGCACTTGAAAATTTCGACAGGCTCTGCCAACGCCAGGGTGGCCGAGAGGTTAGGCAATCGCCTGGCATGCGGGGAATGCGGGTTCGATTCCCGCCTCTGGCGGTCATTTTTTCAAGTGCAATAATATATTTAGATTGCAAAGTGAATGCTTATGACTTAAAAAAATAATTAATACTTACGATATTTTTAGGTTCCTGCCTAGATATAAAAGAATTTCATGTTGGTGCAGTTTCTACGAATCAATAATCACACATACGATTTAGAATATCGTGACTTCACACAACAAAGTTTAATGCTTCGACATTCTCTGGAAAATCTTCACAAAGCCGCTCTCATGCCGATCAGGGTTGAACCCAAAGATAAAAGCTGGATCTCAGTCCTGAACGAAACAACACAACAACGTAAATTGCAGCAACTATCGCAAACAAGCATGCCAGAGTTTAGCCCCATACATCCCTGCCATGCTAAATTAGACCTTACAACATTGGATTACGAACACTCTACATGCATATACATCCCACAATTCCACGTCTCTAGAGTTTAATCAAGAATATACTCTCTGTAGTTCGGTTAGGGTTCGAAAGATAAGTGTTTTAACTAAGCGGATACATGGTAACGTTAACGATGATTAAATACTATGATACAGCTACTAGTTCGAATAATTAAGGTGTATTTATAAGCCTCCGATTTCTGTCCCGTATATCCGATACTTACCTTTGATTTTAGTTCGATATTTAACGTCCTAACCGAGCAATATCCGTTCCATGTCTTCGATTTATGATTTTACTCTCAAAATTAACTGTCATTTTGGGATAGTCAATTTGATAAAAGAGAAGGCAGTTACAGATACTGAGAAGCAAGACTTCAAATCAAAGCAAGACCTATGAGAAATAGGTAAGTAAAACGCGAAATAAAAAGTAATGACCATTAATTACTTCTCAAAAAAATATAAATAAAATTGGCCATATATGAATGCGAACTTTACCCGGGTTTCTACGCACCATAATAAAAAAATATTAAAGATATAAGTTTATTTAAGTAATGAAATTAAAAACCAGCTAGGTAGAAGATGTGATTTACCAAGGTAGAAAAAATCTGTGTTTGACCTATGGTTGACAGGTAGAGAATGCTTTTGGCATTAAGTCCGCCATTTGTACATTGTTTCTAATTTGTGCAGAAAAGTATAAATAAATAAATAAAATAAATAAAAATCATTTTTTCCTTACACTAAGGTACAAATACAATACAAAGGGTCGGTTGGACATAAAAGGGTACCGCCCAATGAGAAAAATTTCCCGACATCAGAACTATCTCATCCAGTATACTACATGCCATAAGCACAAAAATTGGCAAAGTTTTAACTACATGCACTTCTGAAATATAGCGGGATTCATCCCGTCATTTTTTCTTGCTTCAGTTTCGCTATACTTTATTGCTCAAAGCTTAGCTCAAGTTTGCTTGTTTTGAACTTTGGCATCTTACGAAAATAATATTATTTAAAATGCTCTTGCAGTTTTTTATATCGCGCAACGATTAAGTAAGACGTAACAAGTCCAGACAATTTATTATCTGCAATAACTTAGAATAATAAATCAAAATTTTCATTTTTGCTTGTTTTGTCAAAAAGTGGTAAAGAAGAAAACGTGGTTCTTATTTCTGTTGCTAACGTCATAGTGTAACAAAATTGAAATACTTTTCCATTAGTCAGCATTATTAATCTCCAGCCATATAAATAAGTAAAGGTCATACAAAACAAACGCTCTTTGAACTCATTGAAGTCACTACGCGTCGAGTGATTAATATTGTATTCGTGTCACACGCTCAAATACTGAGCCTGAGTGAGTTATATTACAACTAAATCTTTCAACTAAAGGCAGACTGGAGTATACGACTTGCGGCCTGCGTGCTTTCAACAGGTTTTTATAACCACGCCTTTTTTTCGCCCATAGAGCCCATTTTTAAAATAAAAAAGGTAGGTCAAGTTTTCACCATCAAATATTTTTTATTATATTCGATTCCCGCCTCTGGTGGTCGTTTTTTTTTCAAGTGCAATAATATATTTAGATTGCATAGTGAATGCTTATCACTTAAAAAACAATAATTATCAAATATTTTTCCCGAAGTAATTTTTAATTTTGTGTGAAACAACAATGGTTTAAGTATCAATTAAATGCAGGGGCGGGCGAGTGAGGAGTCACATCGCCGCTAGCGCGTAAAGTTGTGTAGTACAAAATACCATGGCTCGCAAGCCATGGTATTTTGTACTTAGCTAACTATAAAGTTACATACTATAAAGTATTAGGAAGTGTCTGAAAAAGTATCTATTTATCCCAAAATTTTTGTACTGGGGAATAACAAAATAAATAAAAAGCTCTTCTTTTTTCCTCATAGATTATTAACTGGTGGTTAAAAAGTCACCTGTAAAAGATCTCGACCGCATGCTACTCTGCTGCTTCAAATCTCATATGCACAAAAGTTTATGGAAATATCTCTAAAAATCCGAACGCAATTTTCGACGCGTTGAGCCGTCACCAACAAGTTACCACCTTTTATCAAGTAGATTTATTACGCACTCAAGTTTATAGGCCGTGCTTAGATGAGCCGATCCTTTCGCAGGTTTTATAGTGGACTGTTCCACTTTAGTTTTATTTGTTGTGCATTGGTCAGTTTATGATCTTCTCAATCTTGATGACCCATGATGATATAAGGTACACATGATGATACTATTAAGAGGTAAAGACTATAACTTACTCATCCCTGACCGAGCTTTATCCCGGTTGTGCACTCGCACGCGAGGGCCCAGAGTCCGTTTAGGACCACGATCCAGGATATAGCAGATCAGGTAATTACAGCGGAGCGAATGCCATATGACCTCCGTAACTCTGTTAACAAGGGTACCTTACCAGTTTTGATCATGTTTACACATTTATTCGCCCGAATGTTCAGGTTTCCTCGCGATGTTTTCCCTCATCGTAATTATCGCCTAATAGAATTAAAAACATTAATACTGCTTACATAAAAGTTTGGAACAAACGTTTACAGTTGACTCTTATCGCCAAAGACCCTCCCTTAAAAGCGCTACATTTTATACTCACATTTTTTCTCCACGAAAGTAATTAATCAAAATCATTGGTGAACCCGCATAGAGTCGAATATAAAATTTAGCTCATGGTATTAATCTTGCCTGAGCAAGGGCATATAAAGCTGAGAGATTGTGTCAAACATAAAAAAAAAATACAAAAGTACTTAAATTTGGCACACAAAAATTGAGTGACCTTGTTGTCTCGTGGCTACCCGGGCGAACGCTCTTCCATCTGAGCAACAGAGACTTACTTACGGTTATATGCGGGTACATTTCCTAAGTATTGATCAAAACGAACGCCGGCTTACTGGTGCAGCAAGTACTAACAAAAATTCGTCGACTGATTAACGTCCTCGCACGTCAGTTTGTAAAGCATTCGCCCGGATAGCAAAGGGTCATGGGTTCAAGTCCAACCGCCACGGTCGATCAATTTTTTAGTGAAAATATTACTTGCGAAGAAATTGCTTAAATTATAAAAAATAATATTACTCGAAGCCAAGGTTTAAGCGGTTAGCTAAATTTCTTCCTGCTATTTCACTTGACGTATCTAATCACTGAATATTTAATAATTAAATTTAGATTATTCAGTACTCATATCACAGTATTTCATCAAAAATATTTATAAATCTTATGAGCCCGAATTCCTTGAGCGTAACATTTTAAATAACTTGGAACTCATATTGCTAATAAAATGTATCTTTTGTCAAATGTTGAAGAAACCAGAAAAATCTATCACGCCATAGAGTATTCGTAGTTTATTTTGTGTGGAAAAGGAATGATTTATATGTATTTATGCATCAATTTATTGAGTCAAGAAGATATAATATATAAAGATACTAGTGGCTCCCCGCGGCTTCGCCCGCAAGAGTTGGATTTTCCATATAAACTTTTATCCCCCATTTCACCCCCTTAATGTTTTTATGTCGCGACAAAATGTAGCCTATGTCCCTTCCAGGGTCTTGTACTGTCTCCATACCAAATTTCATCTCAATCGGTTCAGTGGTTTAAGCGTCAAGAGGTAACAGACAGACACACTTTCGCATTTTTAAATATTAGTATGGATAATAATGTATTTGCTTGCGTAGTCTTACAAGTCAGCATGATTTTACTGTGGTGTTTGATGAGGTCTTTACTAATATCATTTATTTTGGTCGCTTTATTGTCAATATAAAACAGGTAAGTTCAGTTGGAAGAGCATTCACCCGGATTATCAAATGGTTTTCGGGTTCGAGTCCCAAATGTCGACAAAATTTTGTGTGAAAATTATGTTTCGTAAAAACCTGCAAATACATTGCTTAAATTATAAACCAATGAATACATAGAACATTCTCAAAGGGTCAGGTTTTTATTTAACCATTACGGATAGCCCTAAGTCCTTAACTAACGGAACGAAAACACATTATATTTCATGCGTAAATAGAAACCTTGATTAAAAGTTAAAAATAATATTAATAAGTATTACATTTGCTCGCTAACCTTTAACAGATAAACAATTAAACAAAGTAAATACTATGCAAATTGTTGATAATTAAAAATAAAGTTAGGCTTCGTTATATAATTTTCATAATGAGGGGTCGCAAATTTTCACGGAAACCCATGAATAATTCACTAAAAGTGATTGTTTTAAATAACAAATTTGAAAAAGAAACGTTTTCTCAAGTTTATAAGACAGATTTGTCTTTATTAGGCCGGACGGCTTGCTCCCTAAAATGGGAATGTTAAGTAGCTAAATCTGAAACAGGGTTACCTTGTATCAAAAATTGTATCTACAATTTTTTTTGACCTAGTTCGTCTTTGAGTTCAGTTCAATCTTATGGTGAAATGATGATTATATGAAGTAGAATAATTCTCCAAGTATCCCTCTTAATTCTAGAGTCTAGAATATAATTGTGTATATAGAATTAGTTTGCAGATTGCATTAGGCTGGATCCATACAGGTTAGCTAACGCACGGTTGAGGAACGGTAGTACAGTCAACAACATGACAAATGCCTATCAATTTTAGTCTCAGCGGCTTACATAATAGAGGAGGTTGTTGAACGATTTTCTGGTACTTCAGTAATGGGCATCTGTACATGTAGTTTCTCGTTCGCTGTTAGATAGAAAGCATCGCGTGCAGGTGACTTAAACTTAATATGATTTTGTTCAATGTACTTCAGAGACTTGGTTAAATAAGATTTTAGATTACATTACACACCGATATTAAACACGAAGAAAACAGTAGTGTTACTTTATACACTGTTTGATTTAAGAACGAGTTTTGTTAAGGTTTTTGGGGAAAAAACAACACATAGAGGAAAATATCAACTTCCCGCAAAACCAATTATTTTTAATACGTCACAACAGCTTGAACATGTAAGGAATTTCGTGGAAAACAACATTTGATTCCCTTTTCTTTGAATAACGCAATCTGTTATTATATGTATTTACTGAACTGGATGTTAATTGGAGGATGTTAAGGAAATAAGGATCATTATTTGTAAGTATACGTAGAGACGCGCTTTCTCTAATGAACTTATCAGTATCGAGGATTTTCCTTGAACTTAAAAGGTCTATTCTATTATTCATTACTAGGGAACGAAATGTCACAAGGAACCTAATTGCTAGGTTGCATAATTTAAAACAACGGGTTGTCTATCTAGTATTTATTTATTTATTATTATTACACAAAGGACTTGTCCTCTTTTTGTATGGAGGCTGGTTTTTTATTCTAAGATATCACCAACCACTAATAAACCTATATTTATCTTTAAGCTACAAAAATATGAAACACGTAACCATAGAAATGAGAATTTTAAACGCCTCCATTTTTGAGAAAAAATATGTTTTGTAACAGGCATCATCCATTGATCACTTACTTGTATTTCCTGGCTGTATGGCTATGTACCATTGCCTTTCCACTGGTGGATAAATACTACTAGGTACTACCACAGATTATATAATAGGTACTACTGTCAATGGAATGTCAATTTTGCTGTCAAATTTTTTTCATGCGTTAATTGATATAGGCGAAGGTGCGGTTTCTGTACAGACAAAGAGAAAAATTAATTTCAATTTTTCTCTAAATCGGAGGCCTTAAAAAATATATTAATTATGCAGAAAGGCTAGTTTTTGTAAACTCTTTAATATAATATTTAGTTTATTCTGGTTAAAAAATTTGACGAATAAAAAACCATTAAAGGACAAGTCCTTTTATGGCATAATTTTGGATAGTAGAATCTTAAAGCCTATGTTAGGATTGTCTTGATACTATTGATTCTCTAAGCAAAAATTATTATAATACAAAAACAACTAAAATCGACAAGAATACAAAACAACATTCATGCTTGCTACTTACTAACTACTTCAATCCTTTACTATGTACTTCAATCCTTTTACAGAAGTTATGTGGCAGGCTAACTATAGTATACAGGGTTATTTGATTCACATTATTAACCTCTTAGGGGTCGATTCTGGTGCTTAATTAATAAATCTACTTGTCCTTTGGGAACAACATAAAAATCTTAAAAAAAAAACATACAAACAGATATTTGTGCCTGCTTATTTAGTATGGAGAAGCTAAATTTTTTCCGCGGGTTCGATGTTGGTTTCATAGAGAAAGATGATGTAAGCACTCTTTTGTAAGAAGTAAAGACTAGAAAATAAAATAAAAGTAAAGGAATATAATACCTTTCCAAAGTTCCAAAAGGTCCAAGATAATAACTAATAATAATACGCTTCTTTCTTTATTCTGTGTCGGACGACGTCGGACTATATCCAGGGTGAAAGATAATATCATTTAATATTAGTAGGCCTCTATGAAATATACCAGTTACAGCTTTCCTTCTATCAGCAAAACCTGCGAACCGTCAAATGAATCAATTAGAGGATGACGTATTTATGACTTCCCTCAAATTCTTATATATTTTTTTGATATTAACGTAAAATTTTGAATAAGCTTTAAAATGACTACTACTCGTTAACAACTCGCTCGGCCTCCAAAAGCTTCAAGATATTGTAAGAGATTTTTACATGAATTGTTTACATAATTATTTAAAAATTAAACTGCCATCACTAGTACACATATTTTGTGATAACCAGAGGTCGGAATTAGGAAGAGTTATTCATGTATTTACACTGATTTCATACAGCGAAAGAATAAAGTGGATATGCTTCGAATCCCGAGATTAATTTTAAAGAGCAGAAAAAATCCCGTGATTTTTAAATTAAAGGTTATTTACTTTTACACAATTCAAACTACTGCACGCGCGACTTTGCCAAACTTACATCAATGACATCGGATGTCCGAAGTGAATCAATAATTAGTATTGTGAATTAATGTAAACTAATAAAATTGTATGTTAAGTATCTTTGTTTTATTTGTCTTTCTCTGAGGATTTTATTATTATTTATTTGTAATATTGTTAGCCACACGGGATTGTCCATTAGAAATCACGGGAAGTTCCACATTAATATCAACATTTCGATGCAAGTACATAAATAACTCTACCTAATTCCAACCTCTGATAATAACAATATGTTGTAGTACGCGTCCTTGACATGCCAACAAGTTATTCTGAAACATTATCTGTACATCAAACCCAGCAGTGTAACATGACCCTTTAAAATGGCCGACCCAAAAAAACATGAAATATGAGTGTAAACAGGGAAAAGCTTCTCTCAGCGGGTTTTTGGCGGAAACAGTGGATTTAGTACAGTCAGACGAGGGTGATGTATCTACTGGCATTTAGTACCTGGGATAATGGTGTGTACAGACAGACAGGAAATTGTAGCTCACTTTTTACATAAAGCTTAACAAATTAAAATTTAAACAAACGAACGAAATTGGTTTTTGGGATCTTCTGTCTTGAAATAACAGAAACAGCCGTCTCACGGAACTATGAGAGTGAAAGAACCAACAGTACACCTGTGTATTGCACACACACACTTGTGCACTTATAATATGTCCTACGTTGTTGGCTAATTCGTGTAAAGATTGACACATTATACAAAATTCAACTTTATGATTTTTTTTAATTTACTAAATTCAGTTTTGCGCATCCTATTAACAGTGTTAGCACATTAAATATTGTCCTTCAAAGGAGTCTCAAGTTTTATAGTTAAGTATTATTTTTCCATCTAAATGGCTTCCCCTAGTCTAGCAGGCTACTTTGTAACATGTTTGTAAGGTTAAGGAAAAAGGTATAGAACAACTTTTCATTGTAATTGTCATTTTTTTACTTCGCATGTTTTTTACAGCCACTTGTACATATTATATATTAATTTTTCGGCCGCATCATCACTTACGATTAGGTGAGATGTCAAATGTCTGCCTATTAATTAAAAAAAGTCCATTGCCAAATTTTGCAAAAAGCAAATATGTTGCTTGAATTTAAACACAAAATGTTTGACTATTGGTCTGGACTAAGGGAGTGGTTTAACAGCTGCTAAATAACTATTACAATTTTGCATTGTTCATGAATTTTTGATGCATCCGGTTAGACGACCCTGCTTATTGGTCGTAACCACATTTTGGGTAATTGGCCGAAACGTCGGGATAAATATCAGAGCTCTTAGATTGGTAATTTCTGTGCTGTTATTGTGTAAGTAGTACATATTATCTGAGATAGTACTAAATATTTGTCAAGGAGTAGTGTTATAGGATTTTATGGAGGATTGTTAAAAATAAACGTCAGTTGGCTACACTCGTTTTTGTCACACAGTGCTACTTTTATGTTTTTTTCCTTAGCTGCATCTTGTCAACAACGTTTTACACTCTAAAATGAGGACAGAGGCATGTCATAAACTTTGCACGGCTTATAAGCCGTTTTAGCACTAGCTTCGCGAGAGTGGGGTTTAGAAAGGCTGCCTTAATAATTAAATCCTTTTACGTTTAAAGTTTTTATGAGAAAACTCTATGATGCTTAAATAATGCTCTGCAAGATGTTTCCAACACATTTTTCCTAAACGGTTTATTAACCTACCGTTCTACGCAGAACTAGAAGTTCACGATAACATTATGGCCGGCAGGTATTCGTATAATTGATTGATAATAATCGGAACTACCAAGTCGATTGTCCTGAGTTGACAACTTGGCTGATAAGACTAAGTTCGGTTCTGCTAATGAATAGTAAATCTAATCAAGTTAATCAAGCCGTCAGTTAAACTTTCGAAAAGGAGGATAACAGTTGTGTTTTGGAAGATCTATCTTTTAGGCATAGATTATATACATTCTCACTACTACTCAGGGAAAGCCGGTTTTAAAAAAAATAAATGCAGATTTTCTTAGGTACAGTATTAAACTATCCAAAAAGGTAACGACTCATTAAGTCATTATGGTGTCGGTAAAACGAAAGAACTTAAATGTGTCCTGACCACCCATTCGGAGCACGTATGCCAACCTCATTGGTTCGCGAGCCGGTTGGTCGCGACATGCATAGTAATTTATCCAACAAAAATGCGAAGAGTGTAACATTGTAACTTTAATTGAGAATCTAGGACTCTTTAATGCATTCGTAAAATCCAGAGTAATTGAATTTGATACGAGTACTTTGTGACCAGATTGTACTTAGTTAGTATTCTATTTCTCGTCTCTTTTTAAATGAAAATAACTAAGATGAGAGCTGCTTGAATGAATAATAACTGGGCTGAACGCGGCCTTATTTTGCTCCCATAGGTACAATGTACTCGTATACCTAGTGTACAGTGGGCCTCACATCAACCTACCCTGATCCCTCAAAGTTTTGCAACCATATTTCAACATTATGTTGATCACATAGAGTTCAATATTATTTGAAATATTTTGACAGATTTGGGAAGGTTGGTGCGAGGTCCACTGTACTTCATAAAATGCTTTCTGACGATTTAGAGGCCGCTGGTAAATGCTTACGAATGTCATATTTTTCAACGTAAGATAACTCATATATCAATTCCAATTGGTATCACAATATTTTGTGAACTTAATTTATAGGTGCTCTTCTATTTTATGAGCATGATCGATCTCTTAAGATTTTTTTCACGCATAGACATCTCGTATATAATCCCAGAATATTGTGCGTGAAAACAATAAACCTAGATGAATTGCTTTTCTGAAGGACGTCTAGACTGAAATATAAGTGTGAAAAGAAGATTTATGTTGTACATTATCTATTCGCACCTAGGCAATTCATAGAATACCTACATATAGCTAGGTAAATGGGACGGGAGGGAATAGGCATTAGAAAGGGATTTAAGATCTGACTCAGCTGGTAATAGCTTCGGCATGACGTTTACTTACTCTGCGCTAATTTAGTGTACATTTTCTTTAATTAAGTCTTTACAATTAAGTGCATGTAATCTTGAAGGTTAGAAATTATTTTTTTAATGTTTGAAATACGAAAATATTTCAACTCCTGCCTTAGGAGTGAGAGAAATTAAACGAAAACAAATGGTAATTAAATATTATTTGGTAAAGACCGCTTTTACATGTGTACGGACAATGATACGACAAACACCGTATGATCTATTGCAGTCGTAATAGAGGCGAATTTGCGGCTCAAACGTGTAGTCTAATGAGCTGGCGACTGTACTCTGACTCTGACTGATACTCGTGTTATTATAAAGTTTGTTACGTTTCGACCTAAAAAACTCATGTTGTGTTTACTCAGAATTGTAATGAGTGTTATTCATGACTTATTCGCGTGTAGCTCACTAAAATAATGTCTGTCCGGTGATAATAATATGATAATATTCTGTACAGTAATAATGTCTTAAGCAAAGTTTACATTGAGTAAGGATATCTAGTACTGAATCTCTTTTTAGCCGGAGTCCACAGCCTCTCCTCTATGATTACCAGAACCAGGCAACGTAGTCCTAGGAGTAAACTAAACCCACTTGGATTCAAACTCTGAAAGCTTACAGCTGACATTAATAAGTCACTGAAGTGATAGAGTAAGTAGATCTAAAATATAAAAGCCAATGCGTAATCAGTGCTTCTTAATCTCGCCTATGGCGACTTCCTAAGCGCTAAAGTGAGTCTCTACTGCTTTCTGAAATTGTCTCCTTATTCAGCTCAGTTAACTTAGACCCTGAGTACAGTATAATGTCTTTGGCAATTATATCTCTCGCACAGAATTCGGTGTAAAGAGGTAATTATGCGGTCCGTAAATGGAACAGGGATACAGTTTACATAGAAAATTAATATCGTTCATACCAAATATAATTATACCAACTAACGTTACTGTAATAAATCACGTAATAACAGTGTCATGCCACTGCACGCTAACATCTCGGACTGCACGTTTTAATTTTAAAATCTCCGCTATTACAACTGCATAAGTTGTCTCAGTGTTTATGTGCTGACGTTCGTACATACGTACAGGCAGCACGTTAGGTTACTTATTTAAATACGAAATAAGTTTTTATTACCTAGGGAATAGAGACGGTCTCAAGGTCAAAGTGCGGTAGTCTGACGTAGGGCCATATACACGGCCGCATGATATGTATACACATACGGATAACGCATTCGAAATAGGTATTTTTGTTCGCGGGAAGTTGACAAATAGCCCTGTAATTAGTTTCAAACGATTCCATGAATTAATTAATTAATGTCCTGCTAGCCGAATTTCGGCTACAGCAGCCAGTCTCAACAGAGATTAGCCAACTGCGCGGGAGATAATATAGTGCATAAGTGTGTGTGCAATACACAGATACACTCTCTGTTCCTTCACTCTCATAATTCGGTGAGACGGCAGTCCGACATGACCGTAGAGAGATCAGGCGCAGCACCAACGGCTTAACGTGCTCTCCGAGGCGGGGAGGTGTTAACACCACCAACTTCTTGACTCCGGAGCTGTGTCTGAGTTATTTCAAGACAGAAAAACCCAAACACTCTCGGCCCGACCTGGGATTCGAACCCGGGACCTCGTGGATAGTACCCAGCGTGCTGACCACTAGACCAACGAGGCAGTCCATTCCATGAATACTATTGAATCAACCCTTACAACCGTAGTTCCAAATACTTAAATATGATATTTTGTATGAAGATGTAATAACGCAGTAACGTGTTATACGCCCGTTTTTTAGTAAGTAAATTAGTGAAGTAGCATTTCCATAGTTTTTAACTTAGAGTACAATTTCTATAACTCAAAAACAAAATTATAAATATGATAGACGTAATTCATGTTTTGATGAAACGGTTTTTAATTTAATGAAGCTGCTTCTTTATTTTTGAAACAGAGTGATTGTCATAAAGAGGAAGCATATGATAAGCTACAAGTACATATTTAAAGTTAGATAATATAGTACCTACACATAAGCTTTGAGGTTTTCGCTTTAAAACCGTCTAGAATCTAGATTTATTATAATTAAAGCCCAAAGTCACAATCTCAGTTTACGTTCCGTGTTTACGAGAGCTAATGAAAGTTCATTTTAGTCGCGAACGATGCCGTTATTTCGCGGCTACGTTACTACCACGTTACAACGTTATACCGACGTTACAGCGTTACTTTTACGGAGTTATAGGGCTTATCGCGCAATAAATGTAACGCCAACTTTGTTTATATCCACTCCAATTGTACAAGCGTGGTTAAAAATATTAGGAAATGGTGATGTGTATTTTTAAACGTTGTTATCGGTATATACCGAGTAGAACGAGAGAGTAGACATAATTTGAATAATCTTATAACATGATCTGAATGTTACAACGCATTTTTTTTCACCAAATCGTACTAGAACGTTACCTTTTTTGTCTTTTCTGTAAGATCTAATTGTTTAATTTTCCTTTTCCCTCAGTATAATATTGTTCATTTGGACTTATTTACTAAACATACATCGTCTTGTCGGTTGACTAAAGATCCCATAGGAAAACTATATTATTTACACAACCAATACACTGTCATGACTACATTAATAACTTACTCGATTTACGTCGCATTAATGTTAGTGAACAGACATTTACAAACGGAAAAAAATCGAGATAAATCTACTCGAACTCTTAATCCTATGATTAATCATAAATGGAAAAAAAGATTAGGTATTGTTATCCATATAAATACTAAGAATATGACGCTTTCATAATTAAGATACACAGAGTAATCTCCGTACATTGTACATGTACATACGTTGGGCGAGTGGGCGGACAAAGTTGGTTACAAGAGCAAAGTTTAAGCAATAATTTTGTCGTGTTTCAAATATGTGGGGAGCTCGGGAATGTTCTTAACGAAACGCAATAGAATGCACTAAGGTCGCTTACCTTGGAATTTGCATGAAACCGCATTTTAGCACATACGATCTTATTTTGTGCTGAAAGTTATTTTGTGCTGAAAGTTATTTTGTGCTTTAAAGTATACTCAGTGAGAATAATTGCTTATTTTTTTATGAACACGGTCTCCACTCGATTTACCCTAACAACGATTCGGCCTCAGCTCCGTGTAAAATCTTTTATTGCATCTAGTATGCAATAAAAGATTTTTGACCCGACAGACGTTGTCCTGTCCTTCAGTTTTTTTACATCCTCTTTGACGGTATCTGTCAATTTTATGTCGAACGGTTTGATTAGAAATATTTTTATATGGTGATATTCTTAAATTTTTCGCGCAATTTTCTTATTATTTCTTTTATAAAAACGTTCTCTTGACAATAACAAACACAACAAAAAAAGAATTAGTGAAATCGGTCCAGCCGTTCACCCGTGATGGCGTGACCAAGGGAAACAAGGATTCATTTTTATATATATAGAAGATTAACTATGTTAGCTGTTTTTTTCTCTTATACTCCTCATTCAGCATCAGTAACTTGCTACCATTGAAACTAATAAAAAACTTAAGCATACACCTAGCAAGTTTTTACATCAGAAAATCTGAAGAATATCACTTCTGAACGAATTTACTTGTCTGATATAGCATTAAAAGGTTCATTACTAGGTTTAGCTAGTAGGTAGATATTCTGCCACTGATTATAATGACGAAAACTGCTACTGTATATTTCTCGAGCTTGTTAGCGTCAGAATCGGGTAGGTAATTCTCGTCGTATGTTTTCAGAATGTTTGCAAGCCCCGCTCTAAGGATCAAAGGTGTAGGGTACATACACGTGTAGCTAGGCCTGGGGCTCTACTCTGGAAGACCATAATATCCGTATTTTCGAATTTCGTCGATTTTCGATTTTTTTGAAAAGGACTTTTACTCATACCAGTATAAGTGTGAGCCAGCGCGATGAATAGAGCCGAAAATTAAACATGGATTTCTATAGGGTGTGGTGCCAAAAAGAGGAGCTACTCAGCCACGGAAGTGGGTTTCGAGTAGGCCTCCTGTGCTTAATGTCCTATTGATGCGGCGGCACGGTTTACTTTGTTCGCGTTTTAGAATTAGCTCGGAATTTTCGAAATTTCCGGAATGGTACGGTGGGTTGCAATTTGGATGCATTTGGTTTCAGAATCAGAAATGCATCCAAATTGCCTATATTTGACATTGATATGTTAGTATCAGTGAGGTGAGTTAGTAGTAGTAGCAATGAGGCCTGTGCCCAGCAAAGATATGTAATTGTATATAACTAACCTGGAAACCAATAATCTGATAGTTACGTGGGACGCTCAGAAAGTTTTGCGACACTAAAAAAAAGTTCTACAGACGTACATATATTTTTATTTAATCTTTTCAAAATACTCTCCATCAGCCACTACTATATTTAATCTGTGAAGTATTCTGTGCTGAGTAACAAATGGCTCTGGAGCTCTATTTTTGAATCACTCGCGTGCAGATGTCTACTGATTTTCGTTCGTCATCTAAAACTCCGCATCTTTAAAACACTCGATCGACTGCACTCGATCGCTCGAAACCGCAAAGAGTGCCTCTACCCACTCGTCACAGAAGGCGAACGATAGAATAAACGCTAAAATGACTGTATTAAATGAAAAATAAGTCGCATTCGCCATAAGAATGTAACGCGAGTGATTCAAAAATAGAGCTCCTGGACGTTTTTCAATTGCCTAAACTGCAGAAAACACGTTTCACTAACCACAATTCGTTGCCGAAATCTGTCTAAAAGGATGGCCTTAATCCACATGCGGGTAGTAGATCCTGCGGCGTAGATAAAAACATAAGAGGGCGAGTAAGGAGCCCTACGTAATCTGCTTTTACTCCAACTATATACTGCAAGCTCTTCACTGCACATCTCAGGCAGTCGTAATACGGGCGATTTTGCAACGAAAATGCGTGGACTCGTGTGCTGCCGACTGTACGTAAGATACGTATAAGCTTAAGTCTACTAAATGACGCACATGCTTTTCGTTATAGTTTAATTTACTTGGAGTGAGTCGAAAGACAAATTAGTGGAAGATATTTGCTGCTATGAAGCTTTACAAGTCCAACCATTCATCTAACAATTTTTATCGCTGATATCCAGGAAAATATAAAACCAAAAGTGCATGAACTTGAAGAAGCAATGTAATCTTTATAAAAAAGCTGAGGCTGAAAAAATTACAACATTTGTATGAATTACATAACCCAAAGACCTTCAACGCTCTCGAGATGCTACTTTCTAGACAAATTCGTTTCATCATATCGAGTCATAGTTTTATCAAGTAGGCGCCAATAAAAAAAACAATGAAGTTAAGCGGAACTATTACTTTAAAAACATTATTGTTAGTGGACTGAGCTCGTCAAACAAATGCCTCTGCTGAAGCGATCGAGAGCTAGTAAAATACAATAACGAGAAAAACTAATAAGTTAATAAATTTCATTATACGGTTATCACATTAGCATTATGTCAATTACAGTCAGACTTTAAAGCGTTCTATACATATATGCCAAAAAGTAACTGAAAACGTTTAAAACAGTGGATAGCGAGACGGAAGAATGAACTTGTTAATAAGATTATAGCTGTTTATAACAGCATTATATGATTTACGTAACAACCATCGTACATATAAGAGTAGCGTGAAAATTCAGCTCAGTTTTCGCTTTTTATTTTACTGCCCATATTTTCGGCGTAGGGCATAAAGAAAAAATCTACATAATTATTACATCGACAAAAAGAACACGCTCGCAAAAATAAGTAGCAATTCTCGCTTTTTGTTATAAAATATAGAAGCATTTAAAGTTAATGTAGCAGAGTAAATGTACGGAAAGGTAATAAAATATTAGCACGAATTATTTTTCCCAAGAAAACCATCACAATAATTAACAGTCGTTGAACAAGACATTTAATTAGCTGAATTAATATTGGTACAATTTCATAATAAAATAACAATTATTTTAATACCGTTAACTGGCTAGTAGGTAAACTAACATTGACAATGTATAAATTGAAATTAAAGAATACTCTAATTGTCGATAGTACTTGAACAGTCTCGGTATATGATTAAGAGTAACTATAGCGACATGGATTACTAAATGGAATGGTTGAGGGACAAAAATTGCTGATCATTCATCTTCACAAAACAAAGAACTTTGCTTTTCTCAAGCATATTTTATTGTCGTCAAGATCCCGCAGAATCACTAATGCAGCTAAATTCGTTTTTCGAGAAGCATCACTTACCCTTGTCAATCTTAGCATTGACATTGGATGCCTTCCATTTGACATAGGCAGTATAGACCATTAGTGCGAACTTGATTGATGCAGTTGTATGGTTTTCATGACAAATATGTAGGTACAATTGAATTTTTTTAACTATTGGATTACTGAATAGTCACTCCGGAGCAAAAAGCACTAATAAGCTCCAGACAGTTTTTCTCGTAAATATTGAGTTTTGTTAAGTAATTATATGAAAAGGAAATATGTTTCTTCATATTTTGTATTACTCCCATATTACCTTTTAAAAAGATAAATTAGCTTAAATTTGAAACAGCTAAATTAATGCACTATAATTGTATTTGAACAGGGAATGAATTACTAACACCTTCACTCAGATGCTTTTTGAGTAACACTTTGTAATTTATTAGATGAATGTTATCGACTCTGTAACATAATCAAGGATGAACTATAAGAATAAAAAAAAAACCTTTTAGCTGAGTTAATTCTCCTTAAGCACCATAGTTGTTTTATTTATTTATTCATTAATCTTCTTTTCAGGTTTATCGTATAATACATCCTTTTATAACCCGGTTATTCGCATGTGTCGCTTGTACAATGTTTTTTTCCAAAACTCAGACGATTTTGACATTTTCGTAAGTAATAATCCAAATATCTTTAAAAAACAAATAAAGGCGATTTTGCACATGCAATAGATATAATTAAAGAGAATTGTAAGTTTTTTTTACATACATTTTAATATGGTGCATGTAATAAATTGTTTTGTTGTGAAACCCACTGTTATGATCATGATCCATTCTAAGGTCCTAGTCTAGATGCATATTTTGGGTTATTGTCTAGCTGTAAAACATTTTTATTCTTATAGTTTTTCTGATTGATTCCTAACTGTAACCTGTTTTGTGTCTTTATTAATAAATAAATAAATCTACTAACCTTAATAAGTAAGGATTTTTAGACGCAATAAACAGCATTCCGAAACTGGGCAAATAGAGCTTTTTACATCACACCCATTTAAGCTTTCTCGCAATTATTCCTCCGCGCATTAAGCCCTCGTGTTATAATTGGCTGATATCAATTAACGTTAATAGTTAATTAATTACACGTATTTTCACTTCCCATTTAACAAACTCGTTTGTTTGAAAGTTCCGCTGAGTCGAAGTTTAGAGTGCTTGCTAATTTTGAATAGTTGGGGCTTTGTTAATAGTTTCAATTTTCGACTAAAGCCATGTTTTAAATATAAACAATAATACTAACTATAAGTTTTTATTATTTACTATCCTCATTGTACGTTAGTGATTAGTGACCGGTTTTCAAGGTGTCGCCATCTCTGAGGTCCCGGGTTCGATCCCCGGTCGGGTGGATATAGAAATTAATATTTTTTATATTGTCTTGGGTTTGGGTATTATGGTAGGTACTACCGTTGTTTAAAATTTCCATAACACAAGTGCTTTAGCTACTTACTTTAGAATCTGAGCAATATTGTGATGTATTTTAAGAAAAATAAAGCTTTTACTGTTATTTAAATAAATGGCATGTCTGTATAAGACTTGCACGTAAAATCATTAAAGAGGCATTAAAATATTGTGTACACGAGTACATTCACATAGGTCATTCATATAGTTCGTAACATGCTTTGTGACTACTACCAGCGTGAAGTGGCATGTATCACGAAACTGAAATAGCTGGAAAATCCTGAATTCAACGCTCAATTACAGTATGCGAGCCTTTGTGAATCAAACATGCATGTTATTAAAATTCTACAAGAATAATGTGTTGGAATATATTTTAGCAAAAGTTGTATGTTTTTATAAACTCTATTATCAACTTCAATATAAACGTTTTTTATTGAAATCTCTGGCATTGCTTTGGTACAGTAAAAAAGTTATTTAAAAGTTATTCAGTGGACCAACAATTTAGACAAATTTGTCAAAATATCTCAAATGATATGGAGCTCTATGTAATCAATCAATATAAGGTTGAAAATGTTGCGGAAATTTGACAGATCAGGGTAGGTTGATGTGTGGCCCACTGTAAATGTTGATTGCCATCTTACTTCATAAACATTTTTTTCTGATTTTGTTTCAATAAAGAAACAAAACCTAAAATTTTTTATAAAAAGGTACAATCAGTTAGCTTTATTCGTATATTATTTACCATCAGCCTACGACAATTTAAAAAATTGCCTAAGCCGACCGCAGCAGACCCACACCGCCTAACTTGAAAGCTATCACGATTGAGACTGCAATTCCAAAACAATGACATAACGATTTAATTTCTTCCTTATTTTAAAAGCTATTATTGCAATTCAGATTGAAATCTATTGTTTACTGAGAGCTATAAATATTTCAATTTGAAATTCACCGCCAGTCAGGCGATAAGCCTGCAAGTATTTGTATCTGTTTCCATAAAAAATTTTTTTCGTCATTTTATCATATTCTAAACATATCTCTAACCCTTTTTAAAGGTACAAAATTTTGAATACCTTATGAGTTTTATAGTACCGTCTGGCACGTTTCTCCCCACAATAAAATATAAGCTGCCTTTATTTTGATGCCTATAAACACGAATAAGACGAAATATCGGAGAAATATACACGATTTTGCAGGCACAATTTACCTGATTTCTTTTTCAGTGTTACCTTGTTATTATTTTATAAGGATTTGCGTACCTACACCAAAAGTTACTACGTATTAAATTTTCCCTAGTGGCTTGGTTTTGGTTATTTTACAATGTTTTTAATTATTCGTATATACATTTTACAAGTATATACTGAAAACTGGCTTTTTTCAATTTCTGAAGTGAAAATATAATAAGCATTTTAAGCAAAGTGGCTGCGGGTAATTAAACAAAAGCTTGTAGATAATAAATATTTTCTTATTAGTATTTTCTTTGGTGAAAAAAATATTTATAGCAGTAGTTTCCACTGAAAATTCCTGTCCGAAAGCCGTTTAATCCCTGGCATGAAGTTGTATGTAATTATAGATGGGTAAAGTTTCCCAAATGGTAGGGACGTGACTTTTTCCAAAGCTCCGACATCAAAGCTTTCAGAGGATAACGCTCACTTATAGACGATGAACTTTACAAAAATGCCTTTACAGCTATCACCAATGTAAATTGAATAGCCGGATATTGAACGTCGATCAAATTTCGTAACCAGTCGTCAGTTTTGATTGAAACAAATAATTTTTATTCTAATCTAACGTGAAATTATATACAAACGAATTTAGAATAAATATATTGTAAAATTCTTACTTTTCTTTAATTTTTAATTTGTACTGTCCGATATAAGTAGAGCTTAATATTATATTTGTTCCACTATATTATAAAATCAGACCTTTTTAAATTGTAAAATAAATACCATTGCGTACCAAGATAGTTAGTTAATTTTTGGCCAATTTTACTCTTAATAATTCTTTTTTGACGACCGCCTCGGTGTAGTGGTTCGTGCCCCGGACTTCTAAACCAGGCGGTTGCGGGTTCGAATCCCGCAAGGGGCAAATGTTTGTGTGATGAGCACAAGCATTTGTACCTAAGTCATGGATGTTTATAAATTTATATAAGTATGTCTATCCGTTATCCTAGTCACCATTGCACAAGCTTACGCTTAGTTTGGGGCTAGGTAATTGGTGTGTTTGTTAAAACAATTTAATTATTTATTTATTTTTTGTAGCAAAATCATAGATCCTAAAAACATTGGAACTTTGTTAACTAACTCAATTTAAACTCAGGATTCGGTATCCCTATTCTTATTCAGTCTTTCTGTTAGCCACAGAATAAATACTAGTGGCCGTGATACAAAATTATTGCTATAAACTATTACAGGCTCTTGTTAACTGCAAGATCCTGGAACTTGGACGTTTAAAGGACCAAGTGTTGCTCGTAACTCGTCAACTTCAATTACAGACTCGCCGTTTGTTTGGAAGTCAATGACGTTTCGTAAACGACTCTTCGAGTTTCTACTAGTTGGTACACTGCCCGGTTACTATGCTTCCTGCTGGCTTATTTTCGTAATAGAATAAGATTAAGTTTAATTATTTTTATAACTTAAGCAATTATTTTGCAAGTTTTTACGAAATCAAATTGAATTTGTTCACAAAAATTAGTCGACTGTGTCTCCGGTGGGACTCGAACCCACGTCCCTTCGCTATCCGGACGAGTACTCTTACCAACTGAGCTACGGAGGACGTTAGTCAGCCGACGAATTTTGTAAGTGCTTGCTACGCCAGTTTAATTTTAAATAAAATTATTTTTATTTAAACATTTTCTATCACATTTCATGCACTGCTAGAAATAGTCAATTGAACACTTTTATTGCAGCTTACGGTTTTTAAAATACAATTTGTTGACTTTAAATTTTAGGTCTCTTAAAGCTGTGAAAAATCAAGCTTTTCAGTTAATGGAATCTAAAGATAGGGCCATTTTAGCCGTATATAAAATACGGCTAAAATGGCCCTATCTTTAGAACAATCAAAACCTATATAGGGTACTTCCCACAATCCTAGAATGATAAAATTGGACAAGAAGGAAGTTTATACAGCACAAGTAAAGGAAAACGTCCGAAAACCGAAAATTTTTGGTTACGTGTCGTAGAAAAAACCCCTTTTTTGTACGGAACCCTCCGTCCGACCTGTACTTGCCCGGTTTTCTAATGAGTTACTAACACAATTTGTAAAGAAACAATAAAATATAGAGTACGTATAATGTTATTATTTTAGTTATATTAAGGACGAATTATACGTCACGTGCTTTGCATATTTACACAATATTAAAAGACCTGTGAAATATAAGTATTTTTGTCTCGTTTGTGCCTCGTTGTTTGACGTTATAATGCATTGATTTAATATTTATGATATTTAGTGATGAGATATCCCTATATATAATAAATCAATGTTCTAAATATTTAGGTAAAATAATAATATACGATAGTAGTTTTTTTTATCGCATTCTAAACAAATTTCCATTGATCTTTTTATGTTACACAAATATTCAAGCGATTATTTTTATAATGCTAAGTATCCAAGTAGGTTTTCTAATTCAATTTTGATTCAGAGATTATTCTGAGATAGCATATAAGTAATATATTTTGTCTGTTTCCTAGATTTCATGTTTCAGCTCGTTAGAAGTAAATCGTCCTTTACATAAGCAAGGCTCCGTCGCAAGCCCAATTATGATTATTATCGTACCACTTGGTGTTTCTATGAATATTAATATGGACCTAAAATTTGTTTTCCAGTGTATTGTTGGAGTATTATGCCCGAGTTTCTGGGTAAATCAATGTAGTACTTCATTTTTCAGTGAGTGTTGAATTAAATTTTTTTATCGATCATATTGTCGTGAAGTCGTTCCTGATAGACTTTTACATGTAAATATTAGCTTGAATCTTCATTTAGTAGCTCATGATAATATTTAACAGAGGTTACACCTAAGTATGCTCAAACAAAAGCCTGGAAATTTAATTTCAGTAATGAGCAGCTCGTTACTTGCAGAATTCGTGTATTTGCGTAGTTTATTGCCAGTCATCGCAGCACTCGATTAACTTAAAATCAACGACAAAAACGACGTATGCATTGTTATTGAATAGAAATAGTATCGACACGAAGAGTTAATTATGTCTATGCCTTTTTCGGTTATATATAAAGCAAACTAATCGTTACTGTGTTCTGTATATCTTACAGTGTGCGTCTGTGTATTTTACTTAATTCATTTATATCAGCCTATTGCAGTCCACTGCTGCACATAGGCCTCTAAAAGACGGCGCCAACTTTCACGGTCCTCTGCTTATCGCATCGCCACCAGCCACCGCCGGCCACCTTCCTCAGGTCATCGGTCCATCTAGCAGGGGGGCGTCCAACACTACGTTTCCCGACATGTGGTCTCCATTCGAGAACCTTCCTACTCCAACGCCCGTCGGTTCTGCGACAGACATGGCCAGCCCACTGCTACTTCAGCTTACTGCACCTCTGAACGATATCTATGACTTTCATCTTTTGGCGGATGATCTCGTTTCGAATTATATCCCTTAGCTAGATCCCCAGCATAGACCGTTCCATTGCTCGCTGACATGCAGTCGGTGGGCCAGCTTGACTGTCAAGTTCCACGTCTCAACCCCGTAGGTCGTGACATATCTGTAGTAGGACGCACTGGATATATACATTGCGGTAGTGGCGACGAGAAGTGTATAGTGTATAGTACAGGTAAAATTCAGAATTTTACTGTGAACTTAAAATCAAGCTCATGGGTATCAATACAATAAAAATTAAGTTCTTAATTCTGTAAATTATGTTATCTTTGAATTGGTCGGTTGTCGGGTACACAATTAATTACTTATTATTCAAAAGAAGAAGCAAAACAAAATTAATACAAAAACAATTAATTATTACTTAGTTGTATTATTTAATTCCAACAATTACACATAATTATCTACACCTACCTAAGATATACTAAACTGGTGCTATAGCTTCTTAAAAATTCCATAAAATTGTCAAAATTAAACAGATGAAAATGAACAATTTATTATTTTGTACAGTATAAGAATTTTGATTTCATTTTCGTGCTGGAAAATTGACAAGGTTTTTATACCACAGTTAAACGGTTTTGATCACCATTGTGAACTGACTCATGCATAGCTAATGCAGTAGTAATTGAGTAAACAATTGGTGGCGGGTTATCTCAACTGTTCAGTTCCGATGGTGGTAGATCTATCCGATACGTCACTAGTCGAAGCTATCTTGTGATTTATGTTGATGTAGATGCGTATCCGACTTATTACGGGGCTAATAGTTGGCGGGGAATGTACAAAGCGAATTAGTTGGCTTAGATATAGGTATCGATGAAGACCTCATCAATATTTCTTATTGCCTTTTTATGGTTCCGTAGTCAACAAGGAACCATTATAGTTTCAACGTGTCTGTCTGTCTGTTTATCTATCTGCGGCAGAGGCCCTGGATTATATTACTCACTCCAAGAAAACTGTAAAATAAAATATTGAAAATATATTTTTAGGGTCCGGTTAGTAATGTGGGGGACGTAAAAAACTACATCTATACAGGGTGTCCCAAAACTCAGCGTTAAGCGGAAGTGACGCGATTCTATTGCTCAAACACAACAACTTTTTGTATGGGACCAACATCGAAATTTCAATTTTTTTTTGACTTCTTCATACAAACTACCCTCAGCTGATCGGCACTTTTGTATGGGGATTCCTGAACTCTGCTCTCACACGTAACCCGACACACATTTGGTCATTTTATATTTTGATTTTGTAACTGCCTTAAAATTTGCTCTGCTTTAAATTACACTCAAATGAAATCCACTCTCTTGTTTTTTTTTGGCACATTGCACTGCTGTTGCTGGGCTGAACCATAAAGTGAGGTTTGAATCTTGTTACAGAATTGTCTAGCTGCTTCAGTCTATTAAACTGGTCCAATGGTAGTTGAGGCTTTAGATTGGCCGGTTTCTTATGGCTATCGTTCATCAATAAAAGATAATATCCCGGCACTTTTTAATTAATAGTACAAACCTTCTTCTTCTTAATATCATGCCATTGATAATCATGGAAAAGGTGGTAAAAATGTAATTAACATTTGGGGCGTCATCTTTCTTTGCATTTGTCAAAACCCCAAACTGGGCATTAATTTGGTTAAGGATAAGGGCCAAATCTGTGCTGATTGTGCCCATCAATATTTAATGCTAAGATCAAACAGAAAGCTGTCTGATGTTTTAAGTTATAAACTTTAAATTGTGACGATGCAAACCAAACGAATCAACAACAAGGCAGCGTTGGTAGCCCATCAATTTTCCGTTTTAATAATATGCGAGACAAAGCGAATTGATGCCATTACGTCGTGTCAATAGATGAGCTTGCTCTTGTGAAATATACGGCGCATTTTATGTATCACACGCAACCCAAAAGGGTTGACACATATTTTATAATGTTTTCACGACAAAGTATCAGGGAATTGTAGGATTCAATGTTTTGTATTAAAATGCGAAAGCTTCGTTTAGGATAGTTTTGTGAGTGTTGTGTAGCAAATCATATCAGTCACAGTAAAAGAGTGTACATACCAAATGCAGAGTCTGAATCGATATCCATACTACTTCTAAATCCTGCAGCAGACGAACGAAGTAAGTACTTTCGTATTTATAATATTAGTATGCATGGAACTGCTCTCTTTCTTCCAAATAGTATTGTCATTTTCCCGCGACTTCCCCCGCGCACAAAGAAGATTTTTTCTACAAACTTTCATTCCCTATTTCACCCCGTGGTGATTTTTTATCGCCACAAAAAGTAGCCTATGTCCTTCCCAGGGTCTCAAACTATCTCTGTACCAAATTTCATTTGAATCGGTCTAGTAGTTTCGGAGCCTATTAAATACAAACAAAGTAACAATCAAATCTTTCCTAAACACAACCACTTTGGCAGAAAATATATATACGATTTTGTTGCCTTCTCCATTTCACACACATTTAATTTTCCTTACGATTTTGTCCCATTCCGTTAGGCAGCTAAGTATTTGAGCAAGGTCTTTATTGAAGTTTTGTTTATATTATCTAATTATTATATTGTGTGGCCTATAATATAGGCTGGGGATCTTGATTTATACTTACGACCTTACGGATGAGTAGATATTAAGCGAAGTTTTGCTCCGCTCGGCTGTTGCGTTTTTTTGATAGGGCTGCAAAACTTTGAAAATTAAAACGGTAAAAACGTATTGATGTTTCTGGTTAGATTTTAATTGCACAAAGCGTTGTGCTTTCCGAACGAAAGTTGATGATGTATGGCCCGCGTTTAGACTCGTTGCCGCACTAATTGAATCTGCATTTCAGTAAACATTCGTAACTGAAGGGTTAAATTGAATTTGTGCAGAAAATCGTTTGATTTTCACAGCGCTTTTCGGTCTATGAAAAATTAACTTTTTGCATTCCAAATATAGGTAGATAAAAATGGTTTTTAGTTGCGTACTACCCATCAGAACATACAATAGGTAAATACAAAGATGTAGATAGGTTTTAGAATACAAACAGGGTTACTGGTAACGTTACGTATTCCTGGTAAGAAGAGCTTTTACGAGTACAATTCCATGAGGGAGTGCTATCGTTTCACTCTTTTGCCGATAAATAGTAATAATAATATCCTCCTAGCCGAATTTCGGTCACGGCCGGTGTGGTAGATATTATAGTGCACAAGTAGATTTCATATGCACTCTCTGTACTTTTACTCTCAAAGTTTGGTGAGACGGCAATATTAAATTATTCAGACTACGAGTATAATGATGGCTGACGCTAATTTATGTCACAATTTTAAAATCTATTTGCTAAATAGTCGCATTGTTACAACTCTCCTAGGTAGTGCTAATTGATCCATATTAAGTTATCTACCACCTATCGCTCAAGCATAGTTCTGGCTTGTCAGAGACTAGACGCGTGTAGTTCTGTCTCGTCAACGGCTAATCGTAACTTCATTAATTCGCGCTGCTTAGTACCTATCTAGAGCGCAATCGCGAACTTGACGAAAATTTTCTATCAAGTAAACTTGCAATGGGAACTAAGGGTACTTTAAAAATTATTCAGTTATGCTTGTTAAAATAAACTGTCGTTCATACAAAACGGTTTTCGCTATTACAAACAATGTTGCTGTGCTTCGAAAAGTTTGATATTATTCGTGAAGTAAGAGCCATGGGTGTGATAATAACATAGTGTGACGATTGGCACTGAATCTTGTTATCGAGTATTATGACCCATGTAATTAAGTATGAACAATGGATTGTTTGTAATTTGGCGAAACGCTTGTGCCATGCGGTGGGACAAATGGCCAAGCTTACTGTCAAACCTCACGTATTCAAGCTATTCTAGAGCCTCCGAATAGGCTAGAACAAGGATAACAATTTATTCTTTTATGACCAAATTGCTTTTGCCAGTAGGTACGCTACAATCACCTTGAGTTGTAAAAGTTTTTTATGCAAAATATGATGTCAGAATAGTAACACTATATTCTTTTTTCACAAAATTGCTTCTTTATAAGCAGTGTTTACCTTGATGTGCTGCTGTCCACATCCACGTTTCTCTAACTTATGTAATAGATAGTTTAGTTATGATATTCCTCTGAAGATTTGACTAATCGCTCAAAACGGATATTAACAACAACAACAACCGACCCGGTTCACTCGGTAACTACGAGATTGGAAAACTTTATATTACACTGGCTCTAAGCTTATTTATTAGTGACTATTGGTTTCCTACGACTTTTTCTGTACAAACTTGGGAACTTGTATACAAATATTCTCAACCTCTATTTCAACCCTTCAAAAAGTAAATGTAGTGTACAACGTTTTCTTTTTTTCAAAGGCACTATTCCAATACATGAATTACAATCAATTATTAAGTTTAAAGCGTGAATATGTAACATGATGATTTAAAAAAATAAGCGCCCTGAATAATTTAATAGTCAGACATGGTCCATCTTCAGCAGCATCGCCAGTTACCATCACATAAGATTGCGCTCGAATATTTGCCTATAAATAAAAAAAATATATATTCATTAATTCGAAATCACAAATATAATTAATAAGCATGCCGCTCATAAGAATACATTATGCTTATGGAAGATTACAACATTTTCTCATCAAAAGCTCTTGGATTATTAGCTTAGTTCTAATTTTATCCTTCATTATAATTTAACGAACAAATGGAATGTAATCAAAATCAACATTAACTTTACTTAGGATTATTGTATTAAGTTGGAAATTAGAGCACATCAAGAGCCACCAACAAAATTTAGGCTAATCAACACAGATAGCTATAGCGCGATTTTAGGGTTGCCACTGCTAAAATTTGATTTGCGAACTCCTATTTACTTTCTGATTGATTCAATTGCACAGCCCAAGACGGTTAAGCTTTCTCTTATAGTCTTCACTGGTTGGAATTTTCATTGGGATGAAGCTGTAGATACCTGGCAAAATAGTTATTGCAGTGGTAGTAAAGTTTATATTAAGAAGTCCCGTTTGTCCTTTGTTGTTGATATCTACTTAAGGTAAAATTTTCCAATACGTGATTAATTTTTAAACAGCTGTTATATTTGTATGGAAGTTGTGTCAAATTAACCGTCAATCTATGTTTACCGAATGTTTAAAAATTAGTCAACTCGGGTCTTAAGAATATCATCTTGTTGGATTGCTTTTATAATTGTTTACACTACTCTCTAACAAAAAACTGTCATTTTATTATCTCGAATATTCAATATGGCAACCCTATCCCTGGTCCGCAGAGCCAGCTGATTAAATTTCCATCGGCTCCTGTTTGCGTTCTGACCGTTTCGTCTCGATTATTCCACTTGTATCTAGTGCTTCAAGGCCTCAAGGCGAGGACCATACATTCTGCGTCGTATCCTCTCACACATCCTGAAATAATGGTGTTAGTGAGAGAGACAGAAACTAAAGTGTACAGACACCGTCAGAATGAAACCTTGGACACGGATGAGGAGGTACATGGTTTTGGGACGAGACATGCCAAATTGGGAATTGTATTGACAGTACACACTATGACCAACGTAGGTAGGGTGCAGACTAAAAACAAAAGACCTTCCTACTGCTATACTAACGGTCGATTTTATCAACACACGTAACATTTTTTTAGATTAGCATTATTTCACATATTTGGTGTTAGAATTCAGACAACTAAACCGTAAATTGAGATTAACCGCCTATTTTAAAATTCGTGAACTCATATTTAATAGACAGTGTAAAATTATGGAATCGTAAGCTAATATTTGTTTATACTCCTCTATCGTAAGATAATTTCATTAGCCAAATAATTATGTGTTTTAAGACTATTTTTTTATTGAACTTGTCACTAAGATTGTTACGAATAGCTATTACCGCGGAGTATGACTCCGTATTACTCCAAAGTCTGTTTTATTTCGGTTAGACAACTTTGTTAAAGTATAATATAACGAGTTGTCCAATCATGCACTTCATCATGATCTATCTTCAATATTAACTGTCACGAGCCTCACCAAATCTTCGTGCCAAACGAGAATTCGTTCCATTTCGCCATTCGCGATACATACCACATATTTGATCTTCATACACAATATTTTCCACTTCCAGCCACCCGTCATTGTAAAGTGATAAATGCTCAGAATCGTCACTGGTACGCGATATGCGTCTGAATTTTGTAGCAAATTCGTAAATGAATGCGTTCCGACTCCGACCTACATTCACACATATTACCTTTGTAACTTGTCTCTACATGTTTGCTTTATGACGTTTATTTTTGCAGCAAATTGTATTAAATGGTGCATTCCGGTGTACGGCAAATTAACGTCGGTATGCTTTTTGTGCTAAATGCGAGTTCAAAAAGAACTGCTGTTTTCAGCACCTGCGTATAGTTTTCACGGTTGCTCTTTATATGTGTTAGTTTAAACTATGCATAGTGGCCAGGCCAGCACACGAGACTATACATTTTCGTTGCGAAATCACCCTACAACAACTACATTGAGATGCCGTTAGCTTGTGTTGTCGATAGTCTGACGATACTATGATTTTGCCCAAAAAATCGCAGTTGCATCTTTATAAGTGCATAATGTCTAACTGCCGCACTCAGAGACGTCAATTTAATTAAATTTATAATTAAGTCTCGTTCTGTCACTATCTTTGACAATAAAATAGAAAAGGACGGCATGAGACTTAATGAAGTATTAACTTTAATTGACGTCTCTGAGTACGACAGTAAGTGTATATTTGTTATTATAATATTACACAGTTTATTATGGTTCCGTACTAAAAGGGTAAAAACAAGACCCTGTTACTAAAACTCCTGTCGGTATGTTTGTCTGTCACCAGACTGTATCTCAAGAACCGTGTTAGCTACACAGTTAAAATTTCACAGATGAACAGGAATATTTATGTTGCCGCTTTAACAACGAATATCAAAAACGGAATATATTTAAGTGGGGCTCCAATTAAACAAAGGTGATTTCTTGCCGTTTTTAATAGTTATATCTTTATCTCTGGGCCAAGATATGCACCAAGTGGGTCCCTTTAAATGGAAAACGACCACGCGGTAGACCCAGAAGGCGGTGGCGTGACGAGCTGGACTTATATCGAGAAGACTGGGAGGCAATGGCCCAAAATCGTGGAGAGTGGAGAAAGAGTAGGGAGGTCTTCGTCCTGCAGTGGGACACAACAGGCTCCTAATAATAATAATTATAATAATTATAAATCTAACGTAATAGGTAGTCTTCCAATTATGCCCAGTCTAATGTCAGAAAACTTCACATATTATTTTATGAAACAATTCGACCTAAATATTATCATTCAAATGTTTAAAGAGGATCTCAAAAACCAGCTTAAAATAAACACAGGCAAATTAAATGTGATTCAAAAAGTTGCCGCTATAAGGAAGGCGGGCCGATGTTAATATTCTTTATCTTGCCCATTTTGTTTGTTTGTATAATCTTATTTTGAAGGGTGAGCCGTAGAGCGGGGAGCAGGAACAACTTTGCACCTACTGATTTCACCGTTTTATCACAATTTATTTACAAATAGGTACTTCTTAAAAGTGTCAGCTTTGACAAATGACTAAAGTTTCAGTCGGTGAAAATGGTCAAATTATAATAACAGACTAGAATTATTATTGCCAAAATGTGTTTTAATATACAAACTCGTTTTGACCTTTGTATATACTCGCAATGTGTGCTTTCGCATAGCCATACTTTGAGCAAAACACAAATAAACAGAATTGTAAATTGTCCCACGGCCTGTGTAGGTACTTTGTCGAATAATTTATGCTTACAGCGCCATAATTCATAGGATTAACTTCAAATTAGTAGCCTAATGCACGCCGGTATTAGAGAATAATGTGCCCTAAGTGAAAATATTTTTGTGTACAACCTGACTACGAACATTAAAGCGATTATTTGATGGAATTATAGTTGTTAATGCAACTTAAGTACCAGTGTTTTCTTTTTGTAATACAATCAGCACTCAGAACCATGTCAAGGTATGATGATGTCCTCCTAGCCGATTTCGACTACGGCGGCCTATCTCAACAGAGATTAGCCAACTGCGCAGGACATATTATAGTGCACAAGTGTGTGCGCAATACACAGGTGCACTCTCTGTTCCTTTACTCCCATAATTCGGTGAGACGGCAATCCGACATGACCGTAGAGAGATCAGGCGTAGTACCAACGGCTTAACGTGCTTTCCGAGGCACGGGGGTGTTAACACCACCAACTTCCTAACTCCGGAGCTGTGTCTGAGTAATTTCAAGACAGAAAAACGCAAACACTCTCGGCCCGACCCGGGATTCGAACCCGGGACCTCGTGGATAGTACCCAGCGTGCTGACCACTAGACCAACGAGGCATGTCAAGGTATACTTGGTATAGGTATAAGAGGTATATCTATATATTATTATAAAGAGGTAAGATTTGATAGTTTGTATTGAATAGGCTCCGAAACTACTAAACCGATTCGAATTAAATTTGGTTCAGAGACAATTTGAGACCCTGGAAACAGTGGCGTGCATTAGTTTTTAACGAGGTAAGCACATACAAATTTCAAGTCAGTATACTTAGATCGTCACGAAATCAATAATAATATCGTCACAAACATTTAAAATGAAAACAGGTGAATCGTGTCCTCGGTAGAGTAGGTACTAGATACACTGATAAAAATATATTGTTTAACAGTAACCAAAATTTGGCATACTAGTAGCCAAATCCAGTGACTTGCGAACTTCTGTATTATTAGTAACAAACAAGTTTTGTTACTGATAGCCAAAAGATAGTTTATATTTAACAAACATTTACTTCCCTACAACGAAACCTTCAACTAACAAAACTAGTTTTGTTGTACCCTTTTTTCAGTGTACCTATATTTTTTAACGCTAGCAAATAATTTCAATTGCAATTATTAACCTAGTTTTTAATTTTAATTATATGATACATAATCATTGCTTTTAGTAGCAACTTATTTTAAACGCAATTAATTTACTAGCCTTGCGTTTAAAATATACGTGTCCAAAGTAAATACCATGCTTAAAGCTATGAATAAACTTGGAACAAGCTCAGAACCTCAAAAGACAACTGAAAAATCTCACGTACACACGGCCGCTAGACTCACTTTACATGATGAGACTAATAAGGTTTTTGTCACAAAAAATATTATTTATCACCGAATCAAATAAGGAACTTATAGCTGTAAATAGTTCTTCAATCGCTCTAGTGGCACTGATGGGCACCACAAACTTAAACATTAGTAACATCTATTAAAAATATTAATCGTTTAAAAACCTCAAAATTCATAAGCAAACTAGCTTCTAACGCTTAGATTATATATTTGTCCTACTGTTATCGTACATGAGCCTTAATAAGTTCAATATCATAATATACTATATACATATATATGCAGTATTAATAAGTATACGCTCAATCAGACCACTCAACTCAGACAAAGCCACCTCAGAACTCATCAACCAACCAACTATTGCAATAAAAGAAGAAACTTAAAAACCATACATAAATGAAAATCCCAACATGGGACTTTCAGAAATGTCCACAGGGATCCGACTCGTTTATCCCGTTTAGCACGGAGTGACGTGTGAGTGACAACGAAATAGGGTTTTTAGTTTTTACAGTAGTTTAGAACATTGTTTGCTTTCCACAATGAAATATTGCTTTACTTACTCTTCAACTGCCGGTCTACCGCCTAACTTGAAAACTATCGTGTAGGAAAGTAATTTTTTGTTAAATATAAATAATTCGCAAGTCACTAGATTACGGCCTGCTAGTAGCCAAATTTTGGTTACTGTTTACCAATCATTTTTTCAGTAAGCGATAGCAACTTCAAAGCAATGCCGGTCAAAACGTCACGAGGTAAAAGGCAAATTAGTTTTAACTCTCGATTATCGCGCTAATCCTTGTTATTACTTATGATATATTGCTTTGAATCTCAAATGGATCGAATCCGTGTCAAATCTGTTGTCAAATATATCAAACACTTCACTACCCAGTTCACTGGTCTGCCATCGTATCAAATTCAGCAAAATTTCGTATCCAATATATGGGTAAATAGGGTTAGAAGGAGCGCCACCCGCTTGGATAGGCAACTGTGCAATTTACATGGATCTTATGTATGGGGCATCCATATGAGAGATGTTTGGCGACGACTCCTCTCTATATTGGACCCCTTTGGAATGTGATTTTTTACGTATCATCTAAAACGTTTTCGAAAGGCGAAAAATGACCGCTAGCGCAAATGTTTTGCGTGCCACTTTCATAGGTAAGTATAATGGTATATGTTGAAGTAGCATCTGGACTATTTTTGAGATTGTGAAGTATTTTGACTCATGTAAAGTTTTATCTATCTTGTTTTGTTTTAATATTGTAGCGAAGTTTTATTCGCCTGTTTAATAGGTCGAATTTGAATTCCTATAATAACTGTTCGCAGAATATTGATATCGACGATAATATATTTTCTGCATCATGAAAATTATTATGATAAAATACAGTACAACACATACATACCTTACATAACTTTTATTTGACCCATTATAATAATGTCACTGAAAACTACACATATAACATACGATGTGAAGGCTATACCGATATAATATTGGAACTTTTTTAACTTATTCTACGTTATTTCATGAGAACTCAAGTGTCAGTGCATTTTAGCCTCGAGTTTCACGACTTCCCTAGCCTTCCTGTAAGCTCCCTTTTATTTAAAAGTAAAATGTCTTTAACATCACGCTGCATTTAGGTACGCTTACTCGTAGCTGTTGGCAAACTTGCTTTAATATCGCAAATATTTAGCGGGAGCAATGTAACTACTCAGATTTTGTATTGTGAGATCTCTTTGGTGCATATTTTCACTTGCTTTTTTGTTTTTAATAAACTTATAATAAAATTTAATAAACGGAGCATGTTTTTTCTTTGCAATCAGTTATAATATTTAAGTCAAGATTTTGGACGTTTGGAGAGTAAATTGTTTTATTATTTAATGCCAATATTATTATTTTTTCCAGAACTTTACAACCTAGTCTTCAAATAATTGAAATCGAGACTCGAGATAAGTTTGGTTACCTGGTGGTGGTTATTCGTTATAACAAATGGGGTAACTTTCGACAGTATAATAGACTTCCCTTATTCATTGCACAAGTTGTGAGGTGGGTAAAACCTTAATATTAACAGACAAAGTATTTACTGAATGGTGTATTGTTTATCGAACGTTCTGTAAATTGTACATATTGGATGTTTGAGTAGATTTATAATGTTACAGTATTTGTTTTGTTGATGCTATGTATGACGTCTACCTCCAGACCCCCAGTTTCTAGTGCATTGTTCACCTAATCGCCTTAGCATTGATGACCGTATATTTAACTAAACGACTCTGAAAAAAAAACATAGTTTACCCACGATACAATTTGCCCCAATTATTCGAAACATTGTATTCACATAAAAATCGATAAAGTTTTTTCAAAAATAGAATTGGATAAAGGAAAGAAAACAATTTTTAATTCACTTAAACGTATTCCAGTCCGCTTGTTGATTTGATATCGTATTAGATACGGTGGAAGATGGCTTTGGCGATAATTCAGAAGTCCCTAAGGTATTTGTAGAATTGATTAATGTTCGCATCATCGTTTCAAATAACCTTTCTTTTTCCCCGCGAAATGTTTTGCGAGGCCTTTTCAATCAGCCGTTTTGGTTGAAAAAGTTACAAAAAATTGAGTCATTCTCAATTCTTGCAGTGCCTCTAGCATGCGCATTGGGTAGAGTTCCCATCAATATTGCATTTCCAATTGACATGTAGGTGGGATCCCCATGGGAAATGAAGGAAGGGTTATTTGTGTCCAAGGTATCTTAGCATAGTAGGATGTTTAGGAACAACTTTTTGTTGAACATAGGACATTTTAATGTACAGACGGCACAAAAATGATACGTTATAATACGTTATGCTAAACACGGCGGTGTTAGGAAGTTTTGTAAGGACAAGGTTGCTACATAAATGTAGACGGATATATTGGCGTGTGTACAGAAGACACTAAATGATTTTTTAAGTGCAATGGCATGGTACTTACTTTTTAAATGAAGTTACGTTGGATATACCTAATACTTAAAATGATTATTTCAACCATAAATTTTAACTTAAAAAAGTAGATGTTGTACATAGAAAATAAATACAGGGTAAAAATAATTGAGAACTTCTTACATAATATGATAAGTACGTAATTTTCTTTGTTGCTTCAAATTTTTCCTTAACAATGACATCACTTTGTCCAAAGAAGATCAAATCTAAGGATAAGTCTGAGAATAAACGTTGTATTGAAGCTTATCCTTTGACATCTGTTAGAAGTTTGAAGATAATATAACACAGGAAAAATGACATATTTTGAGGGCAAAATAATATGTACATTGTTAACAATTATGTGTTCTACTACTAACTAGCCACATACCTCGTCTCCTTGGCGACTGCCGCGTGCACGGCCCGGCCGGGCGTAGATATTGATGGTTTTATTTAACACACAATTTATTAACCGTCCATAGGTGCGTGTTCTTGTATTTTCCTTCCAATTTTCACTGACACACGCGAAATTTTGGGTGCCGAATAGGGATAACCGAGAGCCACTGGTGCGCGTGTCCTCTCAATCGAAACGGCCGATCAGTTGTGTTTCTTTTCGCACACTTAATCTTATAACGTCGCATAGTTGCGATGCACTTGCAAGCAAAAACACCTCAGATCGGAAGGAAATGTTGCTAGTAGAAAGAACACATACAAAAAAAGAGAAATGGAACATTCCTTCCAAATTGCGTAGCCTACCTAGAAAATTAACAAAATATATTTCGGTACGAAACATACATACATCAATGAAACTTTGTTTATGACTTTATTTTGGCACTAGTATGTATAGTGAGAATCTGCTAAATCCTACCTTAATATCTATACTTAGTATGAAATATACAGGGTTGAATTTTGGAGTAGGTCAGTGAACCCTTAAATAATAATAATAATGTCTTCCTAGCCGATTTCGACCACGGCATCTCAACAGAGATTAGCCAACTGCGCAGGACATATTATAATGCACAAGTGTGTGCTGTTCCTTTCAATCTCATAATTCGGTAAGACGGCAGTTCAACATGACCGTAGAGAGATCAGGCGCAAGACCAACGGCTTAACGCTTTCCGAGGCACGGGGGTGTTACCACCATCAACTTCCTGACTCCGGAGCTGTGTCCGAGTAATTTCAAGACAGAAAAACCCAAACACTCTCGGCTCGACCCGGGATTCGAACCCGGGACCCAGCGTGCTGACCACTAGACCAACGAGGCAGTCAGCGAGACGACCAAGTGAACCTTTAATTACTTTTGCTATAGGAAACGCTTCTAAGAAGAATAATATATTTAACTTTTGGATTATTTTTATTTAGGATTAAAAAAAAATCGAATCTATTTCTAAATCCATTTTTATACATATTCGCCACCAAACACTACAACATAATAATCATTTCAGTTTAACAAAGCACATAACAAACTACGTAGATACCAGTATTAATATTCTCTCTATCTTTGTGCACTTTTTGCTTAAATGATACAAACGAGATTTTGGTAGATAGTAGAGATTTAATACCGTTTGTCATTTGGGTAGCTCGTGCACTCGAAGTTATTAATTTCCGGAGTCGGATTCATTCCCTCCATTTTAGAAATGTGGTAATATCTGCATATATATATTTTTTTGCTTCTATACCTAATCTTCTTCTTTTCGTGTCGACTCTGGCATAATCTTTTTGAGGACCATTAAGTTCTTAACGACTAAAAGAGGATCAGTAGCATTGTACAGATAATAATATTTAAATAGTTGTACTTTATAGTCGAAGTGTGGTGTTTTTGTGGGAAACTAGTGACTTGTCCTAACTTTGCATGACGTATAACAATCTTTTGCAACTTCCATACATATTGTAATAGATTTGAATTTAAATATTTTTAACGTAATACCTACCTATCTTCTTAGAATGTACGTAATTAAATAAACCTGATAAAAACCCTATTTGAGCGTTCATAAATTAATTGAGCCGAACAAAAACCAACTCCAATTGACCTAGTTACATCAAATTAGTTATCTCTTTGAACTTTTCCAACCTACCCACTAGAACTTCAAGGCCACATTTTATCTTCCCGATGAATAGCTTGAACTACTCACTATTAAATTTAATATCAATATTTTTTACTGATGTCGATATTTTATGTAACATCGAATAGACACAGCATTGAATTAAACATTTTTATAATTAGAACAATGTAATTTTATGACTAAAACTATTTTTTTAATTCAGTGCAACAATTAGAAATAATACTAGTTATAGTACCTACATTACTAACCTACTCGTATACAAAAGGAAATTATCTGGACCGACATGCAAAATCAAAATGCACTGAGAAACTCACACAAAAAGTTGAAAGTTAACCAATAAAACATTTTTCTTTAACTTCTTAATATTTTCCTAACTTTTAAAACGGATAACTGTTTTCTCAGAAACCTACAAATACGTCCATTTATCCTTTTGGACATTTACAAATAAATTAGGGATCTTTTTTGGGTTAAAAAGAAAATCACACATAAAAGATAAACAGGGAGACCCCAATCGTCGATTAGGATGGCACACTTGACATCGATATCCGTATTTTGTGAGATCCGAATGTCCTTTGGATCTCAAGGCCAGGGTCCCTTGGATCTCCGACAAAGCAGTATTTTTGCTCTCCAAATATGAGCCTTATAATTTTGATAATAAGACCGCCGAGTTTTCAAGTTAATGTGCACGGAATCACAGTGTACAGAAAACAGAGAATGAATATTTTGTTTTTAAATTTCTTTAGGCGACACTTCTGGTTCCTAGAATTTCAACTACAAGTGATGTAGAAGTGCGTTTTTCACTAGCGTAGTTGGTTTAGTACTATTGCATTAGAAGACGGAGAGCTCTGTAGTTAAACGAATCAAAAACGCATTTGTAACGTGTGGCGTGAAAATAATACACAAGCATTTGTTGTTTTCAAAAGCGAGCTGGTAATGCATTTTCTGAGACATTACCCGCATATTGTTGCAAACACATTAGTTACTTGCAAACATGGACCTCTAATACTGACAAATGTACACTTTTCAAAATGACGCGCATACAAGAGATGGAGTGGTATTCTTTTGTATACTTTACAGTATTAATGATTTGTGCACACATATAAATTTGGCGTTAGAGGTACTTTATTTTCTCTATTCCGAAGTAAGGATCCAAAGTGCTCTTACTACAATTTGCGTAACTAAAAGTCTTACTACCTAAAATTCTGGTAGTATTTATTTTAAACGAATACTATTACTTTCTATGTTATACATGGCTATATTATACAATTTTTATTCAACAAATATTTGCAGTTGTCCTACTGATGTTTCCACTCTGTGTCGGAAGTCAAGCAACAGTTGAGATGCGTGAGGGGAGTGCGCGGGGTGAGGGGCCAAAATCAATAGACCAAGTCCCGGGAACCGCCCAGCCAAAACATCCCACTGTTGATGTGTGGTCTTTTGTATCACGTGACTCAGTACCAGTATACGATGAAGCAAAGAAAAAGTGAGGTTCATGACACTTGCACTCGTCGAAAGTAGGTTAAAGATTTTGAAAAATAAAACGAACGGTTTCAAATTTTACACACATTTTACAATCAGCGTACTTGTAGCTAAATTGGTTGATAATAACCATATGTTTTTTTAATAAAAACCTATTTAAATTACAACTATAAAATGAGCAAAATAAATCTCGAGTGATCTATTACTTAGATATGTGTTTATAATCCTAATGAGGTGCTTCGTTATTATAATGTAATGTAATAATTTACTTTCTTAAAAGTTCAACTGGAATTCCGGCTCTCTAATTAAAGATACAACATGAAGTTATCTTCGTGATTTCATATTAACAAATAAATCACAGTAAATTGTAAGAATTTTTAATTTATCGTAAACACATCTCGGCAAATTAAACTATTCGGCAGTTAATTCGTGTCGGATGCGATAAAACATGTAGGGATAACACACGGGCCAAAAACTTTATCTTATGCCGTGATAATAGGGGCGATTTTGCGATGAAATGTACATTCTAATGTGCTAGCAACTGTACCAGTAGGTAGTCCCAAAACGGGCAATAACGGCCCGCATCAAGTAAGCCTGAATGCACTAATCTCCGCACAATTAAACTGCCCCCAATTTGTCACAGTTATTCCCCTTTTACCTTTATGTTTATATTATCTCTGCATACGTAGGAACTCAAAAACGTGCCTCTTTTCAGTGTCTTTAAATCCAGATGAGTCTGATATTGTTCTTGAAATATTCAGAATTTCGAGAAATCAGGTCTCTACGGGTAACTGCAGCATTGCATGTAGAGATGCTTATTTTACTTTGTAAAAAATGCATAAGTTTACACAAACACACACGTTTGAGAAACAAAGCACATGTACATTTTAAAATGTGCTTTATGTTGGTGACTTTAGCGAATGAAACCAGGAATAATTTATTTGTTTGCTTTTTATGATCTTACAGATGTGTTCATTTATTTCCTATATAGAAAACTCAAGGGAGCCATACACTAGGTCCTGTAGATGTTAATGTCGTTGATCCCCATCTTTTATTGCCTTGAGATTTGGTCACGGAACTTGCCGCAGTGTTGTCAGTGTCCTCTTATTTATTAGGTTGAATTAAGAATCGATGTACGAAAAACAGGAATCTGTTAGGGAAAGGTTTTTACTGAGACTCTGAGCTGAAGGAAAATTTTGAATAAGTACCTGAGTACGTTATTGGGCACAAATTGAACTTAATAGTCCCGGGTCGGGCTGAAATTTTTTTCAGCCGCCATGCTTCGAAAATTACGTTATGCCATTGGTCCTCTGCCGGAGCTCTGTCCAGTCAGGTTGGATTGCCGTCTTACTAAACTATAAAATAATAAATAAATTGTTTCAACAAACACACCAATTACCTAGCGCCAAACTAAGCGTGAGCTTGTGCTATGGTGACTAGGATAACGGATAGAAATACTTAAATACATAATAAACATCCATGACTTAGGTACAAATACTCGTGCTCATCACACAAACATTCGCCCCTTGCGGGATTCGAACCCGCAACCGCCTGATTTAGAAGTCCGGTGCGCGAACGACTACACCAAGACGGTCGTCAATCGTCGACGTCGACTATGAGAGTGAAGGAACAGAGTACACCTGTAAATTTCATATTCGTCCATCATATTACGCACATACTTGTGCACTATAATATTTCCTGCGTATCTTGTTGATCTCTATTGGGTTTGGTGACGTAGCCAAAATAACATGTTAGTAAAACTCCTTCAAGTAACAAGTTGTAACAATTGGATTACTGTTATAATCAAGGTTTGTATGTGCCGCCTGCAAATTCAGACCACATGGTCTAATAATTAGGTTACCCTCATTAACCAAATTGTAATAAGAATGAGTTGATGGGATTCGCACGACAAAGATATATTTTATTTTACTTCTTCTCCATTTTATTCATCAAGGATGTAACCTATAAACCTAGTCTGAATCTCTGTGATTAATGTATATGTCCTTAAATGAATACTTATTTGTCACGATTAAAACATAACATCCACAAAATCATGCAAGTGGCTTAATTTATTTTCAGTACACACTTTTAAAATTTACATTACATTAGAATATTAGGTAGATCAAGTAGCAAGTCTTCCCAGCCAAGATTCCCGTCTTAGCACTGTTTTGTAAATTCTTCAACCACTAACTATATTGCTTTCAAATTGCAATACTTAAAGCGTTCAGGAAAGTAGTAAGTAGCTTACAAAATTTAAGAGAAATGTCAAGGTACAGACGGCAGCACCCATGTGAACTATGAAAACTGCTCTTATTATCTTTGGAATAGAGGCGGTCTCAAGGTCAAAGTGGGGTATTCTGACTTGTGTACATATCATTGCTATTTTTAATTGAAATCGTGATAGCTTTCAATTAAGGCGCTATTTAAAACAGGCCACTGCACCAGTCGGTGTCACATCACATAAGACGACATTTTATTAGTTTCGCAAGCAACGCGAAACAAGCTTTCCGGAAAGCGTAGTTTTCGCGTCACGTATCCAGTCATGTGAAAATTGGGTCATTTGGTGCTGCGTGAAATTAAAATTGTATGTACTCATGTCTCGACAAAGGAAGCGTGCTTTTATTTACAAAACATCATACTGATGCTCACACATCATGGAGTAAAAAAAACTAATAATACATCTAGTACCAGCTAATGCAATTGTTCAGCTTTGTGCAGAACTAGAACAGTGAAAAATTTGACTCATATATTTAATTTATTCAAAGATGCAGACTTTTAATTTTTCAAATGACACTGCAAAATAAAAGTTTTTTTTATTTTTATTGCGAGTACATCTGTAACGGGCCAAGTAACAAATTCTGCCAGTGGACCGAAGGTTAAAACGCTCGTTATAAGTGGAAAGGCATTGGATGTAAAATTTTCACTCACCTGTGAAATTACGAATCAGTAGTTCGCAACTGGCATTTTAATTTGTTGAGCTGGTCACTGTTTAATTGAATATTATATTTTTATTTTGCCTCGTTGGTCTAATCTCTAGGGGTCAGCACGCTGGGTACTATCCACGAGGTCCCGGGTTTGAATCCCGGATTGGCCCAAGATTGTTAGGTTTTTCTTTCTGTCTTAAATTAACTCAGACACAGCTCCGGAGTCAGGAAGTTGGTGGTGTAAACAACCCCGTACTTCGGAAAGCACGTTAAGCCGTTGGTCCTGCGCCTGATCTGTCTACGTTCATGTCTGACTACCGTCTTATGGAATTATAAGAGTGAAGGAACAGAGAGTGCACCGGTGTTTTGCGCTCACACTTGTGCACTTCTCGTATAATATCTCCCGCGCAGTCGGCTAATCTCTGTTGAGATTGGCCACTGTAGCCGAAATTCGGGTAGGAGGACATTATTATTTTAAGTAAACTTGTTGTTGTTGTTGAAAGCATAGTCTCATCCTATACAGAAAAGACTTCCATCTCGCCTTTAATGTTTTGAAAGAAACTGCAGACAGAGAATATTTTTATCAATCTAATTTGCAGTCTATTGCTATTTAAAGAATAAAACAGCATGAGGTAGTGATAATTTGACATGCTGTTGATAAAAGAATTAATAACTTTTATAAAAGTCAGATGTTTCGTACAAAAGTCTCTGCGACCGCGGTGATGTACGGGTATGGAGAAGGTTGGAGAGCCGAGTGGAGAGAGAGTGGATGTTTTTATCACAATTTTGGCGATGACTCTATAGTAAAAGTTGAAGGTATTGATGGCCATATTATTAAACTTCTTAACAATAATATGTTTTTCCAAACAACAACATACAACAAGCTCGCTATGCTCTCCCCACAAAAATCCATCAGTTAGTCATATTTTGCGAGGCACCTGCTAATATTTATCATATTATTCTCATAAATTTTGTGATCCCGTTGAATGTTGAAACAAAAACATTTGAAGGTTGAGGCAATTTGTTTTTGTGCATGTTAAATTAATATTAAAATTTTATAATTATAATGTTTGGAACATAATATTTATTTTATTTTTTATTACTTTCTACGTGCACACTGAAAAATGCTATGTAAATAACAAAGGGATCGCGTTTGATACATTATGCAGAGAGTAATTTTGAGTGAAGCTTTTTGATGTGGAGTAAACGTATCGCTTTTTTTGTCGTTTATGGAAGATAAGAGGTAGAATATTAGATATAACAAAAAAAATACTGCTAAGAAAACACTAAAATATTTGAAAATAGAACCTAGAGAACAATGTGAATGTAAACTGGCCGCAAATGAATTGAGAAAATGAGCGATTTTCTGACAACTCAATATTTTGGTTTTATTGTATGTTGATTGATGGCGCTATTTATCTTTGTTATACAAATATTGTGTGGAAATCATTGAGCATAAAACAAAAACAAATTATTGTAATTTTATGTAGTAGAAGTACTTACGTTAAAAATTAGCAAGTTTCAAATTGCAGTTAAAAATAAAATTTTATAGAAAAAACGTCTCGATGTTAACTAAATTGTTAAAAAACGACCTTTTAGAACGCGTGAATCAAAATCATGCCAAACATAAACATTATGTCATAAGAAAGGATAAAACCAGCCATTTTCTTAAATAAAAATCTACCTGACTTAGTTTGGTCAACGCCATCTAGCGGATTTTTAAGTATTGATTTTTGACATTAGGAAAATCACTCATTACCATACCAGAACAGTGTGCGAACTGGCCGTAAATAAAATGAGTCAATTACTGGCTTGAAAAAAAAGAATATTTACTAAGATAAAAAATAAAAATATCTCAAGGAGTTTCCCAACCGAGAAATAATAAAGTTCTCGATGAATCGCAAAAGCCGTTCACACGTAATACTCGCTCACCTGTGCCCGGTTGCTCGCTGGATCAGTTGCTCGCACGCCTATAATATTTATTCGCGTACCAGCAAGCTCGTTGTTTGCAAAGAAATACCCAAAATAGGATTACACCGTACGGCCGGAAGCGAGCCGGAACCGGGAATGGTATAAATAATTCAGCTGTTGCCTTATGCCGGCGGCACTAACTTTGTACTGGATCGATCAACCCGTTAGCTTTAAGAGCTGGGTTAGCTGGATTCGGATTAGACGGCTATTTGCTTCTTTATCTGGTCACCTTTTAGTGAATAAATCGATGAATTAATGTAATACATATTTGAAGAAAAAAAAGTGATTTTAAGTTTATATTACTTCTCGGGGAACCACCCCGTGACTTCGCCCGCAAGATTTGGATTCTCCATATAAAGTTTCATCCTCCATTTCATCCCCTTAATGTTTTTGAATTGTCTCCATACCAAATTTCATCTCAATCGGTTCAGTGGTTTAAGCGTCAAGAGGTAACAGACAGACAGACAGACACACTTTCGCATTTATAGTATTAGTATGGATGCTAACTAAAACGTGTTAATTATGATAGTCTTCTACAGTTTTTAACCGAGTTAAGCAAGAATCGGTGAAATCCGAGCTAACTTAGTAAACACTATTAAGCTGATGAATAGAAATGGATGTTATTATTCGTATTTACTTGAAACCAATGCAAATCAATCACGAGATTATGACAAAGCATGTCTGGAGTAGGACTTTGAAAGTCAATTTGTCTGAAATATCTTTTTAAATGAATGATAATTGAGCATTGATAAAAATCCATCAATGTCTGTCCCCTAAACTACTAACGAACGGCCTTAATGAACGTTTTACTAAAACCAGCAATTGAATTATTTAAATCGAATGCGGTCGATGTTGGCTACACATATCGAATACGTTATTTATGTAAATTTCAGAATGGGTACGCAATCAATATTGCCAGAGAGCCTCGGCCATTTTACGCTTCCATACTTCTCGGGATTGCTACTTTATGAAACCTTTGAATGAAATAGAACACGTCTGTTAGCCAATAATACTCTTTTTAGGGTTCCGTACCTCAAAAGGTAAAAAGGAACCCTTATAGGATCACTTTGTTGTCTGTTGTATCTCGCGCAATATTTTCGTAGGCAAACCTTACGCACGCGTCGGCACAGTAATATTAATATTATGTTACTCTTATGTAACGTTGGAGTTTCTAAAGCACAAATGTGCTGAAAAAAAGGGTGAAAATTGTACCTAAGAACTTAAAAAGCTATTGTAATCTCGGAAGTAGTTTTGACTAGGACCTTCAAGATATTCAAGAGTATTTTTGGCAAATTAGAATCGAGACGCTATTCGAGATTTATTGATGCTATACAAAAACCCACGCTATCTAGTGTAATTATAACACTCCAAATCCCAATATACAAAGTTGTTTTCAAATAATTCATCCAATAATTCCTAAATCTGGGAGAGTTTTTGCTTAGACTTCTTGAAATGGAAAGACAAATATAATACTTGACATTTGCTTCACCTAAAAAAATATTTCATACGATATCTTTGTCAATTTACTTGAACTTATAAGCGTCTTTTGAATATTTAGTCCCATTTCTTTTGTAACCTAAATCAAAGAATAAATAAACGGTTTCGGCAACGATAATTTTAGTTTCCAACTTTGCTAATTCGCCAACAGCAAGATACGATGAGTAAGTATCATGAAAATTCCGGAATGTTTTGACCAGAAAAAAAACGTTACTTGGTATAATAAAGTATACATCTATAAAATTACACAAGTTATAAAAACCTATTCAAATTAGTCTTGTGGTATTTTTCCTGCTTATCATTACAATTAATTGTAGAGGCGACTCATAAAGTATTTTTCACACTACCTACTCGGCAATGTTCAATTACACATCAAGTAAACCTGACTCAAAGTGAGTCATTGCATCCCTAGGGACGTAATGTTGTATGAAATTTCATTACGCCCCTAGGGAGGGAAAGAGATTTGAATTTCGAATAAGAGTTCGTAGGCATGATCACACTAGCCTGTCCTGCACCAAAGAGAACATATTTGAAATTTGAACCTGGTAGCCAAGAATTTTAGCACGAATGGCGCGCTTCTACCTATGTATTTCTAAAAAAAAACCTATGTATTTTATGAAATTACAAACAAAGTTTTCGTAAAACTCTCGAGTGACGAAGTTTATGACAATGGAGTCCATTAGATGTAAAGCTGCTGGTATTGTTAATAATAATAATTTACTGCCAGAAAAGTCAAAGGGTATATACTTTTAGATAAAATAAAGTATTTGTAGTTCATTTTTTTTATTGCCTCGTAGGAAGTGTGAAAAGTAGAGTAGGTAGTCTCCTCGGGGATAAAGATGTCTTCGTCTTGGGCGAGCTTAAAAATAAAAAAATAAAAAAATCATTTATTTCAGACTAATAGTCCATAGTAAGTGTACACCAATTATAATAATAACAAAAATTTTGAGAAAAAATTAAATTAAAAATATTAAAAATGACATTAGATAAAACATTACATTAATAAATTAAAATAAAATAAAAAAATAAAATTAAATTAAAAAGTTACATCAAACATTTACAGAATTAAATACAAATAAAATTATTACAAAAACAAATTAAATTAAATTAAATCATTTAAATCGCTTAAATCCTTCGCTTCACTTTGGATTCTACTTTTAACTTCCTCGCTATGCTCGGGAGTAAACACTTAACTCCCTTGCTGCGCTCGGGAGTGAACTCTCGAATCCTTCGATACGCTCAAGATTTAAGATGACGCCCATGACGTAAGACATCACTTTACCCCCTTGGTGAATAATCTACTATTAATACTGGGTACTATTACCTACCTCTCAGGATGATAAACATGATAAAATGAATTATATTAATTAACAGTAATACGGGACATTAAAAAAATAAGTAACAAGAATCTAGTAGGTAGGCTCTATAAATATATGTTTTGTCATCGTACAAAATGAGAAACATTGAAACAATAGTCTCAATATTTGAGTTTAATGTGTAGATTTCATATTGCTTAGTTTTTTTGCCAAGTTCCTAATGTAGCGAAAATCTGCGTCTCGTTTTTCATTTGTATGCTCACACAATATTTCTACTTGCAGAGATGTAAGTCCCTCTAAGATCTAAGTACCTAATACATTTATATGTAAGTACTTTATGTTTAAATAAGAAACCAAAAATTCGCACACAGGAAGGACTATATGTGTTAATATATCCGAAAATGCTAACTTATAGACGAAGATCTCATCTCGCACCGCATCTCAATATTTCTAGAAGTGTAATCCAAAAAACCTATAGGGGAAAGACATTTAATAAAAGAACCTTATGTCGAAATAAAAAATATTAAGATTTAACCCTTCCGTTCATTTGGGCGTGATGAAATTGAAACGGAAAGAAAAATAAAAGCCTTCCTTGGTTTATTTCCTTTGAATGTTTGGAGCACATCCTTTTGGGGCTGATTGCATTTTCTCAATGATTAAACTTGAGGTCCTTAGAGAATACAAAGTCTGTAAATCAGTACAGATTTTCGATTTATTAATAAACGATAAGTTTCATACATCCTTAGCAGACACATACAGTGGAAGATAAGTAGCAAGTTTTTTTTAGCTTTAAAAACGAGGATTATATTTTACACATTATAAATACTGTATAGAAGGATAATACTTGAAACGGGGCTCGTTTACATGTAGTTCTAAATTTTAACGTTTAAGAATACGCTTAAGAATAGTATTTATAGAGATGATTTTTATCATATTATTTTAAGAAAACTCAAAACAACAAACATTGCAGCTTTGCGTTGCAGGATAAGCTGTCTCCGTAGAACTGAGTACTTTACCGTTTTAAAAGGTTTGTCATTGCTCAGAATATTACACCGTCTGCAGTTGACATATTTTGAGAGAGCTCCACTTCTTAATAAATTTACTCGTACTATACAAATTGTCCACAAATTGCAGGATAATCAAGACTCTGATAACTTGTACCTAATTATGTTTTTTTTTCAAGTGTAAATTTAAAAATTTACAGACTTTCAGTCTGAATTAATTTGTGTATGTGTACTTATTTCTAATAATTATTATTTTTAAAATAACCTTTACTCTTATCCAGACATATTTTTTTCTTTTTACTTAAAATGTAGAAAAAGCTCTTAATAATAATACAGTCTGAAAGTCAAAATTTGACTTATTAGGACTTCACTTGAATTCTTTCTGGCATTTATTAGGACATAATGTAACTAATCTATGTATACTTACATGGGTAACACGGGCTTTATTATCATAAACTAATAAAAAATACCTTATTTATGACGGAGCGTACTTTTTAAGGTTCCGTAGTCCGACAAGGAACCCTTATAAGATCGTTCAGTCCGTCCGTTCCGTCCGTCCTAGTCTACAGACAGGATACATCCTGTGATGAATACTTTTGAAATTATAAATAAAATAAAAATATATACTTTTTTGCCTATACTCTCTAATGTTGTAAGCTAATGGTACGGAACCCTTTGCGCGAGAGTACGACTTGGCCGGTTTTTATGTGAGAAGTAAGTAGGTACTTAATAGCAGTACTTTAAATAAACACATTGTATTAATTTAATTTAATATTTCATTTGTTTACATACATACAATTAGTATTATGCTAGTTTCAACGTCTATATTATTTCTTACTAATTAGATAGGTACCAGTAGAATACCTACTTTTTCTTCAATTATATTTTAAAGATTATACTCGTACCAAAGGTACGTATTTCATTATTTTAACGAAAATACGATCCTTTAATAATAGTTTCAGTCACTTTATCCTTAACCCACATTACTCGTAGAACAGACTTATAATTGAAACACTATCTGCTAAACCTAATTATTGGCAATTCGCAACAAATATCCGACCACATTCCAGTTTCGCAAATTATATTCATTAAACTGGTCTATACTATCGGAAACCTCAATTATTCTTTGATAAAGCTTTATTATCGCCTTTGGGATTTTATTACAGCATTCAGTATTAATTAGTTCCTTTTGGGGAATTCTAGCCAATTTTGTCAAGAGTAATGTTCGAATTTATAGTCTTTTGATCTTTACAATCAACTTTTAAATTAATTTGGTTTCATTAATTGAAATAATTAATAATTTCTTAGAGTTTTTTTTATGTTGGTACTAGACGATATGAATTTAATTAAAACATGTGTCAGCTGGGCTGGAACTAGCCAGAAGTTCTAGAGTGTTTTGAATTAGGATAAACACAATGCAAGCATTGTTTTCCCATAGCTTATTGGTATTCCCATGTCTATAGTTATAACGTTATGGATAGATACTCTTTATTGCACACCACATAATCATACAATTTAGGCAGCCTTGTCGGTAAAAGCAATTCCTTGCAGACAGCCATCGGGTAGAGGACATTCTAATAATGATATCGTAGCGTGAGAAGTCCATCAGACATTGCATGGGTCATTTTATCATAAAATATCATAGCGCTGGATGCAGGCCGCATACAAGTGTAAGCGGTCACTGTGGACCGAAGGGGTCTACTTACTCATAGTTAATATAGTAAACACTTATTGCCCTACATCATTTTGATTATAATGAAAAAAATATTTTTTAGTGAGCTTAGCTCATGATATGCTTCGGCCAAGGCTATTAGGTTCGAACAAATCTTGTTTAGCGACCATTTAATAGGTTTTCCAATATATTTTTTTAACAAACACACCAATTACCTAGCCCCAAACCAAGCGTGAGCTTGTGCTATGGTGACTAGGATAACGGATATCTTCTGAGAAAAGCAGTTCAAGAAAATTAACGCATGAACGCCGTTGTCTTACGTACTCTATGACTACTTTTGCTAACATAGTATATATGAATAATCAGTAAGTGGTTATAAGGCTTCGATTTTTTTTGTTTCTAGAGACAACAGTATATCTGAAAACAATTAGTTTGCAAAAAAATCCTTCAAAAAAGCTTCAGTGTTATGTATTATTAATTCTGCGCAATATTCGTTACTCTATTTAGAATTTCGCCGTGCAAACGTTGTATAACTGGTGCGCAACATTAAGATATTTGAATAAACATAGAAATTACCTCCACATAGTCTGCAGCAACGTTCTAACTAATCTCAAAGTTATGCTTTAGAATTCTCTATTATATTAGTTGGGCTATGCAACCTCATTTCTGTTACGTTTCAACACCGTGACGTTACGGATAACTTAATAGAACATGACGTTATTTTATTCGTAAATTTTAGGTGAGGAAACTTATTTATGGCAGGGTATGGCTATAAAAGCAAACCCTTCAGCTAAAGAAAATGATTGTTTTCAAATTAAAACTACAATTAAAATTAAAGATAAGATAAGCATATTTTGGATTTTGTTTAAATATAGGGGGACATGATTAAGTAGTTAAACATATTAATTATAAGAAGTGTTCTGGGTAATGAAACTGACCTGTTATAATGCAAAAAATATTTTTATTGCTTATGTAAGTCAAAATTTTAATAAAAATAATTCCGAACAGAATAAGACCGTAAATAGAGTGCTTTTTGGGACCGGATTAATATGGGTTTTGGCAAGAGAAAAAGAACCAGAGAAGCGATACTAGCTTTGAGATTGGTAATAGACAGGAGACTGGATTTTGACATGGACACACATATAGCTTTTATCGACTTAGAAAAGGCGTTCGATAAGGTCAATTGGAAAATAATGATGGAAGTACTCAAAGAAGCTGGATTGGATTATAGAGACAGAAGGATTATTTATGAATTATATAAAAACCAAGAAACGGTAATAGAAGTAGGAGAGGAAATCGGAAAGGCAAAAATAAGACAGGGAGTTAGGCAGGGATGTCCACTTTCACCGCTTATTTTTAATTTATTCATAGAATGTGCGATACGCAGAATAACGGAATCAAAAAAGGGGGGCGTCAAAATTAATGGGGACGTATTTAAATTCATTCGTTTTGCCGACGATATTGCAGCCATTGCAGAAAACAGATTGGAGTTGAAAGAACTGGTTACAGAAATGGACACTATTTTTAAAGAATTTGGTCTCAAAATTAACATAAATAAAACAAAAACACTAATTGCTTCTAAAAAGGAAAAATATAGCCCTATCTCAATAAATAACACAAAAATAGAACAGGTTAAAACCTTCAAATATCTAGGAAGCTTGATAACTAGTGACTTCAGATATACACCAGATATAAAAGCAAGGATAGCGATGGCGAGACAAGCATATAATGCAAAAAAGCACCTGCTCAAGGCCAGAATATCAAGCAAAGTTCGCAAAAAACTTGTTAAAGTGTACATTTGGAGTATAGCACTCTATGGATGTGAAGCGTGGACATTGTCAAAGAGGGACAGAGAGAGACTGGAAGCCTTCGAGATGTGGTGCTGGAGGAGAATGGAGCGTATAAGTTGGACGGAGAAGAAAACAAATGAAGAAGTTTTGTCTATGGTTAGGGAAAAAAGGAGATTGATGGAAACAATAGAGTGTAGGAGGGGACGAATGTTAGGCCACCTGATTCGACACGACAATTTTATTAAAACGATAATAGAAGGAAGAATAGAAGGAAAAACGAAGCGAGGAAGACCAAGAATAAGCTACATGCAGCAAATAAAAGAAAAGATAAATGTCGGGTCGTATCAGGAGGTTAAGAGAAGGGCGGAAAGCAGAGAGGAATGGAAAAAACTCCACCGACAAGAGCCTAGCTCTTAAATTTGATGATGATGTAAGTCACAAAAGTAATGTAATTTAGTTAGGTGCTCTAACGTTTTGACATATTTAAGAATGCGTCCTTTATCTCCGAGTACTGTTAACTTCGCAAGCAACAGAAGATATATCTCAAAGGGGTTTTCTCAAAACTAGAATTATAGAACAGTAAACACCCATACAGTATAAACTCTACTGAAGTTATTTACGGCCAAAACATGCCTCGTAAATTTATGAATCCTGTGATCGCAACTTTCAGCTTTATAGCAATAAAAACTTGATTTTCGATATTAAAATATCATTGAAATTTGAACCTTCACTTTTGTTTAAATAACTTTTTACCATAACACGAGAACTCGCAAATCATCTTTGCTTTAAAAATGTCTACGTTCAAACAATCTTATCTTTTATTCCCAAAATTAGATATTTGCTTACAGCTTAAAAACCTCTGAGATGTTTCCAAAGATTATTTTAACATGTAATGTAAATGTTGCTTTTTGATCAAACATTTGGATAACAAATCTCGCTGAAAATATTCCTTATCAGTTTTAAAATCTATGAGCGTTTAAATGAAGTTGAGCTGGACTAATTTATCATTTGAATAAAGTTTATCTTAATTAATCTAGATTTATTTAGCTCCTGAATTCAAGTGCTTTTTTATGAACAACGATTGCTATCAGTTATTCAATAGGCTGTATTTTGTAGCAATCTGATAAAATTTAAGTCGTTACGAACTCTGAAAAGAATTGTAATGCAAAACACATTTAGTACAAGCACAAAAGGTGTACCGTCGTGAAATGGCCAAGGTAAACGTTCACTCGCCAAGGTGGTGCCAAAAACTTGGCAAGTGAAGTTAAAGAAACTTCTGAAGAAGTTAAATTCATTTTTGTGAATAAAAGTGTAAGGTTGAAAGTCGCATAATAATTTTGATAGGACGCAAGTTAGTCGTGAAAGAAAATTCCGAAGTACAGGAAAACGAGTAACCGAGAGGTAAAAACTGTATTTAAAAAAACGGGATGTAAAGTAAATGAACAGTAATATTGTAGGGTAGAGGTATTGAAAAAACAATACAGATTAAACCTGGACCATAATATAATTCTTCTAAAACTTTTTTTAAAACGAAGGTCCCACAAGTAATAAACGTCAGGGTTTTCTAGTGTCGGTTATCTAATTCCCAGTTGTTTATTTTTTTTTATAAAATGGGGGTTGTCGTCCTTTCGCGAAGAATACGAGTACCGCAATTTCACGACTGTAGGGTAGTTTTCAACGAAAACACCAAAAAATCTTGTGAGTTTGGGAAACCTGTTAAATGCGGCTGTAGTAAATCGTCTATTTCAGCAGTAAACGTGCTCAAAGGATTGAGAAAGATGATCGCTCCGGATCGTAACATGCATTTTTACGAGTTTAGTTAATGAAGCCTTGATGGAACGTTTTACGCTCTTCTGGGAGAATGCATGACGTCATAAAAACGCAATTCACTTAAAATTCATCCTGTGGCTTTTATCTGTTTATACAGGCGAGTGCTTACCGCGTCAGAAGTAATTATAGTGAGATATGACAGTGGTAATGCCCGTATAGGTTAATGAAAAATGTTAAATATTAAAAGTAGCTATGCTCCAGCATTTGATCTAGCATTAATCGTTTGAGCTACAATAGAACACATTCCGCTGAGTGTGGGTACGGAGAGTTTGAAAACATTGGGAAGTATCGAAAGAGTAGCTATCTATTTTTGCATATCGCAAAGGAATAGGCGCAACAATACCTTTTGATTAACTGAAAATGCTTTCATCGTAATTTGTGTGGTAAAACTAGAAAATCGGATACTTTAGGATAAAAGTATTTATTTGCTTTTTGTTTATTTTATTCAGTTCAGCTTGGTTATGGTTAAGGTTTGATAGTAGTGCACACGAATACACAGTTATTTATTGAATGCATTAATTCAATTTGGAATTAATGCATTCAATAGTTGCCGCTCACAGTGTAAATTGAAAAGCGTCTAGACCTGAGCCAAGATTCTCTTGATTGAGAGTCTATTCACGTACTCAAAAGTAAGGTTAAAATATAGATGTAAATAAAAATATATCCCTCTCACTCTCGCATTTGCCTTTGACAGGGACAAAACGCTAAAGAACAGCAACTACATCGAGAATCAAGTGTAATAAAATAATAATAATTTTATTGGACACATACATTGCTCAGATCCTAAAGTAGGTAACTAAAGCACTTGTGATATGGAATATGAATTTCTATAATAATCCGACCGGGGATCGAACCCGAAATCTCAGAGATGGCGACTACACAGGGGCGACACCTTAGCACTTGGCTACGGATATCGACAAAAAATAAGACAAGAACTAAGTCCACTTCGTAAAACAAACAAAGTGCTAATAAAACATGGCATTTCTGAGCTGCTTAACATTTGCCTAAATCTAGGAAGAGACCAGTTTTACCCACAGATGCTTTTGTCTTCAAATCTCTTCAGAGTGCATCTTACTGTGAAGTGGTGAGGGAGGACCGAGGGATGCACGTGACGCATTCACGGTTTAAACACAGCTTGATGTTAGATTTGTAAATAAGGTAGCATAAAGAAGTGAAGATACCGCGGAGTTCAGTCAATTTTGTCTTATTTAATACAAAATTAGTTAAAAAAAATATACTCGTATTTTGCACTGGTGTAATACTTAACTGGCGTTACTAGCGTCGTCTTTCTTTTGCCTTATGCATTGTATTTACACATACCAACTAACTTTTTGAATACACGTACATACAAGCAATAGATTCTATGAATAGACCTTTTTTATAGTCAAAAACAAAAAAGCACTTCTATTATGCGCGTTAAAAAAAATCAAAGTTAACGCAATTACAAATGAAAACAGTCTACGAGTACCTACCATTACTTAATAAGAAAGCCTTTTGAGTCTCCCAAATGAATTTATGTTTTAGAGAATACACTCAAAGCGACCGAACATGGTTTATTGATCTTATCTCGCTCGCCTGAGGAGCAACAAGCTGTATAAATTTTTCCGCCGGTTTCAAGAGAAATTTCCCTGGAACCCTGTTAACACGACTCCTAATTATTGTAATTGATATTTCCTTTTAGAACCTTCATTTTTACGTCATTCGGTATATTTTTTTCTGTTTAAAGGTTTTGTCTGTGTAGATTAATCCGCATAAACGTTTTTTATGCCTTGTAAATATATAGATTTTATAAAAAAAATCATTTAAACTAAGTAGTTACTAAGTACGCCTAAGGCGAAGGTTAAAATTACTTCAGTGATTACTTAAACGAAGTTACACGTTAGGTAGGTACTTTAATGGCAAACTTTTCTATTCGTATTACTTTTGTAGAATAATTCAAAATCAACATAGCATTTTAATTCGTTTCTTAAGCCTAAGATAAAAGTGAGAAAGAGCCGACCATTCTAAATGGGGCTTAATCGTCCCTGTGCAAGTCGGTTGCCAGTGACAAATGACCTATTTACATCCAATCAAATAAGTCCAGTCGAAGCATTGATCTCAAATGTTATTGGACAGTAAATTTTGCGATGCGTTGGACTAACTTAGCCATTTTTAGAGTCATGTGCATTTGCTTATATTACGCACGCGGGATAAAGAAAATCGGCAAAGAAACACTAAAATGTTTTAAGGATGGAATTAAAGTGGGAAACACTACCTCCGTAACATACGTTTCACTTATTCTACAATAATACACATACTTACTGTACGTTTAAGATTGTTATAATAATCGTTTTTGGTATTATTTTCATCTATTGTATTTTTTTTCTTTTCTTTGTATGGTGTGTTGTGACAAATAAATGTTTTCTATTTCTATAAAAGCACGAAAACACTATTGACATTTTCATGAGTTTTTTAGTAAAAATGGCATGTTGTCTTTGAGAAAATTCAAATTTGCTTAAACAATGGGCTTTATGAAATGCTATCGAAATAAATTGGGTCATGACATTTAGTGCCTAAAATTAAAACCTTAATAAGGAAGCACTGACGTCACGGCATTACCATATTTTTTGACTTTTATTATTTCTTCAGATCGGGTCATATGATGAATAGAGTAAAATAATAATAATAACAATAATAGAATTTCATTATTCAAGTTACCAGTTTATTTATGAATGTAATTTAAAAAAATTATATTAAATATTTATTAGCTTTTTGTTTTAAAATTTAATTTAGTTATTTTCTTCTCTTATCACTAGTGTTTCTCTACTCCTTTACCCAGACAACCTAGAAGAGATCGCTCCCAAGGATAAGACCGCCTACATTGTACCTACCAACATTGTTTTTCTTTTATTACATGTTTGTAAAGTGTTTTCTGGTTGCAATAAAGAGTATCTATCTATCTATCTATCTATCTACCAGGACTTAGAAGTGTTAGATGTACTTAATTACTTACACTATGTTAGTATATATATTTTTAAATATTTATATCTAAATCTTTTACTACGTCCATATCGTAATAAAAGTGCATTCTCCCGGTTTACTTCAGAGTGCCAGCGATGCAATCACATGAAACTTTGCCGTTACACAATAGGGATGGCTGTACTGAGAAAATCGAATGGAAAATGAGAAAATTTCACACAAAAGTTTAGATACCAATTTTGAACGTAAATAAATTACATACAATTCTTTGTACTGTCATTATTTATTGCTTATACTTTTTGTACTTCGAATTAAAAAAAATATTGGTAAACCAGCAGACCTACCACCTAGCTTGTGAGCTATTTCGGTGATGACTGCAATAGGGAAGATGACAGTAAGCAAAAATCTTTAAAATAATGTGTTTATCTAGTAAAATATAGTATTTAGAATATGGAAAAAAACGTTTTTTTTTATTTTTAAGACGATTTTATGAGTTTATTTTAGAAAATAAAACTGCAAAATACTGAAATCCGCCATGTCCTTTATAACACCATTCAGATTCGAGTTACGTCACACCTCAGTAAATACTTTCACTGTCACTGAATTATATTACGAATTTCGACTTTAGCACTAACGTTTGAAATATGTTTACTGAGGTGTGACGTCACAGCAGACGTCATGACACCTTGACCGCGTTTTGGCGCCAAATTAGGAACATTTCATTTTAATTGCATTTTTTTAAATATTACCTGTGTTGATTGCAAAAATAATATATTTTTTGGAAATGGAAGATACTTAAGAATATTTTAGAACACTTTTTCAAAATCTGTCATCTTGCCTATTCCGAAGCAAATCACCTATGAGTTGACATATTGGCTCTCAAAAATCACCTTTTTTTTAAAGCTTTATCTATTGCAATTGAAAAGCGAGTTGGGCGGTAGGACTGTATGTTTATTATTATCAACATTATCTGTTTAAGTTTATAACTTAGACAATTTATGATTGAAAACAGATTTTAAATAGTTAGATAACAAATATTCGTCGAATGAAATACAGGGTGTCTGATTTTAAATATTGTCACCTTATCAGCGATAATATTTGATCGGTGTCACTTTAAATATATCGCTGTATTAACTATTCAACCAGTAGTTTCAGACCGTTAAACAAATCGGCCCTAAAACTAACGTATAGGTAGTACGAAAACTTTGAATCAAAATGTTTCTATTTATCTAAATCAAACCCCCGTATTTCGCTTGGATACTTTACAAATATTTTTTCTAAAGCTCATATTCAACCCTAACGGTATCGAACTTAATACTTCACCTGAAAATAGATTACATCATACATATTATGGACTGAAATTCCCGACGGGGGTTGGAAAAGTTACTGGAATCTGCTAAGGGTTGTTTTTATGGCAATATTATTTTAAATGAGATATATTTTAAAATTATTTTTTCATGTGATGTTTACCAAAAATAATTTATACTGTTAGTTTATTATGCTGTACTTTTTCTATTTCATAACTATTTAAGCAGTTCCTGAAGATTATTTTCACCAAAATTTAGCCTTTAAAGAATTTTAGGTAGGTTACTGATTAAAAGTTCAATAAGAAAAAAGAGAAATTCTCATAGAAACTGGTCTCATGAAAAGGTTACTTGAAAAACCTTTAAGCCTTATTTTGGTGGTCAATTACTGAAATGAGGTAAGCCTACTGAAAACATCGGCAAAACCCGTGCTTCGACTTTAAATCAGGTCTGGCTACGAATAATTAGAGCGTACATTTACAAAATAGCCTGCTAAAATTCCTTAATAAAATGTGATTACGCAAAAAGAAACACAGGAAACATTTTGATTCAAAGTTTTCGTACTACCTATACGTTAGTTTTAGGGCCGACACCGACAGCATACAGCGATATATTTAAAGTGACACCGATCAAATATTATCGCTGATAAGGTGACAATATTTAAAATCAGACACCCTGTATTTCATTCGACGAATATTTGTTATCTAACTATTTAAAATCTGTTTTCAATCATAAATTGTCTAAGTTATAAACTTAAACAGATAATGTTGATAATAATAAACATACAGTCCTACCGCCCAACTCGCTTTTCAATTGCAATAGATAAAGCTTTAAAAAAAAGGTGATTTTTGAGAGCCAATATGTCAACTCATAGGTGATTTGCTTCGGAATAGGCAAGATGACAGATTTTGAAAAAGTGTTCTAAAATATTCTTAAGTATCTTCCATTTCCAAAAAATATATTATTTTTGCAATCAACACAGGTAATATTTTAAAAAATGCAATTTAAATGAAATGTTCATAATTTGGCGCCAAAACGCGGTCAAGGTGTCATGACGTCTGCTGTGACGTCACACCTCAGTAAACATATTTCAAACGTTAGTGCTAAAGTCGAAATTCGTATTATAATTCAGTGACAGTATTTACTGAGGTGTGACGTAACTCGAATCTGAATGGTGTTATAAAGAACATGGCGGATTTCAGTATTTTGCAGTTTTATTTTCTAAAATAAACTCATAAAATCGTCTTAAAAATAAAAAAAAAACGTTTTTTTCCATAGTTTAAATACTATATTTTACTAGATAGACACATTATTTTAAAGATTTTTGCTTACTGTCATCTTCCCTATTGCAGTCATCACCGAAATAGCTCACAAGCTAGGTGGTAGGTCTGCTGGTTTACCAATATTTTTTTTAATTCGAAGTACAAAAAGTATAAGCAATAAATAATGACAGTACAAAGAATTGTATGTAATTTATTTACGTTCAAAATTGGTATCTAAACTTTTGTGTGAAATTTTCTCATTTTCCATTCGATTTTCTCAGTACAGCCATCCCTATTGTGTAACGGCAAAGTTTCATGTAATTGCATCGCTGGCACTCTGAAGTAAACTGGGAGAATGCACTTTTATTACGATACGGACGTAGTAAAAGGAAAACGAACAGCTACTTTCTGGTACCCTATGAATAATAGTTCAGTTCAAAGGTTTTGATGTTTCTTTGTGTTGCGATATCAGTTCATGTATGGACTGTGATATCATCTTTACATTTCCACTTTATCATTTTACCTTTTATTGATGCATTTCATTAGTTTAATATCTGCTGTTGAATTGCTATCGGTGTTTCTTTCTTTCCGCTTAAAATTCCTTTTATTTTGCCGCAAATGAATTTGTAAAATGAGTCAAAATTTTTATCGTGTCTCACTTGCACTAGTATGATTTGTGGTAATGTGGTTTAAGAATGTTATTATATTTTTTTATTAATAGTCGAATATTTAACCGTAATCACACTAGTGAGTTTAGATGCGACCGAGGATGGGACATGTTATTGCGTATTTATGAATTGAAAACGTTAAATTATGAGCCAGTGGTAGTGTTACCTGCATGGGACAATTCCTATTTAATTAAGACTGTGTTATTATTTTACGTCTTCTAGTACAGAATGCACTGGTTCTTTTCGCTCGACAGTGGCACCGCAGAACTAGGTCAGGATGGAGCGTCTGTCCTACTCTAACAGTCTGTTGCTGTTCCACCAATGATTTATATTAGGTATTGTTTGCGAAAGCGCAGCTTTTATAGCTAAGAAAATTGCTTGGATGTTTCTTTGACGAAGCACAGGAAAAAGTGTGCTCGGTAATGAAGATGCTTAAAATATTATCATTTACTGATAACCCAGTTTATTTTTCGTTCAAAGCCTGTAAAATTATTTACATAATTTATGTATAAAATGACAAGCTCATATTTGCAATAGCTAATAATGCTAATCTTCCCATAGAAGCCTACTAAAAAAATAATTTTATCTCAAGAGCTTATGTTTTATTTTATTTATTTAAAAATGGTACACCAACAACAAGTCATATATAATATAATAACTTCTGAAATGAAAAACTAAAATTAAAATTATTGCTGTTTTTTAAGATAATAAAGTTAACATTAAGTAATCAAAAATTAGTTTATGAAATACTACAATAACAGCAATGGAACTTAAATACCGAGGAACTAAGTAGGTATTCCCACATGCCTTAAACTACCCTTGGGTATTATGCATGCATATATTCATGTCTCACGTGTCAGTATGTCGGAAACCAAGTCACAAAATAACTAGGTACGCATATTAATTGAATCTGTTGAGTTTAATATAATTTCTCAAACAATATGTAAACCCACAAAGCAGTCCCAAGTATTAGGCTGCGATTCCACCGCAGCAATGTGCTAGGCTGTTTGGCGATACCACAGAATAAGTACTAGTACTACGTACAGAAGTATGACTTTGCAATGAAATTCAAAGAAATATCTACTTAATGTTGTTAACGATATGGTGTAATTCAGTTCGCCTCTGACTCAAGCACATTTTCGTGTAGACAACTACAGAAATACATTGCAAGATAATTTCATTCTTATAACTCTGGAATATGATTCATAATACACTAAACCTATACAGTGACGTACTATCACGCAACGCGATAGGGTTGACTGCCACAAGAAGCTACTTACGCCATCTAGCGCATCTTTCTAGTACTTTATTCACGCTCGTCCAACCAGCAACCTAGTGTCTCTTACCGCCGGTGAATAAAACGCGGGAGCGTGTCGCTGCCGGCTAGCGACACCCAACTTGTTTAGTCCCTTACCTAGGGGTCGCCGCGCGTAGGTACGTTTTTGCTACCTACGCGGGAAGATACACAGGCCTGGCGATACGAGGATGCGTTAGGCTGCGATTCCACCAGTAATGTGCTAGGCCGCTTAGTGGGATGCGAAGCTACGCTGCAAAGCCGTGCGAAAATTTGTAACGGCTTCTTTTCAAATGCTCTTTTTTAGGTTTTGAAAAAAATATTAAAATAAAAAAAGGAGCCCTTCTAGGACCACTTTGTTTTCCGTCTGTCTAAGAGTCCACAGATACGGCTATTTGAACCTTTTTTCTAACATTTTGCAGAAGAATCAGAATATTTTTTTAATTAAATCTGGCAAGTAAAAAGGTCTTACCTACACCTCAAGTTAATTACAATTAATAGTTAAATATTAGAAAAAAAGTCTTTGTTTGCAGGGAACCTTCAGTGCACGAGTCCGACTCGCAGTGGTATTCGTTCGCATGCATCCCTAGAACACATCTTTAGCAAACATCTCCTGTTCACTTGTTTTGTTAAAATCTCGTAGCGCTTGGCCGTTTCCACGAGAATATTGACCCGTGAACATGAAGTTGACCGAGGACGCAATGTGCTGATTCTGCCACTTATCAGAAGAAACAGCTATGCACATACTCTGCTCATTCGCACCACATATGAGCAAAATAAGTATCCATATAGGGCAGCATGTAATGCACCCGAATGAGGAAAACTCACCCCCGAAAAATCCGGCGATTCCTGTATTCAATGGGCATAATAGTGAGCTATAATCAAAAGGCCTGCCAAAATAGAGTAATCATTGGTCATTGGTGGTTATCTATGGCACATAACAAATCATTTTAAGCCACAAGAACTGTGCTAATCGATGCTATTTAAATAAAGCTTTCGGTTCTCGTAACAAATAAATCCCTTGGCCATACCTGGTGGAAACGCAACCTTAGTATCCAAAGTCCCACATAAACAGCTTTGCCTCAATCTGACCTATATCCTACCCTATCAGTGTATCTGATCCGACTTTGTCAAGCAAGAAACACTTGCAAGGGCCCGTTGTTGTTTTAGGACAGGCCAACACAAGAAGATAATACATGTACAAAGGTGCCCTTCACCAGTAGGCTTAAATTCCATCACAGACCTTCATACCATAGAATAAGGAACAGTATTAGATGACCAGCAAGATCATCGGATGACCTGGGAAAATTCCACGCAGACGAAGCTGCGGGCGAAAAGCGAGTGGAAAATAAAAACATAATTTGTGGTAGTGGTTCAAAAACTACAACTACTGGATACAAAACTAGTGGTTAAAAAATACAAGTTATATACTTAACTTCACACTAGCCCTCACCTAACCTGTAATACCTACATATTGTTGAAATACTAGACGCTTTGATATCTGTGTTTAAGAGTGAATAGGCTGCTTCTAGACAGACATATCCCATCATCGGCCGCATCGTCGCTTACCATCAGGTGAAATTGCGGCCAAATGTCTGCCTATTAAATTAAAAAGAAAAATGTATGTTTTAATATTTGTACGCACACAAAACGTTTAGCAATAAATACGAAAAAACAGGTTAGGATTAAGGGAAGTAAAGAAATTATGAAAACCGTAGAACAATTGTGAAGCTTTCAACCCACTCCGCGCGTCACAAAGGCGCTCTCACAAAAGTGTCACTCAGTAACGTTCTCATCTCAGATTTTTTACTGGGAAATACATATACAGCATCAAAAATCACTGCTCTTTATTCTTAAAGTATAATATCCAATATTCTAACATCGCTTAAAGGAGTCAGAGTCCCCCAGACGACACTTTTTTGAACTTATAATTTGTTAAGCTTATTAGGACTCGGAATGGTGTTCCCATTTCAGAACTCCGAATGGAGTCTGTTATGTATCATGACGATTTGTTTTCTTTACAGTACCTAATATATGCATATTCTTGACTTGTTTTCGACAAAGACGTTCGCTTATAGTCTATCTTCGATTGCGTGCGATATTTTTAGGCTTCTCCAAGCATCTTTAGGTACTATGTACTTCCCGAACGTCCCAAATGAGTTGACATTCCCTTTTATTTACTGAGCCCGGAATATTACTACGGTGAAATTTAATTACATCACGTGACCTTTGCGGTCAACTTTAATTTTGAAACCCTTTCATGTTGGCCGATGAGAGGCTACAAGGAATCTAAGGGTCAGGGTAAACAGTCAGAAATTAAAATATCTTCTTTATCATTTTTGAGTGTCACTCGTGCTGCATGTGTATTTTGATCGAACGTGAAACTAACGTATTAATTTTTTTTCGTTAGTACTTTTCTCATGATCAAAGAAGTGAAAATATTTATTTAGTACTAAAAATAATTACAAAACAAGCAGGCAGCCTAGTGTTTAAAACTAATATTTCAGTACCAAAAAAGCCCTTGCTCAGTATATGTCAGTGAGAGCAAAAGTACGTCATGACTATTGGTATTCTGCGGAAGCCATTTTAGAGACAGCTGATTGCTATTTTATCGTTATGCCCTCAAAAGACTGTGTATACAAAGAGACATACAAACTAAAAATCGGAAAACTCCCGAGTACAAAGTCCTACTCAAAAATTATTAAAATACGTTTACTTAAAACATTCTTAATTAATTACTTACACCATTATCATCATTTTCTTGCCATGTTTCCAGTTGGATTTGTATATTTTCTCTTCTCACTTCAAAATTCAAAATTCAATCATTTATTTGGCACTCAGATAATTTTATAAGGAATATTAGGTGGTACATATTAGACCTACTGGTGCCAAAAAGGTCCCTGCTCAGCATTAATCGTGACAGCGCGAGGCATGTCACTTGTCACTGAATTATAAGTACTGACCTAACATCCCTTATCATAGTGTCAATACAACACTGCAATCTACATTCCAAGCTCACCAATCACATAAGACCAGTATCACACCGGCGTACACGATCAGTATCGTTAACATTCCGTCCGTTTATCTTTAGCCTAAGGGAATTAACGTGAAACATGAACTTCGCTAATTACCTACCTTGCCAGTTAGCGACGTTCAACTTCCCATTATGTTCGGTATTCGTGTTAAATATACGGGTGGAATCTTTAGGGACAGTTCGAATACCTGGAAAACTCATATGCTCTTGTACGGTCATAAATTCGAGGCCTGATAGTGAGAACCTCGATGTATGTGATGATAAATGAGTTACTGGAAATGGATTATTCGGAATCGAACTATGGGAATAGGCAAGGCATTTAAGCGAAAACATATCATAATAACAGAACTTTCATTTTCAAATTTTAATCCATACATCCATACGTTTTGAGGTGCTTGTGGCGCAGTGGCGGCAGCGCTTTGGTAGTGATACCAAAAGTTAAGCAACCCACGGCGCGGTCGTGATTGGATGGGTGACCATTCCGGCCATTTAAGTGACGTCCATGACAAGCATCTCCGTGCTTCGGAAGGCACGTTAAGCAGTTGGTCCCGGCTAATATCTGTTGGTATTAGTCGTTAAGCCTAGTCAGAGGCCCTAGGGCGGCTTGATAACATCTGACAGCAAGGTTTGTCACTTGCCCTACAGACACCCCTCCACCAATCCGCACTAAGCCCGCGTGGTGGAGTATGGCTCGTACCTCCTCATAGTTGAGGTAGAGGCCTTTTCCCAGCAGTGGGATCTATATAGGCTGACTTTACTTTACATTTGAGTTAGGGCCTGTTTTATTACCTCACGGTACCTTTGACTTCGTGACTGTACAAACATAGCCATATATTTTGTGACGTTAAATACCGCGTTGTTCCTCTCGACTCGCCAATCGGTTTTTTTGTCTTAAATGATAGTGCTGACAAGAAAAATGTACTTCTTATATAAATAAGATTTAGATTCGGGCTTAAACCCGAGTTCACCGATGTTTAAACAGCCGGTAACTCTTGATTGACGGTTAATTTGACAGAATTGCTTCACAAAATATGTCAAATAATGCTAAAACGCCTGATAAACACTAATCATATGTTGATGAACTCTAGGCTTATATGGTTACTCAAATAAAAGTATCATTAATTGTACTTTGACAAATTAAATGCATTACTGCTATTTTATAGAGGAGGTACTATGTAAAGTTATCACTTATCACCTTTTATTAGCTTAAATTATTAATTAAAATAAATAATAATACACTTAAGAACACTTAACAAAAACAATAGCCTATTGCAGTCGACTGAAATTTAAATTAAGCACATAAATTCACATACAAAAGACAAAGCCAATGTTTGAAAAAGTGTTCTGAATAAAGCTATGTTGAGTTGTTTAAACAATTGTTTATTCAAATAAAGTAATGCAGCGGTAATTATTCTTTTCGACAACGAGGGTTCAAATGAGATATCTCGCAATGGAAGCAAACGTAGAAGGGTTACTTACTACGTTACGAATAGAGATCTGAGGGCATACCTTACTAAAACGCTATCGAGATAAGGTTTAAGTTAGAAGCAATGACAAATGCTTTCATTGGTTTACCGACGTTAGTTTGAAAGCTATTATTGTTTATAAAAGCTGTAACTATTTCAATTCTAAAGCAGTTGAAATGCATTAGAACGTCTTTCAAAAATATATTAACCCATTATTAGATTTACAACCCTTGTTACGCAGCCTAGCGCATCACTAATGAAAAAGTTAAAAGTTTTTCCTGTTATAAATGCACCTTTTGTTTTTAACTTACATAAGTCAAACTATAGTCTAATTAATGATTTTTCAATGGTTACTAAAAAATTCAATTACTAAGTTAGAATTCACTCGCTGTGATTATTTTAATCTTTTTGCTAGGTAGGTAAAGGTTGCGTTATAATTATATGCGTTCACTGGTAAAAATGGTTTTAAAACGAAATTAGAATTTTAAATAATATTATTAGTATAATTTACTCTATAGATGTTATAAAATGACTTATGTGGATTATGATGTTATTCTTGGTACAAAATTAATACATATTTTTGGTTTAATTCTGTATATTTAGTGTAGATACAAGTAGATTAGTAAGTAGTAAGTAGTAATTACTTTATTTTGAGAAGAATGTCTCTTCTTTTACCCAGATTTTGAAAATTTTGTACACTTTGAACGTCATAAAATTTTCACACATTTCTTCCCCTAGACACTTAGCTTAACTATAGCAATTAATAAAGCAGACGGATTTCATTTAACCTATAGAGCGATATCTTTAATCTGAAAGAAAAGAGTTGAAGATTACTCGTCTTGATTGCATGACCCGGCATTACGTCACAAAATCACCCGCAGAAATAAAGATCTTACACTTTAACAGATACCATTCTACCACAACCATTGCTAAGAAAAATTTAACTTAATTTATAACAACATAAGGTCGCATATCCCATGAATATTGCAACCATCGAACAGAAACGATATTGAGTAATTCAGTTGAGTTATTATCGGCCAGAGGGCGGTGATCTCGACAAAATAAAACGTGGCTGAATACAAATGGCCCGTTTAACGTTTTCAGCACATAGCTTATACAAGCTAAATAAACTTGGGTACCCATCGCCGTATTGATCACAGAACTCCACAATCATAAACTGTATATATTGCATACTCTGTTAATTTTCTAGCGAAATACTACATAGCAAATTTGCGGTCCAATTCTAGTTTGAATATCATCGACTTACTCGGTGTGTCGCTAATAAAGGTTAATAAAAATTCGAAAAATAATGTCCTAAAAATATTAAATCATTTATGTTTATTCAACAATTTAAGCAGATTTTATATTGCACTAACCGAAATCTGACACTGTAACATAAATCCGAAAGCGATAAAGCCCGTCAGCGTAACACACATTGTGTCAGCGGAACGTATCGCGGACACAATTCCATTCGAAACAACTGCATACTTTCCAATTTAAAACGCAATCCGACTGCCATCCGTCATGAGTCGCGAACCGATTGACTCGCGCACAAGTCGGACATACCACGAAAAACTTGTACACAGCCGACGTGACGCGACGGCCACGACGTGAAGGCAACGTGACACATGCATTTAGTAAAGAAAAAAAAACATACCAAGGGCTTTACTTCGGTGTAAGATTTCCGTATTTTCAACTGTACCGGGGTACACAACAGCATACAATGACGGGAAGGCCACGAAGGGAAAGCAACGTGACACATGCATTTTGTAAAGAAAATAAAAATAACATACCAAGGGCTTTACTTCGGTTGAAGATTTCCGTATTTTCTACTTTACCGCGGTACGAGGTATCCGTAACTCATGCCAGCATGACAGTGCAAACGAGCGTGATGGCTACTCTAAAATACGGGCATTGTCATCCGGAGTAATAAATAATAATAATACATTATTTATTTCCGTAACAAGCGTTTCTTTTATACCTGTAATAGTGGCTTTTTTAAGCTTGATATAGGCTGTTTTTTTTTAAAGCCAGAATAAGATCTAAGACGCAAGACACCATTTGAGCGTGATGGTCAGTAGAAATTACGTTAGCGCAACAAAACCAAATGACTACGTTGCGATGTTGCATCTGTAAACGTTTTAATTAACGTCGACCTGGTAGTGCAACATCTGGCGTTTCTGTACTTCGTGATCCGTTCCGTACCGGCCGATCTACTCTCGATAGACGTTTGGTATTAATCTTAACTGCAACGATGCAGCCGAAGATGGACCATATCTTAAAAGTATGCAATTATCCAAATCATAATGTAATGGAATTTCTGCCGGCCGCGAATTCCATTCCCTTGCAAAAGAAATGCAGATCCGAAAATTGGTGTGTGTAGCGTGACGACAACGGAACACGTTTCAAGCGTAACGGTGCAGCGTGACATCGTTTTAAACAGAACGTCATATTGCCGTCCCGTTGCCATCTCGTCACGCTTGTGTGCCCGCACCCTGAGTCGTAAGCAATAGAGCCGCGACCTTTGTGTCCCGGGTTTCACATCCCAGCAATTGCTCTTTTCAATTTGATTCGCATCTGAACAGCGTTGTTAGCTCACTGGATGAACGTGTTTTAAGTGTGCACATTTTTAAACGCAGCGGTTTAGTGTTAAGCCGCCAACGGTATAAAGTTTGAAATTAAGCGGCTGATAATTTTTTTCTGGTTTACCATCCAAGTGCTTCTCTGCGCTTCAAAACATTTAACTTTTAAGTTTTTTACGCAACAATAAAGTTGCGGTTTGTTAATTTAAATTGTTTTAAGCATGAAAAAAAAACTATCTGCATGGTGAAATAAGTCTATACTAATGGAATTAGTTTTGAGCAGTAGCATGTTTTATGCTCAGATTATCAATTCAAACAATGGCTAATATGACTGGTAATTGTCACACAATATGACAAAAATAATTACGTAAAAACTAAAAAAAACAAACAAGTGCATGGATTACGCACTGAAGATTCCGCACCAAGTTGTGCATTTCGTTTTCTTATGAAATAACGTATTTCAGACGTTTTCTGTAACTTGTACTGTAAGAATTTCCAGCTTACCGAATTTCATGATTCTAGGTCTATAGGTAGGTTGGTTGTATATGTATATGTTTTGACACCAATGCGAAATGTTAGGAAATAAGGTTCGAATGGCGTTATCAAATGCATTTACTTAGAAGCTTGATTTTTAAAGCCGAAGCAAAACAATTTGATTATAATTTTAACTTTTACCTCTACGCATTTATAAGGGTCTTAAGAAACAGATCGACAGGCGGACACAAAGTGATCTTTTAAAATTGCAGTTTTATTTCATTTAGAAGAATATTTGTTGCGTACGGAAAATTTAAAAGAAGTTGCAGGTTGATGTTTATACAGCCCCAAGGGACCGACAGTTCACAGAAAATTAATCTGGACAATGAAATATCTCTACCATTGAAAACGTCTTGTAGGTCCAGAAATAGGAAGCGAAAACTGAATCTATAAAATAGTTAAGTCTTGTTCGTGCAGACCTAGGAAAAAACGACATTATCATACAGCTTTAAGTTAATAAAGATTGATCCATCAATCTACCAAAAAGTGGGTCTTACGTACTTGCATTAAAGAAGATTGAGGTGATGCTTATACATACAAAAGCCCGATGCTTAGACAATCGCCGTAGATAAAGCCCGTATTGTTAGCTAAACCCTGAGACTAAGTGAGGGCTTAACTTAAAGCTAATAATACTCGTATCTAGACTTGAGTTTGAACCTGAACGATTATGTTCAAAAAACTTTAATTGACACATTTTCACATACTGGGTAAAAATGATGACTTACATTAACTAATATGTGAGATTAGTACGTACGTGTAGCTGGATAAACACCCTTTGGGATCTACCTCAAATGTAAACTGTGACTTCAATTCAATAGGAAATTAATCGTGGACCTTTGAAAGTTTTTGTAATAATTATAATTATTTTTTCTTAAGAAATAGGTAGTTTTTTTGGATAGTCTCCTTCTTAAGTGTCACTTCGTTATTTTACAAGCATCTTAAATTGAAGGACAATGTTTTCTGTATAACAAAGCCTGTTGAATATTTTGCATTTTGAGAGAAATATTTTGAACGTAGTTTATAATACAAAGTAAATTCTATGTCATTGTATCCATTAAAGCGGTATGGTTTTCCAGATAATAAATAAACATACCTGAAAATTAATTCTCTATTCAGAATTTTCACTCATGATATTTTAATAAAATTATATTTTGGCCAAATGCCTTAAAGTGTCAGGTGCCATTCAAAATATTTTGCAACTAAGTACGAGTATGTTAATTTTCATTCTAATGCCGTTGCCAGCTTAATTACTTGGTCGTGTGTTTTCGCAGTATTATGAAAGCGGTAATGAAAATCCAGAATAGTTTATAGTTTAAGACGTCTCTGAGGGAACGAGTTTATCGTTAGTAAAGCCTAGGTTAGACCGTTAGTGCTAGCACTAGTGGTTAGTAACCCTAAATAAGACACTAGTACCGCTGATTAAAAAAAATCTAAAAGCATAAACAGAATAACGCTATTGAGAACTTTACCAGAGAGCGGTCGCGGCGGCCATATAATTAAACTTGGTATTTATACTTATCCGATTTGATTTCTGTTAAGTGCACTGAGTAGCGTATAAATTTTAATGATCTCAATGTCAATCGAATTTAATGTTTTCTTTTTAGTGTCAAATACAATACCGTATTAATTATATTTTTCAACAGCTTTAACAGAAATAATATAGACAACAGTACTATTAACATTTAGCCTACCTATAATTTTCACAAATACAGATTACCGCCTCGGTTTTGCAACACCAATTTATTTTCTTAAAAACTTGTAAAGAAATTACTTAAATGATAAAATAATAAAAGAGTAGCTATTATTATTTTCAAATTTTCACAACAACAATGAACACCTAGCTATAGTGGTACTTTAAGAAGAACAATAACGATTATTGCATATTATAACAAATTGGGGTCAGCGACATCAGTTAGTTGAGCACATGAGTTTTTATATGACTACTTTTATTGTTATAATTTTTCCTACTTACAAGTGCTTAAAAACAAAAACAAATGAAGAAGTTTTATCTATGGTTAGTGGAAAAAGGAGATTGATGGAAACAACAGAGTGTAGGAGGGGACGAATGTTAGGCCACCTGATTCGACACGACAATTTCATTAAAACGATAATAGAAGGAAAAAAAGCGAAGAAGGCCAAAAATAAGCTACATGCAGCAAATAAAAGAAAAGATAAATTTCGGGTCGTATCAGAAGGGCGGAAAGCAGAGAGAAATGGAAAAAACTCCACCGACAAAAGCCTAGCTCTTAAATTGGATGGTGATGAAGTGTTTAAAAAAGGTTAGTGCTGCAGCTTTACTGCGGCCAGGTTTAGGTTTGTTTATAGATTCGATCTTAAACTTTTAGTTTAGACGCAACACACAGGACCTAAGTGAAGCCAAAGCCTAATGTTTAATTAAAGAAAATTAATGCTTGCCGCGTGACGTCACGCCAGTCAGCGACAAGCGACGTGACTAGCCTGTCGATGTGACGGCGTGACGGTGACGGCGGCAATATGTCACGTCGTTTAGATTGTTGGTGCTGACGGCATGGTGTTTTGCATTCCCATTCTCGCATTGTTTTGCGGGAATAACGGAATAACGAGAGAATTTTATGAGAGAATTTTATCCAGTGTCCTACTGCCCTTTATTTGTGCTCTAAATTTATTAAAAAACTATCAGGTCCTCGTGTCTTCGTCCGTTCCATACAAATTTTCATCCCCCATTTTAACCCCCTGATGATTTTATATCGCAACAAAAAGTAGCCTATGTCCTTTCCAGGGTCTTAAGCTATCTTTGTACCAAATTTAATTTGAATCGGTCTAGTACTTTCGGAGCCTATTCAATACAAACAAACAATGCTGCAGTGTAAACCGATAGCACTGCAGATTCAGTGAAACACCACAAGGAATCATAAAAAAATACAATCAAATCTTTCCTCTTTTTAATATTAGTATAGAAAACATAATACTTTGATAGGGTACTTTTTTCTATTCTTTTCTAAGCAGATATGTGACCGTAGCACACCAATCACACATGATTGGTGCAAGGTTTAGACATGGCTTAAGATGGTTCATATCTGCCTAGATATCTTAATGTTTTTTTTTTACCTAGGAAAAATATACATTGTTAATATTATGTTACTTTGGCTGAGTATTACACGAAATATTGTGCGAATTAGGTGTGTCTCATAATAGTATTTTTACCCTAACACATTATTATCATTTAATTTTGCCGAAACATTGAGCCTCACAAATATTGGGTCCCATGTGGCAAAATGAGGTAATTTTATTTAAAATGGCATAACATTTATTCGGTTTCATTCTGAAACCCTCAGGCTGATTGGCTAGTCAAGGTCACAGAAAATTGCTTTTATTCGATACATAAACCCCAGGGTACTAAAAAGGATTGCAAATATTTCAATTTGATGATGTATTTAAACCTTTTTTACACTTTTTTGTTTCGGATTGTTTTTTGAATTTGAAAAAAGTTTGAAGGGTTTGAATTCAAATTCCAAAACTTCCGAACTAAAACTCGCGGCTGATTTCAATTCCAGCACAGTTAGAAGAATATTTCAAGTAGTGATACTGCCTGTTAACAAAAATAACAAAACGAATATAAAAACTTTCAAAAATACTACTCGTACTATGTCTATGGTAGGTAGTTGCTGAAGTCCTTTCGAGCACTCCTGATCGCATGTTACGACAGATTTGCTTCCAGAGTCGTCCTCACTATACCTGAGTTAAATATAAATTTCCAATATAAGGTGAACTTGCGTTGCATCAGCAGCCCAGACAGTAAGAGTTCTCGCTTTGATGGTATTATTTAACTCGAGATGATTCTGACGGTGCACCGGGTTCGTTTGTTATTTCTACAGTATACTGTAAGCTGCAGGGGGCAAGGAAACCCCAGCAATGAATGTTTGTGGAATCGCTCTTATGTTTGCTTTGAAATTTAACTTGGCTAGGGAAACTAGAAATTGGTATTTTTAGACAATTGGTCTAGCATTTGTGTAAATATCCTGACCGTAGTAACTTAGTTATTGAAGCGAAAGGAAAAATATGGTTTCATGAAGTTATTTCTGAATCATCAAAATCGGCATCTTAAAACTAAAATCGTATTTGGGATAAGAGGTCGCTTCTAGGAATAAGACAGTAACAATGTGGATATTATCAATATTTTTTATTAGACCGTCATATTTTATGTGTCGCAAAGAATATCTATCGAATATAGGTTGAAAACACCGTTTTTTCATGGAATTAGTATAGTAAAAGCATATCTTTGACGTTGGAGTTAGCTTTACTCAAATAATGCTCCCCATTTTTCTTACTTAAAAACCAAACTAAAGAAACCAAACTACGAATATCAGAGATATCAAAAATGGTATTCCCTCTCATTCTCGCGCTAGCAACTTTGACAAAGACCAAACGTCATTAAACTGCAATGATATGAAGAATTATGTGATATAAAATATATAAAAAGAACCCCTGAATTATAACGAGGTTGGTCTCAGACTCAGAATAATTTCAAAATAATGTAAACATTACTATTCAGGAAAATCCTTTAACCCCAGGGTAATCTGAACACCATTATTATTCAAATATCTAGAATTGACCAATTTAGTTGTTATATAATATTATATTTAAATGCCTTTGATTCACTTGGTAAGTCAGGGTATAACTGTTAGTCAGGCTCATAATTGAAGGTTCCTTTGCATAATAATGAACTATTTAGGGTTTCTGTAAATTTGTAAACACCATTGGCATAAGCTTGTTAAGCCGAGATCCGTTACTTGCCTGTTGACTAAGTACAGTCAGCATCATCTTAGTTGGGACATAAATTACCATCATAGTGAACACTGAGACTAACAGAACCACTGGTCCGATGAGACTAAAATGACCATGAAAAACTAAAATGACCATTTGCATTGCAAGCTGGACAGCTTGCAATGGAAATGGTCATTTTAGTTTTTATCTATAAGTAATGGGCTTCTTTTGATCCTCATCTTAGCCCGAGAGCAAAGATAAGGTCTACAATGGAGCGAACTTGCCCAGGAGAAGCTTATTAATACGCACCAGAGTTACGGGTTATACGCACTAGGAAAAACAGACGCAGGCAGGTCATTCCAATCTTTTACTGTGCGCGTTAAAAATGATCATGAAAAGCTAACTGTGGTGTGGTTTGTACCTACAGATCTAACCGGCGCAGTTTTGATGCAGTGTTCTGGTCACGACCTTTACAATGAATGCTTTTATAATGTCCCTTCTGAACACCACTCAAGGATAGATGACGCGTCTCAGAAAGGGCATAGGCCTTGCAGTAAAATAGGTGCTCTTTAAATTATGTCTCTGTCTACCATATTGCATTGCTCCCAGGGGCTCTGAAAATTTAATGACTACTCAAGATTGAACACGCTGAAGGGTTTGAACCCATTTAAACATTATTTTGACAACTTACTAACTTTCACATTAGGTGTCTAATTATAACAGACGTCAGTCTGCTAAGGGTTAACACCATATATACTTATAGCAAATTAAAGCAGTGCGCAGTGGTGTACAAGAACATGATGTAGTATGTTAAGTCTATAGTAACCTTGACGCTAACGTAGTTTCAGACACTGAATTGTAATAATACAAAAGAAATAAAGGTTCAGCGGTATTGAACTCTGAAAAACGCTCTGATTGGGGTAAATATAAAATACAAATATTAAACTGCTTTAACAAACAATTTTTAATACTGCAATGGAAATCGAATAAACTTGTTTGCAGTGACACTCTCGGTACACGTGAACTTGAATTGAATATTATAACGAGCACTCCAACTTGTCACGACTCACAGAATCGGCGACGCGTGAAGATGATTATCTGGCTCCAATTCTGGTGCGGTATTGATTTAGTCAGCTGTTCGCTGCAACAATGCGAGCAATCACAATACGTGACAACCGACAACCCTGCGATAACAAACCACAAGTAGGGTTGGCACATATTCAGGAGTTTGTCACACTAAGCTATGTCAAGCAAAAATTGTATTTGACTTTATGAGATATTCTTTAACCAGCAAAATTATTTTCGAACGCAGCAGTTAATTTAATTTTTACCTTACAATCTATCCTTTGGATCGAAAATTCATTTCATCATACTTCGTGTCGTGTTTTTTTTATTGACCACCATGTAGATTGGATGGTTAATTTTACACATTGTCAATTGCCTGCCCATCTTTCTGTTCAACGACAAAAAAAAATCTACGCATGAGCAGTTCTATAATTTTTAAGTCAAAATTACATGTAACTATGAAAGGAAAAGATGGCCAAACTGTTGTTTTTACAAATTCTACAGCCCTGTCCAAAGTTGAAGAAAATCCAAGCCATGTTCCGACTAGCGACAAGTTGCTTAAGAGGTACAGTATCTGAACGTAAATTACTTGGTAGGCCTTGTTACGCCCGTGTTCTGATTTGCGACAGTAATTCCGGGATGTGCGATGAATACGGGCCCTTTTGCGAGCCTGAACATATCTGACAGGGTTGATATATTATATTTGACTTTTGGTTTTATAGTGTTGTATTTTAAGGGTTCCTTATTCATCAAAAAGCCTTTTTAATTTTACCATATCCAACGTCTGTCTATCCGCGGTCTTACGCAGAGAAAACTGTAGAATAAAACTTTTTATTCTTTTTTTTATAATGCATAGACAAAGAGCAAATTATTTTATTGGAGTGTCTAATTCAAAACCCTTTAAGATCAGAAAATGTTTTTCTCTTGTGCTAGACTATAATATGTTACTCAATATTATAATATATTAGTCAGTAGTGATGAGGGCTGTGAAGGTTATGAGGTAGATGAACAACACTATATTTTACTATTATTGATGTATGTTTCAGTCTTTGATTACTATACAACAGTATATTAGATTCCTTTAACATATCAACGTATATAAATTATTTAAATTCTACACAATCCTTCAACTAATTGATTTAATCGTACCTCCTAAGGTCTCTATATGTCATCTAGAAGGCCACCACATAATATGGCAGACATATTACTCAGCTATAATTAATATCCCTCGTCAGACTGTGATAATCCGATTAAATTAATCACTACAGTTAGTAGACTTGACGAATAATTACAGTAAATTTAGATAACTGGTACGATAATTGCGATATTTAGTATCAGAGATATCAATTGATTGATCAAATTATTTGTACTGAAAACGCAACCAACGTTTATTTTCTGGCACATTTGTGTAAATGAATGGCATTGTTAAAATGACTGTCAACCGTCAACATTTCATTGCACTATCTTAAACTATGTATAAATTATCAAAAATCAACAAAGTGTAATACTTACTTTAAAAAAAACTAAACGTTAAGTTAGGTTATATTTTTATCTATCCAAACGACCATTCATTCCCTTAGTGGGAAATTTCTCGTTTTTTTTATTATTTTGCTAATCTAGGAGAAGAAGAATCCAACAAAGTAAAGATAATTAAAATCGATCCAGCCGTTTTTAAGTTATAAGTATTCGAACGAACCCGACTTCGTTTTATATAATTATTATTAGGAAGATGTTGGTGTAACCGAGCCACAATTATTTATTTTGGTTGAAGGACCCATTTTGGTTGCCAAAATTAAAGTCATGCATTTACATAAAAACAATCCTCAAATTTATTACATTCAATCCAACAAAGTCCGTTAAAATTAAACAAAAAGAAACGAACGCATCCCTACAAAATATTTCTTAGTCTAGCAAAATTATTGCGACAACGCCTCGCTTGTCGGTTACATAACACAGTCCAATAAGGAAACTGTTGTAGCACCCCAGTGGGTTTTTACTGTGCGGAACTGTGCGGAATTGTGCAGAATTGTGCGGCGCGACGGAAAGTGTGACATCGCGTAGTGGTCAGACCGGTGAGTTACTCAGCGGTCGTTGTAATAAGCGTCTCTATGCTCTTTGTCACTGCTAGTGGGGTGTATCGGTCGCTGCGGTTTCGTTTGACACAACATACTGCCTTTTTGACGTGCCATTCTTATGACTGTGACTTCAGATGGAAAGTTTTTGTATTTGAAATTTTACTTGACTGTAGTTATAGTTATCAAAGTTTAGATCGTTATTTGCTATGGCATAAACGATATTATCAATGAATTCAACAGTTTTGTTAAAATACCAACACTACAATTATATCGAAATGATATCGAGCTATGAATACTATAAATGAAAGAATCAAGTATATGCAAACAATAATTACATTTATATAAAAAAGCTGCACCTAGCTTAGCCTTTTTACTAATACTTTCTTTTCTTCTCTTCTATCTTTATGATTAGATCAGTTAATTTGTTTATGTAATAGTACTTTGACTAAATAATTACGTTCTCTAGATTCACAATTGTTTTTTCATTCCCTTAAATCGATAATTGTTTTTATAATTTAAGCAATTTCTTAGCAAGTTTTTACAAAAGTTCGCACCCATAAATTCTTCGACTGTCTTCTGGTGGGATTCGACCACGACACGACACGACCCCTCGTTATCCGGGTGATTGCTTTAAACTGAGCTACAGGGGACTTACTGCCGTACTCGGAGACGTCAATTGAAGTTAATCCTTCTTTAAGTCTCATACCGACCTTTTCTATATTCATTGACAAAGAAAGTGACAGAACGAGACTTAATTATAGATTAAATTTAATTGACGTCTCTGAGTGCGGCAGTTAGTCACTTAACGAATTTTTTTAGGTGCATGCTGCGATTAATTTTTGTGTGCGAAATCAACTATCGTTAAATCGAGACAAAATTATAGCATCCTATTGACAGTTTTGATTACTTAATGGCGCCATCTAGTCTAGCACTAAATCAGTCAGGCCATCGTAATGTGGTCATACGACGTGACGTGCCACATCACGCGTCCTGTCCCGATCACGCGATCGGTGATAAATTGCAGATAGCCCTGTGCCGCAGAGAATAGTGTCTCGCAACTGATGTTGTGACGTGATTGGTCGTTTTGTCAAATTGTGCCACAATAGGGTAGTTGGCGCTACCCTTAGATCATTTTTATTTAGATGATCTAAGGCGCTACCAATCGTTGACGTACTTTTTATTAACTATCAAAACACAACCCTAAATTGTACAAGTAATGTAGAGTTGTGTTTTGATAGTTTTATTTAAACACTTCTTATTTTTATCAAGAAATACTTTTAACAACCCCGTGCAGATTTTAATTTTTAAACTGTCCTCTACCTTAAGGTTGTCTAAAAGATTATTTTGCAATAAGACCACCTAAATTGTATGAAATGTACAACTATAAATAATAATAAATAAATAATAACTTTGTATTAACATTTTGTGAATGTCTACAGTGTGTAGCGTGTAATAAAGAGTACATTTGTTTGTCCAACTACCGCACTCAGAGACGTCAATTAAATTTAATCTATAATAAAGTCTGGTTCTCTCACTTTCCCTGTCAATGAAATAGAAAAGGACGGCATGGGACTTATGCGTTCACTGGGTATAAGTACACTACAATCACAATAAGTAAATTGTAACACCGCCAATTCAACGATAGGTCGGCTTATAATAGAAATGGCTTTAACTGTTCTGTTGTTTGTTGGTATAGATCCTGTATGGAATAAAGTTGTGCTTTGATAAAGTAGATAAAGCAAGTAATCATACTCGTATATGACAAATGATCAATGATTGTAAGTGCTTACAGGTTCAAAGCGCTATTTTTCTATTCATGTCTTTGGTGTAAAATATATATATATTTATTGGCCTTTTTATAAAAACAGGAAGGTATTGTTGCTCTGATAATGATTACTTTATTTACAGTGCCTTTACTTTTCTTCGTTTTCTTTAGTAGAAGTGAATTATTTGCTTAAAATGTAGGTTACCTAATTGCTCATTGGATTCAAGGAGACGATCCAGTTTCCCCGGTACAGGGAAAGCAAACTTTCCTATTTTAACATCACTCGTTAATGTCCCGCTAATTGACAGTAATATTTTGCTGAAGAATATTAAACTTATTTGAATACACATACATTTTTTTTTATATATTTTATATATATATATTTTTTTTTATATATATTATTTAACTATTTAAGTAAAAAGCTCTAAGTAAAAATCGATACTGTGTCCTCAAAAACAAGCCAGTGAACCTTTCATACCCATTACACGCGATTAACTTGTTTTGAATAATTACAATTTGTTATTTAAGCTTGGCTAACGAAGCATTCGACCTTTATATAATTGTAAAGTGAAAGTTAAATATTTTATGGCGTAGTAAACTGAGTATTAGTTAGCTCTACTTAGAGTGTGTGTGTTTTATTAGGATTTTAAAACATGACGATAACTAGTTTAAAACCTTAGTTTAAATACTCTGTTTTTGGTATGAGATTACGAAGTACGAGTACAGTGGGCTCGACCTCATACCCTGATTAGTCAAATTTCTGCAACCATATTACAACCATAAGTTGATCACATTGAGTTAAATATCATTTGTGATATTTCCACAGAATTTGGGTAACTTGATGACTGCAGGTACATATGAATTTATTTCTGTTGTACGTTTTTTCAGGCATCTGTGGTTTCACTGCAACTAATAATTATAATAATATTATTTTATTTATTTATTCATCCACCAACATTTGTATCTTTCCTTTCGTGCTATTAAACACAATAAAACCATCATGATGGCTAAAAGGTACAAATAATTACAGAACAAGTACAGGCAGATCGACTCCCGGTACCACTTTGTACCGTTTGGAGTCGAAACACTGGGTTCGTGGGGTCCCAACGCTATCTCTTTTTTCAAAGAGATTTCCAAGAGGCTAGTTGACATCAGTGGTGACCTAAGAGCTGGCAGCTACCTTGCTCAGCGTATAAGCATCGCTATCCAGCGCGGTAATGCTGCCAGCATCCTAGGAACCTTACCACAAGGATCCTTTTTATAATTTTTGTTTTTGTGTTGTATTAAGTAATTTATCTTAATTTTTATTAATAAGTTGTATATATAGTTAATTACAGGCGGATACCACATGTAAATAACAATATTACTTGAATTTAATTTTTTATTTGTTGTGCCAACTGCGAGACACTTGTTAGTAACAATAAGCTTAAAACTAAACCACAAATGTTAGTATAAACCTACTTCGATGAGATCATACGAGATTCACAGAATAACTGGTCAAGAATTGAACAATAAATATTTTCCAATAGGTACTACAGCTAAAACCGAACAGACATTTCGATTTCCAAAGAAACCTCTCCGAACTCAATGTACGTAGTTATTGGACAATATGACTGAAGTAAATACGTGAAAAGGTCGACCCAGGATATGAATACTATTAAACTCCGTGCGAATTGATGTTGGTCAATATTATATAGCACACCAAATGGTATTCCATACACAACTTTAATGCAGTAGCGATAAAGTGTTTTTTGCTATAAGTTATCTCAGTAATGGTAGTCAGCTGTGAAAGTTTAATCAAACATTTTCAGAGTCGATCTCTGCGCAAACAATCAAAGTTTACAACTTTAACATAATAATTTTCAGTTGATTTTAATGTGAAAGGAGGTCATACTAGAACTTGAGATTGATTACTCGTATTGTACTGTATTACCAACCTCCTAGTAATCACAATAGTCAAATGAATAATTAATGAAGGTTAATTAGGTATTTGGCAAAATAAAGCGGCCCACTTTCAGAAGCAGAAACTACGTTAAATCCGAAAACTCTTGACGCGCCTGGGAATTTCGACAACTCGCTGTTTCTAAAATTTTAATTACGCCGTAGCCATTCTTTACCGCTCCCCTCCCTGTTGGCCCGGGGAAGCGGTCTCTTTGACCGTTATTATTCTTTTCCTCACTAAAAGGCTACCACGTTTGCGCAAGTACAATTTCATTTTATTGTTTCATGTGTCAACCCTAGAAGCACTCATTTCGCGTTTTGGGCGTCAACATTTTTGTGATGTCGCGTCTTTTGTTTCGTGATAAATGTCAACCTTTTGGTTTGAATTAAATTATACCAATTAGTGTTAATTATTTTTCGTGTTCATGCACATAACATCTTACTTGCCATTAAAACTCTTTTTTTAATAATCACACCAATTACCTCGTCCCAAACTAAGCGTTAGTTTGTGCTATGGCAACTTAGAATAACTAATAGAAATATTACTACCTACGTCATGATTTGGGTAGAAATATCTCAGAAACTTTGGTGGTTTTTTTAGTTTAGGTTTTGTAGTCTGGATCGCGAACCACCACACAAAGTCTCACCACTACACTAAATGCCGGCAGTATGATTCAATCAGTGAGTTCATGGGTGACACTTAATTTTTGCATGGATTCTCATGCATATGGGTCGCCTATAAAAAAAGTTTGTTATTGTACTTTACTTTGCAGTCAGCGGCAAGTATAAAAATCGATACTGTGTCCTCAAAAACAAGCCAGTGAACCTTTCATACCCATTACACGCGATTAACTTGTTTTGAATAATTACAATTTGTTATTTAAGCTTGGCTAACGAAGCATTCGACCTTTATATAATTGTGAAGTGAAAGTTAAATATTTTATGGCGTAGTAAAGTGAGTATTAGGTAGCTGCCAATTTTACGAGTAGGTACTCCCAAGAGATGAGACAGTTCTAAATAAAACCCTCTTGTCTTTTTTTAAGGTTAAACGAAAGCTTATACCTAATTAATTTTCATTATTAGGTTATTTTTTCGTGCGTCTTATTCTTAACTACTACATTGTTTGGGTTTATCAATATATTTACTTATTAGATAAAATGTAGGGAAATTGATTATAATTTAACTCTACTGCTCTCTGATATTGGAAGTGTAACGTAGCGTGCCCCCTTAAAAGTATGGTTTCTCATAGACACTTTGACTTTTAAGACCCGAGTTCACTTAGTTTTAAACAGCCGGTTAATCTAAGTTGATGATTACTTTGACATAAGAGAATTGTATCAATCTCACCGCAGGGTTGACAACTAATTGTTCATTTGTTTTCTTATAAAGTGAAGTATATATTAATAATGAAATCTTCTAAATAGGTATATGAAAATTAAAACTGACTTAATGACTAACTGTCATATCACAAACACAGCCAAAACCGCTTGGCCTAAAGACTCCAAACTTAGGACATAGGTTCCTTATGAGATCTAGGAGTGATGATTTTTGGAAATTTATCCGCTAACGGGGTAAAAAAGGGCAAGTATGTATGAAACTGTCAGTTTTGTAGCGAAATCGATAAAAACTGGTATTAAGCTAGTCGGTAAGAAATTAAGAATCAAATATTTCAGGATTTTAAAAAATCAACCTCTAAGGGGGTGAGACGAGGGGTGGAAATTTGTATTGGAAATTCACATTTGCGCGGACGAAGTCGCGGACATCGATTAGTATGAAAATATTTTTTGTATGTCTACGACTGTGAATGATCTGTGTGAAACTGAAACATAAATTCAATTTATTCTGCACGCCTATTGATCAACTCGATCGCTTTTAAAACTGGATGCTTCATTGCTTTCCAGGCCAGTTTGAAAGCCATTTTAGCGGTATGCCCGTTGTCATCATCAAACATAGGCCTACTCTCAGAGTAAGTCTTAACAACTTCTCATATTGCCGTCTCCTACGTGTTTCTTATTATTTTCTAATAAAATTTGTTATTTTAGTAACTGTCATCCCTATACACTATACAGTGTCCCAGTAGGCTGGTTCTGGACACTTATCACGGGATTTCCGGACGTCCGCAGTTCAGTCTTTGTAGTACCAAATGGTTAATCAATCCGTTTGTCGACGCAAATCCATTGAAATGTTATTTAAACTCTGTTATTTAAACTGTGCATTTATTTTGTATCATAATTTTAGAAAGGCTTTGCGGCAGGGTTACTGATTGAATTTCGGGATTTATTATTATATAAATTTCATTTGTCATTTAATGGTTTTGTTATAAAACTTACAAAATATGAATAGATCGTACCTAAATATGTTTTGACGAAAATTCGTCAGAAAAGTTACTTTATACTTACAATTGAACAAATTAAAAAACTTAAAAACTAAACAGAGAAAAAAATACTAAATAAATAACGGTTAATTTAGGGTTTATTTGTTGTTTAGCATCTACAGCTTGTATTTGGTAAAAAAGCAACCAGGCTACGGTGTCTTAGATAGTAGTAATGAAGGACCCGAGTTCACCAATTTTTAAATAGCCGGTAAACGTCTCTTGGCGGTTATTTTGACAGTATTCCCATTCGAAATATGTCAAATAATGCCAAACCAGCTGATTAAAAATAAAACATGTGTTGGTGAACTTCAAGCTAAGTGGCCTAATGGTCTTTTGTCCGTAACGATCATAATCATCCAATTTAAGAGCTAGGCTCTTGTCGGTGGAGTTTTTTCCATTCCTCTCTGCTTTTCGCCCTTCTCTTGACGTCCAGATACGACCCGACATTTATCTTTTCTTTTATTTGCTGCATGTAGCTTATTCTTGGTCTTCCTCGCTGGTAACGAAACTAATCTGAAATTTAACATAGTGCATCAATCGATAGTGCCTTCGTTCGGATGCATGTAAAACGTTAAAAGCTCAATAGCTTTTAGCTATAGTGCCTTCGTTTGGATGCATGTAAATCGTTAAAAGGTCAATATATCACTATAGCTAAAAGCTATTGAGCTTTTAACGTTTTACATGCATCCGAACGAAGGCACAATCGATTTCGTACAAAACGCTTTCACAAACCCGAAGGCATCCCTTTTACACAAAAATTCATTTCCTCCTGAATCCGGCATTCCTTACTATTTCCTTTAGCGTCAACCTCACAGGTAACTTTCGCTTGACAGTTTTAGTGTGGCTTATCTGACCGGATGTGACTGTCAACAATACGGGGTGTCGTAAAACGAAGCAAGCTTACACTCCTGTTAACAGATACAATAAAACGTCTACTGAAGCTCGGTTCAGGTTTCATGGACACTGTACAGAGTATGGATCGCATGTCACATGAAATATACTTATTTTTAACCGACTTCAAAATAGGAGGAGGTTATCAATTCGACTGTATGTTTTTTTTGTGGCTATGTAACCTCATATCTCAGTCATTTGTGGACCTTAAAAAAATAAAGATTACTTAATCTTCGGTAAACTTTGGATAACACATATTGACTATACACTGCAAGTTGCAGTGAAATGCAAGATGTTATATGAGATAAAGATAAAAATGTTTATGTAGCAAGAACACAGTATACAGAGAAAAATACTTATGCTACGACTCCGGCACTAAGTTCGAGGCTTGTATCGCGGGAACCAGAAACATTAGCCACTTTAACCAACATTAGCTAGTTAAAACCGGTGTCCCGATCTCAATGTTACATTGGTACGGTTCCAACTTCATACATGTTACTTATGTTACATAAAAAACTGTTATAAATGTCACCGTAAGATTATAAACATCGTTCGATTACAATCTATCTCGTGAGATTGTAAACTGTCGAAAAAACGCATTATTTATCGCTATATTATTATAATCTATCGAAGTGAAACTGTTAAATTGTGAAAAAAGATTTGTGGAAAAAAAAATGTTTACCTTGAGGTTATACCTTCAAGTTGTTCCCATTGTGGCCCAGTCGAGATCTGATGATGGGATCTGCCTGTAATCGAGGGAAACCCTCAAATTTTAAAGGTGTAAGTGTTTTCGTGTAACTTAATGTTGACATTTTGTTACGTCTGATAGTCCACACTCAACATTGTGTAGAGCTGGGCTAATGGTGGAACTCCTTAAAAATTAGGAGTTTAGCAATTAAAACACCAGATCTTTTGTCAGGTACTGTATAATTACTGCAAGAAATCAATCAACTCATACCGCTGAAACGATGGATTTGAAAGTTTGAGTACCGAGAAAGGACATAAAACAGTTCCTATCCCCAAAATCATTTGTATAGAGAATCCGATGATACGATATACAACAAACGACATTTAAAATGCTATTGGCAAATCTTTCCCTGTTCTTCTTTCCGACCGACTCCAAAAAATAACAGAAAATAAATTGGAAATAGGTTTCTTGTATAATTTCGTAGAATAGTTAGGTAATTTAAATATTATTTGGTACTTTTTAGTTCAAATTTGTGGTGTAGGCAGTTTTGAAGTAGTTTTTTTAATAATATTTTTTAGTTTTGTAGGCAGTTTTGCAGTCGATTTTTTGTTTACCTATACATTATCTTAGTACTGATAATATTGGCTTACCTCACAAGGGGTTCCCAAACTATGAAGAGGAACTAAGGGCGCCACAAAGACCATCATCCTGCTAAATTAGAATTCTCTATATAAATAAGACTATGATTAGGACGCTGCAATAGTAAACCAGTTTGCGGCGCACCTACGCCGCAAACTGGTAAAGTTTGGGAACCCCTGGGCTGAATGATATTTGTAATCGTTTGACCAATTTTTAAATTGATTCTTGCCAAAGTACATATAATCAAGAAAACAAAAATAATATAGTTCATAAGACTTTGCCACCTCGTTTATGTCACACTAAAAGTACAATAAAATAATCTTGATATACAAAAATGTGTTAAAGGTCTTTATAAAATAGCCTAGTACTACTAGTAAAGTTAGCCTATATAGATCCCACTGCTGGGCAAAGACCTCACTACTTTACTCTATATTACCTTAAACTTTAGAATTTAAGGTATATTACCTTAAATTCTATAATTTTGAAATAAAACATAATATTGCTATGTGCATTTAATATTATGTTTTATTTATATGCATTCTAGTTAGTTCTAGCTGACTTAGAATTGAACTTGGCTGCAAGCCTTACCTCTACTCATAATATCCTATTTAATAATACTGACGTAAACGTAGAAAAGTGCCCCGTGTGGGTGACAACTATCTGTTCCGGACAGATAAAGCTCTCCAAAGGAAATAGGCGGGAAAAGTCACCTGTCAAGAGTACTACACAACGGGCCATTATCCTTTCGAGATAAGCCATAAATCGTGCACGCAAAGTTGTTAAAACGAATGCTAAGCTAATTTTATTTTTTATAATAAAAATGTTCATGTTGTTTAACTGTTCTCTTGTCTACCTTGACTATAAAATCCAAAAAAACATCCGTATAAAGAAACTGTTCATCTTTTGAATCGTTGCCTTAATAAAAAAAATCATTCGTTTATGGAAACAAGAGACATGCTAATGACCATTCCTCTTCCAACAACGAACTCGAGTGAAAATTAATAATGATCAACCGTTTATCGTGCCAAACTGCCAAGACATTTGGCACCCGTTGTCGACCACGCACCTGTCACTTGTTGCTCCGCCAACGCTGCCAAGCGCCAACATCTGGTGGCTTGCAGAGCAAATATTCAGCTACGTACACAAAATGGCGGCGTCTGTTTTCGATTCCATTTTCAAATTTGGCGCGCCCGGTTTTGTTTTTCTCCGAGTTTGCCAGTGCGGCTTGGTATTTTATCGTATATTTGTATTGCATAAATTACAGAGTTTTGGGAGCGGATAGGGTCGTTTTGAAATATTTTAGGAATGTTGACTGTTGTGCTACCATTGATTTAGTTGATAAATAAAGCCGTATACCTAGCAAAGTGTTAGAGAAGAAGTTAAATATGTATAAATGGTTTCAGATAAAACGATGCAAACCCTCTAACGGAAAGACAAAGTATCGCCAAGCTTAAATCATTAACAAAATTACCGTCACATCACCTATATCCTCGTTTAGATAACAAAAGGAGCGTGAAACAAGATTCAGGTCTGATGTTGGAAGTGCGGAACTATCGATCAGCGGGTCTACAGCGAGTTGTTATTTAAGGCTTTAGCTAAGAGCATAATTACTGTAGAACAAGGTGCGAGACGACGCGATGCGAATTAACAATCTGAATCCAAGAAAATATCGCTGACTCACGAACAGCCGAGAATTTAAATTAGCTCTAATAGTTTTTTTTTTAATTTTAGTGGTCTCAGGTACGTTTTAAAACAAGTTGCCAGTTGTTTTTTAAGTTTTACATGTTGTTGTATTTTAAGTACTTACAACTAACACCTATCTATTTCGTTTGATGCGTAAGCGCCTGATTAAATACAAAATTAACCGCTGTGTTCGTTTTTACTGGGGATCTTAATTCTTGGTATTATTTTTATTTGTTGACATACTGTCTCAGTTGACAGTTACTTACTTACCTTTTCTTAATATTTTCTGCTACTTCAAACACTATTAATGACACGTCATTTCACTTTGATTTCTAAATATATATTCGTAAGGTGATGAAATAAATATTCCAATTTCATTTTTTCATTTAAATTCCCCGACGACAATCTTGGTGTAGTGATTCGCGCTCCGGACTACAAAACCAGCGTTTGCGCGTTTAAATCTCGCATAACTAATGTTAGTGTGATGAGCACGGGCATTTGTACCCAAGTTATGGATGTTTTTTAACGTATGTATGTATATCCGTTATCCTAGTCGCCATAGCTTACGCTTAGTATGGGGCTAGGTAATTGGTTTGATTGTTGGAACAATTTACTTTTAGTGAAAAAACTTTTGAGTAGTTACTATCACTAGTAGCTACGTCTCAGTTTGAAAATCGCTATCGCTTATGCAATGGACTCAAAACAGGAGTGTCAACCTACAGATAAGGGTGGTAACGAGCTTACGGGTCTAATTGAAACCTTTTACACAACGAAAATATCGTTACATCCAATATTTGCTTTATTTTATACGCATCCCGGGAGTGGTATACTGGGCTAACTAATTCTCAGAATTTTATACTGGTTGTTTATTAAGCTTTTAACCGGAACTGGCTAATTCAATATAGCGTAATGACTTCTGGTACGACTTATTTGTGTATACTATGGTTCGCTTAAATGAATTAAACTAGGGCATACTACGCCTCACATAATCAAACCCTGACACTACTTGAGGTAAAACACTAAGTAAAACTTAGTTATTCCTACGGGCAACCAACAGACGGTAATTTATAAAATTTAGGTTTTATCGAAAATGTTAACGCATAGAAAAAGGCGACATAAAAAAAACACGCGGCTATCAGTTCCGTGTTACAGATATAATAAATAAATTGTTTGAACAATGACATCAATTACCTAGTGCCAAACTAAGCGTTAGCTTGTACTATGGTGACCAGGATAACAGATAGAAATACTTATATGTTATCCAACACTTAGGTACAAATGCTCGTGCTCATTACACAAATATAGCCCGGGATTTGAACCCGCAACGGTTTTGTAGTCCGAAGCGCGAACCACTAACATCAAGACGGTCTCTAAAATCATTTAATACCTACAACGACATTCTGTGTCTACACCAAACTTTAATTTTAATATTTGTCCTAAACTGAACCTGTTTTTTTTTACCCCAATTCTAAGAGATTTCTTATAGAAGTTTATTTATTTTTCTCACGTCCTAACTCAGAATCTAGGTCTACAAGAAAAAGTAAATACACGGATTCTAAACAAAAAGGCAAAAAGGAGAGCAAAGCAATTTCGTGATGTGAGTGACGTGACATCCCGTCTATTGAGTATAAAGTCAAACGTCCTACTCACCCACAACTGCCTTGTATTCGTTACGTGCCGTTCTTTTCACGGCTAGTGCGAATGAGCAAGATGACTAGTGCCGAAAATACAGACGTCGAATTACAGAGTAGAGCTTCGGAAGCCAATGTCGTCTAAAAGAGAATTGTAATGAACACTTTGCTATGTAGATCGAGCTTTTCATTCCTGTATCGAAGAATGTATTTAATATTAATGCTTGATATTCGACACGCTTTATTTTAAAGCTTCTTCCAGTGTCTCAATAATTATACTGTAGATGTTTATGTTCGTTGCATAAAATTACTTTTAATGGGTAGCATTCTCTCGAGGTTTCGTTCGTTTAATTGACGGACTCGAATTTCCCATAAAATCTTACATAATCTGCTATTTTTTTGTCATTGTCTCTAAGGTTTTATCTTTATCTTTCATCAAAATTAATTCAGTGGCTTGAGTATGCAAAAGCAAATAAACAGTAGTAGTAGTAACTTTTGGATTGATAATAGTCGTTTAGGTAAGTTACATGCCCTGGGAGCATTAAATTTCCATCCAACGAAGTTGCAGTATAGAAACTAGAATTTGGAAGCCACCGTGTCATTAACCGATGACCTGTTTGATAAAACGAGATGCGGTGAACATCTGAGGCTATACCTAAGAATTTGGAGTACACAAAATGTAACAGAATATACTCAATACAACTACACTTTGTGTGCTACCAACACAAAATCTCATAAACAAAAATGTTGCCATTAGAAGGAAGAAGAGCAAGAGCTAGATCAAGAAGAGCATAAACACAGCAAATAAAGTAAAAGGTTGTTACATAAACACAGCAAATAGTTATGACGTAATGGGGAGTTAAAGGTGCTGGCAGCGTCCAGAGAGGTGTGCAAATTGCTCAATCGATAAGAGCACGACTTATAGTTGTGAATAAATATTAAACCAATTTTGTCTCTAAATTCTTAACCGGCAAGAACATTTATCCTGGATCACTAACAGACAACCTTTATCCTGTTTCGATAGTCTAAAAACGTAGGGTACGTCATGTTCAATATCAATTGAAGTACGGAGCTTGGCCACCCCTAAAGGGTATTTCGACCCTTACGATATCTGTGCCATAGACATCTATTTCATCACATTACGGGGGTGGGTAGTGATAAAGCGACTGGAAAAATTGCACATTTCAAATTGGGGTAAGATGTGTTTGAAAAATCTCAACCGTATTGGTACGCACAATCTTCTATTTCTAAGGACAGTCGACTATTTTTGAACTCGTAGGTAAATGTTACTGAGTTTTTTAGTATAATTAAAGTTCGTAATAAGGGCGTTGAAGAAATTACACAAACAACACTTACACAAAATTTGTTTCACAGGGTCACAAAAAAATTAAAATCAAAACTGTCTAAGATTCAATACTGAACAAGTTACCTATTAAAAATCTTCGGTACCTTTGGCCTAACTTAAAAAATGAAAGCAACACAAGCTCACATTTTGTCACGAAAATAAATAAAATAATTTAACTTGTTAACTGTATCTAAGTAATGAAACCACACATTGTAACGCATAATGGCCTAATAAATTACTACTAGGCTCAGGGCGCAAAACACCCCAGCTAAACTAACTAACTAAAGTAATGAACTAAAGTTTTTGGTGTCTTTTAGTCGCCATTCATCAAACAAGGGGTCTGTCCAATCTACGGCCCGCGAGCTCCAATAATAACAATCCGACCTAAAAAGCGCCTAAAAATTAAAGCGTATTTTTAAAATTACAGTATGTTGGTACGATTAGCTAGCTAAGTCCTGGCCTTCGAAGCTTCACGGAGGAGTAAGTTTGGCCCTTAAGTTAAAAAGTTAGGCGACCCACGCATTAAACCACTCAAAAATTCCGAAGATATTAAAAAGTTGGCAAAATACTTTTAAAACTTTAAACTATTCTAGATTAAAAAATTGTAATATTCTAATCTAGTCCTACGCTTACTTACAAAAGGAGCTCAGATATAAGATTATTATTTTTTTAAATAAAGCTATCACAACTTAGCTCGTATCACAAAGAGAAGAATTTAAAAATTTGTCAAAGGAAAATCGAGTTTATTTTTGACTTGTAAAGGATGTATAATACAATTATTTACGTTCAAAATAATATTCTTAACAATTTAACGGCTCAGCTTCCATCTCATATTCACAAAAGGTATGAAATAAATGAATTATATAAATTCAAATCAGTACTCAAATCTTCGGAGCGATGTGATAGCGTACTGTCAGGGTGGCCTTATCCAAGAATGAGCCACCCTCTCCCCTTCACACTCGTGCATCCAGAAAGATAATATCAACCCTTTAGTTTTACACCTTATTTTACGGCATTAAGATTCATATTAAGTTGCACTTCACCCTGTATCTAGGTTTAGTCGTAGGTTACTAAGTTTTTAGTGAAAATTTCAACTTATGCTGTTGTATTTGCAGTTCGTTCTCCGTTTTATTTATATAAAAATGTCTGATGTGAATGATAAAGTCGTGGCAGATTTTATCGATAAAAGAAAAAAAAAATTCAAATAGAAATAAACGTATATTTGTAGTTTATAGCAAAACGCTTGATCTCTGGTTTATGTAACACCTTATAGTCTTCACGAGGAAGCTTATATGGATTTCACCCTGTGTGGGGAGATGGAACAAAAGATACAAGCATTATATTACTAGAAGAGTTCATATTTCTTTTTAAATAACAAAGGGTCTCGTATGAAAATGTGTGCATAAAGAATCTACGACTATTAAAGCTGACCTACTTTGAAAGGAAAGCATTTTAGTGTTAAAATTATTTCTGGACTTGGTAACATTACCAACTTAAATATATTTGAAATGGCTGCGCCAAAGAATAAGTAGTGAAGCAGAGTTTACACAGTATTAATGTCTACGTTTACCATTATTAGTCACTATTTAGCAACATCCTTAAATTAAAATACAGCTTACAAATTATTTTTAGGTATTACCCTTTATAACCATAACAGAAAAAGTACAGCAATTTACGCAGAAAGATGTACAATATATAGGCGGTCGGAGGTTGGATATATTAATATTCCATTCAATAATTAGGTACTAAGAACAGTCCTACCTTTGTAATAAATTTACAATAAAGTTAAAAAACTGATCTTACTGATTTTATGCCTATACCTATTTGTATGCTAACTATATCCGCTCAAGTAAATATAAGAACGGTCTGTTTGACAGATGATGATGAAGGTATACTGGTCAATAACGATAATATTTTATCGTTTTACACTAAAATAACGTTATTTTCGCATGTTGGGAACACATAACGTTTACGTGCTCTCGGGATATTTGCGGCATTTGCCGCTTTATTAGAACTCGCTAGGCCCTTTTAGGTTTAGTCGCAGCATAGTAAGATCAGTAACATTTAGATGTTGTTTTCTTTATCTATTAGAAGGTATAATTCAAACTACATTACCAATCAAAATGTAATGGGATTTTCTTTGAGAAAATATTTTGGTGAGTAGGTGGTAGGACATGGTAAAAGTTTTTAAAAGTTGTAGGTATGAACATTTTAGTATTTAAAATTATACTTTAGTAAGTATATTATTCTTATAGTATCAAATCTCAGTTAAAGATATGGAATTTCAAACTTATTTAAAGATGTCTTAAATTTAAAAATATCCACCTGAGGCGGGAGCTTTTTCAAGTGCAATATCAAACTTTATATTGCAACATTGATGCTTATTACTCTACAATCAATAAATTAAAAATATTAATTATTTCCCAACATTAAAGGAGAGAAATCAGATAACGATACATGAGACGTCTAATCTAACTAATATTATAAAGAGGAAACATTTAATTGTTTGTTTGTATTGAGTAGGCCCAAAAACTACTGGACTGATTTAAATGAAAATTGGTACAGAGATAGATTGAGACCCTAGAAGATGCTTTTTGTCGCAATATGGAATCATCAGGGGGGTGAAATGGGGGATGAAAGTTTGCATGGAAAATCCGATTTTAGGCGCAGGCGAAATCGCGGGGTTCTGCTAGTAAAAAATAAAAAGAAGGATAAACATTCAATTTCCTCTGACATTGAACTATATTAATGCTGCAGCATTTTTTTATTTCTGAATCTAAAACTCTGAAAACACGCCGCAAAAACTTTGTTTCAAAACGAATGTGCCCAAAAATTCTGAACAACAATTTTTTTTGCGCACCGGTAAAAATTCATATCTTTAGTCGGATTTCTTTTTTTGCGTACGATACTAGGTCCGTTGGGCCACGTTCAAACTAAAATTGCATTTTCGGATTTGGTTGTTCTCAAAATTACTTAGTTTGCATTTGCAATGGTAATTTTACTTTTATGGATTTTTCCGACGATTAAAGCTCTGATTCTAGTGTCGCAAGATAACAATTGGTACCGAATATTAATGATAGAACGTTTCCTGCTGTTAGTACTAATGTCAATGGCGGCGATTCAAATAAAAATATTCGTGTGAAACTAATTTTTATATCAATATTAAATTAAATTTAAATTGGATTACACGAACACAATGCTTGTAATTCACTTAGTTATGAAATGTGATACTTATGATAACATAGAATTAGTTTGTGTAAAGAACCTCGTTCTAATTTTTACATTTTATTTAAATACTAAATAATATTTTGTATCCTAAAAAACAGTGTAAAAAAACAGTACCAGTTTTATTACGTAGTTTGCATAGCAAACGTGCTTAGAGTGGCCACAAAAATTTAACGTTTTAACTTAACGCACGTTGCGGGTAGTAATAACTATTTACTACAGGTGGCAAAGTGCTGTACGGTTTGCAAATTAGGAGCTGGTTTAAAAAAACACTTATTATATATTGCCATACTTATGTTAAACGCTCTTGTCGCCCCTTAATTTGCTTAATGCTATCAAGCATCGTTGCATCACGGTGATTTTGCCAAAATCGATCTAATTTTTGCAATTTTCTTATTTTTTTTTACTGAACACAAATAAAATGTACACTTATTTATTTTCACAATAAGTAACTTCACGAGTTTCTTAAATACATGAAAGGCTCTTTTATTACCTTTTCTGAGATTCACCCACGCCCCTCTTTTCTTTTCTAACAATTTTATAATAATTTGTTTCTTATTTACAGCTTCAATCATTGGTATTGATATATTTATAAATTTGTGGAATATTTTTATTGCTGTCCTTCAAGAACATAGTCTTCATATTTAAATAGGTTACGAGACGGTTAAGTTTTTTGATGAGGTGTTGGTGCCATATATTCTTAATACTGATATTCGTAATATTTATTACTCACCGGTGCAACTCTATACCTTTAGGGCATAGTTTAAGATAAATATTACAGTCGTTACGCTGACCTAAGTTATAATCGGTTGCATGACTGCAAGGTGATAAAATACATGTTTGTTTGCATTTGCCAACGTTTGAGCATGAGATAAATAAATTCACATAATACCTACTACCGTATTGTTTTTAAACTATAATTTAACGGTTTTATTTCTTTTTCGGGTTTTACTTGTTTTTTTTTTCAACTAATAGCATACTTCTATACCATCATGTTACAAGTATCAAGACAAAATGGTAAATCGATACAATCATTTAGCCTCACCCTGGTACCATTATTATTGACAGTAAAATAATGTTTATTTATCCTTCGCACAATAGATAATTTATACTAGGTGGTGTTTTTTTATAGAAATTTCTAAAATATCATAGTTTTTTTTAGATTTTTTAAACATTGGGATAAACATTTTACCTCTTCAATTAAGCCGCAGTTTGAGATACCTATGTTATAATTGATACGTTTATTTTTATTTGTATCTAGGCCACACTTTTTACACCGAGTTTGCCCGCTCTGACATTTAGTTTAATCCGAAGAATTAAGCCGGCTTGCAATAGGCTTATACGTCGTTACGTGTATTTGGCATAGGAACGAGTAAAAATAGCCCACCTGGGTACATGTAGTTTTCTTAATGTTTGATAATCGGCCATGATATGGTCATTTAGTATTCGTTAGTGCCACACTTATTTAACATTGTAAAATGTTAAATAAGTGTGGCACTGGTATTATATTTCGTTTTTATTTGAGTGTTATATTTATTTTACAGTTAAACTACCGAGTCCCCCGGCATAAGTATGTCACTTTATTCAAAAGGAGGACTCAACCTTATTACGACGTAACATAACTCTTCTCAGAAATAAACGATATTTTAATTTTAATTAATTTTTGTATTTTATAAAATCGTCTGTGTCATAAAAATAATGTAGTAAAAAAATTGTAAGTACCCTTTAAACGCCTTGCTTTTATTGATCTTGGTCACTCAAATAAGATTAAAGTGCCGTGCTTGGTACTTTTTTAAAAAATCCTTAAATTTCTTTTAAATGGCCACAAAAAGCACTAAAGCTCGCTTTAACTAGTAAATCATTATTCTAATAATGTAGCTTTTGCTAGACCAAGTATAGTATATTTGCTTGGAACAGACATTGAAGAGTGACTTAAATCTTTTAAAACTTCTAAAATCCCCGTGCAACACTAATGAGTGTTAAAAATTTAGGCCGCAATAATTATCTGAAAGGCTTCCCTAATGATTTAGTACCGAACGCAAGAAGAACCAACACTAACGATATTTTGTCCAAAATAAATGCAAAATTAAAATAAAGTTCTTGTAAAAAAATACATGATATCAGTTTGTTGCTGTAGGTACTTAAGTTTTAAGAATTAATAGAAAATAAATGAAATTTCGCCCACAAAAAATGATCGACTGTGTCATCCGGTGGAATAGAAAATACTTTTTATTTGGTAAGAAAATCATCCACGAATATAGATGAGATAGAGTATGAGTATTTGATACCCACAATCTAAATTCATGTTCAGACCTGTTATACTGTCATACTTATTCATAAGCATCTTTTACACCTCACTTTTCTATAGTAATAAGTCTTATAACCTTTAAATATCGTTATAGGTGTTATTATTATTCTAGATATTACTGCACAAAACTTTACTGACACAACATTATTCGTAATTTTACCTGGAAACGTTTAACACTACACTTATTTGTTCATACTTTTTTCTAGAACAGCTAGCTGAAACACAAACTAAAAGCTAACTACCAAGAGACATGACAAATCAGCTCGTACTAAATGCCAACTAGGTTTTATTTGTTGTTCTAACATTTTTTACGTACTTGCCGCGGCAATATCAAGAGACATTTTGATGGATGAGAGCAGGAAATAAGTAAATCGAAGTACCTCTTACGAAAACAACTTTAATGTATATTTATATATATATCGTTTTACTACTTATAAGTGATTAGTACTCATATACCGTAAATAGTTAGTAATTCAGTGAGTAACAAAAATATACTTTTAACAAACAAAGCATTTGATAAATCGACAATATGTGTGTGATTTTTCAAAAGATTTTATGTAATCCCCAAATAGTTTTGAACATAGATATTTAACAATACAATGTCACAAGCACAAAATATTAGACGAGTACGTATTCTGTAAAAAGACTCGAAATATCAAAACTCTTAAAATAATAAAATACCTACACCAATGAAATATACGAAGTCACGTTTTGCTACGTCTGATGACACGGCGTGTGCTCAATATTAAATTATCCAATTCATTTTACATAACACATAAAAGCGAATATAAATTAAATAAGCAAAAGTTTTAAAATTCGATACATTCATCGGATATTTTGTTGACTATATTTATCAGCAAGGTTGCTAGGAAAAAGACAACAAAACCCTCTATTTGATGGATGATAGAAGTAGCGAAGGACGACAACACAGCTGGGAATAAACACTCCTTCGTTTATAGTTAAAATCATTTCGCAGATTGATAAATGACTACCAATACTACCATACAAAATGGAATAAAATGAATAGTACCTCGCGATATATCGTGTTTATCCTGCTTTATTGCACATAAAGGTACAAATGGCGAGGATAATACAATATGTGGTTATTAGAATTCCGCTTTTGCCGTTTATGACATATGTATAACATTCTGTTGCAAACGAGATATTAGAGATAAAAGACACTTGGTACTAATAAACAAAAGAACAAGGGAATAGTTGAGTTATGAATAGTACCCACAATTATGTATCTTTCGCTATGGTTACGATTGATGGCGGTGAGACAAGGAAGCTTTGGCTGTTGCGATATGCGAAAGACAGGATAGTGTTGGGGATATGACGATTAATGTTTACGACGCGGCATCAAAAACCATGGGGTGTTGTGACTACATCATACAGGTGGTATGGATGGTCGTGTGGGGCGCGGCGAGCGCGATATCGAGCGGGGCCAGAACCGACGCGCGCACGGCAGTTGTATTCGGCGCTAGGAGCGGGTAGCCCGTGTAGACCTACCCTGGCTTCACATGCCAGATGCAAACCGGCCGTCGCAGAGACGGCCGCGCGCGGCCGCATCCTACCCACGCGGCACAACCCATATCCCTTCCTGTACATAGGTGGTAAACAAATTTCTGTGACAGTGCTGTGGCCCACGTGTAGTGTAATTAGTTAATCAATTATGTAACGCTCGTGACAAGCGGAGTGGATCTGATATCGGTGGAGTTTTACACACGATGTCGTATACGCGCCGTGTATATGTCGGCTATATTCCAACTATAGTATTACGGGTGGCGGAAACGTTTTAACTTTCCCATGGAAACCTTACATGTTTTCATAATTACTCAGCAAATCAATTACTTGACAGTGTATATGAGTAGCTATAGACACAATAAATAGAGCTTGATCAACTGCAATCTATTACGGCTACGAAGTTTCATTCAGAATTACTTTCGTAGGCATAACGTAGCCGTAGCACCTGCTACGATGAATGCTACGAAGCTACGGACTACGAAATACTCGTTTATAGTTCGGTCTAGGTTTAACTAACTCATAATCTTCAGGGTCATATGGAAACTTATATTAGCTCACTTTTATAGTTGTTGTACTAGATTCCGAACTGAATATGTAGTTCGATTTAGTGTCAATTTGCGGATAAGGCTACTGATGGGAGTAGTTATCAATACTATGGAAAATAAAATTAACAGTAATAGAAAAATTCTGAATGTTAATTTTTTTATAATTACCTCTTTATGCTTTGGCTAAAACAACAACAGCCAATAAGCATTTATCAAAATGCAAATGGCACAAAAAGCCTTCTAATAATGACAATTATCGTGATAAAAGATATCTGATAAGATAATAAAGAACCACTTCAGCAAAAATGTAACGTAATTATAATATAATTAACAGCCTGCATACAATAGACATAAAGATAAAGATCAAACCAACTTTTTCGCAGACTATGCTGCTCAAAAATGTAAAACCTATCTTAAGCTCGTAGATTAGTTAGAGTTTCGTTCAAAAATGTAAAATCTGATATTCTTACTCGGCAAAAATTAGTCAGTAACAGATAACTATCTCACTCTCCTAGATTTGGCCTGGGAATTTATCTGAGCCAGAATTTAAGCCTTCATGAACGGCGCTGTGGGTACCAGATTAGCAAATTTTCCGCCCTCTGGTAGGGGTTAGTAGGTTTTACATGATTAGTACTTGACCTTTAAGCCAAACTAGCTTTAAACATAAATGAAACTAATTACAAATATCCCTCGGAATAAAGGTAGATTAATTAGGTATTAAATTATTAATAGAATATAACTTCATTTTATAAATAAATTAATAATAACTAGTAACCCGCAAAAGTTGGATTTTCCATATAAAATTTCCTCCTTCATTTCACCCCCTTAATGTTTTTATATCGCGACAAAATGTAGCTTATGTCCTTTCCAGGGTCTCGAACTGTCTCCATACCAAATTTTATCTCAATCGGTTCAGTGACTTAAGCGTCAAGAGGTAACAGACACACTTTCGCATTTATAATATTAGTATGGATTTTTTTATCAGAAAATTGTAGGCTTCTTTTTTCAATAAGGCCATGATGAGGACACGACCACGCATAAGAGTATAACGTGATGTAGTTTAAGCTTAAGTCCTTTGAAATAAGGTTGGACTATTTTTTTAGTTAATTCTATTCATTTAAAGGTTAAACAGCTTGGAGCTTTTTGCCATAGTAATTTTCCTTCTAGTATCAATATTTTGTCTACATTTCAATTTATTGCTTGACTTTTACCACAACTTTTACTGCACACTATTATCAAATCAAATGTCAATTTTTGTTCCAAAACTTTCAAACATGGAAATGAACTCAGCTCTACCATTAAAAAACATAACTGATTACTTCCGACGGGCGTAAAGTGCTAACTGAGGTTACTAACACAGTCGGCTAACTAGTCAGACATCTAGCAACCTACTCGACCGGCTAACTAGTCCGACTTAGGCTGAAACGAACTAAGCCAATTTGGAGACCCTGTAAACGTGATGGACGGATAGATAACTTTTTCAGCGATTTGCAAGTTATGTCTAAAATTAAAAAATCTGGATAATGGTACTTAGTCAGTAATGGTAAAAGACTAAGTCAAACACATTAAACAAGTCAAACAAAAATGTCCATAAAAATATGTTCTGAGAAACAAAAATATTGTACGTGACTTGAACCAAGAATTACAGTCTTAACTTTGTACCTACAAAGCAAAACACGATTTTGTATTAACTAACTTTTGCACCGCTTCAATTGGTCATATTTTTTTATTGAAGTAGCAAGAATCGATTCAACGACAAGAATATTTGCTGCCATCAATTTTCCATAGCAAAAGTGTGTCACTGACAACAGTATATACTTGAAGTAACACAAAATCCAACTTGAGACGCAACTATCCAAGCGTTAATTTGATGTCGAGGTTAAAAGCTGTTGGCGTAACAAGATTAATGAGATTGGATAAAGACAAGTGTTTGGATTGACGAGTCAGCGACTGATGTTGCCCAATTCGTCAGTAGGTTCTACTAAGTAGTACGCATTGCCTGATTTGTATATTGATGCTTCTTGGTACTTTCAAGTTTCAAGTCTCGTCGAGGACTTCGCGATCTTGAGTGACGTTTACTTTGACTTTTGATTGATGAGCTACCGCCTGATAATGTGACCCAAAGGGGATAAAGCTGATCTAACATTGAGATGTTAAAATGCTGTACAATTTTAGCATTGAGAATCAAATGTGTTGTACTTTCTGTTTTTTTTTTGCGTTCTGTTTTGTTTATTTAACGATCAGAATATTTGCTTATCAGCTCAGCTTTATATTATTTTATTAAGTCTTAATAGATACAACAAATTTTGTAGCTGCCTGCGTAAAATGCTTGTAATATTTTCATCATATCGAATTGTTACTGTATAACAGTTCTCGTGTTATATTCGTAAGTACTTTTTTTTTTATTTAAAAAAATATTTAAAATATATTTTTTAAGAGAGTCTAGCTTTGAGCTAGTCGTTCACATTTTGACTATGCAATGGACGGACACTATAGGTACTTTACATTTCATAAAAGTGTGCTCGTTTTGAGAGTAAGTTCAAAGTAACTCAATTATAATCTCCACTCACTTTGATGCCTTTGCTACGTTAAAACTCTTTTAACCCGATATACCGAGCACTCAGGCAATAAAAAGGTCGGTAAATATTTGAAAAGCGATGAAAAATATACGCCAGTAACCTGTGTCAAAAATGTCGTTTCCACGAAAGTGAGAATAGTGGGTTTGAAATATTAATTTCAAATGAGTAAAGCGGTTCTTTGTATTAAGTTTAATTGATGTGATTGTGTTAAGTTATGGTACTTAAACAAATCTTTAGTATAATTCCATTTATCAAATTACACAAACGTTTATTACTCATATGTGTTAATTGACTTGACAAATAATAAATAAATCCAAACATACATTAAATCAAAATAAAACATAAAAAGCATACAATTTAAATCATTACATTATCAAAAGTGAGTATATTAACAATAATAAAATAAAACAATTGAAGACTTTCAAGCCTTTCAATTCAAGTACCTGCCACTCTGTGAAAAACCAGGCACACTTATTTGCGCGTGCATCTTGTGCCGCAGAAGTGGGCAGTCCGGCTTGCCGCTGAGCACATTCAGGATGGTGTTGGTAATCTATGCCATTTGATATTACGGGAATACTAATTCCAGCATATTACTGTTTTGAGGTTAAAAATTATATTCGCTTTTCCGGACATTATTCGCGCTAGGTTTTTACTGTATCGTACCAATTATCCATCCAAATATTTTAGCTCCTAAATGTAGGTGAGCAAAAAGTTTGGATGACATGAGGCCCAATTTTTTATGCCTTCAATCTTTTAGAGAGCCTTGTTCCTACAAAAAAAAAACCACCGAAATAAGGTAAGCAAAATCTCCCAAACTCGCAATTACAAACAGAATATTAAACTTAAACACTAATTCGAAGCATGTGAAAACCTAACAAGTCGAAACTGTCGCTAATTCGGCATTCCAAGGAGTAGATGGGGAAGTGACAGAAGGGGACAGGGGGGTATGATTGACGAGCGATTTGCGAAACTAAGTATAATTAATGCCCCATGACCGATGTAGAGACATAAGGCTGATTACGTAATGTGATGTAACAATGTTTGGTAAGAAAGCATGTCAGAAAGTCAAGGTCGTATAAAAAAGTAAACTTGAGATACACAAACTTTTACTTCGATAAGTTTGATGTGATAGGAATAGCAAAAAATATTTGTAACATTAGCCTTAGAACCAATTAATTACTTCAACTTTTGAACGTTCCTTACAAATATGGGTGCAAAGGTAAATAAAAACTCTATTTATAGTTTATACGTAAAATAAATATAGTTTATTCTAAAAAAAAGTTTAAGTATAGTAAAATTCAACACTCTAAAAATGGTTTAAGATCTACTAAATTTAAATTTACTAAGTTTAAATTTGAACTATTATCAACCTAATCTATCCATTTAAAAGCATCCGCTATCTATTTATTTATTTACTCAGTACATTTACAGGTCAGAGTCAGTAAGTTATAATACATATGATCAGTTCTTAATTACATCTAAACTAATAATAATAATAATAAATTGTTTCAACAAACACACCAATTACCTAGCCCCAAACTAAGCGTGAGCTTGTGCAATGGCGACTAGGAATTCTTATGCTAGAAATACTTAAATACATATAAACACCCATGACTTAGGTACAAATGCTCGTGCTCATCACACAAACATTTGCCCCTTGCGGGATTTGAACCCGCAACCGCTCGGTTTAGAAGTCCGGTGCGCGAACGACTACACCAAGACGGTCATCTAAACTGTAACCTATTAATAGCGCAATAGCAAAACACGGGTCTCAGACCTGAGTTTTTTACTCCATCTCGATTGACGGTTAATTTGACAGAATTTTCAAACAAAATATGTCAAATAATACTAACCGTCTGATTAAAATTACCTAAACATGTGTTAGTGATCTGCAGGCTAAGAAACATTCCCACTATTCTCAACAATAATCTACTCTGCCTTATTTCTGCATTTTCCCAGTCAGCCGGGTGAGTGTTGGCTTATTGAATTAACCCCAGGAGCGGGAAGGCGTTCGTTTTACTCAGCAATATTCTCTTTCATATTGGTGGAACGCTGCTAGACACAGAATTAAATTCTCGGATAATTTATTCGAAGCGTTTTTTGCTATCAATGAGGGTTTCAGTGTTCAGTATCTTTGTAGTGGACCAGATAACCAGATAAGTGTATTTTACTATGTAAAGTAGGTACATATTATTTAATCTAAGGTCCTTTTTCTTAATCAATTTTCATCTCTACGCCGTAACAAGAAAGTTCGATTGTAATAATAAAATAAATATATTGTTTCAACAAAAACACCAATTACCTAGCCCCTAACTAAGCGTGAGCTTGTGCCATGGCGACTAGAATAACGGATAGACATACATATATACGTTTATAAACATCTATGACTTAGGTACAAATGCTAGTGCCCATCGCACAAACATGTGCCCCTTGCGGAATTCGAACCCGCAATCTCTGGTATTGTAGTCCGGAGCGTGAACCACTACACCAGGACGGTCTGATTAAAAACACTTTTCAAATGTGAAAACATTGAGAAATAACAAAGGAAATAGCAAACTACTGTTTTATAATTGCGAAGGCAGTCGGTAAAGCGCTTTGTTCTAGACAAATAATAATCCTTTGTATTGAGTAACATGTGTGAGAATTGTGTCTTCATTTTAATTCAGCTAATACACTATTGTTATACAGAATCCTGAACCACAAGAGTTATTCACAATAGGGTTAGCCTTTTTATTGGATACGCGTTCCACATCGTAAGGATCTCATTCTGGCCTTGATGTAATGTAGCAAATTGTCGTCCCTGTGGCCTACGCCAGAAGATAACACTCGATCTTCGACTACATCCATCCTTGTTACTCGTTTCACCACAAAATAAATAAATAAGCGAGAACGATAGAGATGAAAAGAACATCGGCGTTCAGAGTAAAGCTCATGCCTTCAGGAAATAAATGCCATTACATTAGAAAGATACGAGGGTTATTGTATGTAACTTTGTTGTCGATGCTTTTATATATTATTATTATTTAATGATACAAATTCACTGTATTTTCCATTAACGTATTAAAAGAAATTAGTTATAGGTAGTAAAAGCTACACTATCAGTTTATCGAATAAATGAAAGTTTGATAAATCAGAACAGTGTCGTCAATGCAATTTTATCATTGTTATCAAATGCGTAAATCGAATGTTACCGAAAAAATTCGCTATTAAATGGGTGGTATCTTCTCTATTTTTTTATAGAAAGTTGTTGTGTAATGTTTTGTTTTTTCACTATTTAACTCCTCGTTTTAGTGCAGTAATGGCACTTTTAGTTCAGTTTTCGACTTCATTAAAATTACCGTGTCATTTACGCGACGCAATCTAACGACAGAATACGAATGCTTCATTTCAGCGCGCAGACGACAGCTATGTCATAATACGGTCTAAAATTGCGTCTAAAGCCTTTCGTGACTGTACCTCATTAGTAGCAAAACCGGATTTAACCGGTTGCATCACAATGCCTGCCACGGATCCACTAGAACCTTTCTTCGGTAACGAGAACGAGACATTTCAATGTGCCCATTCATACCCTTAACTCGACGGGTTAGAATTTAAAATTCAATATCAAGAGGGAATTGTCTTTTTCCAGTGAGAAAATTTTCTGCATGTGGTTTATTTTTGCATGCATCAGTGTGAACTGTGACAGGGCTGGCTGTCAGCACAATAGGTTTCATCCGTTTGTTTGTCTGTTTGTTAGTTGATATATTTCGTTAATATGACTTACTGAGTTGATGATTTATTTGGGGACTAGTTGTTTAAGGAAATAAATGAACTTAAAGTTGAACAAAGTAGGTGTTAATTAAAGCTATCATTAATTTGGTGCATGATCGATGCACAGACAAACGCGTTTAATTGAGATTTATGAATATAATCTGTGATAAAACACTGAAAGTAGCGTTAATTCAGTCATGTTTTAGGGCAGAAAAATCCTCTCAGCAGAGCTTTTCGTTTGACTAACTAAGTACTAAAGTGCTGTCTATAAGCCTGTCCTCTTTTCTTTACGTTTTTATAAATTATAAAGAGTTTACCATTTTTATGGGACTATGAACATACTCTTTTACGCTCGTAAAAATTTCCAAGCCACCGAGCACGTACTCAATGTTTTTTTTTTTGAACTGGCGTAGCAAGCACTTGCAAAAATTCGTCGACTGATTAACGTCCTCCGTAGCTTAGTTGGTAAGAGCACTCCCCCGGATAGCGAAGGGACGTGGGTTCGAGTCCCACCGGATGACACAGTCGATTAATTTTTGTAAGTGAAATTTGATTTAATTACGTACTCAATGGTTCAAGCAATTAGACTAACTTACGCACTTTTAAGATTGTGCAAAGACCCTCTCCGGATTACGATGTATTTTCGAGTCTAATAGCTATCACGTTCGTTGGCGCTGTCATGCTGACATGTGTGACAGGGATGGCTAGAGTCGAAAATAAGGGCATTGTCATATAGAGTAAAGCCGATGTCCGTTTTAAGAATATTTGCTGCCATCAATTTTCCATAGCAAAAGTGTGTCACTGACAACAGTATATACTTGAAGTAACACAAAATCCAACTTGAGACGCAACTATCCAAGCGTTAATTTGATGTCGAGGTTAAAAGCTGTTGGCGTAACAAGATTAATGAGATTGGATAAAGACAAGTGTTTGGATTGACGAGTCAGCGACTGATGTTGCCCAATTCGTCAGTAGGTTCTACTAAGTAGTACGCATTGCCTGATTTGTATATTGATGCTTCTTGGTACTTTCAAGTTTCAAGTCTCGTCGAGGACTTCGCGATCTTGAGTGACGTTTACTTTGACTTTTGATTGATGAGCTACCGCCTGATAATGTGACCCAAAGGGGATAAAGCTGATCTAACATTGAGATGTTAAAATGCTGTACAATTTTAGCATTGAGAATCAAATGTGTTGTACTTTCTGTTTTTTTTTTGCGTTCTGTTTTGTTTATTTAACGATCAGAATATTTGCTTATCAGCTCAGCTTTATATTATTTTATTAAGTCTTAATAGATACAACAAATTTTGTAGCTGCCTGCGTAAAATGCTTGTAATATTTTCATCGTATCGAATTGTTACTGTATAACAGTTCTCGTGTTATATTCGTAAGTACTTTTTTTTTTATTTAAAAAAATATTTAAAATATATTTTTTAAGAGAGTCTAGCTTTGAGCTAGTCGTTCACATTTTGACTATGCAATGGACGGACACTATAGGTACTTTACATTTCATAAAAGTGTGCTCGTTTTGAGAGTAAGTTCAAAGTAACTCAATTATAATCTCCACTCACTTTGATGCCTTTGCTACGTTAAAACTCTTTTAACCCGATATACCGAGCACTCAGGCAATAAAAAGGTCGGTAAATATTTGAAAAGCGATGAAAAATATACGCCAGTAACCTGTGTCAAAAATGTCGTTTCCACGAAAGTGAGAATAGTGGGTTTGAAATATTAATTTCAAATGAGTAAAGCGGTTCTTTGTATTAAGTTTAATTGATGTGATTGTGTTAAGTTATGGTACTTAAACAAATCTTTAGTATAATTCCATTTATCAAATTACACAAACGTTTATTACTCATATGTGTTAATTGACTTGACAAATAATAAATAAATCCAAACATACATTAAATCAAAATAAAACATAAAAAGCATACAATTTAAATCATTACATTATCAAAAGTGAGTATATTAACAATAATAAAATAAAACAATTGAAGACTTTCAAGCCTTTCAATTCAAGTACCTGCCACTCTGTGAAAAACCAGGCACACTTATTTGCGCGTGCATCTTGTGCCGCAGAAGTGGGCAGTCCGGCTTGCCGCTGAGCACATTCAGGATGGTGTTGGTAATCTATGCCATTTGATATTACGGGAATACTAATTCCAGCATATTACTGTTTTGAGGTTAAAAATTATATTCGCTTTTCCGGACATTATTCGCGCTAGGTTTTTACTGTATCGTACCAATTATCCATCCAAATATTTTAGCTCCTAAATGTAGGTGAGCAAAAAGTTTGGATGACATGAGGCCCAATTTTTTATGCCTTCAATCTTTTAGAGAGCCTTGTTCCTACAAAAAAAAAACCACCGAAATAAGGTAAGCAAAATCTCCCAAACTCGCAATTACAAACAGAATATTAAACTTAAACACTAATTCGAAGCATGTGAAAACCTAACAAGTCGAAACTGTCGCTAATTCGGCATTCCAAGGAGTAGATGGGGAAGTGACAGAAGGGGACAGGGGGGTATGATTGACGAGCGATTTGCGAAACTAAGTATAATTAATGCCCCATGACCGATGTAGAGACATAAGGCTGATTACGTAATGTGATGTAACAATGTTTGGTAAGAAAGCATGTCAGAAAGTCAAGGTCGTATAAAAAAGTAAACTTGAGATACACAAACTTTTACTTCGATAAGTTTGATGTGATAGGAATAGCAAAAAATATTTGTAACATTAGCCTTAGAACCAATTAATTACTTCAACTTTTGAACGTTCCTTACAAATATGGGTGCAAAGGTAAATAAAAACTCTATTTATAGTTTATACGTAAAATAAATATAGTTTATTCTAAAAAAAAGTTTAAGTATAGTAAAATTCAACACTCTAAAAATGGTTTAAGATCTACTAAATTTAAATTTACTAAGTTTAAATTCGAACTATTATCAACCTAATCTATCCATTTAAAAGCATCCGCTATCTATTTATTTATTTACTCAGTACATTTACAGGTCAGAGTCAGTAAGTTATAATACATATGATCAGTTCTTAATTACATCTAAACTAATAATAATAATAATAAATTGTTTCAACAAACACACCAATTACCTAGCCCCAAACTAAGCGTGAGCTTGTGCAATGGCGACTAGGAATTCTTATGCTAGAAATACTTAAATACATATAAACACCCATGACTTAGGTACAAATGCTCGTGCTCATCACACAAACATTTGCCCCTTGCGGGATTTGAACCCGCAACCGCTCGGTTTAGAAGTCCGGTGCGCGAACGACTACACCAAGACGGTCATCTAAACTGTAACCTATTAATAGCGCAATAGCAAAACACGGGTCTCAGACCTGAGTTTTTTACTCCATCTCGATTGACGGTTAATTTGACAGAATTTTCAAACAAAATATGTCAAATAATACTAACCGTCTGATTAAAATTACCTAAACATGTGTTAGTGATCTGCAGGCTAAGAAACATTCCCACTATTCTCAACAATAATCTACTCTGCCTTATTTCTGCATTTTCCCAGTCAGCCGGGTGAGTGTTGGCTTATTGAATTAACCCCAGGAGCGGGAAGGCGTTCGTTTTACTCAGCAATATTCTCTTTCATATTGGTGGAACGCTGCTAGACACAGAATTAAATTCTCGGATAATTTATTCGAAGCGTTTTTTGCTATCAATGAGGGTTTCAGTGTTCAGTATCTTTGTAGTGGACCAGATAACCAGATAAGTGTATTTTACTATGTAAAGTAGGTACATATTATTTAATCTAAGGTCCTTTTTCTTAATCAATTTTCATCTCTACGCCGTAACAAGAAAGTTCGATTGTAATAATAAAATAAATATATTGTTTCAACAAAAACACCAATTACCTAGCCCCTAACTAAGCGTGAGCTTGTGCCATGGCGACTAGAATAACGGATAGACATACATATATACGTTTATAAACATCTATGACTTAGGTACAAATGCTAGTGCCCATCGCACAAACATGTGCCCCTTGCGGAATTCGAACCCGCAATCTCTGGTATTGTAGTCCGGAGCGTGAACCACTACACCAGGACGGTCTGATTAAAAACACTTTTCAAATGTGAAAACATTGAGAAATAACAAAGGAAATAGCAAACTACTGTTTTATAATTGCGAAGGCAGTCGGTAAAGCGCTTTGTTCTAGACAAATAATAATCCTTTGTATTGAGTAACATGTGTGAGAATTGTGTCTTCATTTTAATTCAGCTAATACACTATTGTTATACAGAATCCTGAACCACAAGAGTTATTCACAATAGGGTTAGCCTTTTTATTGGATACGCGTTCCACATCGTAAGGATCTCATTCTGGCCTTGATGTAATGTAGCAAATTGTCGTCCCTGTGGCCTACGCCAGAAGATAACACTCGATCTTCGACTACATCCATCCTTGTTACTCGTTTCACCACAAAATAAATAAATAAGCGAGAACGATAGAGATGAAAAGAACATCGGCGTTCAGAGTAAAGCTCATGCCTTCAGGAAATAAATGCCATTACATTAGAAAGATACGAGGGTTATTGTATGTAACTTTGTTGTCGATGCTTTTATATATTATTATTATTTAATGATACAAATTCACTGTATTTTCCATTAACGTATTAAAAGAAATTAGTTATAGGTAGTAAAAGCTACACTATCAGTTTATCGAATAAATGAAAGTTTGATAAATCAGAACAGTGTCGTCAATGCAATTTTATCATTGTTATCAAATGCGTAAATCGAATGTTACCGAAAAAATTCGCTATTAAATGGGTGGTATCTTCTCTATTTTTTTATAGAAAGTTGTTGTGTAATGTTTTGTTTTTTCACTATTTAACTCCTCGTTTTAGTGCAGTAATGGCACTTTTAGTTCAGTTTTCGACTTCATTAAAATTACCGTGTCATTTACGCGACGCAATCTAACGACAGAATACGAATGCTTCATTTCAGCGCGCAGACGACAGCTATGTCATAATACGGTCTAAAATTGCGTCTAAAGCCTTTCGTGACTGTACCTCATTAGTAGCAAAACCGGATTTAACCGGTTGCATCACAATGCCTGCCACGGATCCACTAGAACCTTTCTTCGGTAACGAGAACGAGACATTTCAATGTGCCCATTCATACCCTTAACTCGACGGGTTAGAATTTAAAATTCAATATCAAGAGGGAATTGTCTTTTTCCAGTGAGAAAATTTTCTGCATGTGGTTTATTTTTGCATGCATCAGTGTGAACTGTGACAGGGCTGGCTGTCAGCACAATAGGTTTCATCCGTTTGTTTGTCTGTTTGTTAGTTGATATATTTCGTTAATATGACTTACTGAGTTGATGATTTATTTGGGGACTAGTTGTTTAAGGAAATAAATGAACTTAAAGTTGAACAAAGTAGGTGTTAATTAAAGCTATCATTAATTTGGTGCATGATCGATGCACAGACAAACGCGTTTAATTGAGATTTATGAATATAATCTGTGATAAAACACTGAAAGTAGCGTTAATTCAGTCATGTTTTAGGGCAGAAAAATCCTCTCAGCAGAGCTTTTCGTTTGACTAACTAAGTACTAAAGTGCTGTCTATAAGCCTGTCCTCTTTTCTTTACGTTTTTATAAATTATAAAGAGTTTACCATTTTTATGGGACTATGAACATACTCTTTTACGCTCGTAAAAATTTCCAAGCCACCGAGCACGTACTCAATGTTTTTTTTTTTGAACTGGCGTAGCAAGCACTTGCAAAAATTCGTCGACTGATTAACGTCCTCCGTAGCTTAGTTGGTAAGAGCACTCCCCCGGATAGCGAAGGGACGTGGGTTCGAGTCCCACCGGATGACACAGTCGATTAATTTTTGTAAGTGAAATTTGATTTAATTACGTACTCAATGGTTCAAGCAATTAGACTAACTTACGCACTTTTAAGATTGTGCAAAGACCCTCTCCGGATTACGATGTATTTTCGAGTCTAATAGCTATCACGTTCGTTGGCGCTGTCATGCTGACATGTGTGACAGGGATGGCTAGAGTCGAAAATAAGGGCATTGTCATATAGAGTAAAGCCGATGTCCGTTTTATAACACAACGTTAATAAGCTTATAATAGATACATATCACGTTCGTTCGCGCTGTCATGCTGACATGTGTGACAGGGATGGCTAGAGTCGAAAATAAGGACATTGTCATCCAGAGTAAAGCCGATGTCCGTTTTATAACGCAACGTTAATAAGCTTCGAAGGGTAACACTGTAAATATTACCCGTGCGGACGAAGGTTTTCCCCTGTTTACTTACAGCATAACATGATATATGGCAATAATGGCTTGACCTTATAAGTGTTACGTGACCTCAATCTAGAAAAGTCACTGTGATGAATTGCATTAAAGAAAAGCGTGTAACTAATTTACTCATAAACTATTTATGTAAATTGCGTTCTTTATAAACGCAAGAAAAATACTTTATTTACTATCTAACTTGCGTCTCTTACAAAGACGAAGTTGCTATATTAATTTAAGAAAACTTTATTCGTCTAGTGAATATTCAAAAGATAAATAACAAAGTTTTCATGTGTTATGTTTTAACGTAACAGTTTTCATTAAAAAAGTTTCTTTGTAGCGCATTTGAGTATGAATTTGTATTGTCGTTTTACGTGCAGCTTATTATGAGGCTGGTAACTTCTTCGCTAATGTAGTTATAGAGATATGAATATTTCTTAATATCAAAGCAAAAACAATATCATTAGCTTTAGGTTTGCCGATTTTTTTTTTTACCCGACTGCAGCAAAGTCCAAAAAGAGGATTGTATTATTATTATTATTTATACTTATACGGGGTAGGTATGCATTTATCTGTGATTAGTAGTAGCTGAACATATATACTTATCATTTTGCTATGATGCGTGATCGAGTTACTACGAATAACATAAATATCCACCAACTTTCAAATTTTCCAGTAAAATAGGATTTGCTTACTAACTTTGCATTTCAGCGCGAAACAGTAAAACTTGTCGCTTTCGGCCTTAACTCGAAATTTTCAATTCAAGGCGCCCAGTATACTACGTAAAACTAGACCATTTCCTCTTAAAATATACGAGCGCATCTGGTGCATTCACATTGCGCCTCGAAAATGCATCGAGAAAGGAATAAAATAGGAAATACTGACCTAAATAGACCGGCACTGAGGAAAAATTGCGTTAGGTGGGTTAGGTTTTATATCGCGCCAAAGACTCAATTCATTAACTTATACCCCATTATTACAAAAACTTAGCCCGGGTTTAAGCCAGGACTAAGCTATTAGCTAGCTAATAAGAAAAGCGTTTCTCTATTAGGTTATGTCACGAATGTGTCAGTAATTCATCTGTTGTCGGTTAATATTTAGACCAAGTTTAAACCTGGTCTAATTTTTTTGTAATAACACCGATAATGTTTAAAAATCATTTTAGGGTGAAAAGATTGAGCAAATATTTAATAAACCCTATCTAAAATTATTAAATAAAGCTTTGTTAATAGATCTAAGATCTTAAAACCAAACAACAATCAAAATATAGTGCTCTAACCAAAAAAATATGCTATAAATTCAAAAACCGGCCGTAATATATAACAATCATAATAAATTGCTCACTTAATATAGTGTCATGTTAAAACCTTAAGTAAGTTGATGATCTTCTACGATAATGCTTGCGTGCTCCCAAAATTTTACAACTTGATTCGCGTGACGGTCAACACGTAATATAAGTTAGTGGCCACAGTAACCGATAAAACTTGGCCCACTGGCAACTGGGACGAATTCTGCCCAGCTTGGGAAGTGTCCCCAGCGCACTCTATCGGCCGAAACTTTGGTAATACCCAACTGAATTACGGAAACAAATTGCATGTTAGAACTCGTTCAAAGAGTTTCCTTAAGACTTTGCTGATTAATTTTGTGAACGCGACTCGGAATCGGAAATTGAAAGATTTTTTTGGTGTAACTATAAAGTCGTTTTGGTTCATAGAACTTGCGCTACTTCTTTTAAGGGCTTTAGGTTAAGTATATACTGTTTATCAAACCATCATTACTGCATTACCTGCTTATTGTGATGAACAAAACGGAAGGACATTTCGAAACATAAATGTCTTTCGATCTTTAATGTTTAAACGCATTTTAGAGAATATACTTTATGATCTATTTTTTTAATAAAGTACAGCTATAAAACATCTTTATACCTATGTGTTGCCATGTACACATCAATGACACACACCACAGTATATATTCAAGCATGGCCTGACTCAGCGTCCCCCATTAACCCATATAATTGGTATACGGTGTAGCATTAATGTAAAATACGGGTAACCTGCGCCAACGAGAGCGTAATTCCAAAACATAGTAGGCACAATAAACGCTGCTCCTTACAATATTGCGCTGACTTATCCACATAGTACGATGTATTTGACTTTATCTCCGGGTCATGACCAGAGATCAGAGTAGGTAGATTGATTTGGAGTTAACGAGCGCAAACATGCTTCAGGTATTCCGTTATCTTAAAATTATTAAGACAAATGGTATTTTAGTCGTAAAAATACAAAGTAGTGTAAGTGCCAAACCAAGTAATTTCAGGTGACATAAAATAAGTCAGATATTATGATAATATAAACTGGAATTTTGCGTTATCGGTTCTTAAAAAAAGGCATATTATTCCAGCACCAATGAAGTACATCAAATCAATCTACCTACTCCGATCTCAATTTGCATGAAACAAATAAATGCACTACTTCGATGATAATACTAACTGACTGCGCTTAGAAGCACGAAATCATATTAATTTCCTTACCGGACAATCAGGCCAATCCACACCAGCAAGTTAGAATCATATTTTTTGACAATATTAAAATGTTAACTGTATAGTAACAAAATTGTGACTGTCAAGTCATATTTACCTTCTTTAATATAGGAACGGAAACCACACCTTGTGTATAGGGCTGCAACCTTAAAAGTATAGGCCCGGAGATTCAGAAACTTTTTTTTTAAGTTTAATACATTTATTTTCACACTTTACTTGCTAATGCTAGGTTGACTTGAACCAGTTTGATATTTAAAACCACTAAAATTCTGAATTCAATTTCGAGCTTCTCAAAAAGGCTCTGATACTATTTGCACTGTTCTTCAATTTCTTGCCACCACCCGGTCAGACCTGGAGATATCGATATTAAACCCGTAGCCCGGGCATGCCTAATGTAAATCCTTACACTCCGGTTCAAACCCGGAGAAGTGGCAGCCCTGTCTGCATATGGGCTTAATTTATGAAATTGCTAGCCGGAAAACAGCTTGCTCAAGATACAAAGGGTGTTAAATTTTGCAGACATCACCGACCACAAACCAATTAAATCTCTATCTTTTGATGATATTCATTAAGTACAAACTGCCTTGTCCGAAATATCGTTGTTGTGTTGAGACAGACCCAGTTGCCTTCTTAAATAAATTAGTTCCGCGTGAGTTGCATGTACAAGTAACTTCAAGAAATTAGCAACCCCAAAAGACTGGTGATGACATGAACAGATTAAATTTGGTTCTAAGGTTAATTTTAACGAGATTGGCCAAATAATCTGGTAGGGGAATAACCTAGCTTTGAGATAAATAAATGAAACGAGTTTTGTGAAATAAAAATACGTACCAAAAGGATTTGCATTTTATCCGTATAATGCCTAACATGAATTGGTATTTAGCCAATGCAGCAGCTTTTCGGGCCCCGTTTGTTTGTTTTATGTTATTTATTATTATTACATTCGTCGTAATTCCTTCTATGGTTCCAGAAATAAGCTGGTAAATCGTATTTTAAGTTTAAACTACATTTTAGTCTTAGTTATGTTTTGTACTTCAGATTGTTAACTGAACTTTAAAAAGTTATGTCAACTGAAGAGTTTTAAGATGGTAAGCATGAATTCATTTTAAGAAAATGTGGATGAAAATTTCAGTTAAAATACTTACATAAAGCGCAAAGTATTAATTTAGCTAAATACTGCCTTAGGAATTCTAATTGTGCCATGTAAGCAAAGCTCGAGCTGATGTTTATGACCAAAACGACCAAAGTAAGGCCCTTTAGTAATGGTATTTGAACTCGTGCTGCATATTATTAAAAAACAGAAACTTGTGACCAAAATTCAAAATATTATATAATAATATGTGCATTTATTATTAATGTTTTATGACAGTACATATGTACGGTTTTTGCGTAATTACAACTATAGAGTTGTAGTTACGCAAAAACAAACCCCTGAAAATTAGTTGATAGTTGACGTCCACTAAAGCTAAAAAGAAAGAGGAAAAAATGTATTAACAGAATTAGCATTTGATGCTATTTGACTGTGCTTTAGCTACGATCAGACGCCAATAAATCGGTCAAGGGTGCTAAACATGGCGGGATGCTATTAGGAGTTGCACGTTAGCCTCTAGACGATCAATAATGTAAATAACCAGACGAAGTTACCCCTTGAGAGCACTTCTTGCGATGTGTTCAGCTGTGCTTTTGAAGATTGGAATATAAGTGGGACATTTTAATTTAAAGTAAATTTTTTAAGTATTATATTTAAGCTGAAGTTTTGTACAAAGGGCAGACTTAATGCCAAGCTGCATTCTCTACCAGTCGTACCTAAAAGCTTTTTTAGTCTTTAGTAAGTCCACTCTTACTCGTACACTAAAACTGTAGTTTGTTCCTATATGCATTAGTATCATTGACTTTTGCAGACAGCGTCATAGGTATGATAAGTATATAACTTTAAGATTCTGCTATATCTTATTAACTCAAAAGAGGACCGCTTTCATTGTGATAAATATTTTGATAAAAGTTTACTCAGGGCAAAAAAAGATAAAAGGTTAAGAAAATTGGAGAAGTAATTTACTGTAAACCTTCCTTATGTCATTTATGCGTAAATACAAGGTTGAAAATAACAAAAATGATTAATCGCAACCCTGTCAAACTTGGAGATAAAATTAAATAACTGAGTAAATCTGTAACATCAAAGTTGCTGGATTTGTGTCGGCTTGGAGCATTTTAAAAGTAATGAAATCTTGTTTGCGCCGTCCTCATTTATATTATTGCGCCTCCTATCGCACACCCAGCGATTCTTTTGGGCCCTGTTTCATGTTTTCAAGGGTCCGACCTTTTTTGTGTTCTGGTATTAAACTCATCTCTTCCATCGCACAATTTTTGTGTTTGGCTGAGTTGAAAGATTTGCATAGCTTAGTTATAGTCATTGTCTTGGCTGGGGTGGTGTATTTTTATGGTAACATTATTTTGTTTACTTTAGTTAATCTTAGATTCGATTTTCTGTAACTCTTTTGTGAACATCTCCGTTGAATATTCCCACTTGCACACGTCCGGATAAGCTAATCCAGACTTGTTCAAGGCCTATTATCTGAGTGGAACGCCCACGTGCGCAAGTCTGGATTAGCTAATCCGAGCTGTTGCAAGTAAATCTTAGTCATTGCGACTAAAGAGAATATTTTAATCTCAATGACGTTTTCAAGTGGATTCAAAGATGTTATTTTGCTAACCGTATTTCAAATCTATTGCTTTTGCTTAACTTTAAATTATAACTAATTATAATTTTATTTTAAATTATACTTCCTAGAACTTTCCTTACTAGCTACTTGTCTTAAAGCTATACTTACAAGTAGTTCCTGGCCGAATATTGTATTTCACAGACAGCTATTAGGTCACATTCGGTTGCGTGTCAACCCATCAAGTTTCGTGTGGTAATACCAAAGTTCAGCATAGTGTCAACATTTAGTTATGGATATGGTGTTTATCGGCCGCTATACTTCATAAACTATTCTGTCTTCTATTCGGTACCGTCTTAACCTTTAAGAAATTGGTTTATTTTTTCTACTTGTGAATATCAGAATTCTATTCTGTGAGACCTGTCTGCAGGTCACACGACACAAATAATTTCAGCGGTTTATTATTTGTAGGTTATATATCCGTTATAAAAGTAGGTATAATCTTAAGAACTTGGCCTATCTTAAAAAAGAAGTATTTTTTTTTTAATATTATTACTTTCAGATACATGAAAAACACATTTCAAAAGCTTATCAGGCAGGCCCACCGTCTATCTCGATTTCTTTCAAATTACAATAGTTATAGTTTATAGTAACCTGTCTTAACACGCTTATAAATATCGCGTTCGCGAATCGTTCCCTTTTATTTCGAATAATTTCGATATTTTTTTCCCGACTTTGGCAAATCCAAAAAAGAAGAGCGATTCCACATTCGTTTCTTATATTCCCGCGTGCCGTTCACACAGTCAATATTACGCAACCTAATTTGTCGTTTCACGGGAACTGTTGACATTGGAATAGGGTCAGCAGGGAAACGTCAGCGAAATAAAGGTTTGTCGGAATCGAACCGGATCGAACTTGACAGCCGCCGGGTGAGCTCTATGATATTTATCGTTAAGTAGCTTTTACCCGCACATTATTGTGAATCTAGTTTTATATATTAGAAGTTTCTCGTTGTTGCCGCGTGCTATTTTATCTTTAATTGTTTTAAAATCTTTGTTCCAAGCTTGTGAGCTGAATCCTAATAGTTAAAATGGGTAATATCTGATATTGCACTTAAAATTACCGCCTTAGTCAGGAAATATATTCGAGTTTCTTGCACTCCTGGTATTTTTTTCAAGTACATCTAATCTTTAGATTGCAAAGTGAATGCTTGCTTATGACTTAAAAACAATAATTTGTGAGTAAGATCTTTGACTAAGATCTACTAAAGTTTAAGTGCTTTAAAAGTGAAGGGTATTTATTTAATCTCCAATTGCCATTTGGTCTGGCTAGGTATTGAAATTCTTTAGACAGATATTTATTCCACTACATCTACACATAACTTCAAAATACTGAAACTGTAGATACCTTTTTTACTTGCCTATGCCTACGTCCGGTGGACCGTGTAGAGCACTTAAAAATATGACATGTCAGTTATACAAATTAAAACCGCATTGCAAAATGTAAAACGTTTTCGGTGTTGAAAGCTTTTCACTTTGATTTTTATCAGGTATATACTCGTAGTTGCTACAAATAAATAACTATTACTGGGATATGCTATCGTTTTTAATAATAATTACTCGATACATTAACTTGATATTTGAGAATGAGTGTTGTCTAAGACACAATCCATTGGATACTTCCGTATTAATATTATAAATGCGAAAGTGTGTCTGTCTGTCTGTCTGTTAACTCTTAATGCTTAAACCAATGAACCGATTGAAATAAAATTTGGTATGGAGACAGTTCGAGACCCTGGAAAGGACATAGGCTACATTTTGTTGCTATATAAAAACATTAAAGGGGTGAAATGGGGGATAAAAGTTTATGTGGAAAATCCAACTCTTGCGGGCGAAGTCGCGGGGAACCACTAGTTATTAATAATTTCGTTATTCATTATCTTGATATTTTGGGATGAGTGTTGTCTAAGACACAATCCATACTAATATTATAAATGCGAAAGTGTGTCTGTCTGTCTGTCTGTCTGTTACCTCTTGCCGCTTAAACCACTGAACCGATTGAAATGAAATTTGGTATGGAGATATTTCGAGACCCTGGAAAGGACATAAGCTACATTTTGTCGCAATAATAAAAATATAAAGGGGGTGAAATGGGGGATGAAAGTTTATATGGAAATTCCAACTCTTGCGGGCGAAGTCGCGGGGAGCCTCTAGTTATTGATAAAAGAGCATTTGTATCAAAACAATAAATAATCGCGTTTATAGCAACCTCATTACGATTATTTAAACCTTTTTACGAAGGTCTAATAGATACCATTAGACGAATAAAAAAATCTGGAGAATAAAAATAGGTCGTAGTATTTGTTTCTAGGTTAAACGTGTTGTGTGAGTAAATAACGTAATCGACACTACGAAATAAATTGTGAAACGGCACACGCAAACAAATATACGCAATGAAAACATTAGGGTTTCATTGTTGGATAAAAATACAATAGAATTGGAATAGTTTATTGACCTACAAAAGTTCACCGTCTTTTATAATGTAGATTTAGCTATCTTTTTTGTCAGATGTAATTTTTAATAGGTCCTACTAAAACTTAAAATAAAACATAACATTGCTCACTCTATGCTGAAACCCAATTGTAAAAGGTAGGTGACTAGTTTGTTCTCATTTTTGTTAGTCACTTTTATGTGCGAAATGAATTTTCTGTAGTCTCAGCTAGTGCTTATAACATTTTAGATTGACCAAGCACTTTTTGTGTATAAAATATTTTGCACGTTGTATATTTGAAAACTGTTTCAAAAAAGGCTTTGCAGGTCGCGTTGCCCAATCAGGGTGACGACGCAAAAACATTTTGTGGCAAAAAAAATGGGCGTGAAAAACATTTTCACTGAATGAAATGGACATGACACGGCGAGATTGCGGTACATCCGCACTTAAAATTTCGAAGACGAACCAGGTTTATATATTTTGACATAAAGGATTAAATGTATGGCAGTTCCTATCAAGTCCCCTAAAACTAGTAAGTTAGTAGTTAGTTGTTGGTTTCACTACTTTGACAAATAATAATAAAGGTTTCATATTCTATTTTAACTAGCTTTTTCCGACCATTAATTCTTTGCCTTATACCTTATACTTTTGGGAATAGGTTTTTTTTTTAAAAAAAGCTCTGTTGGTGCTCTCCTATTCCTATATAAAAACCTATATTATGATATCCCGGATATTAGATTCAGCGGTTTTTGTGAGTCGATCACTGGGTCTGTTCAAATTACAGGGTGTCCCAGGAAGTATGGTAAAGCGGAAGTCCAGAGATAGAGTACCTCTTGAGGTACCCGAATCACCCCCACGTATGTTCCGCGATTTTCGATAGTTTTCGAGTTATGATTTTTTTCTGAATTTTTAAGAATTATCGACCCGAGCAACTAAAAAATTTTTTTTTAAAGTTGAAGTTTTTTTTAGATTTCTTTTTTGCAACCAAATCTTCATTAAATGTACTTTTATGCCTAAAATAATCAGATTCGTAACTTGAATAGAATTACGAAAACGTTGTTTCGAAGTGTAAAATTTACGTTACATTGATTATGGCTTAAAATTTTAACTTTAAATAAAAAATTGAAACAGGTGACTCTATGCAGATCATTATAATATTACCCTAAATGGCTTGAACATCAAACGTGTATATAAATTCAAATATCTGGGGCATGTCCTAACTAGCGGCCTCAAAGACGATGACGACATTGAAAGGGAGCGTAGGGCTCTGGCGGTTAGAGGCAATATGCTGACTCGCAGATTTTCTCGTTGTACGGAGGATGTAAAAGTGACGCTATTTAAAGAGTATTGTCAAAGCATGTACGCGGGAAATCTGTGGGTCAAGCACACCAAAAAAATTGCTAGACACCCTACGAATCCAATATAATAATGTCTTTAGGATGATGTTGGGTCTTCCACGTTTTTGCAGCGCATCAGGTATGTTTGCGGAGTACCAAACTGATGGCATCGAAGCCGTTATTCGCAAAAAAACAAGCACCCTGATCAGTAGAGTGAGGAACAGTCCCAATACCATCCTAAGGACATTAGCGGATAGGTTCACATCGCCAATGTGGAGATGTTTTGTGCAAAGGGTGATAAACACGGGGACGTACCCCTTTTTGTAATAGTTTAATAAATTAAAAATTTAACTCTTCAAATAAAATACTAACATAGTTTCTAAGTTATGCTTTATTTCACTAACATTCTATGGATTATTTTTGTCTAAATTAAAATATATTTTATTTCTATGGTTTAAAAGTAGTTTCAAAAACTTTTCCAGGCTTTCAGCTTCAATAATCATTAAAAAAAGTACCACTGAATAAGCTACTTTTGGCTAAAAACGACCTTCAAAGTCATCGGCGGAAAATTCTAAACAATTTGGCCATCAGATAACAAAACAATGTTTTTGCCATTTTGTCATTCTTAGCATTAATTAGTTTATTAACTATCCAATAATGACTTTTAGAGTTTTTTTTTTTTATGCGAGTCAACAGAACATTTTCAATTAAACCGGGTAATACAGGTTTTTTGTAACAACAAAGAGGTTTCGTGCCGCTGAAAATCCATTTACATTTTTGGAATAAATAAATGTGTCCCTAAATAACGAAAAAGCATTTATTATTATCAAAATATTTATAATTCAAAATAACTTGTTATAAAATATTTGCAATTTATAACAAAAGCTATAATTTTGAAGTAGGTTGTATACTTGTTTCATAATTACTATTATGGCTAAGTTATTAATTTTGATACAACTTCAGTGCAAAGGGTTTTAATGATTTGTACGGACATTTACTTAACTCTAGTTGTTTTGAGAACTTCCCGATTTCATTAGGTTGCTCTTGAACTGGTTTAATTAAAACTTTACTTTACCGAAATAATTATAAGTTCTGAAAGCTAATATATTATATTTAAAGCTTGATCGCATCTATTTCAGGCTACAATATCAGTTGCATATTGTATTGATAATTAATATATGGTGGTTTAGAATTATTTACAAAGTTTTATGTCTATATTATTATTATTTTTAAATTTTTGACAAGCTAATAAAATCGATTTTTTTTAATATTTAACAAAGAGAACATAGCGCTTATTTCGAATGTAATCAAAAAACGTTTAATTATTAAACTCTGCAGAAACTAGTAACTACTAGTTTCTTCTAGAAACAGTGCACATCATATATTTATGTATAAAAGTTTAGTCTGCGTAAATCGCATTACTCTCGCATGTTAAGAATGTAATGGTTCTTGTTTCAAAAGCACACAGAATAATGCTAAGCTTAATAATACCTACTTAATTAATTCTTTCCCTTTGAGTTTGCCAGGCCATTGTAATGTATCTCATTACCGGTCGACCTTTTGCCACATTTTCTTTGTGATAAACATTAGAATTAGATGTACGTACAGTCTTCAGGTAACCCATTTAAATTACGAAAACAGCTTTTATCTCGTAGGAAATAGGCGCTCACAATGTCAAAGTGTGGAAGTCTGCCGTTTGTACCAACGAAAATGTCTTCTGTGTTAAGATAAATTCTGTCCTTTTTTACATGTAATTAAAGACATAAAAAGTAATCAAATATCCGCTTTTCCACCTACATTTCACCACATTTTAAACGATGGCGCATGTACTTGAATAAATTTAAATTCACTGGAATTAAGTTATACTCATCAAAACAGTTAATATATTTTAGGTGACGAAAACCGCTCCATCATTATCATGATTACAAAACAGTATTCCGGCTAGCACCATCTGCGCCGACAGTTGAACAATTGCCAACAGATGCAACCTTTTCATAATAATCTCTTGTTCACTTTTCTGCAGCCAACATTTGAGCAAACTTTTTCGTGCGTTAGCTGTAGTCTGTAGTTGGCCAAACTTTTTACCACATGTGTGTTTTTGAATATCATACGTAGGGATTGGCAGCTAGAATTTGCAAAATGCCCGTTTTCACTCACAGCCTCCTTGCTTAGGTACTTGGTTTTTTTTCCAGTTGACTTGCGTGTGCATATCTGTGGCATGAGTGCCTCTGACGGTTTGATTCCTATCTAAATAATGCAATTGAAGTTGCCATAAGCAAATTAATGGCTCACAAACTCCATAAATTGCGAGAAACGTAACGCTGAGGGATTTATGAGCCGTCAATGTATAGCGTGTGAGATTGCTCCGGCGTGTCGTTCAGAGTAGTTTCATGGTAAGGGTTTCAGTTATGTTTGTGTTTCTGTCGTAAAGAGCATGAGAGGTTTCATGTAAATGCCAAAGAAAAGGTACTGTTTAGTTTTATATTTCTGCTTATGTTTAATGATCTATTCATCACATGTGATAAGGTATGTTTGTATGAGACTCTTAATCTAGGGATACCATTATCTTAGCATATAATAATTAGCTTACTTTGTCAATAGTTGACACCTATCTGGATCTATTGTTGTGCGTCATCATTTACAGTTAAAAAACTAACCCAAAAAGCAATAAGATACCTCTAAAGCTTAAAAAGAAACTACTTAATCAAAAACATTCAAATAACACACAAATAAACAGATAAAAAGGCATATAAATATACAAATACAAACACACATTATGTTCAATCGAATTACTATAAAAATTATTCCGCACGTATTTTCTTGCAAAATGTTCAACTCCAAGACAGTGGCTCATTTAGAAAATTTCTTCAAATTTCTATGAACTGCGGACTACAAATCCAATTAGTGTTAAACGAAGTTTCGGGGTTGATTTTGGCCAGAATCCAACTGTTTCAATTGAGGATTCCCTGGGAACTCTAGTTGGTCTGACGGTCAATCTACTGGTGCTAATTTTGTTTGGGGTTGGCTGATGAACCCAAGAACAAAAACATAATGTCAATGTAATTACAGACATCAAACTTTTCAGTTTTCTTTAACAAATCTTTAAAGCCATTTAAACTTTAACACCATTAAAATAATACTTATAAGATACATCCTATCACGGAATCTAAGTTACCTTGTTGATTTTTAAATTAATCGACAAAACTTACTTGTAGGCACTCTCCAATGACTTAAATTTAATTTATTCTAAAAAATACACAAGAAAAGACGCCAACTTTTTTGTAAGCATTTATTTTACCGTTCATTCGGATTATTCCTGCAATTTATTTGGGTAGTATTATCTCTTAACTAATATTTCCGATTCAAGTATTACTTTGAAAGAAAACAAAACGAAGCAAAGTAATTATTAAGGAAATTTCCATTGTAACTCTATTATAATATCAAATTTCGGGTTTTCGTAACGACCGCGTCGAACAATAAGATTGCTTGTTAAACCATTTTGAACTTCAGTTGGATTTGTAAAACTGCGAAAGGGTTAAGGAAAACTAGACTAGCTAATAAAAAGCTTTTGGATTTTACCTTATTTACTCTCTGTCTGTAATGTAACATCTATATTACCGACCGTAATAGTTATTATTGGATAAGGGGAAGCTTTATTTTTATCGACATCTTTGGCAATTATCGTCATGCAAGAAACCTTGGTTAATAATTATACACTTAAATCTTCCTTACTTAGATTTCCTTAAATCACTCTGTTAATATAAGAAAACTTCATTCATCCATTCAGTAATTTTTGAGATCGCCGCAAATATACATACAACAGACGCGGTATGCCGCCGCGACAGGAGACTATATTGAATAAATTATTTTATCACTTTTTGTTTTCAAGATAATGAAAATAGCCCGTAATTTTATTGCACTAGAAAAGAGCGTACCCCCAGAGTCGTGCTTACTCTATATTCCAATCTAGTTAGAGTTCACCCCTACCTTATACTTCATAGTTATACTATACACAAATATTGTAGACAGGGTACCCGTATCTTACGTGATAAACAATAACGTCTTATCGACAGAGAATGTTATGATTTCACGCCGGGACCCGGCCCTCTTATCGGTTTTCGATAAATTCGATAAACTGGATGGCTTAACGCCGGTTTTTGCGACAACTCGAGTAATCCTAAATGACTTTTTCTTTGGTGTACAGTGAACGTCTTTATAATCGAAAAATCAATTGACCACTCTAAAATGGAATGAAACCTCGCCAAATAAAAAAACAAATATTAAATCAGCAAGTCATTCTTTAAGCCTGCAAAGTGAATAACGAATTTTACAGTATTATAAATATTTGATCCTTATTTTACATTGAACAAGTAAAACTGAATCTTAAAAATAGGTTGTAGTAATTACACTTTAGGTTGCAAACTTTAAATCTATATTAATCTCTCTAGATTAATCTTATAGGCTACATTCAAATCGGAATAGCTGTTACAGTTTTGAGCAGATTTTTACATTTTCAATAAAATTTTCCGTTTCCACGGTCTTTTAAGTAGCGCTTGCCGTATTTTATTACGTTACATTGAATTTAGTTACGTATTTATATTGCGTGAACACCGAAACATTTCTGCTTGTCAAAGGCATTCTTAGCACATACCGCCGCGTCTATACGTTCCTTGTTCTGCACCATCTTGCCTCGATGTGCGCTATTTTCACGAACCTAATATCGAACTCGGTCTTGAATATTGTAGGAAGATAGACATTCTCACAAATTGATAAACGCGACATTTTTATTTAATAAGATAAGAATATTCGGTTCAATGCAGATGTGCGGGTAAGATTGCAGAACTTTAGTATTTTGTGATCTTATAGAATATATTTTATTTCGAATAATGGCCCAAAATCGTGGAGAGTGGAGAAAGGGTAGGGGAAGCCTTTGCCCTGCAGTGGGACACAACAGGCTTCTAATAATAATAATTTCGAATAAAAGAATGAACCGTTTTGCTCTTTGAATTTGTTCAAAAAACTCTTTTTCATAGAACAAAGCACTGTAACCCACAATAAATCCTTTAAAACTGCGCGGTTTTAAAAAAGTTTCTGTATTGAAAGTTCAAAACAAAAATTTAACAAAGATACAAAACAATAAACTTTCTGACAAAGCAAAGGTCAAGCAAAAATACCCAGTTGTGTTTGCGCAACGCTCTTCACTTGTGTGTTTAGGCTTCCTAAACAGATGTCACAGCGGACTTTGTTTACCACTAGTTAAATTTTAGCATGGTTTCCTTTCTCCTCAGTCGATTTAAGCGAAGCGGTGGCGGAGCCCGGTTCGTTTCCTACCCTTTATCCTATTTCCTTCCAGCCGGGGGACGCCTTCCACCTCTGAGGCACCTGCTCACGTGGAATCCAAAACGAACCGCTTAGCTGCCTCACATAGGAACAAATTAACTATTACAACCCTTCCACTAACTGCAAAAGCATATATCATTTTGATTGAGCTGGTACAGTTCATTTGTTCCATTGAGGTATTCCCTTCACATTCCCCTGTTACTAGTGTGCGCATAACACGCTTATGCACATACTAGTAGACAACGCCAACAAATTCTAAAGCTTCTCTCCATTTACAGTAAAGTGATAAGTGTAACTCAAAGTATATTTTTGATGTAAAATTACCTATCAATTTCATTCCGTCGAAGTACAAAGTATACATATAAAGTGTGGAAAGAAAATATAATAGTTGTTAAAGTGAACTCAAAACAAGAAATGTGTTGAAAAACAATAGTGGTGTAAAATGACTTTAGTGAATTTTAAAAAGGGACCGTTTTGTGAGCGAAGTGATTACTATAAAACGATATGGGATGACTCATAGTGAAAAATGTTTTGTGCAACCCACTATCCGATCAGAAGATGATGCGCGATATTCACGACAATGCCGGGGCAGGTTCAAGCGGCGGGATGGAGGAAAGCGAGGGCGTCGGGAGTGGGGCTGCCGAGGTCGATATGGACGACTGCGGCTCCCTCGCCCTCCCGCCGGACCTGCCCCCCTACTCCGGTGACTACATCATCAGCGACTACATGGAACGCCTCGGCACGCGCCTTAACATCCTCGAAACTGAACTCAAGTACGCCTGGCGCGCGCTTGACCTACTCAGCCAGGAGTACGTTAGAATGTGGGAGCGACTCGAAAGACTAGAGGCGTTACTAGCCGACCAACAAGGCGTTATATCAACGTTACTAGACTTCTACACATGTCGCACTGTCACCGCCAGAGATCCAATGAGTCGACTCGAAGTTATTAGGGAAATATTAGGCAATGGTACAGTTGAAGATGGAATTGAAGAAGGCTTGGATATAGGAAGAACTTGTGTACTCGATCAAGAGGAAGTAATGGAGTCCAACGAAGCCTTCTACAAAAGTCTCAATCAAGCTTACAGAGACGATCTTGTGTGTGATGAAACATCAAGACCACCATCACAATTAGATATGATCTGGGAAGCCCCAGAAGAACCAGAAATTGAAATAATTCCAGCGAGTGCAAGGCAAATTTATAGTTCAACAGATTATAAAGATTATTGTGGACTACAGGGCGGACCCGGTATTAGCGAAAGAGATTTGGTGCATTTATCTACATTAAGTACGATAGATCAAATCACAGTAGATAAATTACATGAATTAGATAGGCTGACAACCCAATTACATAAAGATTCGAGAGAGTTAAAAGACTTGAAAACTAGAATTCTTAGCCCTGAAACCAAAATAACATCGAAACACGACATAGACATAGAAGCTAAGACGCTGGTTGAAGATGGAAATATCATAAATGAACAATTAAAAAGTGTCTATTCTGGTGGAGACAATTGGGCTATTAATGACATGATGAAAAGTTTTGACGATTTTATATTAACAATGCCTAAGGATTCTATCTCAAGAGAAAAGTCACCATCCAGACTGTCTCTAAATGATAGTAACATGGCTGACCGAACAGTAGATTATTTGCCACCAACTCTTTCTCCTCGACGAAAATACGTACCCGAACGCACTTCGACAGAACCTTATACTACAGTTACAGGTCGTTTAGCATATAGTTCAGCGGTCGCCAATGCTGAAATAAATGCAGCAAAAGCCAATAAATCTCCTAGTGCATTATCAAGAGAACGGTTCGAGTACAGTCCTTCGTATCAAATGGTTGAGAGTTCTAGACCAACTTACTATACTAGTAAAGGATCACAACCACTCGGAGATGTGTATAAATCAAATACAGATCAACAGTCTCCTTTAAACGTTCATGACATTTATAATGGAGCAACAGATAGCCGACTTGAGTTAAGTTATGAGGAAAATAGATTACATAAATCACCCAGCCCGCCGCCCCCGGCTCCTCCGAATGGGGCTGATTTATTTTCTACATTAGAAAATAATAACGAAGGTACAATGCCTGGGCATCCATCAATGCTTTCAACTGTAACAGCAGATACTTTAAGACTAAGTCCAAGATCACCAAAGTCTCCTAAAACATCACCTAAACATGTCAAAAGAGATACAACGAATATAGTAGCAGCTAAGTCTGACTCAGGGCTGTCCTCAATGAGTGGCTGGTCAAGTCTTGAAAAAAGTCCTGGTTCTCCAAAAACAGGACGCATCACACATGCGGGTCACGATTCTCATAAAATGAGGATGACTTCACCACAATCAGTTCAAAGAATGTCGTACGAAATCGACACTAAACCGTACATGGAAACTTTAGTAGATTCCTACGCCTATGAAGCAAAAAATGTAAAAAGTGACTATAATTTAAGAAAACCAGAGCACATGTCTAAAGATGTTTCAATGTCACGAGACCTATCTCAACTACAAGGAAGAATTGATAGTTCTTTTTTAAAAAGCGATGTCCCTTATTCTATGGTGGGTCAAACCAGTCAAATAAGTAGTATGGCAGATTATTATTACGGAAATGAAGCTCCTTCAATCTATTCGGTGGCAGGAAATAGGCAACCAATATTTACGACTGTGTACAGTACCCCCCGAGGTATGTTATCTGAAGATAATAAGAGTTTTTCCGAATTATTAGATAGAAATGAAATTGTCGAATCGGTTGCAAGACCTGCAATAGATTCTTATCCGCCAGAACCAAGTTACCATGCACAGACTGTGGTTATGTCTACGGCTAACACTAGTAAAAGATCATTAACAAGAGCAAATACGATGGGGGCGAATGATCCCCACTTTTACCAAAACGGATACAAAGGAGCGGGTCGTGGTGGATATCCGCCTAGCAATCTTACAGATGCCCTTTCCTACTATCCCACGTCTACGAGGTATGATTCACCAAAGCGGCCCTCGCTGGAAGATCAGCTATCGTGGCAAGGAGGAAGTAGATCTCCGACTAGTTCTATGGAAACCTCAAGTTTAAAATCTCATTCACTTAGTATAACTGAGCGAAAACAATTTCAAAACCAATTACAACAAGAATATTTCAAACAACAACAATATGATCAACGCAATGGTAATATTATGTATGAGAATCAAGGGTTCGAAAAACAAGCAGCCCCAGAACACTCAAAAATGAGAAAGGAACAGTATGTAGATTCAAGTGGTATACTTGTTTCGGAATCTGGTTATTTATCTATTTCAAGTAACCTTAGAGGCCAATCTCAGGACAAACAACTTAAAAAGCCAAAAAGAACCTCTTCTCTGAAGACAGCAATGTCATCTATGAGTCATTGGTTACCTGATTTACATTTGCCTAAGAAACATAGATCACATTCTCTACCATCTGGAGTAGATAACGTTGAACAGCCACAACAAGAAAAAACCTTAAAAGAAAGAATCCTTTCTGCTCAAAGGAGAAAAAAGAAATATTACTTAGTGGCATCAATGTCAGGTTTGTTACAAAAAGCACGAAGAAAACATCAAGCAAGCCATCAGTCTCTATCAGACCCAGAAACATCAGAAACGGAATGGTCTGGTGGCAGGTCAAGTGCTCAATCAGAAGATAGCGACAGCGTTTTTTCGGATTCTACGCATGAAAATAACTTATTTGCTAAAGTCCCAAATAAACCTAAACAGAGAAAAATGAACAACCAAGAAATCGTTGAACAACAACAAATAATTCAGGAATTACAACAACAGGGTAGAGATTTCCACGATGATGATACAGAATGTATCTTGGAAGAAAATGAAAAGTATCAAATACCAAGAGATAAAAGTGATGACATTGATTTTCACTTTGCTCGTGTTAGCCAAATGAATAAGGATAACATTTCTGAGCTGGAAAAACTGGATATTGATACCGACATATCAAATGTAGATTTGTTTGAAGAAGAAGAAGAAAAGGAAGACAACCAGTCTCCAGCGTCATTATTTGCTACAATTGGAGATGTGAAAAAACAATCTACAGTATCAGATGAAGGTCTTAATGATAGTAATAAATCGTACAGTGGAAGTTCTCAAGAATTCGCAGTCTCGAGAGCTTTAGGAAAGTACAGGCTCAGAAAATCAACGTCAGTGTCCGATGAGCACATGGCTGATAATATATCACCTCCTAAATCTGAACCTGAACCACAAGAAGAAGAAGCTGAGGAGTTCATTAATCACAAAGAAAAACGAGTTCGCAAACCAAGTACACCAGAAATAATTAGCACTACTGTCCCTGGAGAAACTGTAACTTACCCAGAAAGAAGTCCTTCCATTCAAAGTACTCGAGCCATTACAAACAAATTTCAACCTCGACATCAACAAAGTCTTGAAATACCAAACAAGCATGACGATGATGATAGTAGAAGCACTCATTCGTGGCGAAGTGGGTCTCGAGTGTCGTCGAGAAGACAAAGTACCGAAGACAGCATAGACTCGGAAGATGAATGGTATTGTTATGAATTAAGAAAATTAGAAGAAATGGAACATCAGTCTCAAATAGAAGCAGAAAGACAAAAGACTTTACCTGAAGAAATAGAAGAGGAAATGTTAGACGAGCCCGATGAAAATTTGAAAGAAAAGATGTCTTTCGTATTAAGAGAACTGAAGCTTAAAACGGCTACAATCAAAACAAAATGCGATGAAACTCCTGTGCAGGAGACGTGGAAAGACATAACTACATTTCCCGTTATTGATGAAACAAAAACAGAAGTTGAGAGTGATAAAGAGTACGAAGACGACAAATCTTATGACGATTCCGGCTCGGGTGAAACTTCTGGGCCTGACAGTCCAGTTCAGAGCGGCGACGAGCTAGATGACGACTATGACATGCCACAAATACATCAAGAGCCTACGTCTGTTCAAAAACCACCACCACAACAAGATGCTCCCGTTGGAAGCAAGTGGAAGCTGCTGAAGGCGTTAAAGGACAGAAAAGCTGAAGAAAAGACAACAGAGACACCGGCAGCGACGACACCGTCTACGGAAAAGGACAAAGTCAGCGCAGGTGTAAGTTACCTAATGCAAAAATTTCACGAAATTAGAGTTAAGAGTTAAATTATATAAAACTTAGGATACCTCTGACAACTTTCCTAATATTCTGAAAGGAATCTTATAGTTAGACTGATATTACTCAATAACCTTTGCAGACGGTATATAATCAGCTTTATAACTTGATACAAAAATACTTAGATACTCAAGTTTATCACTCGTATTTATACATATAGGTTAGTTTTAGGATGTGTAATCGTTGTTATACTTAGTCGTCCATTTTAAAAACTTACAAATACATTAATAAAAAGTTAGTTGAAGTGATAGTAGAGGAAATTAGTTGCAATTTTGTTTTAAAAATTAAAGAAATAAGGGTAATAGTTTCACATTTGCAATGCTGCCTCACACGTTTATAATCTTACACATTTTAAACGTTATTATTACTATGGTTGTGAATTCTTACCATAATTCCACCAAAGGCATTCCTTTCTTGATACCGCTACAGATTTACTCTGAATATAGAATAGGGTGCTCAGATGAACAATATTATACAATTAAACGATAAACTATTGTCGCGATTACCATTTTACAGAGGCAATAACTAGAAATAATCTGCGCAATAAAAACTTTCTGATGTACATGTAATATATTGAATTTTTATATAGCTTGAAGATATTCAAACAAAATGATATACAATTTTTAAGGATGTTGTACTTGCTTGAAAATATTTATACGCCCTTGTAATACTCCTATTATGATACTAATAATGAGCAGTATTATTATAATGTTTGTTGCATAATTTGTATTATTATTTCATTATAATCTTAGCAGCTACGTTGGACACTACGTAGGTATCTTATTCACTACATTTCATCATTTCATATCTTTCACAGAAATAGGCTCTGGGAACATTAACGTACAAAACACAGGCATATTCATATCATTCATACCATATCATAAAAACAAATATATAAACATTTTCATATACACGACATTCAAATAATATTTAGCACTTGATTTGTGCCCATTTTACTAAAGTTTCATAACATTTAATTTTTTGGTTGGGCAGTAAGTACTAACAACTACTTCAGCAGATTATCATTTGAAGTGACTTACACATTATTATGTACATACACTTATATTTCATAACGATAAAAATCATATTCATTATAATATGTACTAGATCACACAGCTTAGAGTACAGTAGATACACAAATAAAAGATAGCTGGCACTTATACGTATGTATTTAAAAAATAGCGGAAGATTTTTAGATGTCAAATTATGTAGAGTTAATATATGGTGGGCAACGGACGCTTTATTATTTCTCAGACATATTTAAAGGTATTTTAAACAGTAATATGGTTATAGATGAAATATTCTACGTGAACTCAATGGTATGTTCTGCTGATGAATATTATTTGCCCTGTGTGTTTTAGAAGATTTTGTGGTGTTTATTAGCTTGGGCAGCAGGTTACAACTAAGTTTAGTACACAATCATGTACTCTATACTTTCATGATTTAGTTTATCCATAATCTCAACTATATCGTAAGTTTATCATAAATCGCCAGGTAAAACATGGTCAAGTATGCCATGTACAAACAGTTTCACATAGCCTATTATGTCAAATACATTAAGCATAAATTGCCCAAATATACATTATTGTTAATTGCTATGCGTGCAATATGTTGTTAAAATTATTAATTCTCCATTCTATTTTAATATTGAAATTGTTGTATACTTGTAGACAATTTTTTATGAGCTTGGTTATTAAAAAAAGTTGGAACTATTCATGAACTAATAATTTTTACAAGCTCATGAAAAGTTGGTTTACTAATATATTGTTATTAATATTATTGTTATTATGGTTTTTCAAAATAAAATGTTAGCTTTTTATTTTATTTTTAGTTTAGGTTCTAATAGGTTTTTTTGTTTTTTTTTTAGAATGGTTCGGGTGGATTCAATGAGCAAGGTGGCCGCGGAAATGGGTAAGTTGCACACATATTTTATTCCTGAGCATTTATTGTCTATTTTAAACTAATTCTTGATTAACCTTGAAGACTTTACGCTCTAAATTAAGTTTTTCTTAATCCTATTGTATGTCTTCTATTGAAGCGCTCCTCTAAGACGTTGTCAGTCCCAGGAATATTATTCTCAATCGCAAAATGTTTATAGGCATCCCGGAGACAATCCATTCTATAGCAACATCGACAGCATGCCTGACATACGACCACGAAGGAAATCCATACCGCTCGTATCGGAACTTGTAAGTAAAACTTCTGTTACGATCCTGTATCTTCTCAAATCTATATTAATGTTAAATCCGATGGAAGTAAGCTATATCTTTTATCTGACTGGTTTCAATATGGCATCATTGTGTTTGGTTGAATATCTATCTGTGTACTGACTGGGTTTCTTTTGAACATGCGTACTTGTAGTAAATTGCGATTGAAATCGATTTCTTTTTATCGTTATATATCATAGTTAATCTTCATCGACCTGAACTAGACAAAGCCAGGCAGGCTTTGTCTAGTTCAGGTCGATGAAGATTAACTATGATATATAACGATAAAAAGAATTATCAGGTTTTGATATCAGTAATAAGCAGAGATCGGAGTACGAAGATTGATTCAGGGTCAATGACCGCAAACATTAATAAGAGTATCAACATGGACATGCCTCCGGGTATACAGAATCCTCAAAGTATTAAAATTTAAATGGTATTCTAGTCGTGAAAATAGAAAGAACAAAGTTGTGTGAAGTGCCAAACCAAGTAATTTCAGATGACATAAAATGAGTAAGATATTTTGATAAAAACTGTAATTATGCACTATAGGTTCTTCAAAAAAGCATATCTATACAAAGGCATATCCATGTTTTCCCGCATCCTTACCTACTCCAATATCTGGTTATAAGCATATTATGGGCGGGCTATTTATGCAGAATTAACCCAATTATACCGCTAATATCAATCCTAATTGCTACTAATTATATTTATCCGTCAATTATGATTTATATTTCTCATTTTCTGAGTATGGACAACACAATATAATTTATGAACTTGTAACGTCTTCTTACGAAACTATAAGAATGATTTGATCAGGATGAAACATGTGTTTATCTCGTCCTAGTTAGAATATTTCTTGTAAATTGTGACTTATTGTATCTTGATCTGGAGTAAGATGTTCATGATCAGTTCAATTTATAGTCATGAGATTTGGTTCAGTATTTGTGTGATTTTCTACGTGGTCCTACTATGAATTACTAATTAATACAGTCACTATCACCGTTCGCTTGCCCTTTTCCCATATAGTGTTATGAGTAAAAAGATTGGGCCAAGAATCGTGCGTGTAAGTACACTTACTAGAAAATAAAATTGCTCAGTCAGTACCTGTATTTACGATATTACGGTGGTCTGGGTGCAAAATATAGTGCCACTTAACATATGGGAGGTGGGTGTTTGAAACTGGTCGTAAATGTTTACAGCTGCATCGACGTACGCTTCCTGAGGCTTCGTAATATTAGGCGCGTAATAAATGTTTTCTTCTCGGCAGAACATTTCTATACAAGGTGTATAACAAAATAAATATACTCCCTCTTATGGGTGATTCTAGAGTTTATGTACAACAACTTTTACGGAATCAACATCAAAATCTGGATAAACAAGAATCACTTTCTACATGAAATTGGATTCGATCGTCAGAACTCGATCGATAACGTAGTATTAGTGAATTGAAATTTTAATATTATGGTGTGGGTTTCAAATGAAAAGTTGTCGTATCCTGAGACTAGAATCGGGTCTTAAGAGGGTGTGCGTTCATTCTGTTACGCTTTGTGTTGTGTACTTTGAAAACTCGGTGAAGTTTTTGGAGTACAGCTTACGACATTGGTAGTAAACTTACCTTTTTATTGTAATAGATTGAGAAAAAACTTCACTGATTGTTCAGTAAATAAAATGAAATATAGTTTAAAATTATTCATGTGTCTATCTCTGAATTCATTGATGTCTTTGTGTTATCTTTTTGTCTTTCCCTTCTAACTGTCACTAGATGAAACTAACCTACTCTTAGATGGCCTTCCTATTCCAAACTGTCCAGTTTGTTACTAAATATAGGGGTCACCAGAGCAACATTAGCGGAACCCTCAAGAATGATTCTTATTCCTAACTCAAATTAATGATGTCATTGCATTTTCCCCTCACCACGGATCCGCAGGTTCTCAAGGTATTTTTCTCCCAATAACACTTTCTTATTTCTATGCATGCAATTCTTAACTTAAGCGCAAAGGAGTCAAAAGGGTTTCAAGCCTTTTTTCCCTTTCTGCTGTCTAAATAAACTTAGTTTGCTTGCATTTTATTTACGTTATACTTTACATTGGCCTTTGCATGATCTGCCTTAAAAATAACAGATGATTCTCGGTGAAATATGACACCGGCGATTTCCAATTACCTACATTCACGTGACATTATTGCATTCACAACTGATTAATAAAAAAACGGGATTCCAATTGGAAACATGCACGTGCTTGCCAATCCAGTTATCATTGCGGAGCTTTAATATCACAGCAAATATTGTTTTTTACGAATGAAAGGTTTTTTGAGTTACTATCACATTGTTTAACGGGCTATAACGTTTCGATGTTATACCTATATTTACACGCATTAAACAGAGTTTATTTTTGATTATCACGCACTCAAAACTTTTTCGACATTTATGATTTTACACTTTTATGGTTTATTTTATACACTGTAGCTGAGGCAGACTTAAAATCATTAGAAGTATCCAAACTCAAATAAGTTGATCATTTTTTAAATATTCTGGTAAAATAAATGCAAACTGAAAAGCTTAAAGAGCAGCACTAAAGCATGCGTAGAGTATACTTTTACAAGAAACTTGCCTTAAAATTTCAACATTTAGTCGGTACTTAAGTTCAGTTAAGTTCAGTAGTCAGGTAGGTGAACTATCAGCTTCGATTAGAAATCAATAGCAATCAACAAGCCACTCAGTACTCTAAACACACTGAGTCCTAAAGCGTTGTATGTTGTTCGATAATAACGTTTAATGTTAATGTTTAGACAATGGCTGCTACCAAGCGGAATGCAGGCTTGACATCGGCGGTACATCGGGCGACGTTGAACGATGAAGAACTGGTAAGCTTACCAATTCAATTCAATATTCTGACTAAGAATCTTCTGGCAATTTATTCGACAAAGCACTCAAATCTGATACTGTGACTTAAACATGAATATTTAGACCACTGAATATTACAGAAAATGCACGTCTACAAGAAAACGCTGCAAGCTCTCATCTACCCCATATCGTCAACGACTCCCCACAACTTCGTCCTGTGGACAGCGACATCTCCGACCTATTGTTACGAGTGTGAAGGTTTACTATGGGGTATTGCGAGACAAGGCGTCAGGTGTACGGAATGCGGAGTCAAGTGTCACGAGAAATGCAAGGACCTACTTAATGCAGATTGCCTACAGAGTAAGTGGAGACTTATTCTACTGAGGATTTAGATGTGTCTAAAGCAAGAATTGGTTTTACATTTAGAACTAAGTAGATATTTTCCAAGAAACAGTGCATAAATTTCCCATAACAGACTCTTGTTAAGTGACTAATCTATATAAAATTTCCTTATAGTTAGCCCCTTCTTAAGACAAAAGCCTTAGTTATAGTTGACTCCTATTAACTTCTGTTAAACTCTTTTAGAAATATCTGTATTTCTCCAATTTCTGTAAGGCTGAAATATTACCAGTAAAACCAAATCTTACTAATGTAATGTGTCAAATATTAAATTATTCATATGAAAATGTGAGAATTTTTTATTTTGCTGCACTAGAAAGTAAATTTATTTCAATTGAATGTTCAGATTCAAATGTTATTTAATAATAGTAATGTACCCTCACATTTTCAAAGCTTAACAACGCAAAACATTCTTGTCTAAAATAATGGTAAGTTAATAAATATGGATCCAAAAAAAACCATGGTAAAAGATCGTCCCTTCACGAACATTTATTAAAACTGTAAAAAAAAAGATTCGAAACTAAAACTTGGCTGGAAGCGCAGCTCCTTATTAAACTCGAGGAGAGTCAAGATCTACTTCGTAGGTCACTCATTGTGGATAAGATCTTTGATATGAAGTAGTAGCAACCAAATCAATATTTAATGCTTCATGGCTGAGTGGGTTTAGGCAAATAAATTTTAACTTGATAGAAGACATTTTATTATTTCTTTGTATTGCAACTAATTGGGTTATTCTATTCATTTATGGTAGTGTCTTGATAAAACTAAGTGCTTTTTAAATAAAATAACATTAACATCTACTCATAACGACACCGCAATTTCTGTAATAAAGATGTTATAACAGCATACAGAATTGTTGGTAACAAGTTAAATATAACTTATATAACAGTTCGTTCTAAGTATGTCGCAACTCCTAAACAGGAGGAGTTTCAGTGACACTTAATGGAGCTCTAGAGTTGTCAAGAGTTCTGCCCTTTGTGCCCGCACTTACCAACCCTCACACAGGGAGTATATTAAAGTATAATCCTAGATTTACGATCTAGTCGTGAGCGGTAGAGAAAATGTAAATATCGAGATTCATTGCGAAAATATTTGATGAAATTATAGTGAAATCATTTTGCCTCTAATGGGCTATTAGTTACTCTCTTTGATATATTTGTGTTATAATGTTTTTACAATATTCTCTCCAAATGGGGTAAAATATATGTTTCAATGAAAGTCAGTATGAACTGTATTGAGTGAAGTGACGATCTTACTAAATAATTTACTAAAGCTAGCCTAGCTTTTCACTTCTCTCTACTCTGTTAGATAATGCTGTCTAGATGATAATAACAATGTGAAAGGTAAACTGTCAAAACAAAGTCATAGACTGAATTTTACTTAGATTTAAATGCATGTGTAATTTTTGCATGTGTTGGTCGTACATTGAATGTTACATCCTCACAATTGAACATTTCCCAGCCAGCATCATTGATAACAAAATACCTTGGCAGTATTATAAGGATTTGAGTTATCTTTATCGGACCAGACATCATTCTAATCGTTTATTTTTATTGATGTTGTAAATTTCTTTATTACGATAATTCTTTTTCCTTTTTTCTACATTATGAACCTGACCTCATATAATAAAGCGCATGAGATTTTTTCCCTTTCCGATTGATAATTTTGAACATTGCTTCGTCGGTGTGCATGGCTATCGGTTTACAGTTAATACATTTGTCTACATTATATTTTTCAAAATTTTATTGTTCCCATGAATTCGGTTTTAGCGACATTTGCACGATCATGTAGGCGCGCAGTCGTGAGGCGAGTGACCGCGGCAACACTTTGTTACAATTTAGTTATCGACTGCACGCCATATCATTATTAGTCCTACACTTTGAAAGCGGTTTTTCTATTTTTTTAGGTGCCTTTCGATATACTTTGTAAAATATGTCATTCCTTAAGTTATCTATTGATTCATGTTGATATTTAGGTATAATTTATATTTTTAAATATGTTACTTTTTTATATTACTTTGTTGAAGTTTGTTCGTTCACTTACTAAAATCTCATTTTTAAACTTACTAATTATATATTGTTATCAACGACTTTGCCTTTAATTATGTTATCTATTTTTTCATATATTACAATTTTGTTACACTGCTTTAATTTTCTGGTTCACGTATTTCAGTTATCATGCTATTCGCTGTATCTCCGAATATATTTGCGACAGCAGCTTTCAAAGTGTGGATTGAATAGATCACGTAGATAGGGATTCCGGTCTTGACATTCGTCGACTCCTTTCGGGTTGCCCCGCCCAGCGCCGAAACTTGTCAAAGCCCTTGTTGTACTTACTGTTTTACTTACGTTATACTTTTCTATACCCTACTTTACATTCTACACTATCTTACACAACTTTCCTGATAAATCGATCTAGAAGCTTTGTAACATGTAATCCCTAATAAACCCGTCAAATACATCACAAGTTTGTAAAGATGTGCCTGTTAGCAGTGTCTGCACGCAATCCAATATCTGTCCACTTCAATATTATATGTGGTCCTTTAGTTATTATTATTTACATTATTTATTTATATAGACTTCCACTTTTCTGTGTTTTGTTAACTGTTTTTATGTTACCGAATCCCGAAAGGACGTGTATGCAGCTTACGATACCTAAAGCAAACAAAAACCAGAGCGGAATAATATTCCGTGTTTTTACTGAACTAAACATTACTGATACATACAAATACAAAGGGTATTAGTAGTAATACAATCTTAACGCCCTGTCTCTCAATGATAGATTGTTTGGAAAATAATCTAGCATTGAATATCACGTCCCAATTACTAAGAATGTCTGTGTTTTTAATGGGTAAGATTGTATTTTATTTGATGAACAGGCGCCGTGCTCGCGTTCGCTCCGACCAGCGCCGCTCGAGGTCAATGACCTGATCAGATCTGACCACCGTTTCATCACCGCGTCGCAAAATCAATTCAAAGTTGGATTCTTGTCAGGTTGTAGCCTGGAGTGGTCGTAGCGGACGTGAGCGCGGGGCGGGGCGGCCGTCCCGGCGCATCCCGCGGCTACAAGAACTTTGTTGGCACCGCCTGAGCAGTGTGTTTCGCAGGGGCTGCCGAAAAGTCGTCCAAACATGGCGCCGAGGACAAAGCAAATTCCATCATCACAGCCATGAAGGAACGTATGAAGCAGCGGGAAAGGGAAAAGCCCGAAATCTTCGAACTAATCAGGTACTGATGATTTCAATTGTTTGTATGTTATGTGATAAAGTACCGATGTGTTTCAGATTATTCACGAGTACTTCCAGGTACTTAAAATATTCATATTTTTACACGAAATGCTCAGCACTTATACCATTTACAACTCTGCACCTTCCTAACTTTGGAGAGTTTTATGATTTTGCTTTTGATTCAGAACTAAAATAAATACGAGTACTCTTCTATTCTTATAGAACCCCTTTAGATATACGATCCAAAATCACAGAACTTCCAAAAGATATATTTTAACCAAACGCAATCGCTGACACGTGTGTGTATGTGACAGACGCGTGTTCAGCATCGAAGGGGACCCCCACGCCGCACACATGAGCACCGTGAAGCAGTCAGTCCTCGATGGCACATCGAAATGGAGCGCCAAAATAGCTATCACAGGTTCGAAGATGTACCGTGACACTAACCGAACTCCCAACGCAGGTCTCCCAGGATCACCGGCAGACTCATCTGAGGAAGACACAACACACACCCAACACTAAATTCTTATCAATCTTTCGTTTCATGTGGCGGCCAGGCGGACGTTTAACGTCGACCCAGATACTCACATAGACAGTCTCGAACAAGCCGAGCAAATCACTATAGAAGGAACATCGAAATGGTCTTGCAAGATCGCCATTACAGGTTTGCCGTGGTCTTTTGCGGCTATGAACCGCACGCTCGCAATTTTGATCTATTAGACAAAATCTCTTCGCCTGTTCTATACTCTTCACTTTTTTGATATCTGCTGATAAATTGTTTCAGTAATAACTCTCAACTTCCGGCTTTATTTTGATAGCTCTTTTTAGGACCAAAATTTTAATATTAGCAGATATCAAGAAAACACTCTATTACTTATCTACAAACCTAACTTCAAATACTAACCCAACCAAATCACGGTCGTTAATGCACCGCCTCAATCACCCCATCGACAAACTGTAGCTTGGTTTCATCAACACAAGGAAATTCCACGAATCAACACTCAACACGGTCAAGGTATAATAATTATAAATAAAATCCAATCACGCACACGAATTTTGTGTTACCTACCACCAAATGACACGAATTAAAGCAACGTTTAATTAATAATGATTGCAAAACCACAACTCGGCAGCACGTCTGCTAAATGACACAAATTGCATGAATTTCACAAATTATAAGTAAATCTTGGGTTATTCATTTTCAGACCTTCGGAAGCCTGCTTATTGTGATGCAAATTGAAAACAAATTGAATGTTTTACTAACTAACCTATTTATAACTGAGTAATTTATATATTTCATAGACATAAAGGAATGATTAAATTAGATGAAATTGAGCATGGAGAATGAAGACCCCGAACACCAAATTGAATATAACTTATCCTCATTATATTCACTACTTCTCTCTTGCTGTCAAAACTTTTTCCGATTCGTGAAAATTCCGATGCCATTAGATTTGATTCCCGCGCATATCTTCTCACTTCTTCTTCGAAACTTTCTTCTTGGTTGAAGTTTGCATTAGTAACTCCGAAAACGTAGGCGCTATGTTCAACTTGATTTTGAAATGGAACTTCGGCATAGATAAACAGTTTGGTAGTTTTGAAGCTAGCGTCTTCTTCTTGACCCCAGCTCGTTCTGCTCACACAACACCCTGTTAGATAACCACAGGTCCTAAATAGTACTGAATGCTTATTGGTGAGTAATTTCCTCGTAGAAGATTAATGAGGTAAGCTACTGGTTATGCTATCGATAATTTTTCTATTGCATAAAATGTATTAGCACGATATTTGACAAGAAATTTGAGATTTGACTATTTCAATCATAAAATTATAAATAGTACTGACATAAAAGATATTTTTGTGACCCTAATGGATTATCATTTATCAGGATTCATTGAGGCGCAAAAATGGAATGTCCTTGTGAAATGCTCCCTGAACATATTTTTTTCTCTATTAAATGTTTACTGGGACGATCCGTTTGATATATTTTCCATCAAATTCCTTTTGTGAGGATCATTTTATGTGCTTATGTTTTTTATTTTAAGTTGACCTGGAATTCTAAATAGGCCCTTTTGCGGGCAGTTATCTGTGCCCAAGGTTTGATCGCCAAGGACAAGAGTGGAACATCAGACCCGTACGTGACTGTCCAAGTGAGTAAAGTCAAGAAAAGGACCAGAACAATGCCCCAAGAACTTAACCCTGTGTGGAACGAGAAGTTTTACTTGTAAGTCTTATAAAAGATTAATTATATTATATTTTAACAATATATTTTTGATTTTTAATGATCATTGGCATCACTAAATTTTGTTCTTTTGCCAAAAAATATGTTAAAAAGTATCTTTATTTAGTTTCGTTTTAATATTGTATTTAACAGTTTAAATTTTGCAAGCATAGAATTGTATTACGACAACAATAATGTCCTCCTATCCGAATTTTGACTATAACGGCCAAACTCAACACAGATTAGTCAACAGCGCGAAAGATATTACAGTGCACAAGTGAGTGCGCAATACACAGATGCACTCTCTGTTCTTTCACTCTCATAACTCAGTGAGACGGCAGTCCGACATGACCGTAGAGAGATCAGGCGCAGCCTCAACGGCTTAACGTGCTTTCCGTGGCACGGGCATTTACTACAGTAAAATGTATGATTGGAGTAGACAAAGAATTTTATTAAATTAATCCATTAGGTATTACAGTGATTCTCTTCTATTGCAGTGAATGTCACAACTCGTCCGATCGGATCAAAGTACGCGTGTGGGATGAGGACAACGACCTCAAATCGAAACTTCGACAGAAACTTACGAGAGAATCGGATGATTTCTTGGGACAGACCATTATTGAGGTACACTTTATTTCTATATTCTCGATTTGCGAAAAGTGATTGACACATCTGTCGGAATATTAATTAGAACATGGACTATCACATAAATATATTTGAAATCTATCGTGTCTGGTTGTGCTACAAGGTTTATTTCTGATTCCCATGACACAAGTGCTTTAGCAACTTAGGTACTTTACCTAAATTTAGGATCAGAGGAATAATTATGTGATATTATATAATATGTTTTATTGACCGTCTTCAGGTAATGCAATATTTATTTTTGTAAAAAATTGCAAAAATAATGCTTTAACCATAAAATACCTAGTCAAATCGTCAAAGCTAATCGTGACACCAAAAGCTTGATGAACATATTGGTATTTGTATGTACAACTTACACAATACAGTCATTTTCTCTCTCTATTCAACCGCAGATGAGATTACACTGTTGGATTTTCACATCTACTGACAATATTTCTTTCAATCTGTTTCTATTAGTACGTCGAATAGAACATATTAAGGTAGTATTCTATGTTACAAGTTCTATTTTGTCCGTGAGTTTTCTTGTTAATGAATGAATAAAATGGTAAAATAATTTGCCAGGTCCGAACTCTCTCCGGCGAGATGGACGTCTGGTACAACCTAGAAAAGAGAACAGACAAGTCTGCTGTGTCAGGAGCCATCAGGCTGCACATCAACGTCGAGATCAAGGGAGAGGAGAAAGTGGCTCCTTATCATGTCCAGGTCAGTGTAAAATTTCTTTTAGATACCGATATGTACAGATGACAGCAGGTCAAACTAGATAAGGCCACCTATGAAGTTGTAATAGAGGTGATTTTGCAGCGAACATTGGTAGTCTTATGTGCTGACCACTAAATCTTGTTTTCAAAATTGTTTATGTTCCTAATTATTAATTTTCTAATAATTATGTAGCTCATACCGTTACCTAATAATTATGTATCTAATTTGTTTGTAGATAACAAATAACAAGTACTGCTAGAGCACTGAACAGTGGTTCTTTATTCTTTTCGCAAAATTTAAAGCATTTTGTTCATTTCTTGAAAATGCTAGTTAAAATAAATATCAGTCGTTCCCTCATAATCCGAACTCCTTAAAAAATCAAGGAGAGTTGTTACAAGTCGGTATTATGTTTAAAAGTTTTAATGTCTTATCGTAAACTTGAGAAAAGTCTTTGGAATATTTCAACGTTCTTCTTGTTGTTTATTCAAATACATTTTTCCCCATTTGTTGTAGGATACCAAATTTTTATGTTGTAACTTTTAATTATTTAGATAAAAAAGGCTTATTATGTACTTTTATACAGTAACATATTCCTAGTAAACGTATCCTTTTACCTACTTACAACAACCAAAAGCACACAAATGCATTAGAGTAGCGTCCAAATAAATTAATAATATATTTTATAGAGGTAATCTGCAGTTCATCGACCGTAAGTGCTTCATTCCTTTTGTTCCATGTCCATTATGTGTAAGCAACAAGTCGAGTACATTGGCAATTGCTTTGGACTTCTGCCAGAGTGGTCTTGTAATCAGTGTTGTTCCACAAAATTGTTAGTCTTGACAAATCTACAGAGTTGGACGTTCACTGAGGTCATTTTAAGTAGTAGATTTACAAACATTATAAAATCCGACCGCTCCCATATTTCTTTCTTCTTCTCCTTTTTCTGCTTTTTTAACCGAATTGGTGGTGGCGTTATAAATACTTTTTTATAAGCATATCATTCTTTGTATGTTCAGATTTTTTCAAGTTACATATAAGTAAGTTGCTTAATTAATATGGCTAACCTCTCACTATTTTATTTAACTCAACAAATTGTAAACATAGCCATATTATTATCGCCTAAAACATAAATCCTAACCAAATCGCTCGGCATAATATTCCCCGGCCAAAAGTTAAGGAACAACAATATCTGACTCCATAAACGTATGTTTCCCCTTCATTTCTTTATGCTCACTCAATTATGGTGGAGCAACAAGTTTCACTCATGTCTTGGCATTATGCCAACTTGTTATAATCACTGTTTCGGACACTTACAGAAATCGACAAATTCATATATAAACTGCCACTAAATCTACCACGTAATGCGTATGTACTGGGAGAATGCCAGTGCGGTCGCCAAGTCGAGAAAACGTAGTCTGCTTTGGCAAGCACTGAGCTTATTGTACAAGCTATTGTACTGTTGACTACGAGTAATGTCTCAGTCACGGATTATTTAACTTACTTTCAAATGTATATTCAACAATACTCGTAGTAGGTATTCTGAATAGGTGTTCAATTAAAATAATTATAATAATAGGAAACAATACACTCGTTTTTTGGACACTCGTGTAACAAACAAAACGTAGAGTTCAGACCTGCCAACTTTTACCAAATATCAATTTGTTTATATAACGATTATAATACATATAACGACTTATAATATTACCAGGTAGGACTAGTAATAAAGTTGCGACGTACCACTAATTCCTTAGCTATTGTCGGTAGAGCCTTATCCATATTTTTCTGCAGTAAATTGCCACAAATTGTAAAAATTTTAAAGATGTAATCAAACATTACGTCAAAAGAAAATTTGAAATTAATTTTGCAAAATCATTACATAAAATTAAATCGTTTCATAAGAAATCCCTGCTTAAATATGGATCGTAAAACTTCCGTGAATGTTCGTTCCAATTGGTCTTTTATTACCCCAATTTGAATTAAGGCAAATTGTTCATGAGCGATTCATTCGACACGTTTGGACATCGGAATCGATTAAAACAATCAAATCCAGGGTACGGCACCCGCCACGATCGCACAAATTGGGATGGCCTAAAAGGTCCACCAATACAAACAAAGAATAGTTCACAAGCGTGAAGCCTTAAAAACTGATTTTTTTTTATAAAGCTTCAACAAAAGACTTAGTAGTTAAATAATCAGCAACCCAATTGAATCTGTATCTAAATAATACGACGTAAACTTACGACAATGTGATGGCAAAACAAGTGTCAGCACGAAGTGGACTTCCTTTTTCATTGTAGCCAAAGATCGTAGGTTCATATCCTGCCCGTGTGCGAATTTTTGGTTTCTTATCTAAACTTATAAAATTAAATGACCATGCAAGTGTTAAAAAATCTTAATGCTATTGTAACACAAATCATATAATGGTACGTTGTGAGATTGTCTCTATGAAAAAAGGCCTATATTCAAAATAAAATTTTAAGTCAAAACAATCTTGCTCAAACAAGCATGTTTAAGTCAGATTTGAGTTAAGTCACGCTTAATTTCTCATTATGTGCCCTTCGGTATCTAGATTTGTATATTTGATAAAACGAGCCTACTGACCTTACTGACTATACCGGGTCCAGATGCGGTGCGGGCGAAATGGGACAACTTTCGGGGGAATAAATGTGAAAACTTTCCAGAGCTAACTAAGCGAAACTGTTAGCTAATGCAAAAGTATAATTTCTTCGCCACATTCAGTACGGATAGTCGGCTGGCTATGTAAATGTAAAACGAAATTCGCTGTATAGTCAATGTAACTAAAGTATTTATTTATTCATAAAACTTATTTACATTATATACAAGAATAAAATACTTAAACTTTAAAACACAGAAATAAATATTAGTAATATTATACATCGGTTACAAGATAGTTGCCCTGTGGCAAAGTGCTCAAAAGGCTGGCCATATTACCTCGCTGGATGGCCATACTGGTCCAGGTAGAGGCCAGCCCTTGTGTCCTGAGTAGTCTCCAAAAGCCGCCTAGACAACTCACGAAACAGCTTGTAAGCACTTGATCCCCACGGTCCTAGCTTTTCTACCCCAAACGGTTCAAATATGTAAGCCTCGCCAAGACCTTCATATTTGCGCCGCTTAAGGCATTCTGCCGAAGCGGCAGCAGAACCCACCCTGTTGCAACACAATGGAAGATCCCATCTTCCATTGTCAGGTGCTAAGGTTTCGACACAAGTAGCATCCCACACTAAAGGCCTGCCCAACTTCCACGGAACGAGGGTCATGCCGACAGGACGCATGCCATCGCTATATGAGGCCGTTCGGTGCTAAGACGGTCGAAATACGCACACTGACACGCATGACGTCGTTCAAACTTGCATGATGTAGAATTCTGCCAGCGCTTCTGCTGAAGTAAAGACCGTGATGAGCTAATTGGTCTACGACTTTCCTACAAGTGCAACTTGTTTAAATGCCCGTATTTTTTTTAAAGATGGCAGATTTGCTTCCTTTAAGCTGAAGCTATAGCTTATTTCTCTTTTCTGTGAAAATGAAAATGTCCTTTTACCTGCAAGTTACTTAAAAAAGATATCGCTGAGAGCAATAAGATCACCTACGTTGTATATCTTTCTGTTTAATGCTGTGCAACAAAGAGTTATCTATCTATCTATCTTTACCTCTTATTTAAAAAATGCTTAACATGAACTGTTTTACTCAGCGGTCGAATTCAGGATCTGTTTTTTTTATTATTTTGGACCTCCAAAGGTTAAAGATTAGAAACACCCTCCTACCACGTGATATCGTCTGCTTCCCACTGCCACACGATGGCTTTCAAAATGGCTTGCAAGCCGACTTTTTCTGACTGACGTTATTTTTAAGACTTTCCCGTTTGTAAATGGCTGTAGTAGCCCGCAGGCTATCCATAGCCAAATAAAATAAAATAATTAGGAGGCAGGCGGACTTAAAGCTTAAGAAGTTTTATAGAAACAATTATAATAATCTTATAACCAAGTGAGTCAAAAATAAGAATATACTTAAAATCCCAGGGGTAAATCGAAGCCACATTCTCATTAGCTGAATAGACTTGTACCGGCACCTGGTGTCTATCCAATTTCATGGTTCGGATTTTATTTCAGGAAAACGGTGAATTGGCACAGTTTTAGATCTCACTTGGGGAGGAATATAATTTTAATATCGCTGGATATCGCAGTGACATGCTCGATATTTCAACGGGTGTTTTGTTTTATTCCTCTATTAAACTTCGGTTTACTATCTTCTTTCTCCGGTAGTTTTTTAGGTAACAAATAATATTTTCTCTTAAGCCAACTGCGCGGGATATATGTGTGTGCGCAAGACACAGGTGCTCTTCTCTGTTCGTTCACTCTCATAATTTGTTAAGACGGCAGTCCGACATGACCGTAGAGAGATCAGGCGCAGCACCAACGGCTTAACGTGCTTTCCGAGGCCCGGGGGTGTTAACACCACCATCTTCCTGACTCCGGAGTTGTGTCTGAGTAATTTCAAGACAGAAAAACCCAAACACTCACGGCCCGACCCGGGATTCGAACCTAGGACCTCGTGGATAGTACCCAGCTTGCTGGCCACTAGACCAACGAGGCAGTTATAGTCATATTCATAATCGTATACCTCATGACTGACGGTCGTTATCATCATGTGGAATGAAACACACACAATGACTTTCTTGGGAATATTTTCTTACGATGTTTTCCTTTACCGTTAGACAGCGATATCTTTGAAAAAGACTGTACTTCAGTTTTTGTACAAACTCAGTTGTACAGGCGTTTTCACCACTCGGCTTTGGCGCTATAATATTAATATTTAAGTTTATTTGTCTTACTGGGAAGCCTACCGCCTAATTTGAATCGCGATACGATTGCACTTCCAAAGTAACGATAGATTAACTAACATTTTTTATTATTTTAAAAGTAGTCATAGCTTTTCAGACGTCAAGTTTAAAGGCTGTTATTGTTTTTCTGAAAGCATATACTATTGCAGTTTGATAGCCATTGACCTAGGTGACAGGCCTGCTGTTAGTGATGTCAATTTTTCATAACTGCCTGTCGGGTTTTCTTAATAAAATATAGTGAGAAGATAAAATGAAGTGTTGATTACATACTTGATCGAATCGTTCATTTTTAGAAACTACAGAAATACTTGAAATGCATTGTATAAGTTACTTAAACTAATAACAGAGTAAAATCCAAGCGGAACTGCACATTTCAGGCAGCTATATTTTAGAGCCATTTAGGAATCTTCTGCACATGACCGAATATATTCAAGTACGAATAATTCTGAATTCAAACGTTAAACAGCGTGCAGGAAGTTTGGTGTAAATGTATTCACAAAGTTTGTCCTTACGTCAGTCCAGATGTTCTGGACTGGACTAGGGAGATGTGACGAATAATTCTGAGCACTCTTCTTAGAATGGTGGGGATTGCCTTGGGATCTTCATTTGAATATTTGCCACATTTGGTTTAACTCCTGCGTTTTATTCTTTATAGTTCTTAGAGTGTATAGTTTTTACGGATTTTTATGACATATGGTTTATTTATAATACCTTCTTGTATGTGATACAAGCAAATGATTGTCCCAACTTAGTAGTTATATCGCGTAAATAAGATGATACAGAAATATTGAAACCGCATCTGAAAATGAAAGAATAATATTGTTGAATTTACTACCCATTTATTGATGAAACAAACCCTACGAATTTTTAGAATCTCTCGCATTATTTATGAATAAGTAAATAAATGTATCCACCTCCACCTGTGAACGCATGTAATCTAGTTTCCACAGTATTTATTATGCAAGGCTAGTAAGAGTCGAGGCAGGAACTTTTTACGAAACCACGTTTAGAAGATTCGAGTTTTATTGTGCAACCCAAGTCAAGAAGCAATCAAACAACGCTTCTCAAAACCTCATCGCTGAAAGTTGTAATATTTTCTCCATTAGCCACGTGCTTATCGCGTCATCTATTTTTGCAAAGAGCTTCCTTTACGGTTGGTAAAAGTTCATAAGACACCTAAGTTATAATGCATTGGACTTGGTAATTAAATAAGATTCAATAAAATATTAAGAAAGTTGTAGTCCAGTCAAGATCACTTTTTTGTAATTAAATTTGAGAATAAAGTAAAGTCTAAGCATTTATGAAGACACAACTTATTTATGCACAATACGGCCAAGCATTTTATACTATAATAACTGAATATTATAAGGCGCTCTGTTCGCAATAAAAACGTATAGGTACAGTGACGTATTATATTTTTACAAAATTCTTAGGAGCAAATATTGCAAACTTCATCCATCAACCGCCTCATCTATATCTAGTTTAGTACTGATTCATAACAAAGTTTCCGAAACTTGGCTTTCCAATATTAACATTGTGAGTTTTGCTAGTCTGTGCAAAGCACATTTACGAATAAATAAAAGTTTAGATTTGTGAACTTTGACGGCTGGAAATAGGTACTACTGGTACTGGTGGAATGAAAATTTTAATTAGACAGTTATCTGTTTTCAGTACCTTCTGTAACTTGTTTTGAAATCGAGGCTGGGTTGATTTTAGATTCGTTATACTTATATTTTTGTAAATTAGTTGCATTGCCTTTGCTATGACAAAAAACAGATTTTTAACCATAAGGTATAAAACATTATTCTGAAAATTTTCTCTCCGAGATTAGACTGTCAATACACAAACCACCGTTCTATGGTTCGTGTTTTAACTAATCATGAAATCAAATTATCTAAGTGGTAATAAATTGTAATTTATTGTAATAATGATAATAATTTTATAATTCCAATGTTAATAACCGTCTAATTATTGCTAATGTTTTTAGATTTTGTGTATGTATGACATAAGATGCTGTTGAAATAAATGAATTCTATTCTATAATTCAAACTTTTAAAATCTGTAAATGCCTGCGATACTTTTTTAAAAGATGTCAGAATTATTTCTGTGTTATTTTTAGTTTTATTGCAGTTTTTTGCACAAACTAGGCTTTAACAATGCAAATAATACTCGTAGTCAGAGAATGGACAAACGTAAAGTTAAAACAAAGTTAATTCCTGACAAAAATACAAAAAAGTAAATCTTTTTACGATAGGTACGTTTTCAAATTTTAGTTGTAGTAATCCAATGAATACCTACGCCATTATGCCGACATTGAAATTGACAATAATATACTTCGTAAACATACCTACACGCAAAATAACACTAGCTACATTGATAACTGCATGTAGATGTAGCAGTGGCCTACATTTTACCTTTTTTTTGCAAAAATCAATACTCTCATTGAGGTGACCATTAAAAACGAATTAGCGTAGGTAAAACTTCACACCTTTGCATGAGTAGTTTATTTACTTAATTGAAAGTTATTTAACGGAGATGTTAGTATTTGAATAATTATCCTTTAATTTAACAGCTTACGTTTGTTGAAATAAATAAATAAATTGTTTTAACAAACACACCAATTACCTAACCCCCAAACTAAGCGTGAGCTTGTCCTATGGTGACTAGGATAACGAATAGACATACTTATATACATTTATAAACATCGATGACTTAGGTACAAATGCTCGTGCTCATCACACAAACATTTGCCGCTTGCGGGATCCGAACCCACAACCGCCTGATTTAGAAGTCCGGGGCTAAAAAAATGAAAAAAGTCAACTTAATCGTTAAGCGATGTAAAAAAGTTTTTTGCCGTTGTTAAAAAAACATTGCTGTTCCTACGTTTGACAAAATGCAAAATCCTGTTTAAAAAATATTTTACGGGACAACACGAGCCCGGAATGTTGTGTATTTTACAGTAGAACCTGCCGTTTTTACACAATTTTATGACATGTGACTATGGACTAGGAATATACCTATTTTTATCAGGAACTGACCAATCTTAATTGTAACTCTATTAATTAAAAACCCTGCCATCGATGTTCGTTCATGAACTGCATCTAATTCATGTACATTTTTATACCTTATTCACCGGGCCAAGTCCAACAATGTAACAAATATGGCGGCTCGAATACCATAGACAATCTTTAGTGCTGAAAAGTAGAGGAATTAAGTCAATTGAACAATATACAATCGAATGCAATAAATGAATAAAAGACAAGTGAAATGATTTAACTTTACTTGACCTAAACGATTTAGAAAAAAGGGGTTACGAACTGAAATATATTTACTATAGGTCTTACCTGAAAATGGAACGTAGGAAACTTAGTAGTGAATTTAAAGATACTTTCGTCTTTAAGACGATTTTAAGGTTAAATGTCCGTAAATATAATATCTTACGTTTATACACAAGAATTACAACCACACAATGAAAAAAAGTAACGGTCACACACATAAAAAATTAAGAAATTAAAGTTAAATGAATAAACACCAAATATAGTCAATAGGATGACATTTAACATGAAAACCTTTGCACACGCGGTAGGTCACACGGGTTACGCTGCAGGCGGTGTTCTCTCGACTGGCGAGCGTCGAGCGTTCGCCGCCCGCGCACCGAACATTTCCATCCGATCAGTGTGCGCTTAGGTAAAGTTACCGCATACTACGGGTATCAAGCGGGTTTGCTTCTGCATTTAATTAATGTATTAATATTCATTCATTACAATTACATTTATATCTACAAGTACAGTGCTCCACGCATTAACCTACCTTAATCTGTCAAAATATCTCAAAATGTGTATCTCTATGTGATCCAATAAGGTTAATAAGGTTTAAATATGGTTTGTCAGGGAGGGTTACTTTATGCTCTTTCACTCTTATTGGCAGTTAACGCGACAAACCATTATTACCGGTGAAAGATCGACTGAATTAATAGCATCAATACATTTAACTTATACTGTAAGTAATTACTTAATACTCAAAACAATTGGTAAGTTTAAATATTTCAAACAAGCTCTATGTCTAAAATTTGCATCGAAACATTTTAAGCTGCTATTTAGGAACGAACCAACTTTGTTTTCGAACACATTTTAAGAGGATTCGTAGTTTCGCCTTGTTCAAAATTACTTACGGCCGAATACTGAAACGCTACTCAAATCCATCACTCACTTGAAGGCCTCCTAAAATTGAGTGTCTCTCACATTTAAATGGTATACACAAACGCTACTCAGGCAATTTGTAACCATGATTAGCTGAGCATTCGTTAAATTCATTAATTAATGTGGACAACATCACATACATTGTTCTGATCCCAAAGTAAGTAGCTAAAGCACTAGTGTTATGGGAATCCGAAACAACGAAGGTACCACAAACACCCAGACCCAAGACAATATAGAAAAATATTTTTCTATATTGACCTGACCGGGAATCGAACCCGGGACCTCAGAGCTGGCGACACCATGAAAACCGGTGTGTACACCACTCGACCACGGTGGTCGTCAAGAAGAAGCGTATTCGTTTTACGCAGCATTGTTTGTATAGATTCTTTGTTTATTTTTTTGGATAGAAACTTTTACGACGCCATTGTTGTGAAATGAAACGTTGAGTGACAAGGAAAAAAAAGTTGACAAACTTTTTGACATTTGTCACAGCGCGGTTCTAATCAAATTTATTTCAATTCACATTATTAAAATAAATTTATACAAAGTTGAAGTGCAGTGCAGTGCAATATTTAATAACTATTCAATTAACAAAAATAAAATGGAATTGAACAAGTATATAATAGTCATACAAGTTTTTAAATGAAGACAAAACAAATTGGTATGCCCGGTATGCCCTATATGTTCTACATTGGTGATAGCCAGATTGTCGGATGCCGATGACCTAAACAATTCCTGCCGGGACAACTTGGTCTAGAATTACCGGCGACAGAGCGTTGTGGAAAAGTTTGGAGAGGCCTGCAGTGGGCAGATACATGCTGAAGATGAAGAAGAACACATCAAATACGACTCGCTTATTTCGACTTTCTACTTATTTTTATACTTATGTTTTATGATGTAATTATTATTATATGATGACCACCTAAAAAAATGTGTACATATTTATTAGCATAGTGCTGATAACAAACTTTTGATTAGTTTCAAGACCGATAGGCTGAACTATTGGCTCTTCCTCAACATTCTCCTCCTCCTGATTCCTCAATAAGGATTTCTCATCCATAATTAGGCTATTTTTAAGAGTGCAACGATGGGCAAAATACGCATTCTATAATTAGAAGGAATTGTAATTTAAATTGTAATTTCCGAAAACACCTTTGTAAGACAACAAAAAGCCCCCCTATGAGATTTCTAGTGCATATCTGAGCCCTGATTGTGTTCTAGTATTTAAAAGTAGGGTTAAAATGGGTATCTACAGAGAAAATAAGGATTTTATAGACATTATTTTTATACCATAATATCACTATCAACTGATTTAAGGGACCTCAAGACCACTCTCAGATTTAACGGCTACTCAAATCGGTATGACAGTCATTTGACAGCTAAATAGCGTTGAGTTGCGTTTCAGTATACCATTTTTCATCTGAGTGGCGTTTGAGCACGACTTTATTTGTGGTGGTCTTAAGTTTAACAGATGCTTACATTTTGGCTTTGAGTATGCGAATTCTGAGTTTAGGAGCTGCTCAATTGTTTGAGAAACCGTCAAATATTTGAGTAGCCTTTCAGTATTCGGCCGTTAGTCTGCGTTTAGTTCCTACACTAGACTTTTACCTACCTAAGCCGTATAATAAGATATCTTTATAACTTTAAAAGTCAAGTATTTGGTCTAAAAAATATAAATAATTAATTACCGATGTCCTCCTAGCGGAACTTTGACTACAGCGGCCAATCTCAACAGCGATTGGCCAACTGCGCGGGAGATATTATAATAAACAAGAGTGTGTCCAATACATAAGTGCACTCTCCGTTCACTCTCATAGTTCGGTGAAACGACAGTCCGACATGACCGGAGAGAGATCAGGTGCGGGACAACGAGGAACGGGGTTGTTAACATCACCAATATCCTGACTCCGAGACTGTGTCTAAGTTATTGCAAGACAGAAAAACCTAAATACTTTCGGCCCGACCCGGGAATTCGAACCCGGGATAGTACCCAACGTGCTTACCACTAGACCAACGAAGCAATTCAAAAATATGGTAAGTAATAAATTCAAAATCAGTTCAAAAATATGGTAAGTAATAAATTCAAAATAATATTTGTTATGTCTCAACAAGATGGGACAATGACAACCATCGTAACGGACACTTCAAAAATGGGTCGTATTTTCCGCTTGGAGAGCCCTTAGAAACCCTGCTAAGTACAAACTTGTAAATATGGAAGTTGAGATCGTGTTTTCTCACTTCACTCGCTTAGATGGTGTGGCTTCCTTTTCTGAAGTTCATGCTACAGGTATTTTCTCGCTAAGTTTAGTATTGTATGTTCAGAAATAAAGAACAAAAAAGAGGTTTTTAGTGAAAAAGTTTTTAGTGACTCCTTGCATTAATTAAAGGTCCCAATTTTGAAAAGCCTCTGGTCTAAAAGCTGACTAATAGGGCATCCAAAAAACCGTTCCGTAGTGTACCCATAGGGGCCCTTAACTAAGACTCCGCTGTCCGTCTGTCTGTCACTAGGGCGTATCTCATGAACCGTGATAGCTAGACAGTTGTATTTCTGTTGCTGCTAAAACAACAAATCCAAAAATTAAATTACATTTTAAAGTGGGGTGGCCATACAGAAAACGTGATATTTTTTCTGTTTTTAAAACTAAAATAAGGTCTTAGTATAGTGCCTAATGTTGTAAACCCTTTGTGAGCGAGTCCAAACTTGCACTTGGCTCTTTTTTTAAGCGCTTACGCTTTATTTATGAGCGCGTTATCAACGCGTTGTGTTGTAAAGGATTTTGTGAGAAAGGTTACTAGGTACAGTCGCCGTCAGATATATTGGAGCAGACAAAGAGACCAAATACTTCTGAACAGTTTAAAATGTCAATAAGTTCCATACACTACAAGTTACTATTAATATAATAATTGCTCAGATATTTAAGACCGACTGCGTAGATACATTTGACGTATTTATTGGTTAGTTGTGTGTATAGAAATAATTGACTAGCATCTGCTCAGATATGAATGAAGTATTGAATGTTCTGATATTAATGGTAACTTGTAGTCAATGAAACTTATTTACATTTTTAACTGTTCAGAAGTATTTGGTCACTTTGTCTGCTCCAATATATCTGACGGCGACTGTACTACCTACCAGGAGCGTCGATTCTATGCGCGTTGTAAGCGCATAAAAAATGTAGTGTGCAAACGCTCTAAGCGTAATACACCTGCACTGTTTCACGTTTATGACTTTAATGTTTGTAAACGGGACGTCACTAAACTGGTATTTAAATTACACAACCCTGAAGTATGGAAGTCTCCCCTAACATGTGGAAGGGGAAGTAACGCAATTAAAAGTTGTTTAGAGGCTCCACCTGCAAATTAAAGAGTTTAATGTTCTCCGTGACCCGGTAACTAAGTTGCTGGTAATTCCTGGTTAAACTGATGGCTGTAACGTGACTCGGAGTGGTGCCTTTTTACCTTCCTCCTTCCTACTCTTCTCATTTATAAGGGTTTTTTCGTGGTATAGTGGCGGCAGCGTTTTACCAGTGATTACTAAAATTCAGCACCACCAACGCTCTTACATCGGTGTATTTAGATGGGTATCTATTTTGCTTAGGAAACCTTGTTAATCCCGGCTAATATTGTTTGTAATATGCTTGGTCAGAGGCCGTCTTTAGCTGCTTATATGTACCTATACTAACATCTGATAAGTGGGCATACTGAACGACGTTACTTTCGTGTCCATAAGGGTACCATTTTTGAAACAGCTTACGAAAGAAAATATCGCTTTCAAAAATGTATATACCGTTTTCAGATTCAACTAAAGACGGTTGATGAATTTTAGGAAGATTATTCAATAGGTAATTGAAAATTATCCATATTGGTGATTGATGAACTCATGCCCTTTACCCCATTAGTCTGTCAATCGATTTACAATCTTAAAGCACTGTGTGATTGAGAGAATAATTCGATTTTCAAGAAAACAAACAACCCAATTACCTACCTGTACAAAGGTGTGGTGTTTGTAAAATATACCTACTTTTTGCCCACCTACCGAAAAAACTGCTTAATTAATCAATTCTACAAAGAATTTGTTCTTCGATATCCTATAGGTAATTAAATACATATTTTATTCTTCTGCTCAAATGCCAAAACATTTGTACTTAACCATTATGGTGCAATCAATAAAAATTAGGGTTCCCATACAAACTATGTATATCCATGCAAACCCTATGTTTATTGCCTTATCGGTCAATTTCTTTCTAATAAAATTTGGTTCCGTAGAAAAGTATAAAAGTCATATAAGTCACAAACTGGTCGCAAGATATCACAAAGAACACTTGGATATTATTTACTACAATAATGCTATTCCAATTTTAGTGATGTTATGCTTAAGAGAATATATTAATTACTTCAGTTACTGTGTTATTAAAACTATGAAGCATTTTACAATCATAACAATACTTTTCCCCTGTCCACAAACTTGGTACAAAAAAAGATAAATTATAAAATCTCGAAGAACTGTCTAAGTCAAAGTTCCGTCGACGTGTTTATTTGAGCAAGGCTTTTCTTTTACTTTTTTAAGTTTGTTACAAAGTTCTATCCACTTTGGCTTGGGAAGTTGGGATAGATCTAAAATGTCTCGACGTGTATCGATTGAGGCCATTTTTATACTTAGGCGTACAAACATTGTGTATAAAAATAAACGATGTGTTTATTGAGAAAAGTCAAGTTGGTTTTCGATTTCAAAAGCACAATTCGTTTGTTTTTCTATTTAGATTGCTAAGTAGTAAGGTAAATGGCTGTAATACCTAGAACGTATCAGAAATTTAGTAAATAACTTTTTGCGTCTGGCTCTTCACATTAATTTATCTCTATGAGCTGAAATGCAATTCACCAACTAACCGCTATAGTAGATATTGGAATTGATGTGAACTCAAAAGTTACTCATGTCAAGCATTTTATCAAATATTTTATGGCAAATTTTATTTACATAAACACAATTGAAAACCTTATAAATAAAAACCTAAAGAAATAATAAACTTTAAACTTTGTCTGATTGAAGTCATGCGTTTAATCACAATCAATTAAACTTGCACATTATTTCTAGTACCTAACCTAAGCTGGTCAAATACAGTTTACGTCATTGTGTACTCGTGCATCTGCTGCCAATCATTGTAAGACTTTAAAAGTCATTGATTAATACAACCTCACAAGAGATAAAACAAAATCCCATTCATAATGGGTGGAGGAAATTGTTCCATTCCAATGACAATTGTGAACGTAATTAACAAGGGTTCCTCTATCAGTCGAGCGATTCAATAATACCCTTAATAGCATGCGATTTATTCCCTCTGCAATGATTTATAAGATGGTAGCATCACATATTATAGGTAGCTTTATTATGTGTCTTATGTACTCGTAGGCTCTCATTGTGAAGACTATCGTATTTGAATCGAAGCTTCCTTAACCTGATATTATTTATACATGCCTATCATCATTATTTTCCTAGTTTACAAATTCAGTCTTCAATAGGTAATCTAAAAGTAACCAAGCACCTTCCTATGCTTCCTCTGAGCAAGATCTGTAATTTACCAGTGTTTTGAAATATATTATCAACAGTTGATTTATGCAGAATAGAGAACAGAATAATTATATACCTATTAGATATTTATGCTGTGATAAATTACGGCGTAATGTCAACGTAATGTTTTACCAGATTTCAAAAAAATATAGGTTTTTAGGCAGCCTTGTGAAGTACTGAAACGCAATGGATGATCGATCATACAACCGAGCACATACTTACGCCGCGCCATTTCTCTTTCACCTCTTTTCCAAGAGAAAACATTTACGTGCCTCACCTACAACAAATGTTTTTGGCTTTGAACCCATTCGGTCTGAATATTAAATGTTCAATTTTCCTTATCAAAACACCCAGAAGCGTGAAAACCTCGATTGAATTTGGGGAAAATATAAATTTTCATATCAATTGCAGAGAAATCTGATTTTATTCGGGCGTGTGCTTTGGTGTTTTTAACGAAATTGATGTGATTTTTATATTAGAAGCTATACATTTTTTAAATCTTGTATTACAATACGACTGCTACAATTTTTAATATGGGTACCAATTTAACCCGGGTATTACCTCTTTCTTGTTTTAGGGTTTTTTAATTTCCTATTACAAACAAACGCAGTCGGGTTTTTTTAGTTTTTTAAATTACCGTACCGTTTTTTATTTTATTATTTTTGTTTTATTATTCAAAACAAACCACCAGACTGCAAGAATTAATATATTTTTGAAATGATCTCTTTACTAACTTTTATTTAATACCCATATTGCTATGCTAAGGAAAAAATCAATCTCCCCTCCCCCTTTTTATTTGCGTTTGCGGGCGCCATTTTAAAAAATTATATAGCCTTTGTCATTCTCACAATTTTGACAAATTTAACAACACCTTATATGTCAAAAACTGTCGAGCCGTTTGGGCCGTAGGGCGTGCCAAACAATTATACATACATACATACATACATACTCTCGAAAAACATAACCCTCCTTCCGCAGTCGGGTAAAAATAAAGTACCTTATGTCCAAATCTGTCCTTACTGCTGAATGTTAAATAAAACAAATCCTTAGAAATAGTAATGAGCACAGGCCTCCATAAAGATTTCGTTGAGTATAAGAATAGCGCAAATATCCGAGTACGTATGTACATACTCATTTGTTCCTGCTCACACATTCAAAGGCAGAAGCTTACAATGAAACAATAACAGTGCACACTATCACGCACAAAACGACCGTCGAAACTCGAAGAGAAATCACATTTGCTCCAGCTATCACTACTTAGAGTCTCAGAGGCGCTACTCCGGCTGTCGATAAAATAAATAAATAAATTGTTTCAACAAACACACCAATTACCTAGCCCCAAACTAAGCGTGAGCTTGTGCTATGGTGACTAGATAACGAATAGACATACTTATATACATTTATAAACATCCATGACTTAGGTACAAATGCTCGTGCTCATCACACAAACATTTGCCCCTTGCGGGTTTCGAACCCGCAACCGCCTGGTTTAGAAGCGTTTGTTTTATGTCGATGTCCGTATTTTCAAGTCTAGCCATCTCGCTCGTTTGCGTTATCATTCTTGCATGAGTGAAAAGGACAGTTACATCCAAATACGGGTATCGTCAGCCAGAGTAAGGCCTAGGCTTCGGTAAAGCGCGAGCTAGTTCCTTTTTCATCGTTCCCGATATATGGAGGATGCTGGAAGCCACCGCTTATTCATACCCTCTTCCTCCGTGTTTTTATTTATTTATTTATTTATTTAACAGTAAACATACTGACTTACAGTCGCCCAAAGCGTCAGTATGCTAGTCACTCACAGTAAAAAAACAAATGGTCGAACAAACATTACAATATAGAAAATGAAATTAAAATAAAAAGATACGTCAGGATTACAATGACATGTCACTAATATTAAATATTATGTCAGAAAAAAAAATACACATTAGAGTCAGTCAGAATAATTAAAAGTTTAAAAGTAATGAAATTCTTATGTCAGGTTAGGTAATACTACTGCGAAAACACTCAGAACACAAACTTTCTATGTAAAAAACAGCTTTGTGCATGAATTGACTGAAGCTGTCTGCAAATATGTCAATATCATAGTCGTCGGCGAGTATATCTCCTATAAGGCGTAGAGCCCGAACGGTGGGAGCATTCGCGGCGTACTTTGTGCGCGCTGAGGGCCAACACAACAGGCGCGGTCGCCGTCGCGGCGCCACCAACCCTTCCGCGTTCCAACTTAAACGATTAGGCACCTGCAATCCTATTTGGCTCAGAATCGACGGGCTATCTATCTTGTTGTGTATGATACACAAATAGTGTACAATCGTCTGCATAACTCTTCTAAATTTTAACGTATCTAGTCCTACCATACCACTAACAAATAAGGAGGGATATAGATGTGGATAGTACCCATACTTTCTTTTGTATAGCCAACGTGCGAATTTGCGCTGTACCTTTTCCACCAAGAGAATATATTTATCCTCATAAGGATCCCACACAGGTGCGCCGAATTCAAGTTGACTTCGGACATACGCATTGTACAGAACCATTGCGACATCCAATCCGTCAAACTGAGAAGAGGTACGGATAACGAAGCCTAGCATTTTACTAGCCTTTTTACATACTGTGTTCACATGATCATGAAAGTCTAATTTAGAGTCTAATATCAATCCTAAGTCACGAATTTCACTTACCCTTTGTAAGGGTGCGTCTAATATTTTATAATTTACGTATTGCGGACACAGCTTACGTGTAAATGTGATGATTTTACACTTTCCTGCATTAAATGGAAGATGGTTCCTTTGACTCCAGTTCAAAACTGCGTCAATATCCTTCTGCAGTGCTTCGTAGTCAGATGGATCATCTACACCGAGACTTAATTTGAAGTCGTCTGCAAATAAAAGGCATTTGGCAGTAATGACGCTTTCGGAAAGGTCATTGATAAATATTAGAAAAAGTAACGGTCCTAGTGTACTTCCCTGGCTCACCCCAGACCTAGTACAATATTGACTAGATTCGAATTTACCGACCTTAACGAATTGCCGGCGATCACGCAGGTAATTTGAAAAAAATATCACCAGATTATGATCAAAGCCAATAATGGCCAGTTTCTGCAACAAGATGTCATTGTCGACCAAATCAAATGCCTTTTTGAAGTCAATGTATCTACTTGTTTACCAGCATCTAACTCCCCATAAATGTAGTCTAGATGAGCAACCAGATTTGTTGTAGTAGAGCGAGCTAGTCGAAAACCGTGTTGACTATCATGTAGTAACATAGCAGTTTGTTTATTTATTTTCTGGCTTAGTACTATTTCAAATAATTTTGCAAAAACTGACAAAACTGCAATCGGCCTAAAACAGGATACTTCATTTCCACTTTCAGCTTTAGGAACTGGTGTGACCCTAGAGACTTTCCACATTTCAGGGTACCTAGATGCAGACAGAGAAAGGTTAAATATATAAAGAAGCGGAATCTCAAAAGCGGTTATGCAGTCTTTTGCAAGGAAAACAGGGAAAACAGTTTTAGAACCATTGAATAAAATGGCAACCAACAGGATCTCGAGTGAAATCTTATGATGATGTCACGTGATTGCACGAACCAATCTAACAAAACACTAACTAAACAGCTCTTTGAAATTTCTTATTTTTTTTTTAAATCAAATAGAATAGATTATTTTATTTATTTACTCGTATTCCTAAACGAATTCGTATACGAAACGTTCTAATATAGCGCTCAGGGTCCGTTTAGATAAATTTTTCAAAACAATTAATTTTAGGGTTTTAAATTTTCTAACTTGACTAAGGTTTTTACACACAATGACAGCTTTCGCAGCGTTTTCAAAGATCATATAATGACCATAATCTAAATATTTATCTCTTTGCTTATATCTTGCACAGGAATTATTATATAGGGTAATTACAGGAAGTGTACCATGAAGATTTCACGGAGATAATATAGCCAAAAATATTATTGGTGTCTATCAAATCCACGCAAAAAAAAATTATCGGTATAATAAGATCATTTATTGTCAACAGCAAATGGTGAAGAACCCTAAAATCAAGCTTGCCTGACTCTGAGCGGGACAAATGTAGTAATTGTCAGTGTTCTAACACAAATTCTCATAAAAGGCTGACCCTAATTCCTTTTATGTGGTTCAAACGGACGAAGAAGTAAGATATCTGACCCTCTAGTGTACTTGCGTGGTCTTCTTTAGATTGGCTTTTGTTTCTCTATACGTCCTGAAGGACGTACCTAGTTGCTAAGTAAAAAAATAATTGACTAGAATGAAACGACTGTATTTTGAGTTGGCTTTTGTTTCTCTATACGTCCTGAAGGACCTAGTACCTACGAGTAGTTGCTATGATTCTTGAGTAAAAAAATATATTGAGTAAAATGAAATGACTATTTTTTGAGGGTACATTCAGTAATATGTAGGTAAATAAATTGTCCAATATACACACCAATTACCTAGCCCAAAACCTGTGCCCAAACTAAGCATGAGTTTTGCTAGCAATAGGATAACAATGTGAAAAGTATGTTTATCCAGACATAATCTAATACATATACATCCGTGATTATTAAAAAGTTTTGTCCCTTTTTGAGATTGGAACGCAACCGGTTTTTAGTCCGGAGTGGTACTACCACTACAAAAAGGCGATCGTTCTGACTATCGTCCGTCCCTTACACAAGATGCAATATAATCTAAAGCGTAGTTCGTTATCGCTAACAAAATGTATGAAACTGACATAAGCTATCAAAATAACATGTGACTTTTGCATACATTTTGTTGGCGATAGCGAAGTTCGCTATAGAGAGATTGTATCTTGTCTAAGGGCCCTGTATAAACAAATGTATTTTCCCGACTTGAACGATGACCATATCAATTAAAACTATTCTTAGTCTTATAATCAAAAGTAGAGGCACTCAAAATGTCTATCAAATGTAGCTATCGATTCAAATCAAAGTTAAAGCCCAAGGACAATGGTACGTATTGAGTATCCGCTTGTCGATGTTTATTAAAAATGTATCGAGCCATTCGTAGCATTGTGGGCAAACAAACACCAATATCGATTCAAATGATATACCCCAGAAATAAGTTGGAATTCCGTCGAATAACTAGAGCCAACTCGATTTGGAAGTGTCAACTCTGGCCGCGAGAGTTCGGTTCTAATACGATTGCATTGGATAGATATTGTTGGACGGGAAAATTACTGACCAACTTTATACTTTGAAAGCTTGGCTTATTTTTGCGGCTGTAAACTAAGTACGTATTCGCTATGAATTGCCGTCCCCAGAGATACTCTGAAGCGGTATTTATTATTATTTTAAGTGTTTTTTATACGTAGTTCTTAGTAGTTCTATTGTTTATGTTAAGAATTGCAAAAAATAGTAGTACAGAAATTGATGTTGTGCAAAATCTTGGTCTGTTAATATACCGCATAAATAGGCAAACACAATAAATTAATGTAACATGTGTACTAAATAACTATTTTACAAGTTAAACATGAATGCTTGGAGACTTATGTCATTCACTGAACATAACAAGCCGGCATGCCACAAGGCATATTTATAGTATTGGGATTCCAACCCTTTTTGGGACATGACCGACTTATATTATCACGCCCATCAGCCTCGAACTAATAATGGCCAGAAACTGTCAACCTCATGTCATTAAATAAAGCCTTTGTCATTTTTGATAAGGCTTTATTTTATGGCCATGTTTCTAATTTTAGGATTTTGTATTTTTAACACTCACAGTGTTATGGATGGTAAGAGCGTTTGCCCGGGTAGCCAAAGGTCGTGGGTTCTGAATCTACCCGTGTGCGAGTTTTTGGTTTATTTTTTAAACTCATAATTTAAGCGGTTGCCTGCGACTTCTTCCGCTCAAAAGTCAAAGGACTTGTCCATTTGTGGTTTTTTATTCGTCAATATTTCTAACCAGAATAAACTTAATATTATATTAAAGAATTCACAAAAACTAGCCTTTCTGCATAATTAATATATTTTTTAAGGCCTCCGATTTAGAGCAAAATTGAAATTATTTTTTCTCTTTGTCTGTACAGAAACCGCACCTTCGCCTATATCAATTAACGCATGAAACGCATGAAAAAAAACTGACAGCAAAATTGACATACCATTGACAGTAGTACCTATTATATAACCTGTGGTAGTACTTAGTAGTAATAATCCACCAGCGGAAAGGCAATGGTACATAGCCATACAGCCAGGAAATACAAGTAAGTAAACAATGGATGATGCCTGCTACAAAACATATTTTTTCTCAAAAATGGAGGCGTTTAAAATTCTGATTTCTATGGTTATGTGTTTCATATTTTTGTAGCTTAAAGATAAATATAGGTTTATTAGTGGTTGGTGATATGTTAGAATAAAAAACCAGCCTCCATACAAAAAGAGGACAAGTCCTTTCCCTTATAAACATCCCCCCCCCCTTTTACTCTCTTTGAACTATGAGGTTGACTTTCAAAAAATACTGTTTTAGTGCTGACCTACTGAGTCGTGGGTTCACAAGTGTCTAATCCTAGTAGTTTAAGCTGTGCGTTGATATGTCAGTCAGTCATTGAAAATGATATTAATAGCTTCTTTCTTCTGTGTAAGGTAATCTACGTCAAAATCATTAACTCCAGCTGAAGTAGTTAACTTGATGATTATAATATCAACAAACTGTTACTGGACGTCTAGTTTAGACGGTGACAATCCCAATTGAAAAATGTTAAGTGACTCATTGAAAAGCATTGAAATATCGGATATAAGAGGCAATTAGATACTTTCTACTGAAAAGAAAGCAGTAAGACGTATGGAGCTAAAAATTGCCGACACAAGAATCAGAGCGTCCTATTAAAACATCCAAAAGAAATGTCCAGTTTGACCTATTTCTTCCTGTAATGTGAAAGGTCCCATAACAAGAAAACATTTATTGCTGACCATTTCAAAATGCTAACAAATCATGACATTGCGTAGTGTCACGTAATGTTGACAGGAATAAAAGCTAACTGCCGCACTCAAGAGTCGTCAATTAAATTTAATATTGAATTAAGTCTAGCTCTGTCACTAAACTTTTTTATTAATGAAATAGGAAAGGACCTCATGAGACGTAATGAAGGATTAACTTTCCGTCTTGGTGTAGTGGTCTGCGTTCCGGACTACAAAACCAGAGGTTGCAACGATTTCTCATTTAGAGTTAGGAACCAAAAGTTCAGTATGAGATACGAGTATATGACACCGTAGTTTAACATTGATAGAACGATTTGTTGTTACGATACCTTCCTTTGTTATTAAATTTCAGACCGATAGAAAATACTTTCTTAAAAAAATATATTAAGTGGTACTACCTTCTCAATTGCATTACATTACATTAGCTAACATCTAACAGTATGGCAGTTTTCTTCATAGTTAAGCAATCATATCTTTGAAACGACTGTCAGGTACTAAACTATTAAACTCAAGACCTCAGATACGAAATAACATCGTTTTCTGTCCACATGATACTTAATATTTTTTCCTACTGTACATTTGTTTTATTAGCAAAAAAAATCAAATGTCTAAGGACTTGCGCGCTTATTGGCAACAAAACTTTACGGCTCATAAAAACGCTAGCGATAAATAAGAAAGAAACGACACGTTTCAATAAAATTTCACTCTTTTCGGTCAATGGATTTCGCACTAAAGAGCTCTACTTATAGAAAGCTGTAAAAATAAGGGTTCACCCTGCTTAGATACGAGTATAATGCCTGACAATGCCATGTGTTTTTGTACAACTAATCAATTTTTATGATATTTTATACCCTAACAACTGTAACAGGGGTAATAAGCACTGTGTCTTATGTATTTTCTAACATCTGAAAATAATACTAGTATTCGGAAAACGAATGAAATCTATATAGATTGATATGTTTCTGTACTAATTACCGCTCCAAAATTCTACTCTTCTTCTCTTATTATAAATTAGGTAATAGGGTTCTAAAATCTTTTTGGTGCTTAACTTGTAGGTGGTAAAATGGCGAGGTACCTATCTATCTTTTGTAAGTAATATTTTGACAATCCACCCGCAAAACGATTTTTTATTCGACGTAGAAGGCTGATATTTTTTTATTATATTATTGATAAAACTGCTTTGATATTATCATATCGATGGCGCAAAATAGCGTACGACACATCGAGCAGACCGAACACAGGTACATAGATGTTTTTTTACATTTTAACTGTGTTTTGCCAAATAAACTTTTGAACTTGAAATAAAAGTCCTTATTTTATAAGACCAAGTCTCATTTCTTTATCTAGCTCTATCTTAGTTAGTTAATTAGTTTACTAACCTTACAGTTAAGTGTGGCACAGTAGATCATATACTAAATATCAAAAGCCCTAAAGCCCTTTTCTCTTGTCTATGAAACATTATACTAAATTGACATATATGTTGCTTGTTTTCTTTCATAAGCATTATGCTTTGGCTTTACCCAGGTATTATTTTAATCTTTGTATGCTTTTAATTTACGTCACGATGTTTGAACCGAATATTAATTCCCTAAACGCGTGTTAAATATTACTTAATTCAAACTCAAGGGCCACCTAAATATTTAACCCACATTCTGGAGGGTGAAGTTTTAAGGGCGTGCTTTGATGGTTTCATTATGTTTTTAAATTGTTTGTTTTGGATTAAGCATTGCGATACATGTGTATGTGATTGCTTATTCACGTTTTTGAGTTTTCTTTATTAACGTGCTTAATAGTAAACGATTGTAAATAATTGTAATCCATTTACTGGCAGTTTATGACAGTTTTGTTTTAAATATGTAATATGTTTTATACTATTCTAAACTGTCCGACAGTAGTCACTTTGATCACACAAGATTGTTGCGAGGTGTAGACACACGGTCAAGGGTGGTTCATATCTACCTGTAAAAACCTATTTAATCTTTCCTCAAAGAGACCCAGTTCGTAATCTTTAGGAAAGATATTAACAGGCATGTTTACTTATAATATCAAAGGTTCTTATTTGTTAAAAAGGCATATTCGAAAATAAAATGTATCGCAGTAAGCAAAATTTTTCAATCTTTTTTCTTGGCTATCTAGCTATAAATATAAAAAAATCTAAGAAAGATAAGATCTTACTTAGAATTTATAGTTTAAACAAGAAACCAATAATTCGCACACAGGTAGGATTTAAACCTATGACCTTTGGCTAACCTAGCCAACGCTCTTACCAACTGAGCTACTGTGCAGTTCATCCAACCGTGTGAAATTCTTGGTCTCTTTTGTCTTACGTCATTGTGTGACGGTATTATTAAAGTTGCGATCGATTATGAAAGAGTAAGAGGATCTAGATCACTTTTGCGAAGACTGGCCAGCCCAGACTGGTAATCGCAACCACTGGAGAAGTTTGGAGGAGGCCTTTGCCCAGCAGTGGGACAATAACGGCTGAGTAAAAAAAAAGTTGCGATTCTTACGTAGGTGTTAATATAGTACCAAAAAAAAACGATAGTACTATGAAGCCGTATTCCATACCCATAAAAACTTTGAATATGAAATTTTCACGGAGTCATTTCTCTCCAAATTCATGTCGTGCCCAAAAATCCTTTAGCTCAGTTTACCAACTCGTAAATAATGTAGCGTGAGCTGTTCAGGCGTTTTTTCTTGTAGTTAATGGACCCGACAGGATTTACTGCAAATGTTGTGGATCGGGTACAAAATAGCGAGACAAACAATATCTTAATCTTTACCGTGTTTACAGGTAGATAGAACACAATTTTAAAAACGGTATGCTCTGTACTGTTAAAACAAAATACATTAAAAAACAAAATGAGTAGACACTTGCGGAATGAATGGATAGGCACTTATAATTACTCTTATACTAACTAAAGCAATTTTTTTGCGAATTTTTAGGAAATCAAATTAAATCTCGTTCACCAACTGAGCATTTGCCTGGATAGCGAAGGGTCATGGGTTCGGGTCCCATCGGATGACACAGTCGAACGATTTTTGTGAGCGGGATTGACACTTAATTTAATATAGGTAGGTAAGATACACACAACCGCAAGTCAGACGAATCCACTTTGACCTAGACCGCCTTTATTCCCTACGTTATAAAAGCTGTTTTCGTAGTTCACATGGGTAACCAGACATAATGCTGATTGTACATGGAGTTAAATGGAAGCAACTTATCAGACTATTCTGCCAAATCAAGACACATTACCTACACTGATTATTATTTAAGGTTTCTAGTCAAATGGTACAAAATTTCCGAACATTACATACAATACCTGATTAATCGCTTCGTCTGACACATAAACATTTGGCAATACAAGAGGTAATCGACGCAATCTTTCCATTATTGTGCCCCTCGTTTGGAAGCATTGTTAAAGCGACAGTGAAATATATGAAGGGTTCAGGTGTGGTCAGCGGTATATCTTTGCGATTCAATTTTGTCCCTTCACCCTCTTTGTATAAGGTAGTTTCTATATGCAGTATAGGTAGATTTTCTGATTCACAATAAATTGGAAATGGGAGTATGTATTAGGCTTCGCGCAGATGGGCCACCGACCACCGCGAACCGGTGGATGTCACACGCCACGCCCCCTAAGTCCCGCGGAAACGAAGGTGGTCGGTGGCTGCTTCAATTGACACTCATCTGCTAGATCTATTGACAGATGTTTTCTCAAAATGGCGAGTGGCTGCCAACGGTGACGTGTCGCGAACACCGAATCGCGAGTGGCTGCCACTCACTTCACGTGTGCGGCGTCGTATTAAAAATATTAAAATCAGCTTGTTGTTAGCCACCAGTGGCTTTGGTACCGACCAATCGTCCGGCCCATCTGCGCGGAGCCTTACTGATAGACTAATAGATACTTACGTATTATTCTAAATCATACGTCTCCCGCGCACAAGACGGAAAAGTTCTCCAAGTGCAAACAGATGTTCCAATTATGCAGGTCGGTAGATAACATAAGATAATAATAATTAAATTGAACATTCGAGCAACGTGTGGCTACACCTTTGATATTGCCTTTACAAGCAACAATATGCAGATAGGGCTCTTAATGGCTAGATTTCGGTTGCTATAGAGCCGCAGTATAAAACCTGAACCGAGATATGTAAGATTAAGCGCGAGCTTGGCTACATGTATGATCTGTCTATTGTGATGTATGTCGATAAACAAAGACGGTGACCGTAGAACCTTTGAGCGATTTCCCGACCATAACACGGTCGGTAGGAAGCGCTTCTATTTTACAGCTGTAATTAGTGTACCGTACTTTTACTAGGTAACCAGTTACCCAAAAACTTGCAGATGTATTACAGGCGAGTTCATCAACGTGTTTAATTTTTTAACAGCTGTTATAATATTGAATGACATATTTTGTATAGGAATTGTGTCAAATGTACCGTCAATTTACGTTTACCAGCTGTTTAGAAATCAGTAAACTCGGGTCTTACAGTAACAGTAGAAATGGTAATATAGCTTATTATTCTGCGATTTAGCTACTGTTTTCCAGTGAACTCGGAAAATTATAATTCTTGTACATACAAACATCATATTATTATAAAATGTTTTTATTTTAGTTTTAGAGTTACCTTAACCTTATCTTAATGTCATTGTAATGTAATATAAATGTCACGCCTAAATACATTCCTCTTTTCCGAGACACTCCAACCTTTTCTCGATCAAGTGCGGATCTAGCAAGGTTGAAAGGTCAAACGATGCCTGCTTAGTTTGTATTATCTTCAACTAGTTGACTTTGCTAATGTCTATCGACTTAATTGTGACAAAGTGAGACGGCTAACTTATCAAGACTTTGGCATTGTTAGTGTCTAAATAGAAAGTTACTAAACAGGCTATAAGATTCATTTTATTAGTTGGAAAGTTACTATTTAATGCTAAAATCGAGTCTTCACTACACATTGGTATTGTTATTTAGTATAATACATAATATGTATTATTTAGTATAATATACAGTACATTTATTATTTAGTATAATAGCATAAAAACAAACACATTATCATATTTCTTATACTTGCATCACAATTTTTGTTTATTTTTTGATTACATTATATTACATGAATCACCGGATCAAGTCAACTGCTGTGATCAAGTCAATTGGTAGCACTGACTCTCCAACCAATCAAAATAGCTGCTTACAGTAGATTTAACAGCCAATCAAATTGCGATTCGTGATTATAAGCGTTAAATCAGCGAAGTTTGCCCGTATTATTCACTTGTAGTTTTAATATGTACACACGGTTGCACGTTAGACTACCCCACTTTTACCTTGAGATCGCCTCAATTTCCTATGTACGTAGGAAAAGCTGTTTTTGTATTACACATGATGGGTAAATTTACGTGCTTTCGACTGTAAATAGGAAACTGACAGTTATTTGTACTCGTAATGAATCTTTTCTAAAACCGTAGGTCAAATAAAGCACGCTTTGTCATGTTTTATATATCAAAAAATGATTAAAGTCACAATGCGCGATGCCGAGTCCATTACGCACACGTAACAAATTCCAAGTACCTCATAAATACTAGTACTAATTCTTCGTTCCTATTCAAATTGCCCATTTTCGTACCTTTACCATGTTGGACCCCGTTGAACCAATTTATCTTACCTTGATTTATTAAGGGTACGTTAATTAAATGGAGACGAAAATAATGGGCCTGATTCTCGGCAGCACTCTCTTAGACTATTTATAAGTTTATTCTATCTTTTTCTCTGCTAAAGATACAAGACTTACATGAACAGCTGTCAGTTTCTAGGTTAATCGCAAAAATCATAGACAATCTAACAAGGATTTAAAATGATGATTAAAATAGGACGAAAACACGCAATTACTTGTAAATTATTAAACATGAGAATTTGACGTTACTAAATTATCGTATTCTGACTCGTTTTGTTTCTTCTGCACAGAAAGTGATAGATGAACTTAAAATTAGTCTTAGAGTGCGCTGTGTGGAATTAGGTCCATTGGAAGGGCCGTTTTAAGCAAATTGTGTAAGGGTGGAGGTGTCGTATGTAAATTTTTGTAGTGTGCTTATTTGCTTAGGTCGTATTTCATCAGGGTGGTTAATGAGTGTTACGTTAATATTTAATGAGCTCCGCTTTGATTCGCCATTTAAAAAATCCTTAACGGTAATTAGTATAACACGTGAGTCAAAAGGTCAGGGCCGTAAAAATTATGAATTTAAGAAACAATAAAGTAGAATAGAGGTACGGTCAGCATCAAAAGTAACTAAACATCTTGGTAGTTTGTCTTAGTAATAATTACTAGAAATACGATGTAGCCATGAAACTTTCGGAAATAAAATATTTATTTATATTTGATTTAACTATTTTCGGGAATTTTACATCACGGAACCGAGTTTGTGTAAAGACAATAAGGACAAAGTATATGTTATGAAATTAGGTAGAAGTGACAGTAAAACTGTTATAGTGACAAAGTACTAAAATGTTTAGCTACTTTGCTAGCCGTACCACATGGTCTTTGCACTAGAGAGATTTCATATGAATTTTTGTGCTAACTTTATTTCCAGAAGTCGACCAAAATTGTTACTTGTATTTATGTGACTGGAAAATGCCACCAATTACAGCAAACCTACCAATAATCAAGGGTTTTTAAAAATGGCTTACAAATTTTAACGTCCGGAAAATTAAGTTAGACCTTCAGGATTGAATAAAACTTTTTCGATCATAATTTCGCGTTACTTGAGACAACAATTTAATCTAGAAGCAAATTACTGAAAACATCAAAGCTTTTATCAATATTCGAAAAAAAATTTTCCCTCCGGTCCCTCAGTAGAAATTATAAAACACGAAACATTAACGGTAATTTGGAATATTCTTAATTTACGATCCTTGGCAGAAGTTGCCCAAAAACAATTTTACGGGGAATGTAGAATGCCAAGTGGCCACAGAAAAATATTCTGTGATGAAGGGAAAGGGCTGACAAAATACTTTCAGATTTAGTAAACAAAGTTTGCAACACACTTAGGCCGAATTTCATGTCAAACGTTCCGAAATAATAAATCAAAAACTTTATTATTTTAATTTCACAATATTTTATAAATATTTTTTTCCTATTGGTACCAACAATAGAGCATAGTGCTCTATTGTTGGTAGTTTGAAGAGACAAATTATGATTGTACTCCAACAAATAGCCTATTCAATCAGTTACTGCATTTGTGTACTGCAGTTCGTTTCAGTATTGAATCAATTACATAATTTGTCTATGATTGACTCCCGCATATAACATCGGCAGCCCTACTAGAACTCAACCTCACCAAAAGCGCCAGCCCTAAATATTTGACGTAGCACCGTGGATACCGGGATTAATTAAAAGCTGAACCACTGATTCTGACATTAATTTTTAATTATTTGATGAAGCTTTCTTAATTACTCGGTAAACAAGTATGATGTTTATGCGATAATTGAAGTTATTTACTATGGTATTATTATTTCCCATAGCATTCAAAAATTACTCTTAATGATTTCACGAACATGTCAAAACAAGTTCAGCACTTATTTTCTTACTCGGGAGTTACAGGGCTTTCAAACTCCACCTACCTATTTACTTTCTAATTAATTTCTTGACTGGGTGTTTAGTTAATATGTGTGGTTTAGGTAAGTTCTCTTATGGCAACTTTAATTTCACAGCAGAATTTTGGGTTTAGTATACTGACGTCAAGCGGCGTATCTTGGCTTAATAGGAGTTGCAATGCGATGGATAAAATTACGTACGTATCCACTCGTGAATATTTTTTTTCTTGTCATGTGGGTTACTGATAATTCTGGTGACACACTCGCTATCGGTAAAGGCGACTGATATACTGGTAACCAATTACTTAACTTAAAGGTTTATAAGTTGCCAATGCCGAGCTCTGGATGGAAAATGTTAGGCGCCCCTAGAGCCTGGTAATAACATCTCACAGACACCGCGATTAATAAAAATGCCGCTCACTTCGCACTCGGCATGTGTGCAATGGAGCTTCCAGTGCCGTTGTTTTTTTTTTTATTTTAACCTCAGAAGGAATTCGTTTTGTTGTGCTCATATTCAAGTTGGTGTAAACTTCGGCGCTACGACAAAATTTCGGCGAGTGTGTAAAGGAATTGCACGAATTGATTCCACCGACATAATTTTTGCCATCCGGACACAAGACGTAGGCAGGGCTTCATTATGTTTTTGAAATACCACCAATATGCACCAAATGTTTTGAATCATCTTACGTACGGCTCGAGAGTGGAATGCATGAAAAGAGTGTTTAGGCTGTTTCTTGTCAGACATGATTTATCCTCGGCCGCATCGTCGCTTACCAATACTCGTATGTTTGATTAAGGCCAAATAACTGCTTATTATTAATACAAAAACATGACGCGACTATAAGAGCTACTGCAGCACATAAGTATTATTTCGCTCATGGCTTATAATTTATATCTGAGTCTTAAGATTCGTATTTGTTTTTTATTTAAGACACAAAACAGGTTACAATCATTTGATGGTTACAAAGTGTTATAAATCTATGAAGCTAAACTGTAACCTAAAACATGCATCATTAAAGTACCAAACAGAAGTACAAACAATGAAGGAGGTACTACCACCCGCTGTGTGTGTTGCAAACATAGCTTATAAGTATTCTAATATAACTTAAGGATCAATATTAAGAATTCCACAATAATGTAATTCCACAAAGATAGTTTTGGATCCTCAAAGCCTGATAGAAATTTTTAGACTATTTTGATATTTTTTTGTCATCAAGTCGCCGCTGGTATTTCCCGGCTGTTAAAAAAAGGTCAAAGAAAAAGCTTCATCAAAAAGATGACGCATATCTCTTTTATATTGCTGCGAAGAATTTATTGCTGATGAGAAGTCAGTTTTACTTCAATTTTAGTGCTGCATAAAATTAGGACGTGTGATTGAGTCTTGAGATATTAAATCGTATGTTGGTTTTTTATGTCGTGCCTTACGAGAGGATTCAATTTGAATAAAAGTCCCTAAGACTAGCGACTACAATTTCATTGAGCTTAATGTTTTATTCAGTGATGGAACATCTACTATACAATGTGTCCGAGTTTGGACTAGCGACAATTTATAGGCTATTAGTTCATCAAATGTTATCAACAAAAAACCCCATTTAAATTTTATTTTAAAAATACTATTTCTATGTATCTGGACATCCTTAAAGTTATAAAATAATGAATTCATTTGAAAGGTAACGCTATCGTCTATCAAGAGAAGTAAAGATCAATTCAAAATTATTAACCGTCATAGAGAAAAAAATATTTTTTTAAAGAAATACTGCTTGAAATTTAAAACAGTTAAATAGTTTTTTAAACCTGTTACGAAACTAAACTACAAATTGTTTTTTAAACCTATTACAAAACTGAACGAAAAATTAATTTCAAAAAAATTGATTACTAAAATATTTTTTAATTATAATTATCGCTAGTCAAAACCCAGACACCCTGTATACCCAGTGGGCCCAGGTTTCATAAAGGCAGGAGTTACCGTTTTGAATAAAAACAGAACATCGAAAACTGAATGCCGCTAAATATCTTTCGTAAAATTTATCGAATTTCGAAACAGCGTTACGAGTTTTCAAAGCTTTTTAAACTTTTCAAATCTGCCAAACTTCCATTCCGATACGCATTTCACATTTTTTTCGTACGTAACATTTCTGAATGGTAATTGAATACAGACGACTGTCAAAACCGTTCAGATAGTTCAGTTTATTAGGGTTCCGTAATTAAAAAAACGTGGCTTTCATATGATAAATATGCTGTAGTACGTATGCCTTTCTGTAAATTTTATTGAATCACCAACCATTGAACTTGAAACATGTTTAATTGAGGCATACAATAAAAGTAAACGAATAAATCCTGGAAATATTTAGGTATATATAATCTTACGAGTAAATGCACTGACAAAGGGGTTTTAAAAACTAGTTGTGTTAATCGTCACACTTTGTTAACTTACACATTTAACTTAAAAATAAATTAAATTAAAATTGTCTACTTGGAATAGTTAGTTACCATAGTTATATATTATTAGTATGTTTTTTTATTAATTTTCACCAATTGTATGTATGTTTTTTATTAATGTTCACCGATTTCTCCGTCAATCGTGGATCGATAATTAAAAACTTTTTTTTGTGCTCCAGCGCGTGCGGGTCCTTCAATGTCTAATTCAGACTTACACTTTTCCAGATTTTTTTTGTTTACTACAGACTTCTGACTCCGCAGCGTCGGCTTTTGTTTAGAAAACCTAATAATAAAAACAAATTCCGAAGGCAATCGTAATTGGATTGGGCTGCCGATATCAGAAAATAGTTAGCGTTTTGAATTGCGCTTGTTCGTAAAATACTTATTGTTATCGTTTTTTAAAACGTTGTCAAAAATTTATTATCATTTGAACTGTTAAAACTATTGGTTTGGATAACTTCATGGCAATATAACTATGTATTTGTAACTGTAATTTCTGCGCTGTAAAATGTTGTAAAGTACTTTTTCTAGAGGTTTGACAGCATAAATCTCTTATGACGACTAGCAAAAAAATGATATTCAGACAAAGCATTTTGCCTGAAGTTGAATTGAAGTTATTACACCCACTGCTACAAGACATTGTGTTTATCCCTTTGTGCAATACGCATAGCAATAACCAAGAATTGGATGCACTAATTGAAAACCTGATTGTTATATATTTATTGAATAAATTATAAAACAACTCCTATGAATAAATAATTTATTATCCGTGTATTGTGGCCTTAATATCGTCAACGACGTTTATAGGAGAGACAACAAGCCACACAAATAACATTCATTTTATTAGTGGTATATTTTTATACATAATACAATAAACACATTTAATGTAAGTATACTGTATTAAAAAGCCAAGACAAAACTATTGTATTGTGTTTGCCGATACCAAGCATAAGATAGAATGGTATTGTTAAGTTTAGGGAAACAGGTACATGGCAGTTGTTTCGTTTTGAAATATCAATTAATTATGTAGATATCGAAAAAAATACCCGAGAGCCGAAACCATTTCTATTTAACCCTGGCATAGCATTGTACTGACGGAACTGTTAGTAGTGTATTCTTCGAGATGATGTTGACTGTACCTCTATGTTCTATGCCTACCGATAGAGCCTATCCTATGAGATCGATTCAAAGTCTATTGTACCTAATTCTAGATAGACGCTCAGTAAAATAACAATGAGGCAAGGCCGTCAAAGCTCAACTTGCTGATAAAAGCCTTCTAAAATGTTCAACGCTTACTAGATACTCGTAAATAACTAATTTACTAATGTTGCATGTTCTTTCACAGTACACCTGTCTTCACGAGAACCTGTTTCACTATCTGTGCGAAGAAAATGGCGGAGCAGTTACTTTACCAGCTGCAAGGGGTGACGATGCTTGGAAGGTCTACTTCAACGAAAACCCTGAAGAAATTGTCGACGAGTTCGCCATGAGATACGGCATCGAAGCCATTTATCAGGCCATGACGTAAGTACTGATGATATCACGTATCTTTTAATTAAACTAGACGATAATTTGCTCGATGAAAATGTATGGACCAGCACGCACCATCACGAATACTGTACGTAAATATTTTTTGCGCTGTTTCTCCTTAGCTCTAGCCTACCAATGATCCTGAGGCAGTAGTAGGGTCTATGTTAGAACTCGTAAGTGTCTCCAATGTCAGCATAAACAAACGACTTCTAGAAACAAACTACTTCTAGTTCTAGTATTTTATACGTTTATTTTTATTGTTTTGTGTCGCTTAATACCTCTTGCCTTCTATCTGGGGACTGTAATTAATTATGTAAAACACACCCATTGAATACGTTTTCCAGCAGTATTACAACTAGTTTTTAATACTAGTTAATAAATAAGGCGATCAGAAGAATTTTGACACAATTTACGAATTGTTTTGTATCAGTTCTGGGGTTTGTATCCACCAAAAAAAGGGATGTTTGTTTTACTTATACGACTAGTAGGTAAACAGTTTTTTAATAGATTTTTCCCGGGATTTTTATATTATTATCATCACGAGCACTTAATAAATAGTAGTATTAATCTTTAGATCCACTTGCGCACGTTTAAGAATACTTATCCAAGCACGAATTACCGAGTTTATGCATAGTTTCTGCCTCCGTAATATTAAGCAAAAGCCGCGCACATTTGCATAGAAAACGCCATATTGTCTGGCCGTACAAACAACTTTGCTAAATAAACCCAAATTAGAACGTGTCCTAATTACGAAACACGTTTTTCTCATACCAATTAAGGCTACAAAAATGTTATCTTGTGAGAACCTTGTTTGCTTTAAAAGAATGTTTTATTTTTTGTTATCTTGTATACTTACAGAATTAACCTTACACGTATGTCTGTCTAAGGAAAAGCGACAGTTTTGTGCTCTAAATTGGTAATAGTAAAGTAAGTAAAGTAAAGTTAGCTTATATAGATCCCACTGCGGGGCAAAGGCCGCACCTCAACTATGAGGAGGTACGAGCCATACTCCACCACGCGGGCTCAGTGCGGATTAGTGGGGCTAGTGTAAGGCAAGTGACAAACCTCACTGTCAGATGTTATCAAGCCGCCATAGGGACTCTGACCAGGTTTAACGACTAATAGCAACTGATACTTAACCGGTAATACTTACTAAGCCGGGACCATCTGCTTAACGTGCCTTCCGAAGCACGAGATGCTTGTCATGGACGTCACTTAAATGGTCGGAATGGTCACCCATCTAATCACGACCGCGCCGTGGGTTGCTTAACTTTAGTATCACTACCAAAGCGCTGCCACCACTGCGCCACAAGCACCTCAATTGGTAATATATAATTAATTAAAGCAGAGTGTTTAACGACAAAATGAGTTTAATTCAAACATTAACGCATTAAATAAAAGAGGTTGCAGTTCTTACTCGTACACAAAGAGTAATAGCATATACTTTTGCTGTGAAAATAAATAAATATTTACATAAAAGCTCAAGTGTTTATATGTAACCTACACTCCCAATGACCTTTGCAATGACTAACTTCTAATTACGGTTACGTACTCACAGGTAGTGAATTCCACAGATTTTGAATTCCGCGACAAAGGAGAAGCTTGCAAGATAAAGAAGCATTTTAACGTCTAATTTTACCGACTTAACTTGCTGTCTAAATCATAATTTTAAAACGACAGCTATCATCTAAAGTTTATGTGCGTAACCCAAAAAAATAGCTCGCAAGATTTCCGCTTACTACGAAAGTAATTGGGATCAGCAAACGCCGTTTTCATGACGAGAACAGAACTGAAATATAAAAGAGTCTGGATAAGTTAAAATTGATTTTCCGTCGCGAGAGGTTAAGTTCGATTTCACTCGTGAGAAATTTATGAGGGAGTTAGCCTGGGTTAGATTTATGCATTGACATTGACGGCATTACGGTGGAAACAACACACTGTATTTGAAACTAATTTATTTTGGGCTAAACGATACCAACGTAACCGAAATATTGGAAGCTATAAATATGAATCGAATTCGGAAAGCTGGTTGTACCTACTGATAAGCAAAAATCTGGATCATACTAAATATTAGACTTTCTTTTTTTATGTTATCCAGACAGGTAGAGCCTAAATCGGTTATTAATAAGTGAATTGTAACATCTCTCAGAACTAATAAAAGTTTAGTAGTTTAATCTATCCAATGGATCCAAGCATGGCCTCACCTAGCGCTTAGTGTGACAAATATATAAATTTTACAAGGAGCAACGCTACAATAAGTCCGATCGTCTTACTGAGTCTTCGCCTGCGGGGTACATGGATACGGGGATCGTCAAGAACAGGGACCATGAGCGTAAGGGCAGCGGGTGCCTGTGATTTGATCACAGATTAGCTATTTGTACTAGGTTTGATTAGGTGATTTTAATTTTGAAATTCGAAATTTGCATTCTTTTCAAAATTCAAATCACCCAATCAAATTGACGCTACCGCCACCCGCACTACTCACTGTGACTGTTCTCGTCTACCCTAGCTAAGTTTAGTTGGTCGTATTTCAAACTTTTATTTCAACATTTTTCATAATGGTGTTATTGTTTTCAGGCATTTCCACTGCTTATCAACAAAGTACCTCTGTGCGGGAGTGCCGGCTGTTATGTCAACGCTTTTGGCCAACATCAACGCGTACTACGCTCATACTACGGCTTCGTCTGCCGTCTCCGCCTCGGACCGGTTTGCTGCTTCTAACTTTGGGGTAAGTACAAACTACTACCCTACCCTTCTTCATAAATCACAACTACTACAGTTCATAAAAAGTTTTGCTGTAATATTTCAAAAAATTGCTTTTAAAAACATTTTTGTGACCTCTCATAGCTGTAAGCTAATTTCTGTAATATATTTTAGTAGAGCCGTAGTGAGTTATGATCAACCCGTGAAGGTAACTGTATACTACCACGAGAAAAACAGTGTGCTCATTTGTTCAGTAACTATGATTAAAAACTGAATCAATGCAAAAAAATATCTACAAATATGCAACAAGTTAAGCCAACTATAAGTCTTAGGGTCTGATTTCCCCAAAGCGAAGAGGAGAGGAGACGTGTTCGAGAAGGAGTTTTCATACAAGCGGGGTCGAGCGAAATGGAACTTGCCAATGTCAAATGTATAAAAACTTCACACAACTCCCTTTTCCGCGTTTTTGATGCATTTCTGCAGTCACCAAATTCAAACACGTCATGTTTTTAAATTCTTAAGAGATTATGAACTTACAGTCGACCTCACCTAAAGTCTAACGAGCCCGTAGAATATAGAAAACACTAATTGCATCATCATCCCCCTGCAGAAAGAAAAGTTCGTCAAGCTCTTGGATCAGCTGCACAACTCGCTGCGGATCGACCTGTCGATGTACAGGAACAACTTCCCCGCCTCCAGCGCGGAGAAGCTCATGGATCTCAAATCCACCGTGGACCTACTCACCAGCATCACGTTCTTCAGGATGAAGGTATGTTGATTATTAGCTGTATCTGGCATGTTTTGCAATGCCACTTATGAAGTTTCTGGCCCAGGAACCCTCGCGGGCTACCCCAGAATAACTTATTAAAGATTCATCACAATCTATCTATACAGAATTAAAAAAATATAAATTTATTTTATAAATTTATTTTTTGTTTTAGGTCCAAGAGCTTAGCAGTCCACCTCGCGCCAGCACGGTTGTCAAAGACTGTGTGAAGGCTTGCCTTAGATCTACATATCAATTTCTATTCGAGAATTGCTACGAGCTCTACAATAGAGAATTCCAGGTACGTAAGATTTGTGCTATGTCTCCAGCCAGACAAAATAAAGGAAAATATATTTGTACATAAGTAGCTCAAGTACATTTATAAAACCGCCCGTGTCACCTTGATAAAAACCCAAACATATTTTCCATTCATTCATCAAAATAAATCCGAGTTAGTAACAGAATTAGAGAATGTTAAAGTTTCAGTCTATTTATTTATTTAGGACAGAAACAACATTCACAATGTTGCTTATGATCTAGTTCTGTTAGTTTAACGGTTATTGCGAAGCACCGGTATGTGCGTGTAATCTCATTATTAATTCCCTGATTAATCAAGCTTTATATTAGTCATGATTAGAACACGACTATGGAGGAGTTATATCATTTTTAAATGTCTTCGACCAGGTGGATCCGAACGAAGCGAAGCGTGACCCGTCCGACCACGGGCCCCAGCTGGACTCAGTGGACTTCTGGCATAAACTCATCGCCCTCATCGTGTCTGTGATAGACGAGGACAGGAACAGTTACGCGCCTGTGCTCAACCAGTTCCCGCAGGAGTTGAATATTGGACAGGTTATTTAATTAATTGTGTAGAACAAAAATATTAAACTAGCTGCTCTCGACGATTGCGGCTTCACGAATGCCAGATTTCCTATACAGACTGTTATCCCTCGTTGAACCCCAAATATAAAAATGTTCGACGTTTTTTTTGTTAATTTGCTGTTCGGGGAGGAGACATACCTAAAAAATCAAAGATTGCGTCAAGAAAAGATTGTGATGAAAACAATAATACCTACACACATCAAAAAAGTTTGAGAACACTAGCATTTAAACAGATATAATTTAAATTTATCAATAAAAATGTTTTGTTGTGTGTTTTCTTTAAATAGAAAAACCCAGTTTGAAATTGAGAAATAAAACTAATTTTAATTTTTTAATAACAAAAAATGAGTAATTAACCATAATGTAATTAATAAAAAATAAAATAAAATAAAATAGGTTTATTTCAGACTATTTGTCCATATATTGTTAGTAACAAAAACAGAAAGAAATTTAAAGCTATGTTAGTACAATAGTTTTCTTAAATCTTAACTTAAATATTTGCCTGGACTGCGCGACATCCCGGCCACATGTGTGTGTGTGTATACCCAGTGCCGAAGGATCGGTCAGTCAGACTCGGCACTTATTGGTGGTTGAATGGTGTTGGAGCTCCCCCGCACCGCACGCAGAAGGGATGCGATTCGCTTACGCATCACAGTGTGAAAACCATCCGTGTGTGACAGCGCGAACATCCCCGACGCCCCGTAATTGTAGGAGGAATTTGATATAAAGGAAAATACTGTTTAACCAAACTTAAACGACAATTTATAAGTAAAATGTTTTTATTCATAATAATATAACTCCCCCCCTGGCTCGAACACATGCGGAGATCCTCCTGGGCATGCTGACGATCAAGTTATCCAGCATTTCTTTGGGTGACCTGTCCCATTCTTGAATAGCGGCTTCCCTGAGCTCTGGCACTGTCTGGGAACGTGGCTGACGGTTCCAAACAGCTCGCTTAAGAGCATCCCACGCGTGCTCTATTGGGTTTAAGTCAGGCGAGCCGGCAGGCCAGTCTAATCTTGTGATGTCGTATTTTCGGAGAGCAGCATTGACTCGTTGAGCTCGATGTGTGGACGTATTATCATCGACCAATACAAATTGGTGCCCATGGTTTACTCGGAATGGTCTGACAATTCCATTAATAGCAACTGCTTTACACATGTCTGCTGTCATGAAGCCTCGATTCGGGATCAAAGGTGTTCTAGCTCCAATCATAATACCACCTCAAAAGGACACTGATTTCCCGCCTTTTTGAATTGTTCCTGTGGCAGTTCTTTGCCTTTCACGGTCTCCTGGTCTTTTCCAGATACGGACACGACGATTATCTGGATGAGTACTGATTCGCGATTCGTCAACGAAGAGACAGTTTTGCCAAATGTTTTCTTCTTCATCTTCTTCATTATGCCGAAGCCTAGCCCACTCCAATCTCTGTCGTTGACGTTGCCGGGAATTTAGAGGCGCTCGCCAAGACCTCCGTGCTCGTAATGCAGCCTGGTGCAACCAATTCCGAATGGTCTGAGTGCTAAATTCAAGCCCAGAGGCGGCCCGAACTTCTGCTTTTATTTTAGTAGTGTTGATTGTTGGGTCACGGGCTGCCAGCAATCTAATGTAGCGCTTTTGGGCAGCAGTCAAAACAGTTGGGCGACCACTGCAGGGTCGGTCAACTAAATTACCCATCCCGTGGTACCTCTGCAACGTGGTCACGACACAGGATCGGGATATAGCAAGTCTGCGTGCTATATCTCTCGTGATGTATCCTTCTCCCCTCAAAGGTACTATTCTTGCTCGTTAAACTACTGATAATTCTCTTGGCATTTTTCCAAAAAGTATTTTAAATCCGTCAAAATTGACTAAATAAGATTTCTGAGTGCTATAAGTAAAAGCCTTTTTATTTATTTATTTATTATTTATTGCACAAACAAAGAAGTACAAATGGCGGACTTAATGCCTTAAGGCATTCTCTACCAGTCAACCATTGGGCGAGGCAGAAATAGTCGTGGCGGCGTAAAAAGAACAACACAAGGATAAATAAACTTAAATATAAATATATGTATATTTTAAACAATAAACTTACATAAACATACATAAACATAATAGTAATAAATCCATACATACTTGAGTCAAAAGTAGCTGTACCTAACGTTGACGAGAAAAAAAAAGTAATGATAAGTAGATAGCAATTCGTTGATCAAACTAGTAATGAGCGTCACAAAATTGAATCATTTAGGAAAAGTTCTCGAACAGACCGTTTGAAGGTGAATTTGGATGTAGATGTTTTGATCGCATCAGGAAGGGAGGATATGTGTATACATATGGAAAAACAATTGAACTGTTTTATTGTTTTGTATTCTAATTGTATATTTTTAAATAAAGAATCTTAAAAGAAGAAGAAATTATAATATAATCTACCGTAACAAAAATGATTTCGATTTTTCAAAGTGATCGTAAACTTTTTTTGATGTGTGTGTTTGAATGTAGTACCTCAGTGAAGCTTTAAATCTTTTTTTTATTTTCAGTTGTCCGCCGCAACGATGTGGTCACTATTCGCAGTGGACATGAAATACGCGTTAGAAGAACACGAACAGCATCGGCTCTGCAAGTCTTCCGCTTACATGAACTTACACTTCAAGGTAAATAACTAGGAATAGGTAACCTACTTTTGCCTGTTGTATTTACGAGCACGAGTAAAAGTAATAAAACTACGAGTAGTATAGAATTACTAGTTAGGTTTAAATAGAACATTTGTAAGATACTAAATAGTCGGTAAAGAGATTTTATTTCCTGGCATTATGGTTTTTTGCACGTGTCGCTGCGTCGTACACGACGTAACACACCTATCTTTAAAAATAATACTGGCCATATAGAATTCTAAAGGCCAGTTAGCAGAAATTAGAAAAAAGTAATGAATGAATGACGTACTTTAAAAAACAAATGATGCGCGCTGATTGAAATTGGCGGGAACAGTGTTCGGTTTAACTTTTACAAACCAATATTAAATTTTATATAAAAAAGTTTTAATGTTTGTTTATTTGTACTTGTGTTGTGACCAAAGTTAACTACAAGATTATTTGTCCATTATAGAGCTAATTAACTAGTTACTAAGTGACGATTTTTCAACCATCGGATGAAAAGTTGTTGGTCGAATGCCTTACAGCCAACCATTATAATACTCTTAGAGGTTTTTATTGAAATATGGGACATTTAATTGCCTTGCATCCATTACGTATGTTGTTACGTTACGTTAGTAGATTACGTAGATTGCTAAAAACCTTTGTGTAAAATCTCTGCTTAAATCTGTCATTATACCTTTATTTCAGGTGAAATGGCTTCACACGAACTACGTAAAAGACGTGCCTCCATACTGCGGGGCGGTGCCAGAGTACCCCGCGTGGTTCGAGCCGTTTGTGATGCAATGGCTGAACGAAAATGACGATGTGTCTTTGGAATATCTGAACGGAGCGTTCAACAGGGATAAAAGAGACGGGGTAAATAGAATTATAGAATTCTAAAACCTTATTATTTAAAGTACAAACGAAAAGATATCAAGCCAAACACTGCAGCAGCGCAGTCCTAATAGGAGCAATTTGCAAAGATTTATCGATACTTCAAAGGACACCTGTATTGTTATCTTCTTCTTCTCTTTACGGGCTTACTATGGCCATCAATACCTACAACTTTAATTATGGGGTCATGATCGAAATCTATAATAAAAAATCAGGTCTTTCATACAAATAATTCTGCTACCTCGGTGACAATGTATGGTGAGCCAACTTTTTTGACGACTTTTATAATGTCTTCATAGTAAAAGTTGTAGATGGTAATATTCACCCCTTTAAATGATGAGACAATTTACACTAACACCATGAATAGGTGAGCTATGCCTCAAATAAAAGTTATTTATTTATTTTAATGGTATTTTATTTATTTATTGTAATTGTTTGACACCGGTCGATAATTACATGGCACCATTATGGCCGGCCACCAATCTATGTAACATGGTTTTTTTTTCAGTTCCAAAAATCCAGCGAGCACGCCCTCTTCAGTAATTCAGTGGTGGACGTATTCACACAACTGACGCAGTGTTTCGACGTGGTATCTAAACTCGAGTGTCCAGACCCCGAGATATGGAAGCGGTACATGAAGAGGTTTGCGAAGACAATCGTCAAAGTGCTAGTGGCGTACGCTGACATCGTGAAGAAAGAATTCCCTGAGCATCTGAAGGAGGAGCGAGTGGTAAGTTGTTGCATTGAAAATATTGTTTTATCTAGCTAGACCTAGATAAAACAATATTTTCTTTGTGGGTATGATATTTTTGGACCATATATGTATCTTTACGTTACATAGGTGTAAGTCTGAAATAATTGACCGATCCGATATAATTGATGAAATCAGGCGTTACTTTCCGGAAATCCATTAATAAATAGAAAAATACTATAGTTTTGCTTTAAATTTGCGCTAAGTGACGCTGGCGCAGACACGCAACAACACCAAACATTCCGCGTTGAGTTCATACTCAACGCGGTTCCGGCAATGCAGGATGCACCAGCTGCCCCAAAGCGAAACAAGTTTTTTTTTTCAATTGAACCGACCTGCAATCGAAGATTTTCTTGGTTGTTTGTCTTTTGAACACGTATTTTGGCAATTGGCAGCCCTGGTTTGTAGATTGTTTAATGAATACGTAAATATCCGCGATTGATTTGAAATTTGGATTACGGATTGGTTATTAATTAATGCTGTAAAAAAACATGCTTCAAAATCATTATTTTTTTCCTAGGCTTGCATCCTTATGAACAACATCCAACAACTGAGGGTGCAGCTAGAAAAGATGTTCGAGGCGATGGGCGGACCGAAGCTGGAGCGAGACGCGGCTGACATCTTAAACGATCTACAGCAGAGCCTCAACAGCACGCTAGACGAGCTCGCTTCCATGTTTGCTATCAGGTAACTATCACTCTCTCTCTCTCTCTTCAGTCTGTCTCGAGCCTTCGGCCTCCTTCAATCTCCGCCATTTGTCATCTTGTGCAACCTAGATCCACTTTTTACCAACGGTCCTTTTTATATCGTCCTGCTATATCCCTCTCTTCAGCCTGTCTCTAGCTTTCGGCCTCCTTCAATCTACGCCATTTGTCACGGTCCTTTTCATGTCGCCCTCTCAGCTTCTGTGACGCCTTCCTGCAGGACATTAAAGGCCTTTTTCAATCTACGTCATTAGTCGCTGTCTTATGCAACCTAGATCCACTTTTTCCGATGGTCCTTCGTATGTCGTCCTCCCAAACTTATCTAATGCCTTTCTGGAGGACATTGTAGGTAGGCCTCCTTCAATCTACGCCATTAGTCACTTGTCTTGTGCAACCTAGATACACATTTTCCCAACAGTCCTTTTATGTCGGCTCCCGGCTTATGGGAGGCATTTATGGAAGACAATTTTGATTGACCCTGTAAGTAGTCGCCACTCAAGCAGCCGCTTGTTCCATAAACGCTCTTGCTTGCCATATGACGTGCCTATTTTCACTTCATGCTACAAAACTGGCACTTCAGACTGGCTGCTAAAACACAATTTTGGGCTAGAATTCAGTCGTATTAATGTATTTTACTCAAGTCCAATTTATAATTAACTAGCGACCGCACGAACATAGCCGCCTCCATAGTTTTCTAATGTGATCTGTTAAATAAAAGCGGCCTACATTCAGTACGATCCTGTAAGCTTAACAAAGTCGTATGTTTATCTTGCCCGTGAACGCGTACGGCGTTCGAAGTGTATGAATTAGCCGCATGCGGCCATGTCGCATCACTTAGGAAGAGTTCCATACACGCCTATAGATCCAAAATAGCCGTGTGACCACCAGAGCCGCATTCTACCTTTAACGTAGCACACGTATGAACTATGTTCGTTCAATATTCTTCGTATAAAACTCTTCACTCTAACTGGTACACACAGCCCCACATCAACCCACCCTGTTTTTTAAAATTTTCGCAACCTTATGTTGATCAAATATAGTTTCATATCATTTGAGATATTTTGATTTTGGAAGATTGTTGCGAGACCCACTGTATGTACCTATGACCTTTGAATGTAAAATAATGTTCAAGCAATAACTTAAAAACTCACTTCACAGCCTAGAGACACGCATCACAGCGAGTGTGAAAGAACTCGGCGAACTACTACAGAAGGTTGGCGGGGGCGGAGCGCCTGGTGCGCCTCAGCCACCGGCGCATCATGAAGCCGATGAGGTGTTGAGGCCACTCATGGATATATTGGTAAGTCCAAAGCAATTTAGGGCGATCTTTAACTCTGTCTACGCGACGTCTGACTTCTAATCTAGATTCCTAAGTCGAGAGCAAACCCTTTTCAAATAGATAAAAAATTGCTTGTAATTAAGTGATAGATAGCATTCACTATGCAATCTAAAGATTACATATTGCATTAGATATAGTAGGTCTAAGTGGCTGAGTGGTCTAGGCAATCGCCCGGTATGCGATGAACGCGGGTTCAATTTCATATCTTTTTAATAGTAAGTCAGGATATTTTCTAATGAAGATAATCAGCTTATTTGACCTTTTTTTGGGAATCAGCAAAATTAATTAGGCTAGTCTATTATACTCGTACCTCAATTAATAGTAAAACAAATAGCATTGTGTTGAAGATGAACCCATTTCAAAAATATATTTTGATATCTGACACCCTTTTGACTTGATATTACCTATCCTATTTTACATACACTAATATAAGACATATAAGATACTTCACCTTTTTAAAATTTTGTTTGAGTTGTACGTACTGCTTAAATTTTCCTTAAGTTAAAGTTAGTAAACGTCGTTAATACTTTAATTAATAGACCTAATCATTTGTTGCCACTTGTAAGTGGTTACTATTAAACTAGTTCAAACCTTCTTTATTACCCCAGGATGGCTCACTGACGATGTACGCGGAGTCCTGCGAGAAGACTGTTCTGAAACGACTGCTTAAGGAATTGTGGAAGATTGTGATGAAGATTCTGGAAAAGACTGTTGTACTTCCGCCTATGACTGATAAGACGGTAAGATGAACAAACAATAATAGAAATGATTACTATTTAATTTCAGCAAAGGAGTGCAATTTCTAATTTTACTAGTTCACTATCCAATATCCTACTTTTCATCCTTATTAGAACCAATAGAAAATCCATATCCAAAGAAACTATAGAAAATCTTTGTATTAAATATAGGATATGATAGAGGTGATCATTTGAATTTTTCTAAATTTGTGAATGCAAAATAATATAATACCTTTATTAAAAGTAAGAGATACTCTTAATCAATCATAGAATAAATTTCTTCAAATAACTATAGTGGTTAAAACCCACCCTAAATATGTTTATACATAGCGTTTGTTTTCCGGACTACGAATAGGATAACCTAAATCAGCTATTTAAGAAACCCTTTCAACTAAATACTGATCCGTACCCATTTTATTGACAGATGATGCTAAAGAACTTAACGAACAACGCAAAGAACCTAGCAGCGAACGCGAAGATCGAAGACATGACGCAGCTGTTCAAAAGCACGGTCGGCAAGCAGGACGTCAAGCATGCGCTCTCTGGAGTCATGGACATCTCGAAAGAGGTAAGAGTTAGCTTAAAACTTAGCTAAGACGAGATATGCATAGGCATTTACATCTAAACATTGTCTCGTCTTGAAGACATACACTTTTTTAAGTGGTTATGCAAGCCAAACAGCACGATTGATAGCACACACGAGCAACTAAAATTGCTCGATTCCTGTCAACACTTTTCAATTATGACGCCACGTCGAGCAATTTAGGGCTACGGCAACCTGTGCTAACCTGCTGCTGAGATACGTCCACACAATAATATGCAATATGGAGCAATTTAAAACTAGGAAATAGGTACCGAGGGCCTGGAGCTTTATTTTTGATTCACTCGTTCATACTATTAAAAGTTTGTCGCATTCGACATAATTTTTACTCAATTTTTTTATCTTTGGCGTTTATTCTTTCACTCGCCTTCTATGACGAGTGGGCACTCCTTGTTTTTTCGAGCGGTTGATTGCAGTCGATCGGGTGTTTCAAAGATGCGGAGTTTTAGATGACGGATGAAAATCAGTAGAAATCTGCACGCGAGTGATTTAAAAATAGAGCCCCTGTTCGTTTCTCGAAAACGAGACTTATACGAATAAGTGCTTTAGCTTCTTACTTTAGGATCAGCGCGTGATGGTGTATGTCCAATATGAATATTATAAGCGGCATAAATAAATTCTACCTACTAACCTTGTAACCCTGCTCCTACCTTTTTTTCTAGCATCTATCAGCGGAGAAGAGCTTAACACCGAAGCAGTGCGCAGTCCTAGACGCGGCGTTGGACACCATCAAGCTATACTTCCACGCGGGAGGCAACGGGCTGAAGAAGACCTTCCTCGAGAAGAGTCCAGAGCTGCAGTCTTTGAGATACGCGCTAAGTCTGTACACTCAGACCACTGACACGCTGATCAGAACGTTCGTGACCAGTCAGCAGAATCAAGGTATAGATACGCTCTTAAATTTTAGCTTCTTTTTGCTCAGGTTATTGGTGACCAACAATACAGCCTGACTTTTTAGTCAGTTTTAAAATTTATTCTATGCGTTAGGTATCATTTATAGAGCCCATTTATGGAATAAAAGGGTAGGTCATCATAAAAAAAATTTCGCGTCGCCGATAGCGCGTAAAGTAATGTAAATTGCGTGCAGTGTTCGTTTTCTTAGTATTTTTTCAGACACTTTACCTCAACACTTTTGTACTGGGCGATACCAAAAAAACACGTGTTATGTTTTTTTTTTCTCGTAGATTATTATAATAAAATTTTGATAGCGATTAAAAAGTCTGCCTATATCAACCATACGTGTAATAATAGTCCGTCAAATTTTTGCGAGACCCTCCTGCGGAACAAAACACGTGCGGGGTGCAAGGCGTGCTAGATCTTAGTGGGAACGGGTGGTCTGGCGGGGAAGGGGATTCCTATGACAATCTCATGCGATTGGCGCTTCTTCGTCCTCCGCACGTCTTTCACTTCGCAAGTAGGGTTGCGCATAAATTTGTCGGGCTATATAGTCCGTGCCATTTAAACTTGCACAAAAGGTTATTGACCCCACCTGTACCAAAAAATGCCCAAACTTTACGACACGTGTCGCTCATCGTATAAAATAGCGATAATCCCGACCTATCGCTGATTTCATAATACCACGGCCCGTCCGAGAAAGAGACAACTCTAAAACATCAAAATTTAAGTAATAGTTTCGCAATTTTGTAAATAAAACACAGATTTAGTTATTAAAATAAATTTTCTTTTAATTTACGTATTGAAAGTCTTTAAGCAGTTACTTGGTTTTAATTTAAAAACTCGGTTAATTGACGTTACTTTTACCACAAATATAAACACAATAATTAGACATTACATTTTTCCATACAGAATTAACAGTAGTTGACCATTCATAGATATTTATCATTATATAATTTTGACTCCGAAAATGATAAATTATGACTTATTGCATTTAACCGTTAGTGGTTTGAAAGGTCAGGGGTGCTATACCTGTACGCTATTTTGTAATGGCTCACCCGGTGCGGCATAATTTGTTTTTTTTTTTAATTATGAATTGTAATTCAATTTGAACACAAGTTTAAACGATGGTTTTAAGTATAAAGTGATTGTTAGAGCTTTTACACACGAACAGCAGTTTGCTGTCGACGTATGTAACTGCAGCCGACCGTTAGAAGTCAGCGGCTAGTTGTCGACATGCCGTCGACGTGCTGTCGCTAGCCGCGTCTGTCATTTGACCGTCGAATGCAGTTAGTCCAGGAGATAGGACGTGCACAAAATGAGCCTAATAGAAGAAATTGCGAAAAGCGAGTCGTTGCTCCGCTGAAATACTTTTTCACAGGATGGTATCTCGGCGAGATAGTGAGTTTTTTAAAATGGTCGTCAGCTCATCAAAGACGTCCTAGACGACTTACACAGCTAACTATGCATTGTCATCCAAGCTAAACCTGTATACAAAATTTCGGCTCATCGGTTTAAGATATCTAATTTAAAATTGAGCTGCAATAAGTATTTGTGACATACGAGTAACTTATAACCCGAATAGGTACAACACCTTGTCTTGGGTGTTGAAGAATAGGAGGAATGCGCCGCGTAAGGCATAAGTTAGCTTCAAGCTAATTACTGTAACTTCAACCTAAGCCTTACGCAGCGTAAACACAATTCCAGTTTGATTTGAAGTTATCCTTCTCCTATACAGACGAACCAATGCTGTTGACGAATATCTCACCATAATGTAACTCGTCAAAGTTTACCTATCGATGCTTCAGACTCAAAACATTCAACCTCAATAATTATAATCGAGGACTCCAAGAAAACCCCTTTTCTTCACAGTCGTAGGTATACCTCATGACTGAGGGTCGTAATCATTATGCGGAATGAAACACACACGACTTTCTTGGCAATATTTATTGGAATGGTTTGCCATTGCCTTCTCCATCTCACACACTAGCCACTAGTGTGCAGGGTTTTCCTCACGGTGTTTTCCTTCACCGTTTTCACCGCATGGGTTTTAACACGCCTTTTTAACGCAACGAAAACCCTATACACCACATTTCTAAACGGATCGGAGCAACGGAGTTAAACTCGCATGCTTATTCTCTGCAAATCCTTTCGTTTCCTTTCCATATTGCAAGAAAGATAAAAAAACTTAGTCCGCCATCTTTAGGGGTCCGCCATATTGGATTTGGAATGACGTCACCCTATTTATTGAGTTATTCTCAGCAAGCCTTTTCAATTGATACCCACATTGTACAAAAGCAAAAAAAACTTAGTCCGCCATCTTTAGAAGTCCACCATATTGGATTTGGAATTACGTTACCTTATTTATCAAGTTACCCTTAGCAAGCCCTTTATTTTGATACCAATATTGTAGGAGTACATTGAGAAGGCGACCATATTGTTTTTTAGTAACGTCACTTTATTTTTTAAGTTACTCTGAACAAGCCCTTTCATTTCATATTCATATCCATATTGTAGAAATGCATTGAAAATAACGAGCCCGCCATCTTGGATGCTCCGCCATGTTGAATTAAGAATGACGTCACACATCTTACCATGCATTGTCATTCAAACTAAACGTGTATGCAAAATTTCAGCTCAATCGGCTAAAGATATCTGCTAAAAATTGAATTTTTAATAATGCCTATCAACTGCTCCTGCGATAATAACGCTGGATATAGAAAAATACTTTTTTTTAAATTAATAATGAAAGATGCAACTATTTTTATTTCATTATTCATGTCCAGTTACATAAAATGTCAGCTGTCCCTCGGCATATTACTTGTTTTGTAATGCAGTAGCCAAATGTTTGTAATACATGTCAATTTTTCGGGTAAAGGTCGTCTCGTACCAATAAACGTTTGTTTACATAGACTTCCATCACTACGCTTGTGTTTTGGTTCACCGCGATCCCGTATAGGCGAGCAGTGGTACAGGGGTGTCAATGACCTTTTGTGCAAGTTTAAATGGCACGGACTATAGGAATTGCATGAAACTTACAGCCACGGGACAAACTGTTGTCAAATAGGGGCTTGAAAATAAGTCCCCATTTGACAACATTTTGGAGACTTAAAAGTCAATTACGCGGATACATTGCCGCTCAAACGTTAATCTTATAAATTATAATGTTTTGGTAACTCTTAATGGGTTACTAACAGTCAATTAGTGTGAGTTAGAAGTTGTGCTATGTTCGTCGAGTGACTAACGCTCTGAGTAAGCCTAGTTAGGAAAGCATTTGGGTCCATATTCCACGTGAAGACGGCCGATGAATTTGTAATTACATAATTTTGTAACAAAGATGGTTTTATCTTCCTTTTCTGCAGTCTTCTGACATTGTCGATGGTACATTATTTTCTGTGTCTTTAAGTATATTCAGTTAGCTAGGCAGGATAAGCAGCTTGTCTCAAACTTAACCACAACCAGTTATGGCTAAAATTCTTAGACAAATCAACTAAAACTGAATGAAGAAAAACTTATATTTTCTTTAAATTACAGATGCAGCAGTGGCTGAAGAAGGCAGTGTCGGTGAAGTGTCGTTACAAGTCGACCTGTTTACACATCCTGGTACCGGTGAACATAAGATCACTGTCAAAGGTAGGTATTGTCGCCTAGACTGTACGCTTAAGATTCTCAAATTCTCATTGATCTGCTGATCTGATCGATCCCCGGTCAAGTCAATATAGAAATTTATATTTTCTATGTTGCCTCGGGTCCAGTGTTGTGGTACCACCGTTGTTTTAGATTTTCATAACACAAGTGCTTTAGCTACTTACTTAAGGATCTGACAAATATCTATTACAATAGCTATACTAAATTTATCATAGGAACTATTGATCAGGTTGTGATGAACCTTTGGTATAGTATTCTGGAGCAAGGGTCTCGGGCCAAAAAATCTAAACTAATATAAGCTAATGCTCTCAACATCCAAATGTATTTCCTACAGTGGTAGCCGCCAACGACTTGAAGTGGGTGATAGCGAGCGGCATGTTCCGTCCATTCATCGAGGTGAATCTGATCGGGCCGCACCTCGCGGACAAGAAGCGGAAGTTCGCGACCAAATCCAAGAGCAACAACTGGAGCCCCAAGTTCAACGAGACCTTCCACTTGTGAGTATATTGTTGGTTAATCTTTGTTGAGACAGGCCGCCGCTGTAGTCGAAATTCGGCTGGGAGGACATTTATCTCCTTTGTCTAGTGGTCAGCACGCTGGGTACTATCCACGAGGTCCAGGGTTCGATTCCCGGGTCGGGCTGAGAGTGTTTGGTTTTTTCAGTCTTGAAATAACCCACACTTTCTTCGAAGCACTAGCCTACAATTGTCCCGAAGCAGTGATAGGGCTAAGATTGTGACGTGTATGTTAGGACTATATGCAAAAATAAATTGATATAATTTTTATTTTTTGAATTTTATTTTACTGAATCTTGATTGTGGAATTCTGACAATGCACACACTGTGTTATGTGAGCACAAATGTGAACTTTTTCTATTGCATAAGAATTGTCTCCCTAATAGCTGTTTTAGTTATGGCGCATTTAGTTCCAGTCACTGAAAAATCATATAGAGTATATATGAAAATAAATAAAAATTCTACATCAACTGGCACACCTATCTCCATCTCTGTCTTCCTCCAGCATGGTGAGCGCGACGGAACAGCTGGAGCTATTCGAGCTTCACGTGTGCGTGCGTGACTACTGCTTCGCCCGTGAGGACCGGCTTGTTGGCGTTGCCGTCATGCGATTGGCAGACATCGCCGAGCAGGTACCTATATACTTTTTCTTTCTTCTTCTATTATGATTCATAAGCGATTTTCCGCCACTTTGCCCGAGAAAATGTCCCCACTCAACTTCCATTCTTTTCAACTCCTAAAAGGATGATTTGTCTGATATTTTATTATATGAATCCTTTGTGATTTTTATGCCTGAAGAGGTAACAGACAGACTGAATGACACATTTTCGCTTGTATAATTTGGTGTGTGTGTATAACACACACACCAAGGCTCAATCTTCGTACAGATGGTTTAACGACATCCATTAAGTCGTTTTCTGATCTAAGGAGAAATAAGAGGAAAAAAGATACCTTTACACAGCATTAAATGGCACAGTGCTAGAATCCTGGTTTGCATTTATATGAAATAGGTACTACCAAACATTCAAATTTCTCAACCCAGTGGGGTATAGAGTGCTTTTTCTTCCTTTTTACTTCTTCTACGTCTTAACTTTATTATTGAGCTAGTCTAGGTGTCAGACATTTTAGTTTTCCTCTGATCCCAACTTTGCTTTGCCATAAACTAGCAACCCAAATATTCATAGCAAACTCTTTCACCCCCAGGGTTCATGCGCATGCTGGCTACCACTCGGCACCCGAGTGAAAATGGACGAGACAGGATGGACGATCCTCCGGATACTATCCCAGAGGCACAGCGATGAGGTAGCCCGCGAGTTCGTTAAGCTCAAGTCGGAGATGAGGGCCGAAGCCCCCACTGGGACCCAAGGACCCTCGTGAGACTCCCCCGAGGGACACACGTGCCACGCCCACCCAGCCCACTCAAGGTCCTGAGACCGGGGACCCCGACCGGGGCCCTTAGGGAAGCCACCGAGAAGCCACGCCCCGATCTCTACCTCTCTCTCTGCGAGCGAGACGGCCTCACGAGTGAAAGAGATCACAACTCCGGCGCTCTCGGTACCCGGTCAGTGCTCGTTTTTTTCGTACATTACGTACTCGTCGATGGCGTTTTGTAAATAAATTACTGTGTTAAGTTATTACGCGGATAGTAGAATATTTTGCACAAATTCGTAAACATTAGCAGAAAAGACTGACCGTAGGCGGCCGCGGGCGTCGCGGCGTCCACACTGATTAGGTCTTCAGCGCGAACTCACGAGCATAATTTTTAATACAAGAACTACTCCGTAAATATGTTCCGTAGTCGTCTCCCTCACTCACCCTTGGGTGGTGTGGGAGAGACAGATACAGACGATACTTTGAAATCGTTTAATATGTCACCTCCTTAACTAACAACTTCTGTGAAACCAAACATCGCACATGTCTTCTTTAGAAAGACTGATTCGTTTCTTAGGTTACGTCACGAGTACAATACGTAGCGGGCTACACTTGTGTGCAATGGATTCGCTCTCAAAAATATATTTGATAATTAGATTTTGTATACGAGTTTATTCTAATGCGTGTTTTATATTGAAAATTTACTTTTGGTTTCATAGGAGTTTTTGCATTACCGATACAGTTTTTTTCATTCGCGCGCTGAACGCCTAAAAAGTCGGACGTGTCGGAAACACGATTAATGTAATAATATTTATATGGACCAAACTGTCGTAAATACGGATGCATTAATCCATAACCCTTAATAATAAATGCAACATTATTTACCTAATTAATCATCTACTCGTTATGCGTGTACAGTAAATAAATATATGGCCTTATGTAAATTATTTCCTATGTTCGTTTGTATCCTTGCTTCTCGTCGAGTTAGTCGGAATATAATGTTGTTAAGGGTCTAATGAGTGTTTATGAAATTCTGGAATGGCGCGTGAATATTTTCCTTTGTTATTGCGTGGTGTATAGGTTATCTCTCAAAGTACGTAAAGCATGTTCGTTAGGAGATGAGTGTTCTAAAATGGAATTAATATAGGTATAGCTATGATTTCTAATAATGTGTACGGTCTTGTCATCTTTTATATATTTCTCTCTCCTTTTTTGTCCCGTTTTGAGTGATCTACAATGTACAATGTGGTCCATATTGTTTCAGTATTTTACTGACTTGTAAATACCAACAAAAATGTTAAATATGTATATCAAATCTTTGCTCTTACTTTTAAATACGCTTGGCCTGTTTATTATGTAATCAAAATCTCCTATGTCTTTTTATTGTATATTATTGAAAATTGTGATATTGTTATAAAATGAGGTACATCATTAACTGTCGTGGATATTTATGTAAAACTGTTTTAGCTGATAAATTCATGGATCAGATGTTAACTGTTATTATATTATTGTATTCTTACCTTTGATCTTTCATTTTTGACGTCAATAACAGGGCACTGACATTTTGAATTGAATACATTTTAATGTTTTAGTAATAAACCTCACATTGTGTACCTACTTGAATCGTTTTTATATTTCTTTATCGAGACTGTACTATAACGATCAGTGCTCAAAACTTATTTGTTAAGGCTATAATTAACTAAAAACAATAATGATTGTTGATTTGAAGGAAAAATTTGATATCAAATAAAATATTTAATAAAAAAACTTTTAAAACTATCACAGTCCAAAGTGAAAACACAGTTTGAAGCATCACATAAATAAATTTAGTGTGTATATTTTCATTGCCACGCAGATCTTTATCGATGTAATAAAAAGTTTGCAGCCATAATAGAAACGAAAAATATTTAAAAAACTAATCTGTAACTAGTTTTCAAAGCAGTGTGTTGGTTGAACCAGAAGCATAATAATAGTTTTTTCTGCCTGGGTATTCCAATACTATAAGCTGTCGTACTTACTTTGTCATTATAATAAAAAAAACTACTTTTATGATGAGTTTTACATTGATCCCAATATCAAACTTGTTCTTAGTCAATACAACCAATTTTAACGAATATTTCTCGTTATCTAAATAAAAAGTACTACCACCGTTTTGTAATTCTAGTACGAAGCATAAACTTGCGTGCAAATAAATAGTATACAGAGAAATAAACAAATCTTGAGTGGTTATGAAAATATACGCGATGTGTAGCGAAGCACATCACTACAGACACGGGAGCTAGATTTTCTATATATTAGCATTTATCATGGATTACATATCTGTAGATAGAGAATGTGGTTTGTCTAGTCCAAATCTCAATAATATTATTATAATATATATTTACTCATCTTTACTAATGAAAACTTTTTTATTTTATATTTCTGAGTCGACTGAATCTATGTAACTAGAGAATTATAGAATTTGCCACTTAACTTTCATGAAAGGTAGTTTTCTGTTACAAATTTTTTGTAGTATTCTATTCAATGTATTAACGTTTTCAATCTAATTAAGCATCTCTAACAGTTAAACAATTTGAATTAGATATATTACATTCTTTGTCCATTGAAATTAAATGATATAGACGCAAATTAATATACTAATTAATCGAATCTGGCATTAATGCATTGAATGGAGTGTTATGTGTTAATCGTAGAGAACCACATAGTATCTGTTTGGATAAAATTCGAAAAAGTTTTAACGAACTGTCTACAAAATTAACAATAAAATCAAAGCAAACTCACAGATCATTCATTTGTAAATACTTACAAATCGTACTTCCATCGTATTGTGAAAGGGATGATAAAATTTTGATGGGATCGTGTGATATCTACATAAACAAATCAGTATTAATTTTGATGTATATTTAATTTTACAAGTGCGTGTACGCGACATTGGCTTATATCGTTTAAAATCGTTTATGAAGATATTACGATTCGAGTTAGTTTAAAAGTGAAGCGCACAGTACATATAATCATCGTCTCATCAAAATGACAAAACGTGTTGCCACATAAACCTTTACCATTTGACAATACTTGGTAAATATTATTTTGTAAGTGTAAAATGTGACGTCACACATGCATTGGCATCATGAGTCTGTTACGCTCCAATTTTAGTATTAAAATCACTAAACATTGCATATATCTTTGTATAAATGCATATATGTAAATGTTACATGTTTAACACATTATTGAATTTAGAATTTTTATGAAAAAATAAATAAATATCCGTATTTCAAATAAATTTTGTTTTGTTTCATTATTGGTTGATTTAGTAGAATATATTGTTTACCCTCTCCTCAATTTCCATATTTTCTACGTAAAAATCACCGTCAAACAATTCCAAAAACTTTTGTTACGTTGAAATGGTTAGAAAAAAAAACAAAATGATCCACGAATTAAAACTGTCATCTCAGTTCATTCAAAACAAGAACCGGATTTCCAGTAAACCGCCTCCATCTCACGTGTTTACCGCTCTCCCGCGAAACTGATTCAGATTTTTCGCAAGCCACAGCACAGCTGATTTCGGGGTCTATTTAGGTAACAATCATATTGGAACGTAGACGTCCAGCATACCATCGCTTACGTTCACAAGTGGGGATGTTATTTTAAGACGTCACTCATTCATAAAATAATGCATCACTTCGAAACTGACCGTCGCCGCGTACGCTTGTCCCCCAGCGAGTTCGCTCACGTGCTATTTTTAACGAATTCCGTTCCTGAAGTACACATACCGTTTGTGTTTGTGAATTTACATTAGTGAAAATGAGCGGAAACTTCCTCACGATTCCTGGTGATGACCCCATACAAAAGCGGTCGCGGGTAAGGCTTCTTCTGTTGTGATGTGGATGCAAATATCATGCAAATTGTATTACGTTCTTACGAACACTTACGCAATTCAGTTAAGTTTATCTACACATTCGTTCCTTTCATCAGATAGAAAATATTTTGTTCTTTGACGGAAATAAATATTTGCGCAACCAATTCTTGCATAATAAAAGCGCGCGAAAAACTGAAAATTGGCGCCAAAAACTTAATCGTGGTAGCTAGCAAATGTTAGACAAGGTCGATATAAACAATGTAAATAAACTATATCCCGTATGAACCATGCGGTCGTCATTAGTCGCCAGTAGAGATTGGCAGACTTACCACTCATTAGAGATAATGTATTGAAACCTAATATTTTAGTTTGACGCGTCGATTCCTGTATTGATTAAGCTTAAGTACTGACTGGCATTATGCTTGAATGCAGAGCTTGGCATTCGTTCTGTAGTAATTTAAAATTTTTTTTTTATTGAAACTAGTTTATCTAAGATTCACACCTATTCTATCACTGTAGAGAACATAATTTTGAATGATTTAAATTAGCCATGTCCCTTTGGACATTATATAAAAACACACATTTATAAAAATACACGCTCAATATGAAATAATATTAAATAATTCGACGGTCGGATTGTTTTGCATAGGATTGTCAAACGTCTCTATCTACCTACTTGAAATTCTACCTAGTTAGTCAACATTATGGTCTAAATTCCCATTGGTAACTTCGCGGCTGTTTTAGGCTATTACTCTTTATTCCCTACACAAAGAAAGAGATTGCGGCAATACTAGGAAACCCATTCTCCGAATATGAGAAATGGGAATAAAGCATATCTAAGGAGCTCGTATACTTAACAAATGATATCTTTGAAAAAGACTGTACTTCAGTTTTTATACAAACTCATTGGTACAGGCGAGGATCAAACTCACGACCTAACGGATGAAAATCAAAAAAAGTTTTTCCGCTTATCTATCGCTGACTCTACTAACTTACGTACAGTCATTTTCAAAGATATTGCTGCGTGAAGGAAAACATCGTGAGGAAACCCGCATAATATTTTTTGACGACCGTCTTGGTGTAGTGGTTCGTGCCCGGTGCCCCGGACTTATAAACCAGGCGGTTGCGGGTTCGAATCCCGTAAGGGGCAAATGTTTGTGTGATGAGCCCGAGCATTTGCACCTACGTCATGGATGTTTATAAATGTATATAAGTATGTCTATCCGTTATCCTAGTCACCATAGCACAAGCTCATGCTTAGTTTGGGCTAGGTAATTGGTGTGTTTGTCGAAACAATTTATTTATTATTATTTTGTGAAATGGAGAAAGCAATGGAAAAACCACTCCATTTAAAATTGCCAAGAAAGTAGTTGTGTGTGTTTCATCTACATAATGATCACGACCCTCAGTCATGAGTGAGGTATAGGTATGACTATAAAGCGAGAGTACTTAACAAAAGGTTTAGGCATAAGTGCTTATGCATATATTTTTTTTATTTTCACATACGCGGATTAAGGAAACTAGGTAGGTATTGGTAAATACCAGTTATATTGACTTAGTACATGATTTAATCATTTCCTCAGTATTATCGGGTTGTTGTAAACTCGTCACAGAGGGGTTATTATCAAGATAATCAGCATTATGATTTTTAAAAAATAAGTAAAATATAAAGCTCATAGCAACCTGCTACGAAGAAAGTGACTTGTCGAAGCACCCAAATTAGTCAAAAACATGCGCATACAAAACGTAGTATCGTGTGTTGAACTTGAAGAAGAATGAACATAACTTTTTATTTAAAGTTTATCAGCGTTAAGAAGAAAAAAAAATACTTTTCATAATGATGAATTGTCCGTTAAAATTCGGTCCAAGTTCACAATTTCGCTGTCAGTCACTGTTTTTTTTATCTAGTTCGTCATTATTACAGTTAGTTGCTATCTAAGCAACGCGGAGTTGACATTTTTTATTAATGAATTTACGTAAAAAAATCTGTATCCTCTCTTATAATTTATTCGGAGCCTTTTGTAAAATAACTTCTACTTTCGTTATTTTGTTTAATCCTTAATTTTGCTGTTCATTCTTACGTTTATTCATAAACAAGAACCCTTTAGACTTGCTACTTCACGGACAGATTACACTTTTGTTATTAGTTGGTAAATCGGTGTAATGAAGCCTGAAAATATTACTGGTTTACCTTTGCCAATATTTCATTCGGTAAAGCTATAATCTACTGGTATACATGGTGGAAAAAATCTATGGGCCCTAGAGGAGAGCTACCTTAAATCTTTTAGTGAGCTCATTTTACTGCCAAGAAACATGTCTTTATTAAAAAGACACAAAACTGCACTCAAAAATTGCTATAATTTGCTTTTCTTATTCGGGAATCCAAACAGCTGGAAAAAAACACTCACAATTAAATAAATAGGTAAATAAAAAAGTACTTTAGTTTTTTTTAAATCAGAGACCAAATTTTTATCACACCATATCCATATATCTTATCGAATCCATACTAATATTATTAATGCGAAAGTGTGTCTGTCTGTCTGTCTGTTACCTCTTGACGCTTAAAATTAAAGTTTATATGGAAAACCCAACTCTTGTGGGCAAAGTCGCGGGGAACCATTAGTCGTATAGTAAAATTGCGAAAATTTATGTTTATAGTTATTATTTATTTCGATTCCCGGGTGAGACAAACGAAGTTCAGAAGTCTTTGAATGCGGCTTTGTTTTTTTTTTAAATATGAGAAGATTCCTTTTTAATAAAATGAGCTATCTAAAGCAAAGGTGTTCCCCTCCAGGTTTCATAGATTTTTTCCACCCTGTGAATCAGACTTTCAGCAACAAGCACTGTAGACAATGAAAATACGCTGCATTTGTCATATTCAGGTGAATGACAGCGGCGATGCTTTGGCGAGCGGCCGGCCTCGTTACTCTGAGTGATGGCTGTTTTGACGCAGTGACTGCGACACGCTGACTCACGCTTCCGACTGTGCTCATGATTACAGGAATGTAGACTGCCGAATATAGCTAGAATACAGGGTGTAAAATTATGAGCAGTAATTTCGCAGGATAGATACGAGTACAGTCGAGTTTATTAATAAATAAGCAGTTTTTAGGCTTCAAATATAAATTTACATAGAAAGTTCCTTGGCGTATGATTTATTGATGAGTCTGCTCAGATATTTATGTACCCTTCTATGTACATTTTTTCATATGCGAATGTTGTTTTTATATATCAAAACGACAGACTTGACATTCAGGGCGCTTAGGTAAGCAAGCCGACAGAAGAAGGCTACAAAAAACAAAGTAACAAATTAAATCACGTTTTTAAAAAAAATGTTCAGTTCATACATACCTACATGGTTTAGATGTACACAACATTACAATATGAACATAATGGTCGTTTATTTATACACCCTGCATATCGGAACGTTTCAGAATGTGGGTAATTTATTTAAATAAAACTTGCCAACTACTGACTCGGGTGATAACTGTCGAAGATTAGTGTCACACACAATTTGCACAATCATTGATTGTTAAAAAAGAACACAAATTTTTCCATTTAGTGGTAAGACGACGTTGTCGGTGGCAGATACTTCGGTTTTGGATAAAATTCTTCTTATACACATAGATTTTCACGAATGGTTCGTTAGATGAAATTCATATTGAATTTCATGATACCTATATTTTTTTGTTAGTACTGTGAAACAAGAGAGGTAGAGGCTTTGATAAAATGTCAAAGACTCCCTCTCATTCTCTCGTTAGCAAAAGTGACGGAGACAGAACGACAAAAACTGTTAAGATACAGATTCAATTGAAATAAAATACCGCAATTTACCGTTATCGAGCTTCTGACTCATAAAGGAAATTACTAATGAATTCTAATATTTTCATATTTTTCGAATACTACTAAACTGCGTAATACGCAGTATAGTAAAGCGGATTATATAACTCATTAAGGAATAAAAAATGATTACCTCGAAAATCAGAATATTCCACTGGTATCGCCTTGAAATTGGTGATTGATGCAAAAATCGAAATGGAGCTTATTAACTCAAGTATCTATTATGGCTTCAAGGTATAAAAAGGTATAGGTTTTTTTAGATCTATAGACCCTTTTGGTCTGGTGGCTAATTCGCTTGTGGGTTTTGAAACTTCTTATTTCGTAATTTTTAGCTACATAAAAATAACGTCCGCCGCCGCGTCTGTTTCTTTGCATTTATTTATGTTTGCAATAATCTCAAAAACTCCTGAACTGATTGTCATGCTGTTTTCACCTGCAGAATAAGTTATATTACCCGTTCAGTTCAAATTGACCGCTACCTCCCTTCCCGCTTCCACATACCGCGCCCCGCCAGTGCGGTTATCAAAGTCAACGGTCTGTAGGGCCTATAAATCTGTAAAGTGTTTTGACAAAGGACTTGTCCATTAATGGTTTTTTATTCGTCAATATTTCTAACCAAAATAAACTAAATATTATATTAAAGAGTTCACAAAAACTAGCCTTTCTGCATAATTAATATATTTTTTAAGGCCTCCGATTTATAGAAAAATTGAAATTAATTTTTCTCTTTGTCTGTACAGAAACTGCACCTTCGCCTATATCAATTAACGCATGAAAAAAATTTGAGAGCAAAATTGACATTCTATTGACAGCAGTACCTATTATATAATCTGTGGTAGTACCTTGTAGTATTTATCCACCAGTGGAAAGGCAATGGTACATAGCCATACAGCCAGGAAATACAATTAAGTTATCAATGGATAATGCCTGTTATAAAACATATGTTTTCTCAAAAATGGAGGCGTTTAAAATTCTGATTTCTATGGCTACGTGTTTCATATTTTTGTAGCTTATAGATAAATATAGGTTTATTAGTGGTTGGTGATATCTTAGAATAAAAAACCAGCCTCCATACAAAAAGAGGACAAGTCCTTTAATTCCATAAACATCAATTTTATATTATTTATACTCTTTTATAGTATGCACTTTCTAAATTTATATTAGAAGATGATTTTTATATATATAGAAAGTATAGACGTTTCAGCTTAGCTGGAATATTCGTAGAACTTGGGTGTTGGATAATTTTTATTGAAAACTAGAAATAATTTTTGGAAATTCATCCCTTAAGAAGGTAAAAAGGAGGGGTAGGTATGAAGTTTGTATGAAACTAAGTCGATTTTGAAGCGAAATCGATATAAAATGGTTTTTTTATATATTTGATTAGAAATTAAGAATTCACATTTAAGGATTTTTGGAAAGTTTGTTTAGGATACTCAACATTTGCGCGGAAGAAGTCGCGGGCATTGACTTGTTCAGAATAAGTTTTTGATTTTGACTAAGTTTGTTGCACTTCTTCTTCTCAGCACTAGCCCAAAATTTGTGTGAATTCGACGAAATATGATGATGATTGTTGAAGAAGGCTAAAGAAACAACCGTCTGGAAGTTTTAATAGAAAATAATTCTAATCCGTTGGAGATACGTGTATAATAAAGCATAGTATGGTGGATTTTTGCTCTTTTATCGGTCTACAAAAATACCGCAATGGCATGTCCGTCTTTTAAGGATAGTTTACTATCCCATTCTTAATTCTACTCGCGCAAAACCGGGCGTACTATAAGATTCATTTGCCAATATCTTCGGAGGTACGTCTTGTCAATCTGATAAAAAAATTAAAATAAAACATCACGCAATAAAAAAACTGTACAATAACGTTTAAAATACATCTAGCAACATTCTGCAAGAAGTTTGCACTCTTTCTGTAGTAACACGAAGCGGGGCAGGTGTTGGCAATCAGTCGGACATAAATCTAGACAAGTTTAATTGGGATACAAAATCGTACTACGCAACACTAAATTGTAACGTGAGTTTGCACGTTGTTTAATTTATTATACTTGGCGTTTGAGCTGAATCATTGTAGTGTTCGGTTTTGTGACATTTTTACGAAGAGCAAAATGCATTAACGTTTTAGCAATTAATGGTGCATTGGTCATGCGGTTTATGAATAGTTAGGTGATTTTATCACCTAAAGTCTTCGTCACACTGACATCAAACAACTTCGGTGTGGATACTTTGTCAACCGATACTGTTGCGAACTTTTGCCACATTGGTTTTTATACTTTTTTATAAGCAAATATTGTCATTTTTCATTGTTTTTGTATTGTTTTGTGGAGTTCGACACACTACAAAAGCCAGCAACTCAGCAACAAAAAAAAAATCTCCTCTCTCTCATTCGCCATCTTAAAACGAAACATTCTCAATGTTTTTATATCAACCAAAACATTTTTGCGTCAAAATATCCAAGCAAAAGAACGTGTAGAGACGAAACAACATTCATACGAATAAACATCGGCTGACCTTACCAAAACTACGTAAACAAAACTCATTCACAGCTCTCACAAAATATTCTGGGGGCCTACTTAGTCACACGGCCGCATGTCAGGCTACACATGTTGATCTTGAGACCGTCAAATTGCAGTAATTTTAGCTTTCAGGGTTATAATGAGAAAACGGCAATTTATAAGTGACCAGTGGTTCCCCGCGACTTCGCCTGCAAGAGTTGAATTTTTCTTATAAACTTTCATCCCCCATTTCCCCCCCTGAATGTTTTTATATCGCGACAAAATGTAGCCTTTGTCCATTTCAGGGTATTGACCTGTCTCCATACCAAATTTCATCCCAATCGGTTCAGTGGTTTAAGCGTCAAGAGGTAACAGACAGACAGACAGACACACTTTCACATTTATAATATTAGTATGGATTGCTTCAAATTTGCGATAGGGATCGCTTTAAAAATGTAGGCAGTAGGCATTTTGAAAAGAGTTTGAAAGATATTATTGCTTTCCTGGAAACTATACTAACTTTTGCAATTTAAAAGCGATTGTGTAAGGCGACAGGCCTGCGGGACGGCTTCCTAGACGATGTTCGTAATATCTTCGACCCTTCAAAGATAAGGATTCCACACACAGTAGGGACCCTGTACATTCAAAACAATACGGATAATCTCGAGAAATGTTGTTTCTTTCATGTAGGTATGTATTAAACCCGACATTTAACACTTCAGCGCAAACTCCGCGCCACAGCTGTCGTCTACATTCATTTGTTAGACTAAAGATTTCTGGAAATAGTTTTCATTAGTTTCCCTTTAAATACAGTCCATTGCCCTTTTCGTCCCGTTCAGATACCAAATCAAGATAAACATCTAACTTAAAAACTCTTAATCAAAATAATTAAAACTGAATTACCGAACACTGGATCAAAGCACACAAATAAATAAATAAGCGCATAAATCTACTTAAAAACTGTCTTCTGCTTCTCATAATCGTAGGTGACATGTCCGTAAATCGTTATTCTATTAACCCGTGATAAAAATCATATTAAATATAAATATAAAAAAAAAATAAGTCAGCCTATTAGATCCCACTGCTGGGAAAAGGCCTCACCTCAACTATGAGGAGGAACGAGCCATACTTCACCACGCGGGCTCAGTGCGGATTGGTGGAGGGGTGTATGTAAGGCAAGTGACAAACCTTACTGTCAGAAGTTATCAAGCCGCCCTAGGGCCTCTGACTAGGCTTAACGACTAATACCACAGATATTAGCCGGGACCAACTGCTTAACGTGCCTTCCGAAGCACGGAGATGCTTGTCATGGACGTCACTTAAATGGTCGGAATGGTTAAATATAAATATCGATGTGTATTTGATGTGAAAATTTAGTTAGGACAGGAAAATACACAAAAATCAATTTTGTCAACTAAGTCTAAGATCAGCTAAGCAGGTCCATAATTAAAGGATGCTGTGACTTGGTTTTACTTTTCCATTTAACACACTACTAAGTAGGCGACAACCAGGTCGTCAGGATATGGTTTTCTTTACGCAAAAAAGGTACCTAACACACCCAAATCTTGATACCTCATTTGCCATCTTAAAACAAAACATTCTCAATGTTTTTATAGCAACCAAAACATTTTTGCGTCAAAATATCCAAGCAAAAGAACGTGTAAAGACGAAACAACATTCATACGAATAAACATCGGCTGACCTTACCAAAACTACGTAAACAAAACTCATTCACAGCTCTCGCAAAATAATCTGGGGGCCTACTCAGTCACACGGCCGCATGTCAGGCTACACATTTTGATCTTGAGACCGTCAAATTGCAGTAATTTTAGCTTTCAGGGTTATAATGAGAAAACGGCAATTTATAAGCGACCAGTGGTTCCCCGCGACTTCGCCTGCAAGAGTTGAATTTTCCTTATAAACTTTCATCCCCTATTTCCCCCCCTGAATGTTTTTATATCGCGACAAAATGTAGCCTTTGTCCATTTCAGGGTATCGACCTGTCTCCATACCAAATTTCATCCCAATCGGTTCAGTTGTTTAAGCGTCAAGAGGTAACAGACAGACAGACAGACACACTTTCACATTTATAATATTAGTATGGATTGCTTCAAATTTGCGATAGGCATCGCTTTGAAAATGTAGGCAGTAGGCATTTTGAAAAGAGTTTGAAAGATATTATTGCTTTCCTGGAATCTATACTAACATTTGCAATTTAAAAGCAATTGTGTAAGGCGACAGGCCTGTGGGACGGCTTCCTAGACGATGTTCGTAATATCTTCGACCCTTCAAACATAAGGATTCCACACACAGTAGGGACCCTGTACATTCAAAACAATACGGATAATCTCGAGAAATATTGTTTCTTTCATGTAGGTACGTATTAAACTCGACATTTAACACTTCAGCGCAAACTCCGCGCCACAGCTGTCGTCTACATTCCTTTGTTAGACTAAAGATTTCTGGAAATAGATTAGTAAGTCCGTTCTAGTGTAAACATTTCAGTTAATCTTCGAAGACTTTTTGCAAGTCACGCAATAGTTAGGTTTTTATGTACCTAGACATTCGTATTTATGTACTTTCTACGGCATTGAACAGACACTGTGGCCGCAATGAGTTACGGTTTTTATTGTATTCTATTTTTTTAGTGTTACTAAGTAAAAACGAAGTGAAGTACAAGATCTTAGTAAGTTAGATCTTAGTACAAGATCTTAGCAAATAAAAATATTTGTGTTTGTACCTACTCATAATGGTAGGTATTCAGTCACCAATGGCTATTAAATTACTCGCAGGATTTTACTCACAAGAGTTTATCTCGAAGCGTTTATCCTAATCAAGTGTTTAGAAAACGATCTAAAAATAAAAACACAAATGGTTTTGCGTGAATTCGCTCGCGCTGATATTATTTCTCCATACAAACTTTCATCCCCTCTTTCACTCCTTTATAGTTTCTCCAAATTTTTTCAGAACTATCGTGTGGTCCTTTTCAGGGTGTCAAACTCATTCCTCTATAGGATGATTTCTGGTTTTTAGGAATATGATATGCTATATTATTGTTTTTAAGTGATACAAAACCATTAACCTTGCATTAGAAGATTAGAAATTGCACTTGAAAAAGTTTTCGCCTCATGTGGTGTTTTTTTTCAAGTGCAATTTTATCTATATGCTGTCCTTTCCATGTTGTAAAACTATCTCCATAATATATTGGTTCAGCAGCTTAGGCGTGAAGGAGACAGAGTTATTTCCGGATTCATAATATAAAAATAAGGCTCATAAAATTCCAACCCTTTGTCGCAGAACTATTTTTAGATAGGTATTTAGGTTGTTTTCTTTTTTCTATCTCAATTATTATGAAAATGAATGTTATGAGTCAATGTTTTGCATAATATGGTAATGGAAATTGACCATAAAAAGTTTTTCCTATATTTGTCATACTACAACCATTTCATAAATATCCATGAGCCTGTAAAAAATGAAAGCCCGACTCATACTTCATGTAACAATATGTGGGGAATTTTTCAAGACATGCTCTCGCATACTTTTCTGGTACAAAGAAAATAAAATGGATTGTTTTTCGTCGTCGAAGTAGGCAGTCTACCTACTGCTTGCTAATGTACTTATGCCTTAGAAAATATTTAACTAAGTGGAATTGGATTCTATTAATTAATCCTTGAGTCAACGATTGATTTTTGCCACAAGAATATGACTGTTTTTCGAAGTCAAGTCTATTGTCTCGAGGAAAATGTTTAATGCAAAAAAAGTTTTAAGCCTCAAGTAATAGGTAGATAAACTCTTAACACAACAAAATTAACCAAAAATTGCCACAGCAGTAGCACGTTATGGAATTTTGGTTCATTTTAAGTAGGTACCTATCAATATTTCCTTTAGATAAAAAGTTACCGGCAGCACAGATTTTGAATTATACAGCAACCCCTTTGAAATGATCTTTCATTTTTCAATAAGAGATGTCAGATCAGATGAGGTAATAAGATTTTAAAAAGCAGTTGTTATATTTGCGACGAGGTATTTCCCAGCTGACAGTTAAAAATTAGGAGCCGGCCATAGCTCTCTGAACTAAATGTCTATTTGTGTTCAGCCATCTTACTTTAAAACAAGAACAAAACACGACGTATTTTTATTTTAGGCGAGACAACATCCGATGCGACCTAGACAAGCCGGTATATATTTTAAGATGTGTCTTCGAAAACTCTGCCAAAGTGTATTGATTTGTAGTATATTCTTAGCCGATAGCCCATAAACTTGACTTATTTGTTATTGTATTGTGATCTAGAAAAATTACAGCACTTTCATTCAGCATCAGCAGCAATTCAATTATGTACCGACCTGAACCTTAAGCAGTCTACACCCTTTTCAAGACATTAAGATAGCTTTTGCAAAATCCGTAGGTACATAAGTACGTAACCTTTTTTTTTCGGCCTAAAGATAACGAATATAAGCAGGTAAGTGTGCGCTTTAACTTTAAATATTTCAAACGTCAAAAAATGTAAACCGGCCTTATTGAATCGAAATTTTTATAAGTGTTTTCGCGTTGATCGATTTTCAAAATTTTTTGATTTAGTTTAATAGTATCCGTTATTATAAGCATAATTACGTTGTCAGCAGCGCGCTCCGACGTTTAGTTAATTAGTTATACATTTTCAAAGTTTTAATTTTAATAATTATACTAATAAACAACGGGCCCATCAGTGAAATAACTTGTTTTAGGTTGTATTTATTATTGAAAGATTTAATTTAACTAAATAATGAGACAAATTATGTATGCTAACTATTGGGAGGTTAAACAGTATGAAATATTTGTATGACAGAAGAATTATAGTGCAATAAAAAGCCATAAATCAAGACTGTATGCATACTAAGTTTAAAAGGAAAATGTACTTTTGAAATCAATGTACAATGCAGTTACCAGACAATGGTTCCTTGCTTTTAACAACGCATAGTCCTACTTACTCTATTTATGAATCGTCGGTTCAGGGTAAAAATGCCAAACTCAATTCAATTTAATATCGTTCATTTTCCGTCTTTAGGTGTGAAATTTAATACTTTAACCGTTATCTTAGCAGCCTTTCAAGGAAGCCCTAAAGGAAACGTAACATCACCTGGTTATTTAGTAAAGTGTCAGTTCTATTTACTTTCGACAATGGATAATCTCTACCCTAGAAGCCTTATAGCTACCATTTCCAAAACCTACTATCTTTATATCGTACTAGATAGCCTAGCGATCTGAACGAGTCATAAAATTTTCATAATTATAATCTTCAAGGCGATTATATTAAATTAAAAACTGGAATGTATTCTAGCAGGATTTAACAGGAATATACCTACTTGGCTTTAGGTTTTTACTTAAGAAGGTTAAAATTGTTATTGACTCAATAGCAGGCCTCTAAGTGACATAAATATTCTTCTGGAGACTTCCGCTGGATGCGAAGACTTCTTTATCCTATAAAAATACTTATCTACTTATAAAATTGTGTTTTTAACGAATAATTTATACTAATCTTTTAATTCATTGTCTTCTTTATTTATTCACTTTACTTTTACAGATTTATTTTTGTGTAACTCTGAACGTATCACTTTTTCAACATGAATTCTGCCTCACGTAACTTTTTCTCTTTTTCAACCCTGACGTTACTTCAAAATTGACTTATAAAGAAATGTTCACCTTATTTAAACATCGAAGAGTCGAACGAGCGAGACATAGAGGTTTTTCGCATAGATCCAAACCTCTACAGTACTGATGACATAGTCAGTCAGGAAAAAGTGAGGTAAAAAAGTTATTTTTTATGGAATTATAGATATGGACAGACGACCGTCTTGGTGTAGACGTTCGCGCACCGGACTTCTAAGCCAGGCGGTTGCGGATTCAAATCCCGCAAGGGGCAAATGTTTGTGTGATGAGCACGAGCATTTGTACCTAAGTCATGGATGTTTATATGTATTTAAGTATTTCTATCCGTTATCCTAGTCACCATAGCACAAGCTCACGCTAAGTTTGGGGCTAGGTAATTGGTGTGTTTGTTGAAACAATTTATTATTATTATTTGAACCCACGTCCTTTGGCTAACCGGGCCAACTGAGCTACTGTGCAGTCTATCCAGCCGTGTGAAATTCTCGGTCTTTGAATACGTCATTGCGTGACGTCAGCGACATCTACCCGAGCTGTATTACAACAGCAGTGGGCCAAGTAGTTATTATTTACAGAATAAATTCATTTTATCATATTCTTTTGTTTCTGTTTCAGAGTTCATCGTTGACAGATCTAATATCGGCATTCGACACAAAAGCGCAGACACATACGGATCTCCAGAAAGTGACAGCATTCAGTGGGTCGTTTGACAAAAACCACAAACCCACATTCTCAAAGGATGAATATGGAAAGTGAGTAATTTAGTTACTTTCACTTGAATTATTTACTCAGAAGTTCTTTAATCACAGTTGCAAAACTATTTTTTTAAATAAAGATACACTCCCTGAACAATAATATAACCCAAAAAAATTGGGGTTGGTGTGTTTATTGAAACAATTTATTTATTCTAATTCTAATAAGCGTCGAGTTCACTAACGCATGTTTAAATTTTAATCAGCCCGTTTAGCATTTCACATCTGATTAGAATTCGGTGAAATTAACAGTCAATTGAGGTTTACCATTGTTTAAACATTGGTGAACTCGGGTCTTAGTTTATTTAGCCTAGAGTTCACCAACACATGTTTAGTTTGTATTTATGTATAAGCCGGTTTAGCATTATTTGACATATTTTATATAGGAACTCTGACCAATTAACCGTCAATCCAGGTTTACCGGCAGTTTAAATTTTAGTAAACTCGGATCTTAACCGAACAAAGATTATCATGGTGCCCATTGTTATGCCATGCCATGTCAGTTAATGCGGCCTGTCGCAAAGACCCTTAATATTAGAAAGCTGTAATTTATAAACTAATAAAACATACCTACGTATATCAATCACCAGCCTGCAATAATGTCCTCCTAGCCGAATTTCGACTACAGTGCCCTATTCCAACAGAGATTAACTAACTGCGCGGGAGATATTATAGTGCACAAGTGTGTGCCCAAAAACACTGGTGCACTCTCGGTTCCTTCATTTTCATAATTCGGTGAGACGGCAGTCCGACATAACCGTAGAGAGATCAGGCGCAGGACCAACGGCTTAACCTGCTTTCCGAGGCACGGGGGTGATAACAACATCTATTTCCTGACTTCAGGAGCTGTGTCTGAGTTATTTCAAGACAGAAAAACCCAACACTCTCGGTCCGACCCGGTATTCGAACCCGGGATCTCGTGGATAGTACCCAGCGTGCTGACCACTAGACTAACGAGGCAGTCAGCCTACAATAACAGATAGATAATGATTGAGTAGATAAAAGTTTTAATTGCTGAAAGAGCATTAAGGCCCCATCTGATTGGAAATTGTACGCATCTGCCGCATTAATTTGGGTACATTACGTACCCTTTTATTCGGCGAAAATTGGAGCAGCCCTCAAGGCTTTTATTTCACATTTGTACAAATGAACAGAAAACACACAAAAGACAAAGGACATGCAAAAATTCAATTCCTCTGTTTTGTGACTGAATCTGTATCAAAGACTACATAAATAAACAATGAAAGAATCATTCCATACGCGTACGTAACATCAGTCCGCTATATTTTTAACTAGCCAATACTATTTATGCATGTCTCATAAATCATTTTCAAAATGCGGCAGCGAACGAGGCAATAAATTATTTTAAAACATCATAACATTTCATAATAACAGTCCTATAACGTGTGAAATAATAACACAAAAACGAGATGCGGACGTCTACTGAAAAAGTTGTAAAGCTTTTACGAATTCGTCCAATGATACATAGATCCCATATTTTTAAATGTGATTTAAAAAAGTACAAGGTTTTAATAAGGCAGTCTGGACTTCCATAACAACAAGTTACGTATGATTATTAGGAACTAGGACAGATTATTAACGTTGTTAAAGTTAGTTGGTGCAACAGAGCCAACACTTTCATCATCAAGAACATTGTTATCATCCTAGCGTTATCCCGGTTGTGCACGAGGGTCCGCTGACCAGATATGGCATTTCAATATCAACAACAAGGACAAAAATATCTTAGTATGAGTCTGCAAATATAAAAGTGGGTGTTCCTAAGTAATACCATAAAAAATAATATGGTGTTAATAATCGTTTAATCCCTAATTTGATATTACATTCTGTATTTTAATGTGAATCTATTCTCTGTCCTCTGAAACTGTTATTGATGTCCTTGATGCCTTGGGATTGGGATCAAACATCATTAATATTGTGTTCATTATAGCTATGTATTGACCCTTGTTATAATCCGTAACTGTGCCTTAATTACTCCAACAGTGGGTTATGTCTAACTTATGTATAATACCCTCTGTTGATTGATACATACATAATCATGATCAACACCGCTAGATAGTAAAGCCTGGAATGCTTCATTCTCTATCATTTAGAGTTTCTTACTACGAGTTTGATAAACTAAGACTCGAGTTCACCAACTTTTAAAAAGCTGGTTAACCTCGATTGACTGATAATTTGTCAGAATTCTTATACAAAATATGTCAAATAATGCAAAACCGGCTGATTAAAAAACGTGTCAACCCTGTGTTGGTTAACCCCAGTCAACATTTTATTGATATAATTAAACATTGGTTATACAAAACATCATCATTAATTTATTTTTGTTATTGTTTCAAAAACGCTAACCAAAATTAAATTTATTGAACGACTTTCCATTTCCAATTCGTACAATTTTCAAACTCTAATTATAATGTTTTAATATTTATTTACTAAGTATCGTATCTAGTGGTACTTGTTTTCCCCACTTCTTAGCATTGCTTATACGAGTATTATCTCCTTCACTCAAAGAGATGTGTTAAAAGCTTTCAGATGTTTGTCTTGTCACTATCACTGCCATGGGAACCATAATATTGACAAGAAAATCTTTTGCTTTTCCTAAGGCCCCCAGTGAAAGCCGTACATCATTGGTTACTAACCCACGCCTTGAAAGATTTTTTCTTTTTTTGGGTTTTGTAGTTTAAAAAAACAGAAACCCTTTTAAGATCACCTCGTAATCGGTTTGTGTGTTTTTGTAAAGATCTTTTATTACCCCAGGGAATACGTATCTACGTGAAATTGACACTTTAAATTGTGATCAAATATTCCTGTCTACAATCTCCTGGGGCAGTCAATAATCAAATTCTAAGTCAAGGCAATCACAGGGTACGCCGTATATGCCGCATATTTTATAGTACCTACTCTCATAGGAATCAAAACCTGTATTTAAAATACGTGATTAATCTTCTCTCCTTTACTAAGATTAGTCTATGACGTATAGATTACCATGTTTAGAAAGTAGTACTCTGAAAGTGCATATATAGGCACAAATAGGTAGAAAGGACGGGACGTGGAGTACTGAGTTCGAATTTCGTATGTGCACCCACCCTGCAGACCTACCGCTAAACTTGATTGCTTTCAAATTGCAACAGTTATAGCTTTCAGGAAAGCAATATAGCTTTCAAGCGGACATTTGAAATACAAAGATAGCTTATAAAATAATGAAAAAAATATAATTCATATGTATGTAACTGCCATGGTACGGAACCCTTCGTGTGCGAGCCCGACTCGCACTTAGCTGTTATTTTTTAACAACATGTGTTTTCACACATTGTCTTTTTTTTCAGACCTGTTCCCGGCTCAATGACAGAGTTCAGAGGGGCTGAAGCACAAGCGAGGGTCTGTTCCGAGATGAAGGAGCTCTGCGAGATCATCAACGAATACGGCAAGACGCCCTGCAAGAGTCTGCTGCCACCAGAACTAAAAGACGCCACCAAAGTCATATCCTTTGGAGAATTGTTCTCGGTAAGTCTTTTTTGGTAGCGGTACGGTTAAGTGGTCAAGTTTCAGCGCTTAGGTTGGTACAGTCAAGGAAGTTTAATTTTATTTATATTCACTTCGTTAAAATATCGATATTCACGCAGTAAGTTCGAATATTCCAGTGTAATGTGTCAATATCAGATGTGTTAAGACCGGAGTTCACGAACTTTTTAACAGCCGGTAAACTCAATTGACAGAATTCCCATACAAAATATGTCCAATAATGCTAAATCGGCTGAAAAAAATTAAACATAATTATGTTGGTGAACTCCAGGCTACATGTCAGCTGGTCAAATGCGCTGCCTCGGCGCCTACTAGCCGTCATAATATCACAAAAAGCGCAAAAACCTTTGTGTGGAAACAAACCCTAACCTGAACACCTAATTCATGACATTTACTTACGTTGCTTATCAGTCCTTGTGCAGTTTTCTACATAACGAACTATTTACAACTAGTTATTTTAGAAACGTGAATTTCATGGCACATTCCGCGCTTTTTTTAGCCAAATATAAAAAATACGCTATTTTTCTTCCGTAACGACACCTGGCTAATTACCGCGTAGCGTCAAGCAGTCATTGTTTGCTATAATTATATTGTTATGTCACCAGTCCGGTGGTTAGTACTACGAAAATAAAATGCTTGACAGGCTTGACAAAATGCTTGGATTGGTCTGAATAACAAGCTGGGGCGATATTTTTATGTAGTGATTGTTTCTTACTTTGCTTGAAATATTCTTTTGACCTCAGTTTTATTAGAGCTTGCCCAGGTGATGCATTTTATGTGCTTTTTAATCGTGCGATCGTGAGCTACTAGAGTTTCAGACGTTCTGTCACAGAAATTATGTTCTGACCACCTTCTTGCAGTTCTTGGCGCGTAGGTATGGGAATACCTATTTGAAAAAAGAAAGAATAAATCTTGATTACTATACGATTAATCGACTCGAATTTAACGATCACGCCAATAAACAGCGCGAGAAAAAATGGCCAGGCTTTTAGTATTCTTACGAACTGGCTCTTTTTTAGCATAACTATAAAAATCTCGCACATTATAACGTTGTTTTATATTGATTATTTTATTTTTACCTTCTAAGTGCCACTATACACTATAAGACATTTTACCATAGTCTGCAGTCTTATATAATGTTGTAGTGTCAGACGTATTTTATTTCGCTCATTTTTATCTTTAAGCATTTTCCAGTGTCGTAAAAGGGTCAGTTTTACTGTGTGTCTGGTTATATTACTGTCGTGTTTCAGAAATTGGATAATCCAAGCGCAGAAATAAAACGTTAGAAACATTCGACTAAGCAAACGACCCTTATGAGAAATAAAATTGGCATTCGAATTTTGAATTGCGACAGTAGGTAAAGATAGAAAGTACTTGCTACTTTTGATAAAATTTAACATCCTAAAACAAATCTGTAGTGTACATTTTGAACCAAATTTGAATGTTTCTCATGTGATAAATGTGAATTTGAAATGAAGAAGTTAGACCATATTCAGAATGTATAAAAAAAAATTACTCCGTTAATATCCAAAAATAACACTTAAAAAGCGTTCAAGGAAGAAAAAGGGCAGAAGAAAAGCTATTCATTTTCACTATAAATTGATTAAAAATATATTTTCAGACTTTTTTATCATTTAAACACTTATGCAGTATTATTTGGCATGCGAACTGAAAGTTTTAATAAAAGAAATTGAAATTAGAAAAACAACAATATTTGTTTACTGATTTTTATGTGATCGTTCTTATATAATTTAATACAAGTACCTAAGCGATCAATGAAGTAAGTACACAATTATGTAAATTATGTCATGTATTATAAAAAGGCCTACAGTACTAAGTCAGTAAACGTACCTACATACTTACCTATAATGGAATATATAGCTTGATCTCCAGCCTGTACCTTGAACATGGCACTGAAATCATTAGCAATGTACCCGACAATGACGAACTTGGCACGGAATTCGGATGATACATCCCGAAAACATCTCGGTTTATGAAACTTTTCATTAACAACTCAACTGGCATACAAAACTTCGTAATTATAAGCTTTATTTCTAAAGACATAAGACAAAGTTTTGCATGCATCGTTTGTTGCTGTACGTACAATGGTCATGAAAATACAGAATGTGATCAAGTCACACCTTAATCATTCGATTTAAAGACTACAATTGCTTAGTACGATTGCGATTCTTTGTTCATGATGCCACGACTAAGGTCGCCTTGGAAAGCCGAATGTTTTATTTCTATAAAACACACATCAGAGAATTCTCTGATACAAAAGAAATCGTTTCATACAGTCTACTGAACCAAAAATACTTCAAATATACACACTCATGATTTGGTTTATTAAAAATAGGTAGGTATATCTTTTTTTTTTCAAGATGTTTCGTAGTATGCAAAGTTCTTGGTGTGGAGAAATACCTTATCAGTCCCATAGACTAAATAATATTTTAATATTGCCTTGATCTCGTATTTTTTTACCATTGATACCAGATCTCCGCGTCGCAGTTATAGCCACATTTCGGCTACGGCAGCCAATCTCAACAGATTTGGACCAAATAAGGATCCCTGATCTCTATTTGCAGGAGCAAAGGCTTATCGCGGTTTCTGAGACCTCAAAAACAGCTCCTGTTTTTGAGTTATTTCAAGATAGAAAGCCCCAGAAACAAACAGGATTTGAATCTCGAGGTTAGAAGCCAGCTGTGCAGACTTAAGACCAAAGAGCTAGTCAACAAGACATTTCAAACAGGGCCCTAAACTGTGTTTATATTATACAGGGTTACATTGCAAAGGGGTGTCAAAATTTTCAAAAAATATCTAGGGTACAATATAAAGAAAAGACTATATAGCAAACATTTTTATTTTCGTGCCGAAACCTTCGTGCACCATTATGACTAAATGTATTGCACTTTTCAGTTGATCATTACACAGATTACCCAGATCTAAGATGTAAGATGTAATGAAATTGCAGGCGAGCTCTCCAGAAAAGGAGCCAATGACCCTCAAATCGGCCCAAAACCATTCTCTGGTCTTACTACGCTTCTTACTACCCTTTGTAAACCGGAGGCTATTAAGTCATGGAAGTCTGCACTAGGACAAGAACACTCTTTACTGCTCATACAAGGGTACTACAACAAAGTATCTAAAGAACTGCTAAAGCTCAAAATATACAAAACATGCAGTGACTAGAATATTAACGGGTCATTGCAAACTCAACAAACCCATGGCAACCATGACGTTGACCGACGACACAACGTAACCGAAACTGCCACTCGGTAGAAAAAATGGTTATGCACATACTCTGCTCATGGGGACCGCTTATGAGCAGACGAAGTATCCATCTAGGGCAGCATATCTTGATCCGGATGAGATAGCAAAACCCCGAAAAATCTGGCGGTTCCTGGATTCAACGGGCATACGTAGTGAGCTATAGTAAAAAGGGCTACAACAATAGCCTAATCTTTGGTAGAGTTGGCTTTCATATGGCCTGAAAATTAATAATAATACATTGGGAACAATGTAAAGAAACGACTTTATATAATTTTTTAATCATTTTATTTTTCGAACAACACTACTACTTTTAAATATCCGAAAATAAAGTAAATAGAGAGATAACGCAACTTTCGCCCACCATTATGACTAAATACTTGAACTCAAACCCAGCGAAGACGCGACCGAATACGGTCAAGTTATGTACTTGTAAATCAGACACGGAGTTACAAATTCCTGACTAAATTCCCCAATTCACTGACTAAATCCTCTTCATTATATAGTTCAAAGCCACTCATAACTTGTTCAAAGTTCCGTAGGGCATTGAACTTTCTACACAAATACTTTGATTCATTATTGTCTGGTCTTTACTCAAAATATTCACAAGTGTACTTACACTTTATTATCTGATGTAATGTTTTTTGCAAGTTTTAACTAAACGCCGCCTAGCGCAGCTAGCACTTGCAATAATTGCAGTAGTTAGTTTAGTTTAGAGTCACAAGCAAACTCATTCCAAATAAAAAAGGTTATTAAACCTTAGCAGTTCTGTTGGGAGAGCATTCACCTGAATAGCGAGAGGTCATGGGTTCGAGTCTCATCTGACAGTCGATGAATTGGTTGATAGTCATTTCAAATTCATATTACATATAACGAAATTTGTACACAAACTTATCTTTTATTTATACCCCTTGTTCGCAGTTTGGATATTTTAATTAAATACACGATAAGTTTGTAGTAAAAACATACTTAATAGTGATCTCTAAGATAAGATGCCCAGTGCGGCTTGTGATTTTCTACAAGTTTATATAAACTTTGTAGCTGAGAATCACTTCAGATCAACTTACGTCAGAACTTGTGCCCTGCAGCAAAACTAAATCAGTAAGACGTGTAATTAACTTTTCATTGGGGTCAAGTTAAAACATTAGACAAGAACATTTAACCCCGCCGCTCACCTTTCTTTAGCCGTGACACAGAATAAGTACTAGTACTTTGTACAGAAGTATGACTTAGCAAGTGCATTCAAAGAAATGTCTACTCAATGTCGTCAACAATATGGCGTAATTTAGTTCGCCTCAGAGTCAAGCACATTTTCGTGTAGACACCTACAAAAATCCACTGCAAGATAATTTCATACTTATTGTTCTGGAATATGATTCATAATACACTAAACCTATTCAGTGACGTAATATCACGCGACGCGATAGGGTTGACTGCTACGAGAAGCTTCTAACGTCATCTAGCGCCTCTTTTTAGTACTTTATTCATTCTCGTCCAGCCAGCAACATAGCCGCGCGGCCGCAGATGAATAAAACGCGCGATCGTATCGCTGGCCGGTAGCGACACGCAACTTGTTTTAGCCCCTAAGTAAGGGTCGCCGCGCGTAGGTGCGTTTTTGCTACCTACGCGGGGAGATACACAGGCCTGGCCGTGACAATAGTCAGTGCTTTTATACGAAAATTATACTAATGCGGTCAATATATTGCACTCGAAAATTGACCACATTAGTATATATAATCTTAAGATTGCAAAGTTAATGCTTATCACTTAAAAATAATAACTACAACTACAACTAGTTACAAAAACTGAAGTACATTTCGTCAGATATCTGACGTTTGTAAATTTGAATATACGAATAGTGCCTAGTTGTAGACTGCCGTTGACTTAGCTAGTTGTTGTAAAAAAAATTGTTTTTCCACTTCCGTTCCACAAGTCCCGGGTTCGAACCCCGTCTTGATATTAACTCAGACTCAGCTCCGGAGTCAGGTAGTTGGTAGTGTTACAGTAACACCCCCGTGCGTCGCAAGTAACAAAATGCTGGACATAGGTTTCTCACATAGATTTCCAAAGTGACTTGTTACAAGCGGCCCGCATCCAGCGCGATCTTGCAACTTCAGAAGTTCGTCTGTCCATTTTGCCAGTGGACGCAGAGGCCACACTATTGATATGGTTTCCAATCACGAACTTTCTGACCCAACAGCCATCAGTTCTTCGCGCTAGGTGCCCTGCCTCTTGAGCTTACTGATCCGGAGGAAACATCCCGTTAGGGGCTGAAAGTGAAAATCAGGAATCAATAATTTGATTCCTGATAATGCTTTAATACGCACGACCTTTGTCAGTCGACGTACTTTTCCATAAGTAAAGACAAAATGAATGAGCTAAAAGACCTTGCGAAATTCATTTAGCAAATATTTATCTCCCGGTTAACGTTTTGGCTCCGATAAAAACCCGCTTCAGACATTTGTATATCAAATAAATTGGACGTTAGACATATTTGAATGGAATTTGAACGCTCGCGCGAAAATTGACGAAGACGATTATCCTTGACCATTTCTTTGATTCGATGATAAAACTGTCAGCGATATTGAATTAGGTTTTTTTCAAGGCAGTCAATTGTTTTAGTTTTTCATAGCACTGTTTTGCAAAACGTTGGGATAAATATCTCTACTAGAAAATATTAATACGCAATAATGGCTCTGTTTGTCAGTCAGCGTGTTTTTTCATGTCCAACTACTTACTTAAACTGATTTTATAGATTTGTTATAAATGTATAGTACCTACAGGACCTAGATAAGGACACTGCGTAGGTACTTTCGAGTTTTATACATTAGCGCAGGCCGAAGTCGGCAATTTACCTTTTTACGTTTAGGTAATTTTCAAATCTATCTATTAATAGCTCCAAAGAAATTCACGTTAATCCTCTTAGTATAAACCCCTGTTTTTGTGATCCTTTCTTAAGTGGGTTCGTCGAAACTCTGTTAATTGGTATAAAAAATATTAAGATTAGAACTAAAAATAATTAGAACGAAACAAAATTGTTCGAGTAAAATTTTCATAATTTAAATCAGTACCTAGACCACAAATTAAGAAATTGTACCAATATGACATTTGAATATAAGTCACCTACCTAAATACTATTTTGAACATCATTTTGTTTCTGTCAACCTCATGTGAGTAACAGAATGATGCTTTAAATAATGTTCAGCTTGTGAAAGTGGATCTTAAAAGCAGAGATGTAAATTATAACAAATAGAACCTATATCTTCATATTAAATTTTCATAACTGGATCCCCGCGACTTCATCAGCGTAAAAGTTGGATTTCCCATAAGTATAAACTTTCATCCCCCAATGTGATAAAATGCCTATGTCCTTTCTATTGTCTCGAACTACCTCCATACCAAATTTCATCTAAATCGGTTCAGTGATTTAAGCGTCAAGAAATAACAGGCAGACAGACAAACACACTCTTGCATTTATAATTTTATCAATTTATTAGATACAATTTGACAAATAATAACTTACAATACCTACCTATGTTTAGTGCGGCACAAAAGATTCGTTCGTATTTTGTTTTTCAGAGATCAATTTTCTAGACAAAATAGATAAATCAATTGTTATGCGACCGCGGCGGTCTTATGATCCTCAAGACGTTTAGACTCATAAGTTAGTGTAATAAAATAAATATCTTCGCATCACTGCATTTTTTGTAGCTGTTTAATAATGCATTGAAACTCAACAAAAATAAACGGAAAAATCTAAAATTGCGCTGAGTGAAAAATACTCCGACAAACTACATGAAATTTTAACGATTTATATCGATGGATATTTTAATCAGCTACAGGAAATCATAATCGATTTATAACGTTCAAAATTGGAACCGGGCACAAACAGGAGGTCGTCTGTCATGCGCGGACAGATGATGCGTTGTGACGGTGTGACGTCACGAGCGTTCCGCGTCGCGACTTGCGACTCTTCGGTCTTCACGGCCAAGATTTATATTTGGACTTGGTTTACTCACCACGCCACGGGCTACGGTACAGGCGGCGTCAAAAATATATTTATTCTGTTTTACTATTTGTGTTTAGAAAATATGACATTTGGAATAGAAGTGCATCCATGTTTTTGACGCTGACTGTATATTTTTTTAATTATTAGATACGGCAATCACTCACGGTTTGACAGGCTTTCGTCGATGCTACGTTAAAGTTGCATTCCTCTATTTTTTCTAAATATCAAAATAAATACCTAATATAATAATACTTATATACGAGCTAAACAGCTTCGTAGTATGATCTGAATAATAAAAAAATATTATTCCGTTCTGTAATACTCAAATAATCACTTTATATATAAAACGCTATAATGTGTCCTATGTTCGTTATTTTGGGACGAAATGTGAGATGTAAGAATTTCAGATTTTTAAGATACAGAACCCTTTATGTGTTAGCGTTTTGTGCCATAGCCACTGAACCAATTTTGATGATGAATTGATATAACAAAACTTGGATTAGGTCCTTCTCGAAATGGGCTACTTTTAGTCGCAAAAGTAAAACTTCTTTCATATTCGTGTACAATGTAAATGTCTTACAATACCAAACACACAAAGACGTGGAATGATTTACGTTACGTGAATTCCTTCATTCAGTATTTCATAAAGGATAACATTTACCTGGGTAAACATTTTCCGTGTACACTCATACGGGGTACAGCTATAAGTATTTATCCAGTTTTCTTGATAATATGGTAATAGCATTTATTGGTTTCACTTGTTTTAATGTCCATACCAACGCGCTGATGGTGCTCGCAATTTAGAATCGTATGCGATTGGTCGCCTAATATGGTAACATAAATAAACATGAGTTTACATCAAGCGATTGCCCCTAAATTTAGTGTTCTGACGTCGGTATTTTCAACTGGCAAGTCGGTACTCAAATGACTATTTTCGTAGGATATAATTCGGTGTTTATGTAATTGGTGTTAGTATTTAAGTTTATGTTTACGATCGCTGTATTCATTATTTAGGTGTTTTAACTAACTATCGATAAGCTATAAAAGTCCCGGAGGTGATTTTTATCCCATCCCACTAATATTATAAATGCGAAAGTTTGTGAGTGTGTGAGAGTGTGAGTGTGTATGTTTGTTACTTCTTCACGCAAAAACTACTAAACGGATATGGATGAAATTTGGCACAGAGATAGATAATAGTCTGGAATAACATATAGGCTTTCATCCCGAAAAAAAAACAGTTCCTATAGGATACAGAAATAGTAGTTTACGCGGGCGAAGTCGCAATCTTCCAATCTAAATGAAATAGACATTGCACTTTAAAAAAGACCACCTGTGGCGCCAGTTGAACCCACTACCGCGTTCATGGAATACCAGGTAATCGTCTAAACTACTCGGCCATCTAGAAGTTGGAAATCTAAACAGGCTTTGCCAATTAAAATTTTCAGGGCCGTTTTCACCTAGAAATAAATTTCAGCATCTACAGATTTTTAGGAGATAAAGCGACGGTATGATTTTTCTGAGTTAAGTTAAGTCATTACTTATCAATACAATAAGCAAAAAACCGGACAAGTGCGAGTCGGAACGCGGGCGAAGGGTTCCGTACCATTAACTTAAAACATTAGACAGTATAGGCAAAAAAAAGTATAGATTTTTATTTTATTTATAATTTCAAAAGTATTCATCACAGGATACCCGTAATATTTTGTATTTTTAAAAATGAGATCTATATGTGAAGTATAGACCCTCGAACCAAGTTACATGCAAATCAGTCCATTAACGTAGAAAATATTCTGCTGTGACAGACTAGGATGGACGGACTGAACAATAACAAAAGGGTTTTTTGTCGAACTACGGAACCCTAAAAAAGCTTAATATTTACTAGTTAATATAATATCTGTGTCATTAGCTTTATAATAATACATTAAAATCCCTATCGTCTGGGTTCTCTACAAAGATTTTTATACATCTTTGTATATTGTAATTGAAATGCATTATAAATCAATCTTCGAATCTCAAAATATCCAAAACCATATCCGTATTTACGATAGACGCGGATGTATCAGTATCTATCGACGTCAATATAACGTAAATATTGATATTTTTCGCCTTGAGCTATTGCAAACCATCGGAAGCTTTTAGGAGTTCGAATGTTATCATTACGAGTACTTTAAATGAAGCGAACATCTCACTAACCAATGCGGTTTTGGCCACTCGCATAAGATTCGATGTTCAAATTCACTATCTAGCCTCAAAACCCGGCACGCCTAAAAAATTTAACACATAGACATAGGCGTCTTGCCTTCTTACTTATATTTTTTGCATGATATCTAAAGTCTAAAGTTCACAGAAGCATAATTGTTTATGAAGTAAGATACAAAGACTTTCTACAATGTAAAAAGTAAATAAAAAAGCAAAATTAAATCCTAAAAAACCTATGTATGTACAACGTTATTATCTGTCAATACTTATTTCATAAAAAATGTCCTCTCACTCTCATGCAAATTCCGACCACAGAGTGGCCAATCTCAACCTAGCCCACAGCGCGAGAGATATTACAGTTCCCAAGTTTATGCGCCATACACGACACTCTCTGTTCCTACAATCTCAAAGTTTGGTGATAGAAAACGGCTTACGTGTATCCGAGAAACGGGGATTGAAACTCCAAAATACTTCTGAGATAGTTTAACGTAAATTAACTAACTTGTTTCTTTTTTACATAAATGTATACTACCTGGATAGTAATATTGCGTGGGAGGTTAAAATATTGGTTTTTAAGTAATCGCCGTAAGACCCTCCCAGACGTCTGCGACTTAACTTTTAAATAGATAATAATTATTAAGATATTTTTTCACAATTTGGTCGATTTTACATCCCATCACCCATTTAGCACATTTTGGAATGCCGCGATTCGCGATTTATTTACTTTTTATTTAAAACCTGACGTTTCGAACACTTTACAGCGTTCGTGGTCACAGGGAGACTAAGGTCTATCACAAAGTTTTGAAAAATTAAACTACCGTCACTTATTAATATTAATTTACTTTCCTATTTACGCAGAAAGAGCTAACCGTGTCTTGAGATCTTGCATTGCGAGGTGTTGTTTTGGTTTTTGCTAGAATAGGATCCCATACCGGTGGAACTTTCCAACCATCTTCCCTATTGAAATTTGGATTTTTTCTAATAAATAAAATGTAAATAAATCGCGTAGTAATCCGTAAAAATGTGTTTTAATGAGTTCAACAATTCGCGTAAACGTAAGAAACAAAAACATTTAAAAATATTTAAAAAGGTGAAGTCCTTGATCTTAATAAAAGTTTGAATAAAAACCGAAAAAGTCACATTTTCACCAACGATGGACTCATTATATCATTTTGCGCCTACCATGTATCATCAATGCAAGTCTTTCAGATTTTTCAAGCCCGCAATTAAGCGTTTAGAGGGGGGAGGCCCTATTGGAACAAAAAAAAACGAAAATGTAGCATTAACTCGAAAAATAGAATAAGAAACCAAGAAATTAGAAACCAATTACAAAAAAAAAAATAGTTATTTAAAAAGACCTACTTAACGATGTCCCACAGAGGAGATACCCTCAAAAAATATCAAAAAAATTATTCTACCTCTTTGTTGACGTAATTGGTATACATACACTCTCATACATTCATACATTCTCTCGTCCAGTCTGTAACAACCAACTGTATCTCAGTCTGGGGCGGCGCTCTTAAAACGCGTTTTTTAATCGTGGAGCTCAAAGAGCATTACTTAAAATAATGTACTTCAAGAAAAGAACATTCTCAACCCAAAGTATCTACCACATCAGTAAACTGTTATCCGTAAGAAAACTTTATATTTTAGATTTAATATTAAAAAAACATAAAGTATTGTCTTACGACCCCTACGTTGAAGGTCAAAGAAGGGCTCGTAGGTTCAAAGTAGCAACCATTCCAAAGGTAACAACAGAGTTTGCTAGAGCACAACTAGAGTTCTGGTCTTCCCATCTGTATAATAAAATAAATAAAAAACTCGACATATACAAAATGTCTTTCTCCGAGTGTAGTTCTACAGTAAGGAGCTGGTTGCAAGAATTAGACAACGCTGAAACTGAGGCTTTGTTCAATTTGACCATTTAACTGTTAGCAAATCTAAAATAGCAGATTGCTTTTTTATGATAAAATATTACCTACAAATACAAGTATAACACACATCCTTACACCAAATACATATACTTACATACACACTTCACTACAAAATATATTCTTACCACATACATACCACATGCACTCCACACAACACATCCTAACCTTACACTTACACACGCCAGCACTAAGCTAGACTGGTAGAAAAAGAAATCAAAATCAGAGTTAAGTTGAATTGTTAAGATAATATGTTATGTTGTTGTTAAGTTTTATTAGTATAATATAGGTTTTAGTTATGCAGAGCGTTGTCACCTGGCACAGGCAATTTAACGCCTAAAAAGTTGGTTTCGTCATCCAGATAGATTATTTAATCTTTATTAGGAAATAAAGAATTTTGAATTGTTTGAATTTAATTTTTTTGAATACATACACCTACAAAATTACATATTTCTAGTACTCACGGTCTCTGAGCAAAACCTCGGACAGACAGACAGACGGACATGATGACAAAACTTTAAGGGTTCCTAGTCAGGACTACGCAACCCTGACAAGCTATATAAAAACTGTGGCGCAGTGGCTAGCGGGTTGCGTCTTATGCAAAAGGAGCGGAGTTCGATCCCACTTGCCGCCATGTACCAATGACTTTTTCTGAGTTGTGGACATTAGTCGTTTCACTGACCGCTGCTCTTACTGTAAGGGAAAACATCTTGATGAAACCTGCACATTCAGGAAATTCATTGTGTAACCATGATCCAAAAACTGGTCAGGTTTTCCTGCTAACAGGATCGCGGTCAGATGGCAGTCGCTCCACTGTAGCTACCTGATCTGCCATATCCTAGATCATGGTCAGCGGACCCTGGGCCCTCGCGTGCGAGTGCACAACCAGGATAACGCTAAAATGATGATGATAGTTTATGTATAACTTTCAATGGGACTCAAGAGTTTAAAATGTTTGTTACAGATATACACGGTGATAAACGACAAGCTCGTCGGGCTCCTAATTAGATCTAGAAAACACCATCTCACATATTTTGAAGGAGAAGTTTTATTCCAGGTACCTATTTGTCTTTTATATTGTTTGATTAGGTATCCTTGCTAGAATGTACACTAATATTTAAGTTTTTTTCTGGGGGTTCCGTAATAATTAAATAAACCACAAATTAAATATGTGTACGTTAAAGAATACTTTGAAGTTTCGTAAACATTTCCATGTAAATAAATTTCGAAGAACTTACCAAATTTTTAAAAAAATATTGGAAAGGGCAAACAATTGCTTTGAAGATGAGACATGTTGAACATAGATTACTTTATTCCTTTAGACTCGTGTCATTAATAATTACTTAATGACAAAGTATAGTCAGAAAATAAATATTCATCGAATAAAATACAACACAACTGATATGTCATCATCTCATTAGTCCTTTTAATGGAATTACTTTGTAAAATATATCGCTGTATAAGTTATCCAACGAATAATGGTAACATTTAATTTTAAAATCGGCCCTTATTCGTGACAAGTTGTAACGAATGTTTATATGAAAAATTATTTTATTGAGCTGTTTACGTACATTGAACTTTCATCCAACATCACGATACGATACTAATCTTCATATATATATTTTTCAGAAACGAGACGATGACGTTCCGATATTCCTTATGCAGACAATAGCTGATATTCGGTCATACTGTGATAACAAAGCTCTTCAGGCCAGAAGATCCGTCTCACCTATGCCTGAGAGATTATAAGATAGATTAAAACTTAACACAATATTGCGAAATTATGAGCACATAACAATGTAAATAATTACAGGATAGTTTGTGTTGACAAATGATACCTACTCGTAGGTATGATACTTAATGAAGGTCCATGTCTACACGTGTCATTGGCTGTATATCCTAAAAACAGATCTGCAGAACCTATTTGAAATTGTAACAATTTAGAATCTAATTGATACGTATCCGCTCACAATATATTATTACATTTTAGTAACGGATGAAACTTAAAGGGCAAAGGCAACATTAGTATATAATGTTTGTTAAAAAAACTTTTATTTTTATACGCTAGGTTTCGAGAAAAACGCCAAAAAACATTTTGATTTCTAAGTAAAAAGTGTTGTGATTACTCTATTGCTTACGTTTGGTACACAAGTTCGGTGTATAAGTATATCAAAATGAGAGAGACAGATGCAAAAACGTAGTTTTTAAGACTATATGAGATGGTCTTAAAAATATTTAAATTTTTTGTAAGGAAAAATAAAAATAAAAAATGGTCTGTTTTTTGAAAAATAGTGTTCAGGTCGTATTTCTCTCATAATAGATTAAAATGTTGCCTTTTCCCGAAGTAAAATTTTAATAGTGTTTCTAAAGTATTGACAGCATTATCTTACTCTGAAATATTTTTTACAATAAGAATAAATATTTTTTCTATCCATTTCATGTTTTTCATAAAAATAATTTAACATTTTGGAAATAGCGTGGCAAATATGCCAATTAGTTTTACACCCCAATTACTTAATTAAAATCATTTAATGTTAAGCTAGTAATAATTTAAATAAAATTTGTTACCGTCAATCGATTATACGGAAGTGGTAATATTTATTGCGTATATTTTAAATATTTGGACTGTACATACATATATTAAAAATATACCATTAAAGTTTTTACTTTATCTGAAAAAGTGTTCATATGTTTGGTAAATTAGGTTAGTCAAATAGCATAGAAAGATTAACAAAAACAAGGGACCTTGTATACATGTTCATAATAGAGGTTTTTGTTTGCAATTTTATTTATATACATGCTTATGTGGCAGTTAGTAAAGTAAAATTGAAAATATGTTATTTTAATTATTTATTTTATAAAAATGCCGACCCTTGAATTTTTCTAAAGAACTTTCTGCAACTATCTATAGATACTAATTAAGTCGCCTGATTTATGTGCCTACTTTCGCTGTTACTAATAAGTAGTGTATGATTTACCCTAAGTTTTATATTTTTACGACAAAATATTAATCTTTTTTTTTTCATTCGTAACAGGTAAAATATATTATTTAATTGGGAAACAATTAAGTCATTGTTAGGGATGTTGGCAAGAATATAAAAAAAAATGTATACTCACCTGACATATATTTTAATTGATCTTAAAACAAACCGAGGACCTGCTACTTATTTATAAAACTGAAATGATTATTTCAGTAAAGTTATAGCTAGTAGGTGCATATTTTAATTACATATATTTATGCATGGTGCCAACATAACGTTTGAATAAAACCTCACCGAGACGCTTTCTGTAAAGTTTTCATTTATAGGTTCCGTACTCTAAGAGTAAAAACGAAACCCTATTTTTAAGACTCTTCTATCTGTCCGTCTGTCTGTCTATCACCGAGCTGTAGGTATTTCATGAACCGAGATAGCTAGCTGGCTGGTTTTTGACTTTATTTTATGAGTAGTATGTCGTTTTATGATTATATACTAAACTTAACATAATTTTAGGCATATTTCTTTTAGTTAAATCTGTACAAAATCCTACAAAGCCTAAGGTAGGTATTTAGGGCTCACTTTTCGTAACTCGATATAAGCTATTAACCCATTTGCAGTCAATGTACTTAAGCGAGGACAGTGTTGAAAATCATATTTTTTGTAAATTTCTTAGTAAATGTAGGTTGATTATCTCGTGATTTGGTAAGAATGTGAAGATCTAAATTAATCGTAATTACTGCTTTCTACTCTACAGATTGCCATAATTTTAATAAAATACTGGTTTTTATACAAATATATTATTTCATAAAAACAAGTTTTTGTTTAATAATTAAGCTCTTTGTCTTCATTTTAAGTGCGAGTCTCAGTGCACTGTTATTAGTTATGCGTTGGCTGTTAATGGGTTAATATTAAAACATCAACCCGTGTCTGGCAACGTCGAATAACTGACAAAGACAGAATGATGTTTTAAACGTGATTAGCGTTAATATTGCGTTTAGCGAGTTTCATAAAAGTAGGCCTTAGCATCTGGGCAATAATTTTACAATAATTAGTTTATATTTAATGTGCTAGTCAATATTTTGGTCTCGTTGCATTGTAATTTGTTAGTTTTAAAATTGCCTAATATTTATAAATTATGGTAAGTTCTGCTCGAGAGTTGTAAAATAAATGAAGCTATGTATTTTGCTAAATATTATTTGATAAATACGTGACCCAACTAGTCTTGTAATATTATGGATTATTTTATTAAATATTTTATATTACCGAATTTTTATATTGCTAACAATATCATGAAAAAACCTACGTGTCAGTCCGTAACCTAAATGGTATGATGAAAATTTTTATCGTTTAACTATGCAATTGTTATAACTTGTGACTTCATTTAAAAAAAAGTAACATTCATTTTTTAAACATGTTCGTAAATATTGATATTTTGAATATATTATATAATACGAGTAAAGATTTCACTTTGTTTTTTTTTTCACGCCGAAAATATACTAACTCTCATGATTTATGTATCTGATCACAGTGTAAGGTAAAAGTTTAATATATCAAAAAATCTTGCTTGAAATGAAGCAAAGTCTGGCCGGGGATTCGAACCTGGTACGTCATGGAAGCCATCGTGCTGATCAAAATCAGTCAAAATTATAGAGTACCTATTGTTTAGCACCACTTTTATTGCAAATTAGATTGTTCAATTGTTTAGCTCAATGAAACAATATTCGGTACAAAAGTCACATATATTTTAACACACAACAACCATTATTATTAACTGTAACTGCAATTTAAAACGATTATTTAACTACCTATATTTTTTAAACAATACAAATCACAGACATATCTTTTAAAAGTTGTAAATGTTAAGAACATACATAAAACATAGTTAAGTTTTTATTATGTACACTAAAGTCGCTTAATTTCTAACATCAAAGATGAAGATTTCTATTTTTTACATTGAGATGTTACCTTTTTTAATAATCATAGTAAAAATAACTTAATTTAATGGTCATACGGTACTAAGCAAACCTATATTTTTAATATTATCCCAATTCCCATATAATATAAAGGTCGGAATTAGGTAGAGTTATTCATGTACTTACACTGATGTCATACAGCGAAATAATAAAGTGGTTTTCCCTGAAATCCCGAGATTAATTTTAAAGAGCAGAAAAAATCCCGTGTTTTTTTTTTATAAAAAGCTATTTACTTTTACACAATTTAAACTACTGCACGCGTAACGTTGCCAAACTTACGTTAATGACATTGGATGTGTGTTTGTATTGTGAATTAATGTAAACTAATAAAACTTGTATGTTAATTATCTTTGTTTTATTTGTCTATCTCTGAGGTTTTTATTATTATTTATTTGTAATATTGTTGGCAACACTTTGATTGTCCATTAGAAATCCCGGGAAGGTCCACATTAATATCAACATTTCGATGCAAGTACATAAATAACTCTACCTAATTCCGACCTCTATAATATATTAAATATTAAACAATAAGTACAGCCGGCCGCACCGCAAATGACCCACGTTTACTACGAAAACAGCTTTTATTACGTAGGAGCTAGAGGAAGTCTCAAGGTCAAAGTTGTGTATAGTCTGCGTGCGGCCATGTGTACGATATTCATTGAATCAGAAAATGTACTACACGTGTTTAGTTAAATCCTGATTCTCATCACGATGTGCATGGTTGGCGATACGATGCGAATACAGTAATGGGAAATAATACCCGAACAAAAATGGACGCTATTTAACATGATCAAGCATTTTTCCGGGCATTTTGACAGCTATGAGTGTGGAGCCGCGTAAATATATCGTTCGTTTAATTTGCTTGGCCAATATTGTAAACAATACTTTTATGACTTTTAAAGTTTATAGGTACTTTTACAGATATGTATGTTTAAATTTTTTTTAAAGCAAACGTTTGATGTGTTAGATGATAAAATACCGTAATAAGTTGTTATTACGAAATTATTCATTTAAAAATAAGATAAACACAATGTTTATCTTATTTTTAAATGAATAATTTCGATAAAAAGAAACCTTGTTTACAATATTCGCCATGCAACAAAAACAGACTTAAAACCTATTTGGGTAATGATGGAAATATTTTTTACAAATAGTCAAATAAACCATCAGGTAAGAGGAAATCAGCTTATTTAAATTTTATTTTTTTAATTTAAGCAAGTTCTTACGAAATAAAATTGAACTTCGCACACAAAACTCGATCGACCGTGTCATCTGATGAGACAGGAACCCACGACCGTTCGCTATCCGGGCGATTGCTCTAACCAACTTCCGTAAATATTTACATGCATGTATATTCACGGGAGTATAAAGTAAAATTGCCCAAGTATTGATGAAATCGAACGCCGGCTCACTGATCCACTGGCGTAGCCAGCACTTACTTAAATTCATTTATTTTCATTTATTACATTGATACCTTATGGCTAGTAACAATTTTCATATTTAATGTTTATGTTAGTAAATAATTTCAATAATATAACTACTTATATTAAAATTATAAAACAAAGTACCTTACACCTTAGTTGTAATAGTCTTGTGTTTTCCGTAATTGTAACTTACGTGTGTGTGTGTGTGTGTGTTTGCTGAATAAATTGATTTTCTTTCTTTCTTTCTTTCTTTCTTTCTTTCAAAAAATACTTGTTTTTTTTCATTTGAGTACATTATTGTTAAAACAGTAGAGTTTTTTGTTTTATAATCTGTTTATAAAACATACATTTCAAAATGGTCTTTTTACTACCTTTTATTTTAATGTGACAATAAAATAAACCACCCCGTTTTAAATTTGCGTGTGCCATTTTCAAAATTCATATAGGCCTATAGGTCACCATCACAACTTTGACAAATTCAACGACCTCATTATGCAAAAAAGGCGTGACAATTATATGAAAACATATTACAAATCAATGTATAATACCCTCAAAAATATTCTGACAAAAAGCGGTTGGGTAAAAAGGATTAGGTTCTAAATTTGGACGGTATTATGTTTTTGTAAGGTACAAAACTACACGTTAAGACCTCTCCCTTTCCTAGTTACTAGTTAGGTACCTTTTTATAAAGTCTTTGTTATAATTTATGCGGTTAAACTCGGATTAACGTAACTTAATATCAACGAAGCAAAATCATCTAAGGATTGACACTGGCGGTAAACCGCAACGCGGAATATATTTCAAACTAAGTTATCGCATCAAAGGGAAGTTAAACTGAGGAATCTCTGAGCTTGTGTAACTTTATTAGACAATCGAGATATTAAAAGCAAACTTGCGTACCTACTAATACGTGATATCCCTGCTAATACAATTTCAAAAGGTAATCTGTCAGTCTTTATCTTTTCAAGCCAATATACGGGGCGAGCGATATTTTAAATATTTTCATGTTCAAAATTATGACTTCAAAGCTTGAATTATTATATATGTATTTGTTTGTTTATAAAAAAATCTCGATCATATCGCAGAATGTATCAACTCTTTACTAAATAAAAAATTGTATTTGTATTTTTTCTCCAACGTGTTGTAAAGCCAAACAATCAAAGGGCCAAGGCAACAAGTAAATAACATAGATAATACATATACGTATCACATTGAAGGAAAGGAGAAGAAAAATAATGACGTAAAATACTACTTACTTATCATAGATATATATAGTCGGACTTGTTTTTTTTTTCTTCAAATAAGATTTCATTGATCACTCACATCATCTGTATGATTATGAAATACTATTTTTATCTGTGCTAAAGACAACATTTTCAGTAGCAAAAAATAACATATATTTAATCTGTTTTTTTTATATACAACATGTTTCAAATGTGTTTACATGATACCATACACAATGTCTTACATTTAGGAGAATTTACACTTCAGTATTAAATACTAACAACCATTTCATACACTCAATCTTAGGACATTTTTTTAATATTCTGAAAATTAAAAAAAATCTAATACAAGTTGTTTCAATGAATCGAGTGTGGTAGAGTTAGTCTCTACCTATATAGACACGTACGCCAAATGTAACCGTGTTAACTCACACTAACTCACTTGGTGAAGCACTCACGTTTGCAAGTGAGGCTATAGTTCTGTGGCATCACCTTAATTTAATTAAAAGAGAGTACAGACTCCCTCGTTGGTTTAGTAGCACGCTGGTTTATGTCCAAGAATACACTATGATCTTGATCGTAACCCGACACGCACTTGGCCAATTTGTATTGTAACATTACTTTAACACAGTAATCCAAATTCAGAACACTGTTTCGGTAACAGTGTCCGTCTTTAACTGCTATGAGTGAAAAGTTCTGTGGGGGGTGTGGAGTACGAACACCTCGCAGCTCTGGGAGGGCTTGATCGTCCTCTCGGCGAAGGAACTCTCACTCAGCAATTGGACTGGGTCGGAGTTGAAGCTGGGCCTCACGGTAGAGTCGTCGAACCGCATCGGGTACCGACGGGTGCAGAGTTCGTGGACCTGTGAAATGAACCTCTATTAGCAAGAATCTGGCGCGAAATTGTGACAGCGACCAAAGTAACACTCATCTTCAAGCTTGACCCGCTATTTCCCGAGCGAGCGCGGAAATGTAAGCTACTTCAATTTATCTGTCACTACTGAGGTACAACAAGCGTAAAGTCGTTATTCTAAAGCTAGCTGTAGTGAGCAGCTGCCAACATTGCTCACTTAGAATACCTATTTACGTAGTATAGTAGTAAGAGTAGGAATAGTATACTGAAATAGCCACACACTTCAAGAAAAAAATGCTATATGCATAACTATGTAGTTGAACTTTTTGGGACCCTTTTGATACAAGATACAAAATGTTGAAATCTCACATTTGAACATGTGCCTCAATTTTGTCATGGAGTGTACAAGAGAACAATAAAAGCTATTAAAATATTAAGCCTAACGTCAAAACTTATGCTCTCGCAACGAAATGTTAAAATTAAGGACAATACTGCTTTTGTCCTCAAAACTTATATTATTTATTTTATTTTGGTACAAACAGTCATAGCATAGACTTAATAAAAGCTATAATTTTAATAATGGGTTATTTTGACAGCTCAGAGTTAGCACAGAACGTATAGCCGTGTATGCGGAGGGATTCCATAGACAACACATAAAACAATGAAAATAAAATGCTATTGATTTTGAAATAAGAAAAGATATATAACACTGACTTAAAAATATGTAAAGCGATACAATTTAGATACGTGTAAAATGAATAGAAATTCTTTAAAACGGCCATGTTCTTTTCTTTTTTTTTTTTAAATTAATTTTAGTTTTGTCACCTTTTTACTCGTCACGGAGATACAGATTTATTGACTCATCAGTTAGTATTGAACAAATAACATTTTCAGTACGAAATTTTGAGTTTGAAGACTTAATTTTATTTGTAGTTCATAGAACGTAAGTCATACTCATGAAATAAATAGTCACTAAACAATAAAATATTTTGTAATAATTAACAAAGGTTTGGATCGATCGTAAATCGATCTGATGTCTGAATGGATTATTCTACCTACCGATTCGTAAGCATGTCATCAGTCAAATTGGACCTATTAAATTATTCAGACTATAACCCTCTAATGAAAGGCATGGATTGAGACAATTAGAGACCTTAGAAGGACAAAGAATAATTTAAAATAAATTACCCCTAAGTAAACTTTTGTCTTTTCGCACTTTCATAAAAGTAAAATAGATGATGAAAGTGCGAAAAGACAATATTTGCAGGAGTGAATTCGCTAGTATTCATTAAACCAAATTTTCTAGATTCTTGTTGAAAAACCCGAACTACAAGTAGAAATTATTATAAGGTACCTACTTGTGTACTAAATAAGTATGCACTACGACTACATATTAGTTCAAAAACAAAATATTTAGCTTGCATAATGTTGTAAGGCTCAGTTAAAACACATTTTAATTAATAAATCAAATTAATTCACAAGAAATATGACGCCGCGTACAGAGAGAATTGTGCGAGAGAAAGGGAAGATACATGTCAAATAAGTTAAAAGTTAAGTCAGCCTATTAGATCCCACTGCTGGGAAAAGGCCTCACCTCAACTATGAGGAGGAACGAGCCATACTCCACCACGCGGGCTCAGTGCGGATTGGTGGAGGGGTGTCTGTAAGGCAAGTGACAAACCTTACTGTCAGATGTTATCAAGCCGCCCTAGGGCCTCTGACTAGGCTTAACGACTAATACCAAGAGATATTAGCCGGGACCAACTGCTTAACGTGCCTTCCGAAGCACGGAGATGCTTGTCATGGTCGTCACTTTAATGGTCGGAATGGTCACCCATCCAATCACGACCGCGCCGTGGTTGCTTAACTTTTGGTATCACTACCAAAGCGCTGCCGCCACTGCGCCACAAGCACCTCTCAAATATTTGGCGCGAATGCGCGCGCAGTGCCATGGATTGCGTTAGGAAATCCCTTACAATATGTCCTCTAGTTGCTTAGTAGCAGAACCAGATACCATGTTATCAAAGAGACATATTAATTTTTATAACCTAAAAAATATAGAGATGGAAAAGAATAATAATATTTTTAAACATCACAGTCGTTACGTATTCTGGAAAGTCTAGGAAAGGAATTTCATTATATTCGAGACGAGTATTTTCACATTATTACATTACATGGTAACTACGTATACTCTGATTGGATGCAATTACTGCGTAATACCTATGTGAGCAACTTGAGAAGCCTTTTCTACGCTTAACGGTTGACCGATTTGCCCCAAGGGGTATATGCCAATTGCAATATTCTGACCCCCTTACTAATAATGATTTTGACATTGCTACACTTGAATAAATATGAGACGACTAATTTGAAATGTTTGTCTCCACTATGTCATGTCACCTAATGTGTAATTTATTCCAAATTAGCCGTCTCATGTTTATACAAGTTTTACTTAGCAGTGGCAAATTTATGTCTAGTAAGCAGGTAAGACGTTTTTGCTAACCTGTAACTAATATGTATTTATTCATTTATTACACAGCTAAAGGCTTTCTTAGAGACCTCCCACGATGAGTTACACACGAAATAATAATGTCCTCCTAGCCGATTTCGACTACGGCGGCCTATCTCAACAGAGATTAGCCAACTGCGCGGGACATATTATAGTGCACAAGTGTGTGCGCAATACACAGGTGCACTCTCTGTTCCTTTACTCTCATAATTCGGTGAGAAGGCAGTCCGACATGACCGTAGAGAGATCATTTTATTTTATTTTACTTATTGTAGGGACACAAACGGTAATGTACAAGAGTGGTTTACAGGCAGAACATTCTATAGGAACTATAGTACACACCAACAACATGTTCCACAGATGTATAAAAAGCTCAGGCGCAGGACAAACGGCTTAACGTGCTTTCCAAAGCACGGGGTGTTAACACCACCAACTTCCTGACTCCGGAGCTGTGTCTAAATATTTTCAAGACAGAAAAACCCAAACACTCTCGGCCCGACCCGGGATTCGAACCCGGGACCTCGTGGATAGTACCCAGCGTGCTGACCACTAGACCAACGAGGCAGTCTACACACGAAATATGTCGTAACTAATAAGATATTTTCGAATGTTTTCATGGCGTGATTAATTTATACTCCGGTCAATTTAGACATTCGAAGTTACATAAAGTCCCAACAAGCTGAATTTCTGTGAAATTGTTCAAAACATAATTACAAACAATGTCTAGAAGTTCCCCATCATTCCCGTGTAAGGAAAAAGTTTTATTCAAGGTCAAAGGTCAAAAAAATGAGTTTTTCGCGATTTTCAGCAAAACGGTAATTTTTATCATAAAAAAACCTGAGACAAAATTGTAGACCATAAAATTATCTATACAAAATGTATCAATTGTTACATCCGCTTCAGGCATCGATACGTCACAACCGGGGAATATCGCTTATTAACTAGGTATGGAAATGATTGCTACTTTTAATTCATTTTCATTTTATGAAATGATGATTTTTTTTCATATGAAATCACATGTGAAATTTCATTGGCAATGATTTTTTTTCGCAGTGTCATAATGTAACACTTTTGCTATTTGCTACTTATAATGAAATATAAATTATTGTGAACGGTTGCTAATTTTCTACTGATATAAAATTTCATATTTAGGTTGTCATGAAAAATCAACTTTATGTTCATAAGTTTAAAGTTCTTAAAATGCCCACCCAGTATCGATCGTCACCTATGATCGCATGACTAGTGTGTTTGTCTTTTTCTAACGCGCACCTAGGGCAAATCATTCCTACTCGCTCGCTCGCGATTCGCTCTGCTACAAGCAGTCTTCCAATGAATGAAATGAAATGAGCATGATCTATGATTTCGCAGAGTGCGATTTGTAGCAGTCTATATGAAAAAAAATAGCAGGTGTGAACAATGAAATTCATTTCATATGATTTTTCATCTGCTATTCATGAAATCTTCCATGCCTATTATTAACGCTACCGGAAACTCCACTCGACACTAGCGCCACCTTATTTAATTTACTCATTTTATTTTAAATTGTAATGGTTAGAAGTTACTATTTTGACTGTCTTAGTTGTTGGTAGAATTTTATATAAAAGCCAGATGTCCGTGGAGTCCTCCTGTTATTTTTACGTTGAGAGTTGTGTATAGCAAACCTCTGCCCGAATAAATACTTATCAAGTTCTACGTATTCTGATTTGGCCTCCCTGACCCACCTTCTGTTACACATCAGAAGTAGGATCAGCCAAATTTTCACGCTCATATAAAGGATTTGATAAATAGTCCACATCAGATGAAGAATCCCAAAAGGGATGAATGAAAATGAAGTTTTTTTTTATGTCTTGCGAAACGGAGAGACGTGAAGTGTTTCGCCAACTGATGCAGAATTAGTACGCGAATTTCGACCAGAGGTTAAAAATAGCCACTTGATCGGATGGCTACATAAGATCGACCAACTTTGTGATGTGATGGGTGGAGCAGTGAGAACCGCAATATTATTACGATACGATGACTTGGATAGCAACGACTTGCTTGGAACGGGATGTAAAAACGTATTGCGAACAGATTCCAATTCCGAGACTATGACAAAAGTGCAACATCAAACGGAGAAGAAGCTAGTTCTGGGAATAGGTACCCCTGAAAATAAAGTCTGCAGCACGTCAGATGCAAGACACCGGATCAACTATTTAGGCTACTTGTCTTCCCTTGAGAACTTCAAGTGCGTGGCGACGTACACTGCACAATCTATACCGGAAGGAAGACGAATGAAATATTCATGGCGTAGCTACATCTCAACATCAACATCTTTTACCGAAGATTTGCTACGCGTGTCGATGGCCAGGGCATGCAAACAAGTACTGCAGGAGTCAACAGCGCTGCGAGTCCTGCCACTGCGCGGGCCACACGGTGGCATCAAGCTGATTTGGATCCGGTGCATCGCGACAGCAGCTACATAAGGTCGGAGAAATTTTGCATATTATCTACCTACCTATTAAATCTATTTAAATCTGTCCAAAAGTCGGGTCACAGTGAATAAATACGGGTAGCAAGCAAGCAATATAAGAGGCAGAAAAACTGCAATCACAAATTCAGCCTTCTGACTTTATTTTTGGATTTTGAGGCCTATGTTCACATGCATTTAGCACTTATTATAAAAAGTGATTTGCTAGAATTGGCTAACAATTGATAAATCAACGAAACATGAGCTTAGTTACTTCTGCGACATCAGTTAATTTTGTGCATACCTACCCACTGTGTATCGAATATTAAGTTGAAAGGAAAACACATGATTAAAAAAATATTCCGTACTTTAAAAAATTACACTGTTAATCCAAAGCAAAGCTATTGTACATTAAAGTTTTTATAGTCTGTAATAATTTTGATAAGGGTGAGCATTTTTGACGCGCACGTTACGTTTCAAGGTAGGAACAACCGTTATTTTATTCCACAATTAGTATTTCACTCTGATCATTGCTTTTTGAAGGTCCATCACCAGCACATCGGCTAACAGCGAGGACAGAGTTAACCTTTTTAATGCAGAATGATTGTTCATGCTGTGGTATGGATCGCGATGATTTCCAAATATTTTTTTAAGATGAGAGGACAGACAGGGATGAGAATTCTGAGTTGTCAAATAGGGTTTCTTCAGTATTTACTAGATACTTAGCAGATTTAGAGTATACTGCCTTAATTAGGATGCGTATACAGACTACCATGCACACATCAGCCCGTTTTTTGTAAGCCGTACTTAGACTTATTTTAAAGCAAATAAGATTATTCGCGAGAAAATCATTAACCTTTTGAATGCTAGTATTATTATTTATAAATTTATGTAGTTTTTTAAAAACACAGCTTGGTTTACAAACGACGTTAGCGCAGGGTCGATTACAGCCTGGATAAACAAAAAAATATTCGGTAGCATGGTAGCGACCCCGTTACGTTCACGAAATTAGGCAATTTCATGATTTGACTTCCTACTTTCGTAAGTTCATTTAAAAATTATCTCGGATAGCTCGACCATCAGTTGCTTGGAACCTGTGGTATATTTAATTTACCAGTAGAGATGAGAAGATATCAGTAACGAATTAGAGATCTTTGTAGTAGTCAAGGTTCTCCAATGATTCCGGATATACCTGACGGGGAATCCTGTAAAATTGGTTAATAAGGAATTGGATACCACATATTACAGCTCGTTAGTGGACTACGATTCTAGATTTTGATTTCGAGACTAAGTACAGACCCAGACATTTATTTATTTATTCAGTATACTCACAGGTCACAGTCGGTAAGTTATAATACATAGAATCAGTTCTCAATTAGATCTAAACTGTAACCTATTAATAGCGTACATAGTTGATGATGTACATGGATGAGGATATCGAGAATATTCTAGCTCAGCTCAGAGCTTAGGGTGAACCCTGATATCGCAAATAACTGTGTGGCTAAAGAGGAAGTTTAGTACCAACATCAGGTGGCGGATTTGTCATTCCAAAATTAGCGAAGTACCTACGAACTGTTACAAAAACTACATGACCAAATAGGACATCCGGGTTCTGATGGGAGTGAAGGTTAATAATTATCTTTCTCTCGTTCTCTAAAATTGACTAGATTCATTCTTAAATACATAAAATCTTGTTACTGATGCGTGTTTGGTAAGGTTAAAAATGGTAGGTCAGAGGGCCGCTTGCCGAAGTAACGACTGCAAATGTCACCAAACAACTCGATGGGTTGTTGTATACTGGTCCATACAAAGCATGTGAGGTGGATTATACGCTGGACCGTTACACAATAGTTAGCATAGGAATAGATATATGCGCAGATAGTACTGTAGTGGGAGATGAGGTATTGTGACCATATAGACCCGCTTTATCAGATAATGATTTCTGGGTCAGTGATAGGGAATCAGGGATTTCAACGGAGACGGTTTAATACATTTGTTGAGAGATTGTTATTTAACTTCAAATTTAAACTGAATGCTCATTTTGTAGCAGTAATTAGTCAATAGATTTACTCTGTTTATTATATATATTATTGCAACAAACAAAAGTAATACATAGACAAGAAATGTGCTACAAGGCGGCTCCGCTAAGTCATGGCAGCAAAAAGCTACACGGCAGGTAAACAAATGCGGATCACATTACGGTATCCAATTTAACATTTCGTTGGTAAAAATAAGCAACAATATCTGTCAATATTGGTGCAATTTATGTATTACATACTCGTACTTTAGCCTTAAATACTGGAGGTATCACTATATGATATGTTAATTCACTGTGTGATCTAATAAAACTTAAAGCAGATGAGATAATACAACTGGGTGGTATTTTATCTGTGTGATATACAACTAGGTGTTATTATATCTGTGTGATATACAACTGAGTGGTAATATATCTGTGTGATATACAACTGGGTGGTAATATATCTGTGTGATATACAACTGAGTGGTAAAATATCTGTGTGATTTACAACTGAGTGGTCAAAATATCTGTGTGATATACAACTGGGTGGTAATATATCTGTGTGATATACAACTGGGTGGTAATATATCTGTGTGATACACAACTGGGTGGTAATATATCTGTGTGATATACATGTGGGTGGTTATATATCTGTGTGATTTACAACTGGTGGTATTATATCTGTGTGATATACATCTGTGTGATACGATTAGTTGGATGAAACTTAGCTGTGTGAAACTTAGCTGTGTGAAACTTAGCTGTGTGAAACCTAGCTGTGTGAAACTTAGCTGTGTGAAACGTAGCTGTGTGATACAGAGCTGTATGATATGCAGCTGTGTGAGCAGCTATGTGATGAACATAACTATGTCATGAACATGACTATGTGATGAACATGACTGTGTGATGAACATGACTATGTGATGAACATGACTATGTGATACGAAGCTGTGTGAAACGTAGCTGTATGATACAGAGCTGTGTAATTATCGGCTGTGTGAGCAGCTATTCTTTTCGTAATTTATTTTATTTATTTAATCTTTATTGCACCAAAAAAAAGAAAGTACAATTAACGGACTAAATGCCTGCTCATAGAAATGCAGAGAGTTATTAAGTGACCGGATATTAAATAAAGTAAAGATGATAAATTATTGTAAAACTAAATTACTGCTAAATAAATAAACAGACATACATAAGAAAAGTATTAAAAATACATAAATAATAATATAATAAATACGAGATTATTGTCATCATGTTAATATAGCTAGGCAATATTTGATATAACTGTAACAGATTGAATAGAACAATGTGATCAATTTCTTTTACCCCTTAGTAACGGTAGTTCTAATGAAATAAAACACTTAGTGCAAATTACTCGTGAGAATATTTTCCATTTCAGATCGTGGATTCCTGAGGAAAAGACAGCAATCTGCCGTGGGACACGGCATATGCAGGATGGCCGAGTGTTACATCCGCTTCAGGCACCGATACGTCACAACCGGGGAATATCGCTTATTAACGCTACCGGAAACTCCACTCGACACTAGCGCCACCTTATTTAATTTATTCATTTTATTTAAATTGTAACGGTTAGAAGTTACTATTTTGACTGTCTTAGTTGTTCGTAGAATTTCATATAAAAGCCAGATGTCCGTGGAGTCCTCCTGTTATTTTTACGTTGAGAGTTGTGTATAGCAAAGCTCTGCCCGAATAAATACTTATCAAGTTCTACGTATTCTGATTTAGCCTCCCTGACCCACCTTCTGTTACACAATACTTTTTTTCGTACGAGCCACCGTTTCTGAGATATAACGATTCAAAATGTTATAAAAGTTGTTATCGTCATAATATGCATGAGTACGCCACGTATATACATCTAGAGTTGTTATATTTTATATAATATATATATATATATATATATATATATATTAAATGTTTAAATATTTTGCTATCGGTCATTGTAACTTATACTTACAATATAAAATATATATAAGTTTTAACTATAAGAATATCAGGTAAAATGAAACCCAGTCCCTAAGTCAGTGTAACTTCGAGACATCTATCTCTTGTTCTATTGTGTGCGTGGCTAGGGTCTTATACCTGCTATAATAAATGAAATACCGTTAGTCTTGAGCGTCACTCTGTAGTGAAAATACGTGTTTATCCTAACCTATATTGTGCTGTTTTGAGTTTTATATTAAAAATGTCTGAATATTGTTTTATTTGTGCTAAACTTTTAAATGAAAGTGAAGTTGTTACTGTTGAACGTGGTATGAAGACATTAATTAATGCAAGTATCAAAAGAGCTGATGATTTTTCGGAATATCTCAAAAATCAGAAATCTGTGACAATACATGAAAATTGCCGTAAAAATTATACTCAAAAGTCGTCTATTGCTGCAGCTAATAAAAGACAACTTGAAGAACAAGAAGCCAGTACATCCACAGCACCTTAGCTGTAACTTAACTGAAACGATACCTGAACCCTGAAAGCTGATGTGGCAAGTACCTAGCTATAAGTGCTCAGACCTGACTGATTTTCCACCTATCATTGTCGCCCTCCACGTGTAATCCACTGCCTAAACTCTCAAACAAGTAAGAATTAATTACATTTTAAACAGGGAATCTACCCTCATAAAAAAATAAAAAGTATAAAAATTACCTGTAAGGGGTTTTTGTAGGGAATGTAAGGGCAGAAGGGCATCCTGACGGTCCTGATCCAACGCCACACAACTGTACAAAAGCTAGTTCTACGCCTCCAGATCCTAGGAATAGAAAGCAACTATGAACACATAACCTATCATGGGTCATTAAGACACCAAAATTATCACAAAATAAACCCAAAACGGGGAAGAAAAGAATACTCACAATAATAACTTGCGAACAACTTGCGGCTAAATGTGTGATGGCCTTAGCAGGAAACTTGTACAAGGGCTTCACACTTTTTCACACAGGTTAGTCAGAGATGCTCGGATGACTTGGAGATGAACTTCGGCTTCTGAAGGCGACAGAGGAAAAGGGCCTTGAAGACCGTTTCCCCTATTTATATGGTCAGCTCATCTACCAGTTATTTTGAATGTAAGATATTTCCAGAATCAGGAAGAAACGTCATCGTAAGGCAAGTTAAAAACAAAATTACTTTTTATAAGTAAATAGCACAGGACCTAAGTCCATACAGTCAAGTCAGTTTACAAGACGAAACAAAACTCGATTTAGAAATTTCGAAATAATCTATTATGATAAATCATGGTAGTGAGTATAACAAAATCTAATTTTAACAGCTAAAACAAATAAACATCAACACAGATGGTTAATAAAATAAATCTATACTAATATTATAAAGAGGAAAGATTTGTTTGTTTGTTTGTTTGTTTATTTGCATCGAATAGGCTCCGAAACTACTGGACCGAATCAAATGAAATTTGGCACAGAGATAGTTTAAGACACTGGGAAGGACATAGGCTTTTTTTTTACTTTTTGTCGCGATATAAAATCATCAGGGGGGTGAAATGGGGGATGAAAATTTGTATGGAAAATCCGACTTTTGGCGCGGGCGAAGTCGCGGGGAACTGCTAGTTGATCTATAAAAAAGGACTAACCATAAAATTGACACAAAGTCCCGTGAGCTTGACAGCGACGTTTAAATAATAAACAATTAGGAATAGTTAATCTATACAAAGATTATTATAAATCTGTCACTGTCAAAGCATCAGGTTATTTGTTTTGGTCAATTACTGTTTGCCGTTTTGCGAGTGAAAGCAGGCACATGTGTTATTAGAATTTGTGGTTAAATCTTTTGCTTATCTCTATTTAAAGCCTTTATCACCTCCATTAACAAAACAAAAGGTTGTGGTTTTAGTGAACTAATTACATTCAGGTAAGTTTTTCATAATGAACAATTTACCTCCTGACCCCCCTGACCCTCCTGATCGGGCCTCCTCGCCGATGGACATGTCTTCGCCACCATTGTTCACCCAAGCTGCAACCAAACGCCGCCTTGACAATGCAGATGAGGCTACAGAGCCTGCTAAGAGAACCAATGTAGATTCCCCGGCATCCTTACCTTCTCCTACTGGTCATCCCATTTATGTTCACCCGTCCCTTGTAATTGCTCCAAAATCATACAGTGACCAAGACAAGGGCCCATTTATTGTACATGTTTCCCATATGGAAGCAGATTCATCAAGTCCAACATTCATCCAACCATTTAGGTTTGGAAAATTTTTGGTTACAAACAAAATCAAGAACGTCGTTGTAGATGGGGTTAAAAAAATAGGTCGTAACAGAGTTTCTGTGGAGTTTACATCAGCTTCTGTAGCTAACTCTTTCATGAACATATTAGCTCTTCACAAGTATGTTGCATCAATCCCAACCTACAACATTACCCGAATGGGGCTTATCAGAGGTATACCCACGGATTGGTCGATAGAGGAATTAGCGGAGTCATTAACCGTTCCTGAAGGTTGTGGCATTCTCCTTAAGGCAAGACGTTTAAACAGAAAACAAGTGACCGACAACCATACTTCCTGGATCCCAACCCAATCAGTTGTGATTACCTTTAAGGGCCAAGTCTTACCCGAGAGAATATACTGCTTCCACAACTCAATCCCAGTTGAGACTTACCAACTCCCAACAGTTCAGTGTATGAATTGCTGCCGCTTTGGACACGTAAATGCCCAATGTAGGTCAAAACCTAGGTGTTTCCGTTGTGCCCAACCTCATTCTGCCGAGGAATGTAATGTCCAGGAAGACAAGTCCACTTGTCTCCTATGCACGGGCTCTCACTTTGCTATTAATAGATCATGTCCTGAACATTCGCGCCAAAAGTTAATAAAACTAACAATGTCACAGGACAATGTCCCATATGACCAGGCATCATCTTTATATCCACCAGTCCGCAGGTCGTACGCGGACATGACTCGTTCTCCTGCTTCCCTACTTCCTACCCAGTCTTCTTACCCTACCCCAGTCACTCCTTCATCCTCAAACTCATATAGGAAAGCAGTCTTATCCCGACCCTCCTCCCGCCCTCGTGCCCCACAGGGAAAGAGCTATGACCGGCAAGCACACCAGGCCATAATAGGCGAATGTGCTTCCTCTCTCCCTAATGGTTGCGCTCTAAACCCCAACACGTCCTCTTCTCCTTCTTCTGAGACTAGCGAAAAACTTGTGGAACTACTTTTCTCATTAATAATTCGCATTGTCTCCGGACAAGAAGTTCACCTACCGTCCATCGTTGCTCAAAGACTCTCCCAACTCCCTCAGGTTCCTTTCCCTAGTAGCATTCATGTCCCAAACGGTAGTTCAGTGGAACTGCCAAAGCCTTAGACCGAAAAAGCACAAAATATTTTACTTTATAAATAAATACTCACCATCCGTCTTTGCCATCTCGGAGACATGGTTGGTGCCTGATTCGCACTTTCGTGTGACGGGGTACTCGTGTCTCCGGGATGACAGGGACGATGGTTATGCAGGGTGCGCTTTACTTATAAAGCGTACTCTAGCTTTTTCCCAAATACCCCTCCCTCCCCACAGCCGAAACATTAATGTTGTGGCTGTACGCATTTTTGGCATTTCCTTCCTTTCTGTTTATATCCCGTATCCCAACTCTTCTTCCCTTAACGAACTGCACACAACCATTCTGTCCCTTCCTCCTCCAATTCTGATTATGGGTGACCTTAACGCTCACCACCTATCATAGGGTTGTCACCTCAATGATTCTCCCGGGTTACTACTCTTGGATCTCTTGGATGAACTTAACCTATGCATTCTGAACAATGGCAGCCCAACAAAGAGATGCCCTCCCAATCAAAACCCTGCGTCCGCTGTTGACATCTCTATTAGCTCCCCTAACCTAGCTCCCCTTGTCACGTGGACTGTCCTTGATAGTTCATTTGGCAGCATCCATTTTCCTATTCTTATTACCTTTTTAAAAATTCCATCCATCAATAGTCAAATCCCTGCACTTTTAAAATACAAATTAAATAACGCTGACTGGCATTCGTATGCACTGTTTGTTCGGGATAAATTAAATACTCTACCTACCGTAGACTCTACTAATGCCCTCTCTGCGTATTCAGATTTCATAAATACATTGCAATTAGCTGCCGAATCTAAATTCCCGAAAAAAAAACCTTTGCGCAAAATCTCCCCTCCTTGGTGGGATCCTGATTGTACTGCTGTTGTTCAGAAACGTAGGGACGCTGAAAAGAGATACAACCGCTCGATGACCTTGGAGAACTATGTGACCTACAAGCGAACTGCCGCCCAGGCAAGGAAACTAATATCCAAAAAAAAAGAGATTAGGTTCGATGAAATTCTGTGAAAACATGTCACCTCGTACACCTTCCTCCTTAGTCTGGAAACAGATCAGGAGATTTCGCCACTACCTTTCCTCTGGTTGTGGTTAAACTCTTTTGCTGACAAACTGGCTCCCCCTTCCGCCCCAACTTTGGATTCTTTGCCTTCACCTAGCAGTTATATTCCCTCTTCGCTTAACAATCTAGACACCCCATTTGCATTTCAAGAACTTCAATCAGTCTTAAAAGGCCTAGCTGACTCATCTCCTGGTATAGATGGTATTCCTTACTCCTTTTTAGTACAAGCACCCGACAAAGCTAAATTATACTTTTTAAATTTGGTAAACTCCTTTTTCGATTTTGGGATAATCCCGGATGACTGGAAACGACAAATTGTAATCCCGATCCCCAAACCAGGAAAAGATCCTCTTGACCATAATTCCTATCGGCCTATAGCACTATCCTCTGTCCTTCTCAAAGTCATGGAGCACATGATTAGGAACCGGCTTGAATGGTTTGTAGAATCTCATGGTATCTTGGCAAAGACGCAATTCGGGTTCCGTAAAGGTTGTAGTACGCTGGACAGTTTGAGCATTTTGACAACGGATATTAGGTTGGCCTTCAAAAAGCAGGAATACCTTGTAGGTGTACTTTTAGATATAGCTTCGGCATACGATAACGTCCTACTCCCAGTGCTCAGGCAAAAATTGCTAAATCTGAATACTTGGAGAAGTTGGTACGTCTCATCTGCAACTCACTGATGTCTAGGTCAATCTTAGTTAGACATCATCATACTCTTCTTCCTCCTCGGCTAATCTGGAAAGGTCTGCCTCAAGGATCTGTGATCTCTCCTCTGCTTTACAGTGTATACACCCACGACCTCGACCAATCAGTTTCGTCATTCTGTAATATCCTACAATACGCTGATGATATTGCCTTGTATGTATCCTCTAAGTCAATACCTGAAGCTACTTCCCTTCTGAACTCTGCACTAAAATACCTAGGAGACTGGCTTATAAATCACGGACTCTCGATATCTGTGCCAAAGTGCAGCTGTGTGACTTTCACCCGAAAATGTATAATCCCTGAAATAAATATAGTGTATGACGGAGATCCCATTGCTAGTAATACCAAAGTCAAATTTTTAGGACTTATATTGGACTCAAGACTATCGGGTACTGCCCACTTCAACTATATTTTAGAAAAGGCAGAGAGGGGGATCAACGTCCTTCGAGCCCTCTGGCGTCCGATGGGGCGCTCATCCCTATTCCCAAAAGCTCCTGTATAATGCTATCATCCGTAGTCATTTTGATTACGCTTCCTTCCTTTTAGTTCCCTGTAATAAATCTGCTCTCAATAAATTAACAAAGACCCAATCCAAATGCTTACGAATTATATTAGGGGCCATGAAGTCCTCCCCGATTAACGCCCTCCAAATCGAATGTGTGGACCCCCCTCTCTACCTCCGCAGGCAATATCTCTGCGATAAATTCTACACTAAAGCTGCTCAAAAGTTGAACCACCCCCTTTTAGAAAAACTTGACCTTCTCTGCTCATTAAGTAATTCAGATCCTTCCCATAAAATCCCATGTATCCTTCTGAGCCATCAAAAATTCAACCGCCTTCCAACTCCTATTGAAAAAAACCCTATCAACCCTCTCTTTTTCTCAAACAGCTTCGAATCTTTTATCTATCAGCCTTCTATCATCCTTAATTTTGGCATCTCTAAAGACTCTATCTCTGCCCCTCAAGAATTTCGCAGTATCCTGTCCGAACACTGGCAAAACTGGTTCCCAATATACACAGACGCCTCGAAACTTTCTGACGATGGTTAGAATGGATACCTGCGTACAAAATTGGTTTAGCTTATAAATGCCCTCCAGTCACATCCGTCTTTACAGGCGAATCGGTTGCTTTATTAGAAGCAATTCGATTTGCAAGGTCCCATTCCCTAAGTAACTGCATAATTTTCACCGATTCGTTAAGCTGCCTCCAAGCTATTCTTACCAACCCATTCAAATCCAAAACCAAATTCCCTACAATACTTATGATCAGAGAAGCCCTTCTGGAATGCCAAAAAAATTACATTAACATAGTTCTCACCTGGATCCCCGGTCACAGGGGAATTCCCGGCAATGAAACAGCTGACTCATGGGCTAAAGCTGCAGTCTCAACTGGTTCTCTGGATCACTTTAAATTATATTCCCACGACGCCTCATCCCTCTCCCGAATCCACCTGTATACTTCCTCGAACACACATTGGGATAATTCCAAAAGAGCTGCTGGTCGTTATTATGCAGGTATTCAGCAAACGATCTTCCCCCCCGACCATGGTTTTTTAATCACACATATCTATCCAAAAGAATAGTCTCCCTTTTATGTCGGCTCAGGATAGGTCACGCGTGCACACCGGTTCACTTTGTGAAGCTGCGTATCAGGGACAGCTCCGTCTGCGAGTGTGGTCTCGACGAAGGCACTGCAAACCATTTATTATTTAACTGCCCAAATATTGGCGCTTCCCTTTTTGACTTCCTCCCCAAATGTTTCCCCCTCCCAATTAACATTAAATGTATTTTAACCTCGCTAAAACTCCCACTTCTAAAATCTTTCTCTAAATTTATTAACTTAAAAAATATTAACTTGTGATGCTAATTCGTTTTGTGACAAACAAAAATGGATTAACTCTTCATTTTTGTTTGCCACCTCTTTCCTTCCCACCCATCTCCCTCCTCCTTCGCATGTAAATATTTGTAAAATAACTCTGTGTTGTGTTGTCTTTCAAACTGTGTTTGTCTCTTTGTTTTGTTCTAGGTGGAATAATTTGGTTCTATTATTTTTCCTATTTTTGTTGTTTAAACTCATACCGTGTTGATGCTGCACACGTGATATTGGCGGAACAGTGAGCCCAAAACTGGGTGAAGCTTAAGTTCGCTCGCCATAAGAAAGAAGAAGAAGAAGAAGCAATTACTGTTTATGTTTAGTTAATTACTGATCAGATAAATGACCAAAATGGAATTGTATGTGAATTATTTTTACGGTAAGGAATTATATATGTAACAGTACACAAACTTAAAAAATAATAATAATTAAAATAATAATATTAATTAAGGGGGGTTTCCATACAACAAACGTGTTTTTTTCCGTTTTTTGCTCGATATTAACAATGGCAACAGGCAGACAACAACAACAAAGTCGCTGACGAGTGTTATATTAGTCATTTGTTTTTTATAATGTGTTTATATTTTGTATGTATGTTAGTCTATAAGGTATTTATTAAATGGGCAAAAATTTTGTGAAAAAAATTGTTGCCTTCAATAAACGATTATTATCGTTATTGTTAAGATGTATAAAAACTTAAAAAATAAATGATTGATTTAAAATATTTAAGGAGGGCTCCCATACAAACGTGTTTTTTTACCGTTTCAAAATTAAAAAAAGATCATAATATAGTAACTTATGTTGTATAGGTACGGAACCCTTCGTACGCGAGCCCGATTCGCACTTGGCCGGTTTTTTCGATACCTTTTGATCTTTGAGTTTCTTAGAAGCCCTTTGCGGGATTGGTTCAAACAAGTCATGCGAGCTTGTGATAAACTTTTAGGTGCCGCCATCATGATGAAATGGCCGGTATATTTACGCACTCCAGTTATCTGACCGCTAATATTTATCAGGATTCATAAAAATGATAATAAAGTTTTGTTTACCTATGCTATTATCGAGGTCTTATGGTTATAAATAAACGTAGGCGTGTCAAAGTGTCTTTAAGTTTAGTTTTATCAAAAACTCGAGTTGGTATTCACTCTTTATTGTAGTTGGAGGTACCTATTAATAGCTCAAGCAAAAGCAGCAACTCTCTCTCCCTCTCTCTCTCTCTCATTAGAAAGTCAGTTATTGTTGTCGGTAAAACTTACGTCCGTAAACATACCAATTTCCAAAATGCACAGCGAGTTTTTACATATTTTGAACGGGCATACTATGGAACCACACCTAACTGTTATGGTCATCGTTCAAAGTTAGTAAGTCAAATATTTTTTTCAACATTTAGGTAAAATACAAAGTAGTACTTTTTTAATACATTTTTACCTACCGATAATAAAAAAAATGGGCATGGTTGTGAAGGATAGTATTATCCTATACGAATTTTTTGGGGTCAGTGGTTACTCTGAATTCCAATTCCGTACCTATTTGTATTTTAAATTTGTTCTAATTTAACATTCTCTCAACTCAATCCATCATTTATACAAGAATTTCATTAAAAATTACTTTGACAATTACTTACTGGACTTGGCACTATCCATTTCGAATATAAAATAATTTTGCCTACCTTTGTATAATAAGCCTTCAGCAAAATTCGATTTTCTCTCCTACAAATTGGTCGCGAATTTTCTTTAAGCTTCAAATAACAAAAACAATAAAATACTTTATTTCTAAAATAAACCGCTAATACTAATTTTAAGGAGCCTATTGAAGAATACAACTCTCCCATAACAGAAAGAAGGTATTAATTGTAGAAAATTGAGAATTAAGTAGGGACTATAACACTTTGCTAAGGTGGGTCTTTATTAAGTAGTCAATCTGATAAAGGGTTTTCTAATAAGAGTTTTATTTTATAATAAGAGTAATTTTATAGTATTAAATATTGTTTTTTAAATATTTGATATATATTAGATATTTTTTCGCTATTTGATGGTTTAGAAGAATGTGTTCCGTATGAGCTAATTGTGTCTTATAAAAATTCAGTCCTTTTTACTGTGCTCAGTGAAGTTGCTTTTATTAGAACACGCCTTAGAAACCCCTGTTAAGGAAAATTTAATTTCATTAAGGAAAGTAGTAGGTACAATTTGTAGGCAAACAAGTTTTGGCAATGAACCATCTCCATATCCAGTAAGCCTATTTTTCGCATTATTGTGGGTCTCTCAACTCCCATTTTAGGCATTACCCGAATTTTTTGGGCTTACTTTGAAGGCATAAGAAAACGCCTTGCTGAAGATATTTTTAGGCAAAATAGCAAGGAAGTTTTAGTCCCACATTCAAAATAGAATAATGTCGTCATATTACATAGACCGATATGAAAAAAATGGTACTTGATATTCATGCTGTCTTGAATATATGCATCTTATCATGTCATAATATTTTATGATTCCATAATGTTTTGTTTAAGATATGCGTAGGAACTTACGAGGACTTGGCTTGCTACAATAAAATATTCTTGGATAACTTAGCTTTATTTGAATCTAAAGCACATAAATTCATATTACAAATGCTACAATAAATATCCATCCATACTAATCCATATCCATACTAATATTATAAATGCGAAAGTGTGTCTGCCTGTCTACGAAAACGAAACGAAACGACGACGAACGAAAGTGTGTAGAGGTAACAGACCTCTTGACGCTTAAACCATTGAACCGATTGAGATGAAATTCAGTATAGAGACAGTTCGAGACCATGGAAAGGACATAGGCTACATTTTGTCGCGATATAAAAATATTAAGGAGGTGAAATGGGGAATGAAAGTTTATATGGAAAATCCAACTCTTGCGGGCGAAGTCGCAGGGAACCACTAGTATTATAAATGCGAAAGTGTGTCTGTCTGTCTGTTACCTCTTGACGCTTAAACCAATGAACCGATTGAGATGAAATTTGCTATGGAGACAGTTAGAGACCCTGGAAAGGACATAGGCTACATTTTGTCGCATTATGAAACATTAAGGGGGTGAAATGGGGGATGAAAGTTTATATGGAAAATCCAACTCTTGCGGGCGAAGTCGCGGGAACCACTAGTAAACTTATGAAACTACCATTCATATTGTCAAAAAATAAGAAACATGAAGCACAGAAAGGCTTACAGAAAAAATCAAGCAAGATTGCTGCAAGGCTGGCAGACTACAATATCGGATCGAAATCGAATAATTTTAGAAAGATTTCCTTTTCCTGCGACTGTCATCGCGTGCGATTGGCGGTTCCTCGCCTCGCCCCCCGCACGTCTGGCGAGCACGAATTTGGCGGATTATACTAACATAAATTATATTATTGCACATGAAAAAATGACCACCAGAATCGAACCCGCGTCTGCCAACGCCAGGGTGGCCGAGAGGTTAGGCATTCGTCCGGTATGCGAGGAACGTGGGTTCGATTCCCGCCTCTGGTGGTCCTTTTTTCAAGTGCAATAATATAATTTAAATTGCAAAGTGAATGCTTATCACTTAAAAACAATAATTTATTATACTAACATAAATTCGGGCATTATTATATGCCTGAATTTATGTCAAAGCTGATCCAAAGTAAGTAATTTATTTCAAGAGTACAAACAGAACCGCACCATTATCGTATTGGCACAAGAATGAGGGTGGACAAACAAATTTTGAAAGGAGGTTGGGTACTTGGTACCCTAATGTCCTCCTAGCCGAATTTCGACTACGGCGGCCTATCTCAACAGAGATTAGCCCACCACCACCAACTTCCTAACTCATGAGCTGTGTCTGAGTAATTTCAAGACAGAAAAACTCAAACACTCTCGGCGCGACCCGGGATTCGAACCCGGGACCTCATGGATAGTATCCAGCGTGCTGACCACTAGACCAACGAGGCAGTCATTCGGGCATTATTATATATGCCTGAATTTATGTCAAAGCTGATCCAAAGTAAGTAATTTATTTCAAGAGTACAAACACAGAACCGCACCATTATCGTATTGGCACAAGAATGAGGGCAAATAAATTTTGGAAGGAGGTACTTGGTATAAGCAGGAAAGGAACTCAACAGAATTAATTTTAATGCTATAAAGGGTTAATTCGAAATGTTCATAAATAAATAAAGCAATTGATAAAAAACATATCAAACCATATCTACCTAATAAAGGAGAATACATGTGCAATTTAATGTTTACTTGTAAATTAAGTTTGTGTTGTACTTGTAAAGTAAGCTCAAATTCAAATATGTCTTATCTGCTCTCGTTCACTTTATCTAAATCTGTCGTCGTTTTCATACCGCCTTCCGTATACATATCATAAAACATAATATCTAAGTACATACACAATTTATTGGACTTGATGATTCAAAAGCGGTACTATTTTTCTGATGAACGAACACGACTCTCTGTTATCGAAAGGAAATAGCTATAGAAATGGGAAGATGAATAAACGAAATACCAACATATCTACTAGCACAGAATAAGTACTAGTACTCCCTACTAGTAAAAGTCAGTAACTTGTATTTTTTCAATCACGAATTATGTTTTAATTGAACTGTGCGATTACCTAGCTATTTTGATTAAAACAAATAATTTACTCTAGACTCTAATGGAAAGCATGTTTTATTATAAGGTCAGTCAAAACCACTAACACTAGTTACGAATATTATAACCATTAATTAACGAACGATAAGAGTACGTTACCTGCTTTGAATTGTACTTTTCTTACAGTTCTTCTTTAGTTTTTATTTGATAATGATCGTTAAATCTAGTGAATACAGTTGGAATCTCCGGAGCGAGAATCTTACCTTGCCCTAACACAGTCTTGACCAGCACGGGAGGTAATGAACTACTTTATCTGGGTACCGCCAACTTGGTAATTATGTATTTATGTTTCATACTTTTGTTAGTAGATAATGTTTTGCGTATCAACTTCAATTGTTTAACTAATAGCTTTTAAACCGTTCAAAATTATTTTTCCGAAATCCTATAGAATGGACATAAATTTACAAGATAAATTAATGCTGCTAAAAATAGTGTTTGTTATGAGTATGTAAGTTTTTATTGTAAGATACTCTGTAAACTTATTAAGAAATAAATATATTCTTATTCTATTCTCTTATTCTAGTTTCATTTTGATATTTTGTACCGAAAAATAAATATAGCGGATTAAATCATTTTCTGGTGGTCAGTGACTTTTCCAAGAATATTATCATTGTTTATAGTAATATATAATCAGGCAAAGTGTGTAAGTTTTCAGAGTATGTTATCTAATAAGATATCTCTGGAACTACTGAACCGATATTGAAAATTATATGACCAGCAGAAAAAGTTGTCCCAAAAAGAGCGTGCCAAACTGACACTGGAGATAGCTTAGCCGTAGACCTTAAAAATAACTTGGCTCTATTTCTATAAAAGTTTTTGGTTTGGAAAATAATGCAACTTTTTTTGTATGAAGAATACAAGAAAGTGGGATTATCTCCCAAACACTGTCAGTTTTACTGAAATCATGTAATTTAATTTTCACACTACCTACTCGAAATTGTTCAATTACACATCAAGTAAACCTGACTGAAAAGTGAGTCATGACGTCCCATGGGACGTAAAGTTGTATGAAATTTCATTAGAAAATAGAAATAGAATTTCACAGAAATAACGCGACAAAATGTCCGACGACGGTGGGTGTCCCAAGGCGAGTGCTAGGGCTTCGGACCCGCTCGGGCTGCCTCGCGATGACCTTGGTGCCCGTCGGGCGCACTCGTCACACGCGCATGAAGCTGCGCTGATGTTGCGTTCCAACAACGCCCCAAGGGAGGTAAAGTGATTTGAATTTCGAATAAGAGTTCGTAGGCACCAGCCCGTCTCGCACCAAAAAGAACATATTTGAAATTTGAACCTGGCCACCAAGAATTTTGCTCGGGATTAAGCACTAAACTCCCTCGCTGCGTTCGAGAGTATCCTTATCGCTCGCTCGAGATTCAACGGGCGTCATGCCCGTGACGTAAGACATCACTTTACGCCTTTTTTGTCTTGGTGAATAATCTACTATTTCACATTACCCACTCGGCAATGTTAAATTACACATCAAGTAAACCTGACTCAAAGTGAGTCATTGCATATTTAGGGACGTAATGTTGTATGAAATTTCATTACGCCCCTAGGGAGGCAAAGTGATTTGAATTTCGAATAAGAGTTGGTAGGCATGATCACACTAGCCCGATCCGCACCAAAGAGAACATACTTGAAATTAAAACCTGGCAGCCAATAATTTTAGCACGAATGGAATTAAAGAAAAAAAGGACACGCGCTTCTAAAAAAGGAAGAAAAAAACCTATGTATTTTAAGAAATTACAAACAATGTTTTCGTAAAACTGTCGAGTGACGAAGTTTATTACACCGATAAAATAAGTTTTTTGTAGTCCATTTTTTATTGCTTCGTAGGAAGTGTGAAAAGCAGAGTATTCTCCTCGGGGATAACGATGTCTTCGTCTTGGGCGAGCTGTAATCCCTCGCTCCACTCAGGATTCTACTTTTAACTCCCTCGCTATGCTCGGGAGTTAACTCTCGAATCCTTCGTTACGCTCAAGATTCAAGATGACGCCCGTGACGTAAGACATCACTTTGCCCCCTTGGTGAATAATCTACTATTTAAGGTGTCTTTGGCTAAGCTATCTCGAGCTATCTCGACGGTTTGGCGCGGCGTGCCAATTTTGGCTAAAAAGTGGCATCTGTCAAACTAAAATACTTTTTAAAAGTTAATCTGAAAGGTCCAAAGCTGAGCTATCTCCTGTGTTAGTTTGGCACGCTCATTCTTTTTGGGACACCCTGTATGTATGGGCTAGTAATTTTTTTTTAATTGAACCTGCCCCATTAATAAGCACGTTCCTTTATAACGGTAATTAATACTTTTCAATCATTGTAGAAGTTTGTATTCGCGTATTTAACGTTACCGAAATGTTAATTCAAACTCAGTCAATAGTCACAGAATTAATTATTCGATCAAGTCGGCACAGTTACATAAGAGTCGGTTTTCAAAGTTAAGATGGGAAGAAATTGAATGTCCTGTTTAAATCAAGATCCCAAGTAACAAACTTTAAAATGCAGTTTAATATTATAAAAATAAATGTTTGTAATTACTATTAATTGTTTACTGGCTTCAATCATAATATGATAAATATGTAGGCGTCATAAACATAATAACAAAAAAAAAATCTCTAAAATTTCGCAAGATTGGGACAACCTACGCTTTTATCTGGAAATTATAATCATTGTTTTCTCCCGAGACTGAGCTGGCATGTCAACACGCACCCGACTCGATCTGTTAAATTGTCTTTAGCTATAGTACTTACATCATCATCTTGTCTTTAGCTATAGTACATACTAGCTGTTGCCCGCGACTTCGCCCGCGTAAACTACTATTTCTGTATCCTACAGGAACTGTGGGTTGTTTTCCGGGATAAAAAGTAGCCTATATGTTATTCCAGACTATAATCTATCTTTGTGCAAAATTTCATCCATATCCATTCATTAGTTTTTGCGTGAAGAAGTAACAAACATACACACTCACACACTCACAAACTTTCGCATTTATAATATTATTATAGTAGGATAATTTCTCGTAAACAGTCTTTATTCAGTAATTTTGTATTTACATTTACTGTCTTTTTTTGTCATCTTTACCTCTTTAATAATATTGCTATCGAGCCGCCCTGTGTACACACGGGTACAATTTAAAAAATAAAATAAAGCCGTTGTCATTCGCGTGCTATAAAAGGTAAAAGGAATGTTTGAAATCGGTCCAGTAGTTTTTAAGTTTTTTCGTTAAATAAAAACAAATTTTTGCTCTTTATAATATCCTTTGTACCTTTTTAGTATTTTAAGGTCAAAGCTACATATGGTTTAATAAAGAACGAGGTTGCCCGTATTGTTCTTTCGAGGCCTCGCATTCACTCCTAATGCCACAAATGACACGCACGGAAAGTGGAAAAAATGATCATTGTCATTCGGATTATGTCTTCTGACATGCCTCAGTTGAATTTCATACTATTACATGCCTTCCAAAGCACGAATTGTGTTTTAGGCCAAGACACAGAGCCCTGTTTTTCCATTTATTTTGTGATTACACTGAATAGTTGACAATTCACAAAAAGTTATTAAGTAGCTTTAGTTTTTGTGCTTTACCTTATGTGTATGACAACCTAACAATAGCATACCTATACTTACATTGCTTCTACCCTTTTCTGGTTCCCTGTCGTACCAATAACAATGACTTACTAGAATAAAGTTAAAGACATTTCATTTCCTTTCTATTTCAATAAACTTCTAAGATTCAATCTCGTGATTAATATGGGCATCCGACTGTGAAACTCAAATTTCGTCCAAGAAATCCAAAATATACTCGTATTCTATCCGTTATCCTAGTCACCATAGCACAAGCTCACGCTTAGTTTGGGGCTAGGTAATTGGTGTGTTTGTTAAAACAATTTATTATTATTATTATTCTTAATAAGAGTAAGACCTATTTATAAAGCAAGTTGCTCCGGTTGCCTTAAGAGTAAATAGAAATCGTAGCTAGCGATCGTAAAAAAGCTGACGTTGTTTTTTGTTTCCTTACCTATGTTTAAATAAAACGCCTATAACCATGCAATCCAATTAATAATTTAAGAACAAGGCAAGCCTAAAACGGAATTTAAACAGTTTTCAGTGTTTAATAGAATTACGATTGAACCCTGAGTGAAGTAAAACCCGTTATAAAGGCAAGTACAATAAATAAGGGCATAAGTTCAATTAAAATATTTCTTATCGGTACCTATACTTTCCAATATCCGATAATTTCGGTTGAGATTGGCTGCATAGGCGGAATTCGGCTTCGAGGACATTATATTACGCTTTTTACTATAGCGAAAGTTGAGTTTTTGTTCCTCAATGACAATATTAATTAAGAATAAAGGAGATTGACATAAACGGGACGACATTGCGTCGACTCGAGCGGAAGACAAACATAATTACTTAGCAATTTGGTATTCTCGTAATGGGTACGATAATTCTTATCGCCCAATACTTATATTTATTGTTACAAGTACTTTGTAAGTAAAACGAAGAAATACATTGTTATTTTGATTACTTTCAGTCAGGTCCCAATTTTTTTAATAAGATCAAGGGAACAATGTAAAGAAATGACACATCGCAATTGTTATTAATCATCGTAGGTAATGTTATTTAAAACATTTAGGTACTTGAAAATATCAAAAAAATAAGTAAATAGAAAGACAACCCAACCTTCGAGCTTCATAATAACTAGTAATGCAAGTATTGCACATTTCAGTTAATCGTCAAGCAGATATCGTACGTGCGTATTTTTCTACGAATTAGTTATAGTACATTATGAAAGAAGTGAGTTAAGTTGCTCATTATACACTAGGCTGTGGGCTGCAGCCCGAGCCGTAGGCGAGGGCGTAAATCAGCCTGGTGTCTATTGAGCAAGTTGCTCACGAGTTTCATACGAATTTTTTCAACATTTTGCGAGGAAAAAACAAAAAAGTATTGCCTAAATTGTTTAATTATTACAACACTTAGTGAATGTACAATTTTAAATACGATATTAGCTTGTTGGTTTTCACTAGATTAGGCTTTCGGTTACATATTGTGCTGCATTTAGCATTTCTGGCGGGGTTAAAAATCTATTAATTGTGCATCTTCTGTACTAAAACTTGTCATTTTTACAATTATATACCACACAGCAACAAATGCAATAGCAAACAAAATATGAAAATCATTGCAAATGGCGCCCAAGTTAGCCATACAGCCTACTTCAAATTTATAATTTTAGTGTTAAAATGCAAATATAATTTGTAACGAATTATTGCGACTTGTAAATAATTTGACAACATTTAATGTTTTTTCTTAATAAGGGACACAATTATTTGTTCCAAAAATGTAAATGGATTTTTGGCGGCATAAAACCTCTTTGTTGTATATATTATATGTGTTGTTGTTACGAAAAAATGGTATTACCCGGATAAATTGAAAATGCTCTGTTTACTCACATATGATTTGCAGTTTGGTACTAACTTAACTTCATAGGGGTAATTCTATTAAGCACAAGTGCGTAATATTATTATGCACTCGTGGGTTATAGTTCGGCTAAATTATTTACGCCACGAGTACGATTTTCAACCGCACATGGAAATCATTTAACGATTTTCTTGCTTGCATAGATCGATCGATTAAGTTACTGATTCCGAGTCGGGCCTGATATATTAGCACTTAACTGAAAAGTGACCCTGTATTGTTCATGAACCAATTATATGCTTTTGTATAAATCTAGGGTCAGATATTTGTTTATCACATTCATATTACATTGCAATATAATTATAATACATTGGCATTATAAGGCGATCAATACTAAACTAGGGACTTACGTGGTCATGATGGTGACACGATGTATCGTTGCCCTGCAATTTGCTCTTCAAAAGCTCTGGCCCCGATATACCTAATGACAAATGTTCAAAAAATTTATTAGAGCTAAAGAATTACTTTTGGCAAGAGGCAGGAAAATAATGCAAAAAATAACTTTTTTATTACTGATGTGAAATTACTGCGGTAATTCGTAATTTAACACTAAATACCTACTACAATGTACAAGTTTGTGTACAAGGGATATGTTTGCTATAAATACTACATTTATATACAGGGTGTCCCAAAAAGAGCGTGCCAAACTGACTGGAGTTACCTTTCAGATATTCTTTACAAAAGTTTTTTTTTATATTTTTTTTAACTTTTTGCCCAAAGAATGGCACGCCAGACTGACCCAGGAGATAGCTTAGCCATAGACCTTTCAAATAAAAATAACATGTATCTAATAAAAGTTTTATGGTTTGGGAGATAATGCCACTTTTTTGTTTTCTTCATACAAGAAAAGTACAAAAAAGTGGCATTATCTCCCAACCTACACGCCTTTTATTAGAGTCATGTTATTTTTATTTGAAAGGTCTATGGCTAAGCTATCTTTAGTCTCAAAAAGAGCATGCCAGACTGACAGTCTGGCTCTTTTTGAGACACCCTGTATATAGGGTCTAACGAAATTAGTTATTAACCAGCAAAGGTGGATATCTATACATCACACTGATCAAGCTCACTAAATTTGGGTCAAAAATTCAGACTAGTTACCGAGATATTCACAATTCTCAGTTGTGAAAAAACACACTATTTACAGGTGTGTGTGTGTGTAATTTTCGTACAATGCGTTTTGAATTGTGTTCGTGTAACTACACTATCTGTGAATTGATGCAATTGTATGCGTAAAGTAAAGATACAGCGTGCTTAATCATTTGCAGTATTTTAATTGAATTATTTTGTTAGAAAACATAATTTTGAAAAATGACTATAAAACTATGGTTCATTGTTTGCCATCGTATTCAGTATGATGTATAGATACCCCCCCTTGTCGGTTGATAACTAATTTTGTTAGACCCTGTATACAACTTATTAATAAAAATTAGGATAAATTATTTAATACATAAATTGATTAGTTTGGCAAAATGGTCCAAAAGTTAACTCGTAATTAAGGTTCGTGTCACATAAATCAGGGTATCGTAGACACCTCGGTGCGTAAATTTATTTTTTTGGCAATATAAAAAATCCATGACTATTTGCTTTAAAAAATACTCACTCATGTTATAAACAGTTAAAATATATATAGAGAAATAATTAAAAATTAAAATAGATATAAGCTATCATAGTTTCTAATTAATTTCATAAAAGTACAACGTGGTAGTGTAAACATTTATTATTTGGCTTTTGTTTTTATTTTACTTATGTTTTAGCACATGTCTCAGCAGCCTATTATTAAGGCAACACCGTGAAATGTATCATTTAATTTTGTGTAAATGAATGTTTAGTAATTGGTGGTCGTCAATAAATAAAATCATAGATTTGTTTCTATCTCCTTCTAGCCAAACTAAATTTGACATTTTAGTGGACACTGACGTCAAAATACACATCGTGGGGTCACTCTTCTACTCCTTGCCTCATTAAAAATTAAAAATGCTTCTTATCACCCTCCGTATTTTTTTAAAATATTATGTATATTATTTAGTATGTTTTTTCTCTTAATTACGAGTAGAGTCAACAGTATCGATATTCTATTTTTAATGAGTGATAATGATCTATCAGTGCTTATTAATAGCTTAATTGATGACAGTGTGTGTCAATAAACGACTAAGTTAACTGGATCTAAGCTCAACTGGATCTTGTCTAAATTTCGCACACAAAAAATTATCGACCGTGTCATCCGGTGGGAATCGTCGACCCACGACCATTCGCTATCCGGGTGAATGCTCTTACCAACTGAGCTACGAAGAACGTAAGTCAGTAGACGAATTTGGGTCTTGACTTCTACAAGCTGCTCGTGTATGCTCGCCCTAAAACGTCGCACTAGTTATTAGCTCAAATGTCAACATTAATTCCATTAACTCCCGTTGGCCATCTGCTAATGAAAGTAGTGGAAATGTCATTTTAATGCAACATTCATTACAAGCTCACATTTCTACTGAAAGTTTGTAAGCATTATTTGTTTTTATATTGTCTCTCAGTTTATAATTGTAACATTGTAATGGGTTACTTATTGGCAAATAACATCTCATTCATGAATTCGTATTCGTATTTATTATGAACAATTAAATCAGTGCAGATTATTAAGATTCAATTCTTGATTTATTGCTTCTAAATAACTGATATATGTTTGATCAAAATCATATTAAATGGTCTCGCTATAGATAATTTGACGGGGCAGTTTATCAATAAACCTATCCTCGGCCACATCGTCGCTTACTATCGGGTGAGATTGCGGTCAAATGTCTGCCTATTAAAAAAAAACTAATAAGACAACCACACTTATTTATACTTACACATATCTTAAAAACCCGGTAAAAGAACACAAAGCTAAACTGCTTCGCTGCGTGCCTGCTAATTTCTGGGCCATGGTACAATATAAGAAAAAATGCCTGGTTTGTAACGTCCTTGTAGCTAATGGTAAGGTTTCTTACCAGGTATATCAGAAGGCCTTGTGTGTATGCAGAAGATCTTTCTCACAGTCCTGGTCAAAGTCCTCGGATCCAGGGTATAAGTGCCGTAGACTAGAGGGTCCATGCAGGAGTTGGAGACCGCCATGATGAAGAATAGGTCTTGAACCCTGGCCGAGACGTGCTCTGCTGATTGCCTGTCCAGCATGTACCTATGAAGAAAATACATTGAGAGATAAATTGGAAAATCATGAAAATTTTAAAAGAAAACCTAAAATCCCAAGAAAATAAAAAAATATTCAAGACTCCTTAATGCTATAGACTAAATTTTGAAAATTATTAATCTTTCCCGTGACTTCGCCCGCGCAATTGTCTTTCCTGTATAAACTTCAACACCCCTATTCATTCCCTTAATGATCGATTTCTGGGGGTAAAAACTATTCTATGTCCTTTCCCGGGTCTCAAACTATTTTTACGAAATTTAATTTAAATCAATCCAGATTGTGACAAGAAATTTAGTGTGTCTGAGTTTAACTAACAATCAATTATATAATACAAAAACGTTACAATTTGACGTGTAATTAAGGGATCAAATAGAAAAAAAAATGAAGAAAAGTCTATAGGTCCACATACTAAACTCTTTTATTTACAAAAAGATTCAATGCCGTTAACATCTCATCATGACGAAAGCATTTCGTGTTTACGACTACCAACAATAGTGACACCACTCTTAAATACCTCATCCATATTTTCAGCCCTAGCTATTTTCCTCACTCACAATAGAAGTCTGGCGTGAGTGACAGAGACAGATAGAGGCGAAAACACGACTTACAGAGTGAACCATCAGGCGTCAACCTCGTAAAAGGCTTTACGCCTCCACAAAAAATGAAATTAGAGTTGGATGAATCATGGAGGTCGCAAAGAAAAGTTGGATCGTGTTTGATTGGTAATTGGTGGGCTTTCGACGCGCCTTTAAAGATTTATTTTCCAATTAAATTTAAAGGAGGGTTATTAAAACTCATTATTTTAAGTACCTACTTAGTGATCCGCCCCAGCTCTCGTGGACACATTAACTCCGGAATGCCTAGGCTCTATAAAATGTATTTAATATATTCAAAGTAAGTAATTAGTAACTATTCTACCAACTAAAAAACTGTTAAAGCCAACTACAGTCTTAAGAGGGCGATAACAGAATTTCAAAACAAATGTTTTTTTGTTTGAATGGATACAATCCGATTTCTAGAGTTTTATAACCTACTAGTGGTTCCCCGCGACTTCGACCCCCATTAACCCCCTAATGTTTTTATATCGCGACAAAATGTCTTGCCTATGTCCTTTCCCGGGTCTTGAACTGTCTCCATACTAAATTTCATCTCAATCGGTTCAGTGGTTTAAGCGTTAAGAGGTAACAGACAGACAGACACACTTTCGCATTTATAATATTAGTATGGATACTTATGCATAGATTTCAACCATAAACCCAAAAGTTAGTGTTATTGATGACCGTATTTTTCTCCATAAAGCGACTATTTATTTAGAACCACAACGCTTCCCGGCAAGAAAAGTGTCACAGCACATATTGGGTACTCAATGATATTTTTGCTGTTAAAATTAAAGCCCTGTAAATAACATATAAATAAGTTTTTTACGCATAAAATCTTAGTAATCTGACTATTACGGTGTTATTACAACAAAAATAGTCCAGGTTTAAACTAGGTCTAAATATTAGCCGACATCAGAGGAATGAATGACACATCCGTGACATAACCAAATAGAGAAACGCTTTTCTAATTGTTTAGCTAATAGCTTAGTCACGGCTTAAACCTGGTACTAAGTTTTTGTAATAACGGGGTTACAGTTTCAAATTGTTGCGATTGAATGAACAGAAACACTATTAAAGTTATATTTTCTCGAGTTACCCATTTTTGTACTCGTATTGTGACTATTTGTGAATCTATTCTTGCCGGGAAGCGACATGAGCCGCGCCGGACAGATACAGAGTGCATACAACTGCAACGCCTTGTTTTAGTATTCCTCTTTGCAAGTGTGTTTAGTTAGGTAGTATGTACAGAGTACAGAGTTAAGTAACCTTATTCTCGTCTTTTTGAGTACAGGTTGCAAATTAACATTATTTAAATGGTAAATTGAACGAAAATCTTATACTCGTATATCATCCACATAATTTAACGATCTCAAAGTAACTTGTAATCAACTAGGTAATTTTTAAGGACATGGTAATTAACGAATATGATATTTTTAGAATCATATTCTGACGAAGGGTTTCTATACTAATAAGGTACTTATTATAAAATATTGTTTACTTAATAGGTCTTCTTTACCAATAATTTGTTTGTAACTTTAACGCAGATATATTTATATCTTTTCACACTACCTACCCGGCAATGTTCAATTACACATCAAGTAAACCTGACTCTAAGTGAGTCATTGCATCCCTAGGGAGGCAAAGTGATTTGAATTTTGAATAAAAGATCGTAGGCATGATCACACTAGCCCTTCCCGCACCAAAGATAACATATTTGAAATTGGAACCTGGCAGCCAAGAATTTTTTCACGAATGGAATGAAAAAAAAGCGCGCGCTTCCAAAAAAAGAAATAAATAAAGAAAAAAAACCTATGTATTTTTAGAAATTAAAAACAATGTTTTGGTAATACTGTTGAGTGACGAAGTTTATTACACCGGAGTCCATTAGATGTAAAGCAGCTGGTATTTTTAATAATAATAATTTACTGCCAGAAAAGTCAAAAAATATATACATAAAGATAAAATAAGTTTTTTGTAGTACATATTTTTTTGCCAGGTAGGAAGTGTGAAAAGCAGAGTATTCTCCTCAAGGATAAAGATGTCTTTGTCTTGGGCAAGCTTAAATCCCTCGTTCCACTCAGGATTCTACTTTTAACTCTAAAAGTAAACACTAAACTCCCTCGCTGCGCTCGGGAGTTATACTCGGCCCGGCGAACCTTGATCCCTATGACAGTTCATGTTAGTGGTGGGTCGTGTCGATGAAACTTAACTTTTTTAACCGACTTCCAAAAAAGAGGAGGTTATCAATTCGACTGTATGTTTTTTTTTTATTGACCGACTTCAAAAAAGGAGGAGGTTATCAATTCGACTGTATGTTTTTTTTTTTGTGGCGATGTTACCGCATATCTCAGTCAGTTGAGGACCGATTTGAAAAAAAAATATGTTTACCTAGAGGCTATACCTTCTAGTTGGTCCTATTTTGGCCCAGTCGAGATCTGATGATGGGATCTTGGTGTAATCGAGGGAAATTCCTTAAATTTTGAAGGCACGTATAGTGTTTTCGTACTAGTATCTTAATGTTGACATGTTGTTACGTCTGACAGTCATTATGTGGAGCTGAGCTGATGGTGGAACTCCTTAAAAATTAGAAGTTTAGTAATTAAAACACCAGATTTTTTGTCAGGTACTGTATAGGATGTTAACAAAACAAAGTCAAAGGCGCAGTCCTCTTTTTCAAAATTCAAATGTTCAAAAAAAAATTAGTCAGACTGTTGAACCTGCAGAAACAGCAAACAAAGCGGACATATTTTTTGGATGAAATGGCAAAATCCAAAGGTCAGGCAGTGATTTGGCTACCGCCCTACCACTGCCAATATAATGCTTTAAAACTTTGTTTTGATGATTGTGATCGAGACGTGCGATACGACAGCATTGTAGATGAGCCGTTTTTGATAAACGTAGGCGACAGCAGCTGCAGTTCAGATTCCGAGTTCGTGACACAAACCCTAATGTCATTATCAGATTCAGATTAAAATATATAAATAAATGATCGCTGAACAGCTTTTGTTTTATTTGGTTTTGTCCTACAGTTAATTTTTAATTCTCTTGGGTATACAATCGTGAGTGCATGTATGCCGCGCTCCGTTCTATTCAATAGACAATGTACTAATACTTAAGTATGAAAAAGTAATGACACTCATAATTTATCACTTAATCATGGCACGAATGAAAACTGATACTAATGAAATCTAATCTTAAATAAAACAAAACCTGGTGTCCCCAGAAATATTTTATAAATTTGAGTGAAATAAAAACAATTTCATGCAACTTTTTAACATTCAGCACCTATAACTTAAATGATTATAAATCATGTACACTCGTTTCCACTATCGACATTTGTTTATCGATATTTACTAGTGCGGCTAGTTGATATCTTTCGAACGAAGTAACTTTTGCAGGACGTAAACGTAAAGTCTGATTGAGATAATTTCTTGTAAATGTTAAGAATTGTTATAATTCCGACGGAATATCATTGTAATGGCATATATCTACCTTACCTAATTAATTGGAATTTTTAGAAGCCTCCAATTCAATTCTAATGTAACGGTGACGCCACTACAATGTTGTGTCGTAGGAATAACTGTCAATGTCATAGGGATCAAGGTTCGCCGGGCCAAGTATAACTCTCGAACCCTTTGTTACGCTCGAGATTCAAGATGACGCCCGTGACGTAAGACATCACTTTACCCCCTTGGTGAATAATCTACTATTTCCTACTTCCATTTTATTTCAATGGCTACCTATATTAGGTATATTTATGGTTTTAAAAAACTGTATTACTAGTTCATATTATATAATAGGGAAGACATTAAAAACACTTATTTCAATGTTTCATCGATGAATAGAAATATAATAGTGTAATAGAAATTAAAAAAAATATGATATGTATTTTTCCATGTAACTATGTTTTGCAATTGGTACAAAAATCAAACAAAAAATAGTTTTTTGAAAATATATCTTTTTTCTCAAGTTTTTTTATACGAATCTCAAATTCCATAGGTAAAGAACTAAAGACCTGTTGTTTTATCAACCTTAGTGCAACCCGGTAGAAACGGCAGGCAAATGAAAGGTAAATAAAGATTTACCTGCTATCCGTCGCGTTAATTATTAATAATAATAACAATAAACATTTATTTCGGTCATCTAGATCCATAAAATTGTTAGTACTAACAGAGCAACTTAAGGCTAGTGTTAGTACATAATAAAATAATAATTGAAAATATATATTTTTTATAAATTATATAATTAATGTGTTATAATAGCTTTTTCGTTCTACATTACGAAAAACTAAAACCACCAACTTAATTTGCATCGAATTATCCAAAAAAACTTTCTTGACGACAATAGTAGAAAGAGGACACTTCTATAATACTATTTCCGCAAAAACAAGATCATCACTATTTATAGTTTTGACATTTGCATCTTAATGAATGCTTTAGGTAGCACGCGTACGGCAGTTGCACTTGGATACAGTGAATCAGCCAGTAGTACCTACAGTTAGCAATGAAAATTCTAAAGTCTTAAATCGAATGCACCTGTATACACAGCTCATTACCTGACAGCACAATCCAATGTAAAGGGTTTTGTTACGGACACCCAATCAGTTACTTTATGTTTATATTTGAATGTTGTAATTTAGTATAGGATATTTTGTGGATTTCAATAAAGTTTAATTTTCTCATAGGGCTTAGCATAAGAAACAATGTAAATTAGCTCAGGGCTTGTTTTATTTAATAAAGATAGCAGACCGGTTATCTATAGGTGATTCCCACTTGCAGTAAGTTAGGCAGGTAGGAACTAATAATAAAATTTAAAGTAGGTTTGGTACAGGGGCGAAGGAGACCCTATCTGGTCGTCCCACTCAGGCAGTGTGGGACCGGTAAGACCAATAGTCTGTCCCTGTCCCCCATCTCGCACATTCCGAGGGTAGGTAGGAAAACCCGCAGAGGTAGAATGTTGTGAGTGGGAATTGTTAGGCTATCGGTAGGTAGTTGTGAAATGTTGTAGAAAGAGATAGGAGATACGCATCGGTTGCCTCCCTCAGTATTTCGATGTTTTGAGGGTGGCTGTTGAACGCGTTGGAAAGAGTAACGTAGGTGCTATCCTTATCCTTTCGCCAGTAAACACTAGGGTGCTTTAGTCACTAAGTAAGACCTATGTAATTAGTATAAGTATAGGGCCGTGAGCGCCGGAATTTGTTAGCTGCTCTCACGGTCATCGGTCTCCAATAAAGAAGAAAGAAACAAGAAGCGTTTTATTTGAAGAATACAGTCCATAACATCGAGGGAACGATCGTCTATATATTGGCTCGAGTGCGTAGCTAATATCGTCTGGTCCATTGCTCGCCGGATAAGAAGAAATCAGGATCGCGGCATCGACTTCGTGTGTGAAGAAAGTGTAACCAGCAACGAGGGATCAACGAAGCCGCGATCAAGACTTACTCCTGTGAGAGAGACGATCACATTTACACGGGTGTACCGTGGCTCCGGCATTCACCACCTAACGGTGCCAAACGGTGTCTGTCGCGAGTTAACGCCGTTTCCAGGCGGTGCAGTCTGTCGGGCGAGCTGCCACATATCGCGCAAGCGATTGTGAACCAGTCCGACCGCGCCAGTACGGTGTGCGTAAGCGTGGGGGCCGGACTGTAGGCATTGCTGAGGGTCCTGGACATTCCAGCCAGCGACTGAGCACCCCGCGGATGCGTACATTCTCTGCTGGGCGGTTCCTTCCCTTCCGATCCTGCACGACCATCCATCCTCGAACAGGCTCCCCTTGGTAGCGTACCTGTTTGAGATTGATAGGAGTAGGGGCAGCAAGAAAGAAGATGCCGACGACAAGAAGCCAAGCTGGAAGGAAAGAGACGGAAGACTCAAGACAACGCAACTTTGAAGAGCCACCCGCATCACCGTCAGTGCAAGCCACCGCAAGCATGCCACAAGCCCAAACAAGCGTAGTACCCGCAGAAAGCGGACGTATCGAACCAGTGGAGAGGCGTCACGACGCCGACGCCGACGCGCCTAGGACAAGGCCACCGTCGTCGAGAGGTTCAAGCGTCGCCGCTCGTTTGAAACAAGCGGAGTTACTAGCAGCCGAGAAGTTCGCGGAGATACAGCGAAGAGAGATGGCGATAGAAAAGAATTTAATTCAAAAGCGATTGGAATATGAAATAGCTACGATTATGGAGACCGATGAAGAGGATTGTGACCGTGAGAGCCTACCCGCCGGTGAAGTCCAAGCGAGGGTGGATGACTGGCTGGACAGAACCTAGTCCCGGCGTCACGACGAAAATGTGCAGATACCCACAACAGAAATGTCTTTCGGCGTTCCTACCCTCCGAGAAGAGAGGAATGAAAGAGACAGACATATGTTTACGCGTCGCAAGGAAAAGGAGGCGCGTAATATGGAAATGGACAGAAACCGACATTTAAACTCGCCAAGCATAGAACCAAATCAAGTTAATAACAATTGTGAACATAATGAGCAGCGACTAATCAACGAAAACAATGAATGTAAGGCAGGGCCCCGAGGTGATATGGACGGGGTTGAACGACTTGCTACTACATTAGAGAGGATTATGTCAAAGCGACCGGCCCCACGTCAAGCTATTGAGTTGCCGATATTTAATGGAAATCCAAATGAGTGGTTGCCTTTTAAAGCTGCGATGCAAGAGTCAACGAGATCATGTAACTTCAGTAAGGCCGAGAACCTGGCTAGACTACGAAATTGTCTAAAGGGAGAAGCCAAGGAAGCAGTGGCGGCGTTGTTGTACGGTGCTACAGATCCCGATAAAATCATGCGGACGCTAGAACAGTGTTACGGAAGACCGGAAGTGATTATAGATCGAGCACTGAACGACCTAAGGAGCCTGCCGCGAGTGGGTACCACAGCCAGTGAGTTGAACATATTCGCTATAAAGGTACAAAACATCGTGTGTACACTGGACTCTGTAAACAATAGAAGTTACCTAAGAAATCCGATGCTGATACGAGACATAGTCGAGAAGCTTAGCCCACACCTGAAGGCGAGATGGTGCGACTACGCGGTCCAGTATTCAAGCTATTCGGAGCCAGAGATCGTTACATTATCGCACTTTTTAATGGAAGAAGCTAACAAGGCGATTCGTTTCGCATACGTACCGCAACCTAGCAGCTCCGCAGCCAAGAAGGAAGTCGTACAAGGTAAACCGAAGGCAAACACGAAAGGAAGAAACACCGGGGTGTACGCCACAGCCGACGAGAAGGCGATGGCGTCACAAGAGAAACCGTGTTGTTTATGTTGCGGCGGGGACCACGAAGTACCGAAATGCAAGAAGTTTACAACCATGACAGTGCGCGAGCGATGGGATTGGTTAAAAGAGGAAAGGATATGTTTTCTATGCTTGAATAGTAAACACAGGCGGTTTAAATGTAAGGCGCAGATGTGTAATGAGAATGGCTGTAACCGACGTCACCACAGGCTGTTACACACAGAGAGTAATAACAGCGGAAGTCAACAAAGCCAGGAAGTGGTAGCCTCAGTTAACCACACTGCTGGGGCAGCCAAGGTGCTGTTGAAGGTGTGTCCGATCGTCATTGAGGGGCCACGGGGTAGAGTAACTACACACGCTCTACTTGACGAAGGGTCCACCGTAACATTGATAGATCAGGACATAGCAGATTACGTCGGCGCAGAAGGCCCGGTTCGAGACTTACACATATGTAGTGTGAACACGCAGAGCGTACCACACGCAAGCAGAGAAGTAGAGGTTCGAATTATCGCCGGTAACAAGGAAGAATATAAGGTGAAAGCGAGAACCATGGAGAACCTCCGCTTGAATAGTCAAACGGTAGATCGAAGCTGTTTGAATTATGGACACATGCGTAACCTGAACGAGAGTAACGTGTGTTATGTAAACGCCAAGCCGCGTGTTCTCATAGGCGCGGATAATTGGCATCTTATAGTAAGCAGGAAGCTGTTGACAGGCAAGCGCCACGAGCCAGCAGCATCGCTCACCAGACTGGCGTGGGTGATACATGGTCTAGCGCCGTCCCGGATCATAAGGGAGAGAGATACGGTGCTATTCGTCGACGGCCATGAGAAGGCTCGGTCTACGCAACCTGACGAAGAGTTACACAATATGGTGAAGGCATACTTTGAGATCGATTCTCTGGGCATAGAGAAGAAGGAACGCGAAAACCCTGAAGATGTTCGCGCCTTAGAAGCTTTCGAGTCTACAGTGAGATGTGTCAATCAGCGATACGAAGTTGGATTGCCATGGCGCAAGGTTAACACAGTTATGCCGCCAAGCTACGATGCTGCGAAGCGGAGGCTCATGTCAATCGAGAGGAAGATGGACGCATCAGAAGACTTCAAAGGTAAATACACTGCTCAGATCGACGGTATGCTGAAAAAAGGCTACGCAGAAGAAAGCCGAGAGAGCGATACACAGAGCCCACGTCTCTGGTATTTACCACACTTTGCCGTGGTAAATGTAAACAAGCCACAGAAGATAAGACTAGTGTTTGACGCCGCAGCGAAGAGCAACGGGGTGTGCCTGAACGACGCGCTATTAGAAGGCCCCGATTTGCTTAGAGACTTAGCCGGAATTCTATTTCGATTCAGAGAGAAGGCTATCGCAGTAACTGCAGATATCAGAGAGATGTTTTTACAAGTAAAGATAGCACAGGAAGACCAACCGGCTCAGATGTTTTTGTGGATAGGCGATGACAGAGCAGCACCACCGAAGAAATATAAAATGACATCGATGATATTTGGCGCGAAGAGCTCACCCTTTCTAGCACACAGTGTAAGAAACCACAACGCGAAGAAGCACGCAAGAGAGTTCCCGAGAGCGTACGAAGCCATAACAGAGAACCACTACATGGACGACTGGGTAGACTGTTTCGATACACAAGAAGAAGCCCGTGACGTCATTAGAGACGTAACTCACGTGCACGCGCAGGCAGGATTCACGCTCGCGGCCTTCAACTCAAACGGGCCTGACGTCATGCGTGAGCTGCCGTTAGAAAGCCGTGCAACCGCACCGAAACAGCTCTGCTCTAGTGGGGATCAGCAGGGGCGTACATTGGGCCTCGTGTGGGACGCTAAAGCAGACGAGCTAGGCTTCAACACCGACCTAGTTAGAGTGCCGCGGGAGGTGAAGATGTTGGAGCGAACGCCGACCAAGAGGGAAGCATTGAGCGCAGTAATGTCTATCTTCGATCCGTTGGGACTGCTCAGCTACTACACGATTAGAGCGAAGATTCTAATCCAGGAAGTATGGCGCCTACAAACCGGCTGGGACGAGGCTCTACCTGAAGAAATAGCGAGAGAATTCGGCGTATGGCTACGTAGCGTAGATTCACTTAGCAGACTGCGTCTACCCCGTCTCTACTCTTTAACGGGGGGAGTGACTAGAAAGCAGCTGCACGTGTTCTGCGACGCTAGCGAGTCTGCTTATGCGACGGCAGCTTACTGGCTTATAGAATACGAAGATGGGCCGAGACGTGTTGTATTAGCGGCAGCGAAGGCTAGAGTAGCCCCGATGAAGACTCAAACGATACCACGTTTAGAGTTACAAGCGTGTTTAATAGGAACGAGGCTCGCGTCGGCGATAGTGACAGAGCACAGATGGCAACCAGATAGAGTTACATACTGGACGGACTCTACAACCGTTCTATATTGGATTGGGAACGACAGAGTGCGTTACACCCCCTACGTAGCGCACCGACTGAGAGAGATAAGCGAGTTTTCAAGTCCCAATCAATGGCGGTGGGTGCCGACGCAAGAAAACGTAGCAGACGACGCGACGAGAGTCGTCACAGAAAATAAATGTCAAGAAGACAGATGGTTCACAGGGCCGTCGTTTTTGTATCAACATGAAGATTCATGGCCATCTCCAGTCAGCACAGAGAGCAGCGAGGAGATAATATATAGCGTCACGACAGAAGACAAATGGAGCGTGCCAGACGCCGGGCGTTTCTCTAACCACGAGCGCCTAGTGAGAGCGATGGCATACGTGTTGTTGTTTATAGATAAATGTCGTGGGCGCGCATCTGTAATGACCAAAGAGCACATAGATAGAGCAGAAAGATAGTTGATAAGGCGAGCGCAGGCCGACTCATTTCAACAAGATATAGAGCGCCTAGGAAAAGGCCAAAACTTGAAGACAGGAAGTCGCCTCAAATTGTTGGATCCGTTTATCGACGAGGAGGGCGTGTTGCGGGCGAGAGGACGAACGAGGGCAGCGGGTGCGTCTGCCCCCGATACTACGCCCGTAATATTGGACGGCAGCCACCCGTATGCGCGGTTGTTGTGCAATCGGGAACACCGTCGCGCCCACCACTCCCACAACGAACGCGTCGTTAACGACGTGAGACAGAAGTATTGGATCCTACGATTGCGACCTACAGTACGTGCCGTGGCCTACAAGTGCACCTTTTGTCGAATGAGGAAGGCGAAACCAGTGAGACCAGTGCTGGGAGATCTGCCGCGCGCTAGAGTAGAAGCCTTCACCAGACCATTCTCTAACTGTGGTCTAGATTTCTTTGGTCCCATGATAATAACCGTGGGCCGTCGTCACGAGAAGAGGTGGGGGGCGTTATTCACATGCCTCACTACAAGAGCCGTCCATATAGAGCTGGTAGCAAGCTTGTCGACCGACTCAGCTATCATGGCATTGCGGCGGATGGGAGCGCGACGAGGGTGGCCACAAGTAATGTACTCAGACAACGCGACGAACTTCAAGGGCGCAGACAAGGAGCTACGAGCAGCGATGAATGAGTGGGAGCCCGCTCTACGGGACTTCGCGCTCACCCAGCGCATCGACTGGCGCTACATAGCACCGGGGGCGCCGCATCAGGGGGGAGCATGGGAGCGACTCATACGCTCAGTCAAGAACGCGCTACGAGTAACACTGAACGAGAAAACACCGAAGGAAGAGGTTCTACAGACTCTGCTGGTAGAGGTCGAGCACACTATGAACGCCCGACCGCTCACACACGTGCCTGTCAGCGCTGACGACCCGGAGGCGACCCCAAACCACTTTCTCCTGGGGGGATCGCGCGGCCTACCCATCACCGGGCCGTGCGAGCCGGCGTCGAAGAAGACGTGGAGGGCGGCACAAGCGCTAGCCGACGAGTATTGGCGCCGCTGGCTGAAAGAATACCTACCGAACCTGGTGCCAAGAAGAGGAGCTCGTGACGTTACCGAGGTCGCTATCAAGCCCGGTGACGTAGTCGTCGTGGTGGACCACACACTACCACGCAATGTGTGGCCGCGAGGAGTCGTCACTGAAGTACATCCCGGACCTGACGGAGCAGTAAGGAACGTCGAGATTCGGACCAAGGGCGGCGTGTTTCGTCGACCGACGTCAAGATTGGCTGTCCTGCCGGTGGAATGAAGAGGTTCGCACTTCGCAGCGCTTCACCGGGGGGAGACTGTTACGGACACCCAATCAGTTACTTTATGTTTATATTTGAATGTTGTAATTTAGTATAGGATATTTTGTGGATTTCAATAAAGTTTAATTTTCTCATAGGGCTTAGCATAAGAAACAATGTAAATTAGCTCAGGGCTTGTTTTATTTAATAAAGATAGCAGACCGGTTATCTATAGGTGATTCCCACTTGCAGTAAGTTAGGCAGGTAGGAACTAATAATAAAATTTAAAGTAGGTAGTTTGGTACAGGGGCGAAGGAGACCCTATCTGGTCGTCCCACTCAGGCAGTGTGGGACCGGTAAGACCAATAGTCTGTCCCTGTCCCCCATCTCGCACATTCCGAGGGTAGGTAGGAAAACCCGCAGAGGTAGAATGTTGTGAGTGGGAATTGTTAGGCTATCGGTAGGTAGTTGTGAAATGTTGTAGAAAGAGATAGGAGATACGCATCGGTTGCCTCCCTCAGTATTTCGATGTTTTGAGGGTGGCTGTTGAACGCGTTGGAAAGAGTAACGTAGGTGCTATCCTTATCCTTTCGCCAGTAAACACTAGGGTGCTTTAGTCACTAAGTAAGACCTATGTAATTAGTATAAGTATAGGGCCGTGAGCGCCGGAATTTGTTAGCTGCTCTCACGGTCATCGGTCTCCAATAAAGAAGAAAGAAACAAGAAGCGTTTTATTTGAAGAATACAGTCCATAACATCGAGGGAACGATCGTCTATATATTGGCTCGAGTGCGTAGCTAATAGGTATCTTACCATAAAGTCATAGTGGCGTATGGCAACCAGCAGCAGGCGAATACGGTGACGATGGTAACCGTCATCCTGAGGGTTCTCCGGCGAGCTCTTGCCAGAGGTCGCTGGTCCGAACGCCTCAGCATCACGCGGCTGTGGTCAGATTGCTGGTTTTTTTCTGCAAATAAAATAAAATAATTAAGAAAATTACGCATAGCGCAGTGAGCGACGTCACTTGCGGTATCGAATTTGTAGTGGAAGTGGATTGGTCATGCCACCCGTAAACAAGGCTCGTGGTGGAGTGGAGACCGTAGAACTAGAAACGTTCACGAGAAATACCACAGATACTGTAGTACGATGACATTAAAAGACTGGCAGGTACTAAGTGGTTGAAAACTGCTGAAGACTGAATTTGGCAAATAGCTGAAGATAAAGAAGTAAAAAAAAATTATTAGTCGTAGAAATAATGGTAAACCTGCTCCTAAAAGTGTAGAGGAGCAAACTTTACTACTTATTCGCAAATTATCGAACGACGAGTTCAGTCCTTCTCTACCACTTGTGCTCACAGCACCAAACTTAAGTAGAACGAATGGTGAACCTACTTTTAGGCCTACTTTTACGAAACTCGTTAAATACAATTAGTGCTAAACATATTTAAAACATCATTCTGTCTTTGTCAGTCAATTGACGTTGACAGAAACGGGATGATATTTTTAAACATGTTTAGCGTTAATCGTATTCAACGAGTTTCGTAAAATTGGGCCTTAATACCATAGAGTCTGGCTATCGAAAACTAAATCTAACAAAAGTCAGCAAATTAAAAAAAAACATAATCATGACCCTTAGTCATAAGGGACAGGGATTTCAATCATCATTTCTCGCACCTGACTACAAAACCAGCGATGCGGTGCGATACTACATGACGTTGACATGACTACGTGCGTTAAAATTCCGCAAATGCAGGGGCAAATGTTTGTGTTGTGAGCACAAGATTTGTACTTACCTAAGTCATGGATGTTGATAAATATGTATATACGTATATGTATTTGTTATCCTGAGTCACCATAGCATAAGCTTACGCTAAGTTTGGGGCTGTGTAATTGGTGTGATTTTTGTAAACATTTGTTTAATCATTGGTGCAGATCAATATTGACCTACTACATACTTTTGCCCAAGATCATATCCATTGCAACCCGTTTTAAGTATCATCATTTCATCAAGTAGATAACATGCCAAGGGAACTACCAATTGAGGACGTACATAATATGCTTTATCCTTCTCGGTTTCTTCTTCAACTGACCACTATTTATATCACTCGTTAAAAAATCCACTAACCGTTAACTCTGCGTATAAATAAAATCATTCGTCGGTTTGTTTGAAAATATCATATATAATCCACCATTCTAAGTCCTAAATCATTTCTAAGTGTAATATTAGCTTTATCCAAACGGAATTTAGCTACGGTCAATAGCTCTATGCTTCGTTTAAACGGCCGGATGTGCCGGTTAGCCATATTTGTGCAACTTTATATCAACGGAAGGAAATATGGTTAATTGCCTCCTGCCTACTAAAAGCCTGAAAACCGCACAAATCTATTAAAACAGTTTTCTGCAGTCACTAACCGGGTGTTTCTCGTAGGAACACGGAGATATTTATTTTGGATACCTATCCAAATGTAAGTACTTACTACCGTACCTATCTTTGGCGATTTTTATGAGGTTTTTTAAACAGAAGAAAACGTAACGAGCTCGAAATCTACAAGAAGGTACTGTTTAAACCTGGATCAATTAATTATGTTTACCGAAATTACAGATACTTTCAACCAGTTTCTAGGAATGCTTACGAGATATATCTCCAGATTTCAAAGTTATCTTATCTACAAGTAAGATCGCATTAGGTACTTACTTTCTGTGTTTTTAATGATTTAATTATCATTATTTTAGATCATTCCTGTAGAGAGTATTGAACTATAATAAAAACAGCCACGCCACAAAATCCACTTTTGACAACATTTGAGTAAATTTAATGACATTCAACGCCTATATATGTACGTACATTGTCGCTATGCTTTAGTGTTAATTAAAATCTGTTGTTAACCAGTACCTATTGGATCACGTCGTCATCACCGAATCACCGAATTATGGGACTAAAGGAACAGAGAGTGCACCTGTGTATTCCGCACACACTTGTGCACTATAATATCTCCCGAGCAATTGGCTATCTGTTGAGATATGCCGCTGTAGTGGAAATTCGGCTAGGAGGACATTATAACGGATCACTAGATTATAAGACCCGAGTCCGCCAATTTTTAAACAGGCGGTAATTGTCGGTTAACTGTTACTTTTACAGAAGTCCCATACAAAATATGACATATAATGCTAAACTGGCTAGTTAAAAATTAAACATGTGTTGGTTAAACTCCAGGCCAACTGTCATTATAAATGCCAGTTGAAAGTTTTGCATCTTTAACCAACTTCAAAAAAGGCTCCATTTTTTTATTTAATGTATTTCCACCGATTTTTCCGTCATTGTAGACCAATGTTTAAAATTTTCTTTTTAATTAAAAGACGAACTCCTGACGGAAAAAAGCTAGTTCCGACTTTTTAGTGATTTTTTTATGCTAGGCTTTGTTTTTGTAAGGTCGTCATGATCAGAGAAAATTCACACAAAAAAGATTTACCAATAAATACTTGAATATTTAGGAGAGGCATAACATAATTTTTCTTGGTTAAGATAAATATTCCGAGATAACGTAATTTATGACTGGCTTCTGTATTTTATCGCTTTTTGCTATGATGAATCTTGAGGAAGGAATAAAATCACTTTTATTTATTCGTGTTCTTACTAAGAATTATTTAGAACGTTTAACCTGACAGGCACGCTTCGCTGTTTTTGTTAATTGGTAAATTATATTATTTATACAAAAAAAGTTTCTGTGATACTTTAACGGTCATTTTTTATTTAATGTAAAACTCAACAGTTCCTATTCGTTATCGTATTTGTTGGAACGTTAAAATGCCGTTTTGAAGTAGCCTCGGAATCCAAATTCAAGTCCAAAATTTTTTTATTTTGAATCCAAAATAAATACAATATAATAGACAATATCTATACTATCTAAATTCACATACATGATGAACAAAATCCTTTGATAGATACGAATTCCCATTATTATTATAATGTCAGTGATTAACATGCAGCATAAAAGTTTGTAAAGTTACACATACGTGATCTTTTTACGTAGACGAACATTCGTCTCGTCACATTTTATCTGAATTCGCCATACCATTTGTAACGAAATTACATTAATTTGAGTTTTAACACACTTTTACAGAGGCATGCTCGTGCGAGTAATCTAGTGAACCTCGAATGTGACCTCAAAGAAAATGAAATTAAATCCTCAATGACGGTAAATGTTGCACTCAAAAATATTTTACTCATATACGTATATTTACGTTTGTAAAATTTTGCTGAGAGATTGCTAACTTAAAAACTGATTGATATTATATTGCAGTCCAAAGTAAGTTGTTAAACCAAATACTTTCTTGAAATTATACTCAGTTCAGTGCAGCTAGTATTGTACTCACGTACTTAAATAAAATAAAAAACAATTTGTAATGAGCGATCTTCCTAGTGTCAAATATTAGTAGCTACTTGAAAATCTGCAATATGACCGTCAGATGTATTTTTTATTTAAAAAAAGGCTAGTTTTAGCGTTTTTTATGTTAAAGTGTCCTAGTCCTACTAACAGGAAATTTTTAGGGTTACCCAAAGGGTAACAACGGGACCTTATTACTAAGCCTCCGCTGTCTGTCTATCTGTCTGTTGCCAGGCTGTATCTCATGAACCGTAATAGCTAGACTGTTGAAATTAATGATGATCACAGATGATGTATTTCCGTTGCCGCTATTACCACATACACAAAAAATTCTTACAGAATATTAAATATAAGCATTAAAAACAAATAATAAAAATATTTAAGGGGGGGCTTGCATATAACAATCTTGATTTTTCGCCGTTTTTTACTCGATATTAATAAGGGCAACAGACAGACGCTTAAAATATTTACTGAATAATAAATTGTATATTAACTTTAAATATAAATATAAAAAAATATATTTAAGGGGGGATACCTGATTTTTTACCGTTAAAACTTTAAAAAATATCATTATATAGTGTTTAATGTTGTATAGGTACGAAACCCTTCTTGCGCGAGTCCGACTCGTACTTGGCCGGTGTTTTATGTTATAACTACCTGTTACCCGTGAATCCATTTGGACATGTTTATCTTTCAGGCCGCAACTTCGTCTTCGTAGACTCAGAACTTATCGCTTCCCCACTGTGTTTCATCTGTTCCAGTTTTTAAAGGGTTAGCTACAAAACTGACGGAGATACAAAAGTAACCCTCCCCATCCCCCCCTTTTTACCCCCATAAGAGTTGATATCCAAGATTTCTAGTTTCTACTTCCAGTAGTTTGGACTGTACGTTGATAGTCACTCAGTCAGTAATACCTAAATCAGTTTACTTCCATAGCTGGTGGCCGCGACGTTGTCTGCGTTACAATTAAACGCGACGATACAATTTTTGTACTAAAATCTATTACCATTTTCAGTGATAGTTACACTAACTGGCCCGCACTTCCTAACATTGCTTATAGTTAAGAAATTATACCTTCCATCATCAGCTCAGCAACGTAAATTTTTAAAGATGCTAGCACTTTACCGCACAAAAAGCGGCCATTTCAAATCCTGCGTTATTTCTGGGACAACCTTTATGTGTAAACATGTATTTATATGTCTGATATTTGAACAGATATCTGACTATATATATATTTGACTGCATCGTTGGTCTAGTGGTCAGCACGCTAGGTACTATCCACAAGGTCCCGGGTTCGAATCCCGGGTCGGGCCGAGAGTGTTGGGTTTTTCTGTCTTAAAACTCAGACACAGTCAGGAAGTTGGTGGTGTTAACACCCCCGTGCCTCGGAAAGCACGTTAAATGCTGCGCCTGATCTCTCTACGGTCATGTCGGACTGCCTTCTCACCGAATTATGAGAGCAAAAGAATAGAGAGTGCACCTGTGTATTGCGCACACACTTGTGCACTATAATATGTCCCGCACAGTTGGCTAATCTCTGTTGAGATAGGCCGCCGTAGTCGAAATTCGGCTAGGAGGACATTATTATTTGAACAGAGCTTATCAGATTAAATGAACGTTTCTGAAGAAGGTCCCAATCTTATTGAATCATATGACAAAGACCTCGCTGTGCAGAATATTTCATATTTTATTCCATCATATTGCGTTAAAATATTATTGACGAATAGAATTTTTAATATGACGCTGGAAAACTACCTGATAAAATCATCCCTTTTCCTTCAGGGCCCATTAAATACAAGGAATGCAATAACAGAATTGGTAAAATGCTGTGAACAGCAATAATTTGGATCTGGTTCATTGGATTTACCTCATCCGTCATTCAGTCGACTGAATGTAAATTAGCCGTAATACCGATTAAGGTAAATAAGGCAACATCACAGCGCTGGATTACCTAAGTTCTAGTAATTAAATTATCTAGTGTTCTAGAAATTGAACCACATAATAGTAGGGGGCCCGCGATGCTAAATGGGGATTTACTCGAGTGACATAGCAGGCCTGTGTATCTTCCCGCGTAGGTAGCAAAAACGTACCTACGCGCGGCGACCCCTTGGTAAGGGACTAAACAAGTTGGGTGTCGCTAGCCAGCAGTGACACGCTCCCGCGTTTTATTCACCAGCGGTGCGCGAAACTAGGTTGCTGGTTGGACGAGCGTGAATAAAGTCCTAGAAAGATGCGCTAGATGGCGTAAGTAGCTTCTTGTGGCAGTCAACCCTATCGCGTTGCGTGATAGTACGTCACTGAATAGGTTTAGTGTATTATGAATCATATTCCAGAGTTATAACAATGAAATTATCTTGCAATGTATTTCTGTAGGTGTCTACACGAATATGTGCTTGAGTCAGAGGCGAACTGAATTACACCATATCGTTAACAACACTGAGTAGATATTTCTTTGAATTTCATTGCAAAGTCATACTTCTGTATGGAGTACTAGTTCTTATTCTGTGGTCATAGAGACCTATTGGGTTCCAATGCTTAGATGATAAGAAGAAGAAAATGTTATATGATATATACCTTTTCATCGGTGGGGGAAGCGGCTATAGATTTTTAAATATGTAAAAGAATACTGTTTCATGGACATTCTCGAGCGCGTAAGATATTGATAGCATCAATGCCCTACGTATTTTTAATAATGTACGTATGTTAATCTGACCGTTTGCATGAGGCGGGTGGTTGTATGTAAGGGTTGAAAATCAAAAAATAAAAAAAATATCGAGCGCGTCAGATTTTCTAAGGGAGTGTTAAGTGCACCAAAAAAAAGCTTTCATTCACTAATCTGACGATTTCAATGTGTCTCAAACTCGCAGCCATATTTATAATGTGCAAAAAATATTCGCCATTTTAAAATACTCAAGCGCGTCAGATTAAGATATTATATGGTTCATCTTTATGTTCTAAACGTGCTATCTCATAATCTGACGATTATCTAGAGGGATTCGCCTAATCTGACAAAAAAAAAGTTTTTTTAAAATCATTGAACTGAGTTTATTGAAAAGCACAGGAACTAGCATGCAAATAAACAAGTGTATGCTTTTTAAGTAGAATACTTGTATTTATAAAAAAATAATATAAATTAATGTTTTTTTAATGTTTTATAATTAATTAACTAATCATCATCTTTATTAGTAGAATCATGTTCCTCTTCTGGCTCGATTTCATACTCAGATTGCGTATCTGTAACAAAAATCATTAAAATATTTAACATTTTTTTTTATAAACAACGTGTTTTTTTAATTATCGGAAAAAAGAAATACCTGATTCTGGAGTATCCTCAAGGATATCAGGTGTTGTGACTACATCTTCGTACGCTTTCGGCAATTGATCACCTGCAGACTAGATCATTTTGAATTTTCCGTCGACAATTTTCCATCCATAGTCCGTTGGTAAACGATCAGTATTTTTTGCATTATGGGCATTACTCCACAAGCATGCAATGACACTTGCTGGAGTAACTCCGATTCACAGGGTGGCAAGTTGCACGCATCGTTATTTCGGACACTCAAGGAGAAGGGTTGTGATTTGACTTTTACCCTGTACGTCCTAGTGAAGATAACAATCCTGGCTTGATTGACATCGTCTAACTTTTTCAACCCATACAAGTGGCAAGTAAAAGACTGTATGATGTTAAAAGAATCCTGCACATTATGCTCCTTTGATCCCAAATCCAGAAATGCTTCTTGGATAATTTCTGAATTCATTAGTTATTGCAAAGGTTTCTTTTTCCCTCGTCGGTACAATGCTGGTTTGAAATCGCAACTAGTGAATGCATGCAAAGTTGGAAGCGCTTTCGAAATTTTTGGGCCTAATTTTTTGTAAAGAGCGGATATTTCGATGTATGGGCGTGCATCCAAAACTTCTACTCTTGCTTGCTGGTGTTCCATATTCGCTAACATGATGACCACTATATCAGTATCAGAAGTTCTAATAGTAATAGGAGAATCTTCATTTTGTTGGCAAGCAAGAAATGCTATCTTCGTATCCGCTTCTTCGGCTTGCGGAAATCGTCAGATTAATTTATCCTTGAATCATTTCCCTCAAAATAAAAATAAAATAGCTTCGCTCGAGAATGTCGAGATGACGTTTTTTTTACAACTATGCTGCCCAGGGAGGGCAGCAAGTTGTTTCTTTACGTCACTTTCAAATTGTCAGATTAGTGGAATATACACCTTTTAGGATGTAATTAACTCACACTACCTTAATCAGACGCGCTCGAGAATATCTGATGGTCAATTTTTTTTTACTAATCTGATCCTGTATCCTTCACGGGCGGCCGTATATACTCGCATATGGCTCATAAACATAAGTGGAGGTGGAGGAATCAGCCGCGCCATAAGGTGATTTAGCAATGCCATAACCATTGAGTAGTTTCTTTGTCATTACTATTGAATATTTCCTTGAAACGGGATGTGATGCCTTGCAGTCTTTTACTGTCCCTATTTTTAAGAGTGGTGTTAAACACAACATTGCTTACTAATAGTTAGAAAAATCGAAATCTTCTTTGATAGCGTAATAAAATTGCGATCTGTGAATGTTTTATTTTTCTTGAAGAACTTTAACGCCCCAATTTTGGTTAGTCTTACACACCTAGTGATAGCTTTAGCACAAAGCTTTTCTTGTTACAACGAACCTTCAACATACGCGATGTAAATCCATTGTGTACGACAGGTTACTGTAGGTTACCGCAGTTCGCCGAGTCGGTGTGCTAAAGGCTTCGTTAAGATTCTGACAGTTGAAATAGGATCTTTTGATAGTTCTATTGAAATAAAAATAAACTTAGGTGATACTAAGGTTTTTCGTATATTGTCTAGAATGCTGAAAAATCTTGGATTTTATTGCAATTCACTGACAGGGAGAAAGGAAACATTTTGATATTATTGACGTTTCATGCTGATCCGTGTTTTGTTGTTTAGTTGTATACTTACGTGATGACGACCTAGGATTGCACGACCAATTTTTATTTAGTATATGTACAATTGGTACAATAGAATTGTTTTGTGGAAAATCGCGCACTGCCTTTCTTTGGCGAGGTTTAGATTTGGAAGTTCTTCCTACAATTCGTTTTGTTGTGCGCGAAGTTTCTAGTCAGCCTTTTACATTACGTGCTATCACGTGCAATACTTGTTATTTTAAAACACATATGACTAGTAGCAAGCTCCGCAAGCTGTTAAAATGCTGAAGTTAGCTTTCCACACATGTTAACATAGTGGTAACAGCTTGTGGAAGTCGACTTCAGCAAGTTTTATTGCTAGTATTTTTGTTTGTCAATGCTTTACAATAGGAATCCCAAGCCGTTAATGTATTTAAAATATAAATGCATACCCTAACGATGTACCAAATTAATTGTGTTAGTCACAATATGTTTTAAATAGTAAATGATTCACGTATTTTATAATAGTAGGTGCTAATTAGGTACTATAGGTAATAATAGGTACTTTTAAGGGTAATTACAGCCCAAAGTAGTTCTAGTTTATGTTATACCTGTGACGTTTCGGTGTGACGTTTTGGTTAGTCGTAAGATCACAATGTATCTTATTGTTTATATTATGAATAAAAAAAATTTGGAAATGAAAAAAATGCTAATCTATTTCGCACTTTCGGAAGTTCATCCCGATTACCAATCTCCCATCACCGCACAGCAAGACGACGACGTTTCATGAGCACATGCTTAACTTTCATGAACGCTTCATAGAAACTTGCAACGACTTAAATATTCAAGTAACTATAGGTACCAAACAATCTTAATGGACGCGAATCTTAAGCTCGAAGCGAAATCCAAACTTTTGTAAGTACTTATAAGAAGTGGAATGCTTAAACAACCTAAAACCATTTTACGAAAAACAATATTTACCTTCATTTTACGCCTAGATATTTTGTATTTACGTTTGAATAACTCTGTAACTTTACGTTCAAGTAAAAACCTACAATTTGACAAAGAATATCAATTAATACTAATATCTATTTCAATATCGGTTATTATACTACAGGATATTGGCATAACCGTGTAGTTACTTTAACAGCTGATGCCTATGTTTTGTTATTCAGTTGGTACATAACAGTTATTAAAGGAATTCAAAAGGGTTCTATAACAGTTTCTTTTGTCCTTTTGAAGAACGGAACCCCTTAAAATACTTAGTATATTATCGCTTAGGTATGTGACGTGTTTTTACGGAAAAGCAATTAACCTAGTTAGCCATTATAAAATCAATTCATTCACAGGTTTCTCAAACGTTGTTGAAAAAAATTTATTACGATTTAATGGAAATGTTTAATATTACCTAAAAAAGTCTTTGGTACTGAGTTAATGCGCTGTCAGTATTAAAGATATCACAAAGGAAGTAGATTAATGAGAGAGAACCAATAAACGGCTTCTAGAATCTTTTCAATTAACATTTGACTTGCAAGTATTTAAGATTATTGTTTCCATGACCTGTTCTTGGGCTATCTTAGAGGTTGGGCTTTGATTTGCAATTCGTCTTTGCAGACGCTCCGTGGCATTAAGTCTATTTCTCAAATTGCTTAGATAGATAGATAGATAACTCTTAATTGCACACATAACAGAAAATACAGTAAGTACAGCGATTTACACAGAAAAATGTACAATGTAGGCGGTCTTATCGCTATAAGCGATCTCATCCAGACAACCTTTAGGTAAAGGAACATACTCATTCACAAGCAGGGGGAGTTTGGTGCAAAATCATAGAATAGGTGTAATGAACAAATAAATAATAATAAATAAAATACATAAAAATAAGTAAATATACCTACATATAAATCATACATATTAATGCATACATACAAATAAATACATATATACCAATATGAGAAGTACTTACTTATTAAGTAAGATGCACCTGTAACTAAGAGTAATGCGATTAACACACTGCCACGTACCACGCAGGGTAGCTCGTGAATTTCTTTGTATGCTCTCGTTTATTTGTAATAATTCACTCTTTCTTGAAACTGACATGAGTACTTAAGAGCATCAAATACTTCTTCTACCAGTTTTTTTTTTCAGGTACGGCGGCAAATCCAAACAAAGATCAACTAAGTGCCTACGCAAGAGATATTATAGTATTCAAGTGTGTATGCAATACATAGGTGCAATCTCGTTGCCTTCACTATCATAGTTCGGTAAGACGACAGTTCTACATGACCGAAGAAAGATCGGGTGCAGAAGCAACGGTTTAACCTGCTTTCCAAAGCACAGGGGCTGAGTTACAATAAAAAATAACTTTTGATCAGACCCAAGATTCAAACCTTTTGAATCTTGGGTCGGATCGAAGATAGAAGCCCGCATGTCGACTAGACCGACGGGGCAGTCAATATCAAGTCAGTCGAAGTTGGCAATAAAGAGTTTTTATGTACTCACCAGAATGTTCCTTAGAATTCTTGGATATTTCGTAGAAGATACAAGCGTAGCAGACGGTAATAACCATCAGTGGAAGGAAGTACATCGCGCAAAGGCAAAATACATTGTATGCTAGCTCCTGGTGTTGGTTGGCGAACGCTTCGAACGATACACATTGCTGAAATTCTGGCACCTTCGGATGGGTCATCACTTGGAAGACCAGGCTCTGAAACAAAGATTTAACGGGCGGTGAGCACGTCAAAAAACTCGCAAACTATATCGAATGTAACTGTATGTGGTAATAACGTCTGCCCTTGATTGATACTATTAGTACTTAATATAAAATATTTTTTTATAGTAAATGTTAAGTCTTATATCAGCAGCTGACTCTATCGCCCTTCAAAAATTTGTAACAAATATTAAGGCAGATGTGCCAAGAAAATCAAGAATGTTTATTTATAGAATGGCCATAATAGTGCTTGCAATTAGCCTTAAGTATTCTTAATTTGCTATGATTTCTTTAAGTAGTTAGTATTTGTATCTAAGTACTCTTTAATTTATTTAAAGTGGTTTTCTTTAGTATTTTTTCAAATAAAATAAAAAGAAGTTTCTTAATTCTCATTTTCCACAAGATATCGTAATCAGAGAGAGTCTAAATTAAGTAGCTAAATTACCTTTTATTCATATACCTTTTATTCATAAGTACATGAATAATTCTGCTGTCAGCCTACTGTCGGGTCTTTAATATTTGGTCTCGGCTTTTAGTATTATTTGAGAGGCGAAAGAGGAATCCTTATTCGAGGATTCACATAAACTCGTTATATCGTACAGACTACGAAATGAATGAATACATGTGTTTTACATATTTGTTGCCCCTAAACTTACTTCATATAAAGTGAATACTTATAACTAAAGTAATAAATGATTTGTTTGATTGTTGTTTCACTGTAATGTAAAAATACACAGTGCATTTGGTTGAAGGTACATAAATACGAGACTTATTGAGTATAGGTAAGTCTCGTGTTGATAAGATAACACTATTCAAAATATAATTGAAATTATCAGTGGAAATTATGAGACAGCTGCATCTGTAAACATAACTTGTGTTCCTCTAACAACTGGCTGTACCTATATATTTTCTATTTTAACCTAAATTCTGTGCGTTATTCCCGACAACACTCTGTAAGACTAAAAGTTCATACTGTCTCTTTTGCTGCTAAAGAAACTAAAAGAGACAGACTATGATACTATAGAAATGTAAAGGTAAATAGCTGTCAGTTTCCAAGTAAATTATAGTATACACAGACAATTAGTAGGAATATCAAAGGGGCACGACAAATATTAAAATTTAATCTCGGACTTGGAGAAAAACATAAGAAACGGCAACAGTCTTACAGCGTAAATGCCACGTCATTGTAAATCAGTTTACACAGTAAAAAAACTCACAAAATGTTACTATCCTAAACCCTTTCAAAAACACGCCTCAATTTATTTCAGTGATAGCAATCATCAGAATATTATTTCATTCAATAGATTGGCTTTAAACTTTATACCGTTCTTAATTAAAATTTTCTCAGCCAGTAAGCAACTTATTATTTTAGGATTTCATCTGCCATTTACCCACTAATTTGGCTTTTCAATTTATCGAAGTCTTCCCACTCCAGTAGAAGAAGAGCTCTACAAGCTCTACACCTTAGTCAAAATATGTGGCTTAGCCGTTTCGTTACTACAAGAACTATTGTGTAACAGAAAAGTAATGAACAGTAAATAAAATTTTCACCTTTCGCCCATGTGACTGTAACGAAACGGGTAAGTCACATATTTTGACTTCAGCTTGTAGAGTCACGCCATGTAGAGTTAGAAGCTTGGCTCTGCATAAGATCTGATAACATTTTGATAGTGCGAGGTATAATGGTCTCGTCTTGACAACATTTTACATGATGGTAGGATTTCACTTCTTTTTGTAAGTTCCTTTAAGCCCGTAAAAACTTCCACCCACTACTTAAATGGGGTATCCATGTTATGTAGGTGAGTTACAAAAAAATTCTTAAATAAGTATTGTATAATTTAGTCCCTATATCAATTTTCAGACGCCTAGCATCAAAAAGTCTCATACAACTGTAAGTATAAGAGCTATGAAATCGAAACTGTATACTTTCAATAATTCTACTATAGACATCATATCCCGAGAATCTTTCCCGAAATTCTTATATCTGGTATAATCATAGCCCAAGTTATGAGGGTTCAAAAAAACGACGAAGCGCTTTGAGAAAAGGTAGGTGCCCTTCCGCTTCACTTGGCTCGTCGAGGCAGTGGCACTTCACTGCCCTCAGATATTCATTCATATCGGTCAGAGGCAACAAATAAGGAGTGAATGTAAGTGGGTAGGGCCTTTTTTTACCTCCGTTCATTAATTATCGTGTCTACGCTCTCGTTGATACATTAATTAGATTCTGGCGGGATGTGCTTTAATTATCATGTTTTAGGCTTTTGCACTGCTATACTGAATAGCAAGAGTAGTATTGGAACCTTAATTTTTTTATTAAGTCACAGTGGTTGTCGATAGACCCGCAGACCTACCGCTAAATTTGTCTGCTTTCAAATTACAAAGGTTATGGCATTCAAATACGGTTCAAACTGAGGTCAGGAGTGCAATGATAACCTGTATGTATATTTAAGGTGGAAAAAAGTAACGATAGATTTTAAACAACGATTCTAGGTATAATGCCCTGGTATAATGCCAATACCAGGATTAAACTAGCTTGGGTGCAGACTGCAGGTCGCCTCATTTGTTCTCACACATACATACGGTTTTGCTCTATACGTACGAGTTTATAATACACTAGCAGTTCCCCGCGACTTCGCCCGCGCCAAAAGTCGGATTTTTTATACAAATTTTCATCCCCCATTTAACCCCCCTGATGATTTTATATCGCGACAAAAAGTACCCTATGTCCTTCCCAGTGTCTCAAACTATCTCTGTGCCAAATTTCATTTAATTCGGTCCTGTAGTTTCGGAGCCTATTCGATGCAAATAAACAAACAAACAAATCTTTCCTCTTAATAATATTAGTACAGATAAGACTTAGTCAAACACCACCGGTTGACACGGTCGATCAATTTTTGTGAGCGAATTTTAATTTAATTTCGTAAAAACTTGCAAACAAATTGCTTATCATAAAAATATTTATAAGAGTTAAAATGCCATTATGATTATCATTCACAACTCAAATAACAACAGCCCGTGTGCAACTGTATGTAGAAGTTCTGTATTTCTATTCTGTGCCAATGTAAACCCACATAGGTAGGTAAGTATTCCTATTTTTATCACGTCACGCATAACGTGACTCTAATGCGAACCAAACATGTCGAGTATGAAAAAATTAGCTATATTTATTGAAATATAATTCTTCCTAAAAATAGTAATCTAAAGAAGAATAGTCAATTTTTTTTGCACATCATTAAACTGAATCATAATATATAATACAATGTAACAGAAGGTGGGTCAGGGAGGCCAAATGAGAATACGTAGAACTTGATAAGTATTTATTTGGGCAGAGCTTTGCCATACACAACTCTTAACGTGAAAATAACAGAAGAAATCAACAAACATCCTGCTTTTATATAAAACTCTAAGAACAACTAAGACAGTCAAAATAGTAACTTCTAAGCATTACAATTGAAAATAAATTAAATAAGGTGGCGCTAGTATCGAGTGGAGTTTCCGGTAGCGTTGTTAATAAATAAAATATATTCCCCGGTTGTGACGTAACGGTGCCCGAAGCGGATGTAGTTAGTCAGTTTGGCTGGGGTGTTTTCCGCACTTAGCCTCTTGATTGGGCTATTGTGCGTGTGTCCCTTTTTCCTTATTCCAACCACCTCAGATTTTCCCAAAAGGCTAGCAACCTGCCCAGGTTACTGCATGCCTCCGGAAGTGTTGCTGGGGATTTAAGAATTTCTGCCCGTTATTCCGCCACGCCTGCATAATCCATGAGCACGTGTTGTGGTGTTTCTTCTGCCTCCATGCATCCTCTGCCTAAGGGGCTGTCTGTAACACCTATAGTGAATAGGTGTTTGTTTAGAAGACAGTGTCCAGTTATGGTTCCTACGGCTATGCGCAGCTTGTCTCTTGTTAGTCCGGTGAGGTTGCGGGCAAGCCTTTTTGAGATTTCCGGAATTGCATTCTTCGCCTGCCTGCAACCTTCACTGTTTCTCCACTCTGATAGGTGTGTTACTTCGGTTTCTGCACGCAGTCATGTCTTAACTTGGGCCTGCGGTATGGGCAGTAATGGCTCTGGTCCATGTACTGTTGATGCTGAGCACCTCTTGGCTAGTTCATCAGCTGCGTCGTAGCCTAGTGAGTTACTGTGTCCTTTAATCCATTGCAGGGTTACTTTATTTGTGATTGCTATGAATTGGAGTACACTATGGCATTCCAGTATAAGGACAGATGTTATGCTGTTGTTTTGCAGAGCTTGAAGCACTGAGGCGCTGTCTGAGTTTTTTTTTTGTTTAAAGCGGATGAAATGAAATGAAATGAAATGAAATGAAATATTGTTTATTTGCGTTTGTATAGGGTGTACAGAAGATGCCAGTGTAGTGAATGAGCGCCTATCCAGCCATTGTCAATAGCATGCAAATACTAAACCTATTTATTATTGTCTACAATCAACAATTTATTGAAAAATGACAATTTTATTTATTATTATTAAGAGATTAATTATAATTATACATTATGATAAATTATTTAAATGTCATTGATTTTCAATCTTTGTGATTTAAAAATTCTTGAACCGAATAGAATCCACGAATTATTAACCATTCATGTAATATTTTCTTAAATTGATTAAACGACTGATCCTTTATAAACTGAGGTATCTTATTATAAATTATTACACACATACAAAAACAGTTTTTTTGCATTCGAGCACTTTTTGGTATCAAGTCAAACACTATCCTGTTGCCGTGTCTCGTGTTCCGTGTATATAAATCCTTAGCCTGTTTAAACTGGTTTCGATGTAACAACAAGTAATAAATGATTCGATTAAATGATGTGCCAATAAATTTATTGGATATTAAAATCATTTATGATGTCCATAAACACTTACCTACATCGGATTTAAAAAAAATACACTCGAGAAGTTCTCGAAATGTTAGTTGGTAATGACTTTTGTTAAAAATAAATAAAACAAAATAAAAATTATTTATTTCAGGCATTGCCCATAAAAAGTGTTAGTATTATAATTGACTAAAGTTTACTTAATATTTTGTGGTTTTTATAAAATTTAACTTAAAATAAGTTTTGAAAACTCAAAGAAAATATAAATTATGATCAAAGTTTCGTACCCACTTGAAAATCTCGGCACGAGTTCCAACTCGATTTACTACTTACAACAACAAATTGCAAAGTTGTTAATACTCCGACGACCACGCAGCTGAGATTGCATTCGTAAAAATAGCGGTTACAAAAAGATTGTTTTGCATTACACTTTTATTTTATCGCTGCACTACGATCCACAAGACTATTAAATTAACATTTCCAGTTTGAAGTATTTCTATTTTCATTGTTTCTTTTTTCAAGAGTTAAGATGACATAGTGTAATGAGTATGTAGATCCAATTGCTTTTCTCTAGCTTCCCATCTCTAATTTTGTAATACCAGTTTGTATCATTTCAAGTCAAAACGCTGGATCCGTGGGGTCCCAATACTCCTTGTCTAATAAATCTTATCCTTTTCTAATAGAGATTTCCGAGAAACTGGTTTACATCAGTGGTGATACAAGAGCTGGCAGCCACCTTGGACATAGATCGCTAAGCTCGCATCTTAGGAACTACTGTGGCTCGCATCTTAGGAACCTACCTTATTTATTTATTTAGTTTTTAAATGGAAGTAATATTATTTTACATACAAGTGTATATTTTTCACATATGTTTATGTTATGATATTGTAATAACACATTTAATTATACTTAGTAAACAAGCCATTTTAAATTAGACGTAAACTTTTACCGTTAAGGAGACATGTCCTAATAGTGAGCATCAATTTAAGTGCAATCGGTTGAGGTCACTCAGCGGGAGGGACAAATATTGATATTATTGCATTTTGTTAAATTAACATAATGACAACTGCATTTATAGTATACCTATGCATAAATTTAAAATCCTATAATAAATAAAATAATATTAATTTAATTTAAAACATGAATTTTATTCAAAATACAGAAGTTTTACTTTTAGACATCAAATAGAAACTATTCTTTGTTGGTTATTTATTTCAGTTAATGAAATCGTAAGTAGAAGAGCTAACCCAATCCTCAGTACTATTTCCTTATCAAATTGTTTTTGAGCATTTATTTAAAATGTTTTTACACCATGGAAATAATTTCAAAGTTCTTTATTTTTCCCCGTCTAACTCGCTGTGTGTCACTGCCCTTTTAACATTGATAAATGTGTGCTAATATTAGCCATTTCCTTACCTGTGGCAGGCTGCAAAGTAGAGCAACCATCCATGCAAGGTACAACATCATTTTGCTTCTCTTTCTGGCGATCGCTAACCGCAAAGGATAAAGGATGGCGAAAAATCTGTAACAAAACGCATTTGTTAGTAACACTTTTTTATTTTTGACAATTTTAATGATAGCTGCTTTGATTTGTGAATTCACCATTGACGTCACACTACTGACTTTACACTATTTTATTTGTCTAATCGTTTGTGTGTTTTCTTCAAATAATAAAAGTTAATGTGTAATCTACACCTGACAGCTGATTCCCTGGAAACTTACAAGCAATAAGGAATTTACTGTAAGCTCCTTGCACGTGGCTTCTATACATTTATGTGTATTGCTAACTGGCGTGCCTGTATCTGGCTAGCGAGGTTGTGTATCGCTGCCTATACAGGGTGCTAAGAAATGTGTTAACACATTTTTCAATCTTTTGTTCCCTTGCTATTTTATTTCTATTTTCCTTATTGTGCCCCGAGTAACACTGAGAGAGGACAGTGCTGGTGCTCTGTAGTAAAGGTTTTACCTAGTACAGACGCCAGTCTCTCCCAATCTAAAACTGTCACCTGTAATATGTTTCTCATCCTGTAGCTTAGATTGTGGAGCGAAAAATAAAGAATCTTTGTTATTATTTTTTCAAGGGTCGGAGTCGATCATAGAATCTATATATAATAAAACTGTAGAAGGTCGAATTCTCACTCACTGGCGTAGCAAGCACTTACAAAAATTTGTCGACTGACTAACGTCCTCCGTAGCTCAGTGGGTTCGAGTCTCACCGGATGACACAGTCGATAATTTTTGTGAGCGAAATTTATTTTTTATAGGGTATACATTTAGTGATACAGGGTGACCTCCCTTCACCATACGACAGAGCACAAATGAGAGACCACGATTACTGGTCGGCAGGAGGAGTATCAGTCAATTTGCATCATGGAGTCCACGCAGACAAAGTCACGTGCAACCACAAGTATAGGATAAAATAACCAACAAATACCAACAAATAATAATAATTAAAAAAATGAGTATTGATTTCATCGTATTCGTTCTATATAACTGCTGTACTTTTCAGGGTTTCGTATCTCACAAGTTGTCACAGTCCGTCCGTCTTTCAGGACTGTTTTTCTCAGGAACACGTGGAGGTATCAAGTTGTAATTAATAAAATAAAATTAAGTAGTTAAACATTTAGAGCAGACCAAAAACAAAAAGAATGTAAAACTACGTAGTATTAAAAATTATAAAAATAAAAATAATAATGTATCCTATAAAGAGTTAACTGTCCGCAACGGCTTAAAATTAAATCAAATTTCACTTACAAAAATTAATCGACTGTGTCATCCAGTGGGACTCGAACCCACGTCCCTTCGCTATCCGGGCGAGTGCTCTTACCAACTAAGCTACGGAGGACGTTAGTCAGTCGACGAATTTTTGCAAGTGCTTGCTACGCCAGTGAGCCGGCGTTCAATTTCATCAATACTTGGGGAATGTATCCAATGGAAATATTTTTACAAATATTTTAACCATCAGTTAAGATGAAATCAGCTTAACCTTTTATATTTTTATAACTTAAGCAATTATTTTGCAAGTTTTTACGAAATTAAATCAAATTTCACTTACAAAAATTAATCGACTGTGTCATCCAGTGGGACTCGAACCCACGTCCCTTCGCTATCCGGGCGAGTGCTCTTACCAACTAAGCTACGGAGGACGTTAGTCAGTCGACGAATTTTTGCAAGTGCTTGCTACGCCAGTAAGCCGGCGTTCAATTTCATCAATACTTGGGGAATGTACCCGCATGTATCCAATGGAAATATTTTTACAAATATTTTAACCATCAGTTAAGATGAAATCAGCTTAACCTTTTATATTTTTATAACTTAGCAATTATTTTGCAAGTTTTTACGAAATTAAATCAAATTTCACTTACAAAAAAACTTGCAAAATAATTGCTTAGGTTATAAAAATATAAAAGGTTAAGCTGATTTCATCTTAACTGATGGTTAAAATATTTGTAAAAATATTTCCATTGGATACATGCGGGTACATTCCCCAAGTATTGATGAAATTGAACGCCGGCTCACTGGCGTAGCAAGCACTTGCAAAAATTCGTCGACTGACTAACGTCCTCCGTAGCTTAGTTGGTAAGAGCACTCGCCCGGATAGCGAAGGGACGTGGGTTCGAGTCCCACTGGATGACACAGTTGATTAATTTTTGTAAGTGAAATTTGATTTAATTTCGTAAAAACTTGCAAAATAATTGCTTAAGTTATAAAAATATAAAAGGTTAAGCTGATTTCATCTTAACTAATGGTCAAAATATTTGTAAAAATATTTCCATTGGATACATGCGGGTACATTCCCCAAGTATTGATGAAATTGAACGCCGGCTCACTGGCGTAGCAAGCACTTGCAAAAATTCGTCGACTGACTAACGTCCTCCGTAGCTTAGTTGGTAAGAGCACTCGCTCGGATAGCGAAGGGACGTGGGTTCGAGTCCCACTGGATGACACAGTCGATTAATTTTTGTAAGTGAAATTTGATTTAATTTCGTAAAAACTTGCAAAATAATTGCTTAAGTTATAAAAATATAAAAGGTTAAGCTGATTTCATCTTAACTGATGGTTAAAATATTTGTAAAAATATTTCCATTGGATACATGCGGGTACATTCCCCACGTATTGATGAAATTGAACGCCGGCTCACTGGCGTAGCAAGCACTTGCAAAAATTCGTCGACTGACTAACGTCCTCCGTAGCTTAGTTGGTAAGAGCACTCGCCCGGATAGCGAAGGGACGTGGGTTCGAGTCCCACCGGATGACACAGTCGATTAATTTTTGTAAGTGAAATTTGATTTAATTTCGTAAAAACTTGCAAAACAATTGCTAAGTTATAAAAATATAAAAGGTTAAGCTGATTTCATCTTAACTGATGGTTAAAATATTTGTAAAAATATTTCCATTGGATACATGCGGGTACGTTCCCCAAGTATTGATGAAATTGAACGCCGGCTCACTGGCATAGCAAGCACTTGCAAAAATTCGTCGACTGACTAACGTCCTCCGTAGCTTAGTTGGTAAGAGCACTCGCCCGGATAGCGAAGGGACGTGGGTTCGAGTCCCACCGGATGACACAGTCGATTAATTTTTGTAAGTGAAAATTGATTTAATTTCGTAAAAACTTGCAAAATAATTGCTTAAGTTATAAAAATATAAAAGGTTAAGCTGATTTCATCTTAACTGATGGTTAAAATATTTGTAAAAATATTTCCATTGGATACATGCGGGTACATTCCCCAAGTATTGATGAAATTGAACGCCGGCTCACTGGCGTAGCAAGCACTTGCGAAAATTCGTCGACTGACTAACGTCCTCCGTAGCTTAGTTGGTAAGAGCACTCGCCCGGATAGCGAAGGGACGTGGGTTCGAGTCCCACTGGATGACACAGTCGATTAATTTTTGTAAGTGAAATTTGATTTAATTTCGTAAAAACTTGCAAAATAATTGCTTAAGTTATAAAAATATAAAAGGTTAAGCTGATTTCATCTTAACTGATGGTTAAAATATTTGTAAAAATATTTCCATTGGATACATGCGGGTACATTCCCCAAGAATTGATGAAATTGAACGCCGGCTCACTGGCGTAGCAAGCACTTGCAAAAATTCGTCGACTGACTAACGTCCTCCGTAGCTTAGTTGGTAAGAGCACTCGCTCGGATAGCGAAGGGACGTGGGTTCGAGTCCCACTGGATGACACAGTCGATTAATTTTTGTAAGTGAAATTTGATTTAATTTCGTAAAAACTTGCAAAATAATTGCTTAAGTTATAAAAATATAAAAGGTTAAGCTGATTTCATCTTAACTGATGGTTAAAATATTTGTAAAAATATTTCCATTGGATACATGCGGGTACATTCCCCAAGTATTGATGAAATTGAACGCCGGCTCACTGGCGTAGCAAGCACTTGCAAAAATTCGTCGACTGACTAACGTCCTCCGTAGCTTAGTTGGTAAGAGCACTCGCCCGGATAGCGAAGGGACGTGGGTTCGAGTCCCACTGGATGACACAGTCGATTAATTTTTGTAAGTGAAATTTGATTTAATTTCGTAAAAACTTGCAAAACAATTGCTAAGTTATAAAAATATAAAAGGTTAAGCTGATTTCATCTTAACTGATGGTTAAAATATTTGTAAAAATATTTCCATTGGATACATGCGGGTACATTCCCCAAGTATTGATGAAATTGAACGCCGGCTCACTGGCGTAGCAAGCACTTGCAAAAATTCGTCGACTGACTAACGTCCTCCGTAGCTTAGTTGGTAAGAGCACTCGCCCGGATAGCGAAGGGACGTGGGTTCGAGTCCCACCGGATGACACAGTCGATTAATTTTTGTAAGTGAAATTTCATTTAATTTCGTAAAAACTTGCAAAATAATTGCTTAAGTTATAAAAATATAAAAGGTTAAGCTGATTTCATCTTAACTGATGGTTAAAATATTTGTAAAAATATTTCCATTGGATACATGCGGGTACATTCTCCAAGTATTGATGAAATTGAACGCCGGCTCACTGGCGTAGCAAGCACTTGCAAAAATTCGTCGATTGACTAACGTCCTCCGTAACTTAGTTGGTAAGAGCACTCGCCCGGATAGCGAAGGGACGTGGGTTCGAGTCCCACCGGATGACACAGTCGATTAATTTTTGTAAGTGAAATTTGATTTAATTTCGTAAAAACTTGCAAAATAATTGCTTAAGTTATAAAAATATAAACGGCTTAAAATATCAAATTATTGATACTTTCCTTCCAGGAATTCGGAAACCAATTGGTAGGTAACAAACTCATGTTATAAAAAAAAATCCTTCACATGAGTTCCTACATTTCTATGTATGAGCACAGAATAAGTACTAGTACTACATGAGAGTATGAAATCTAACTTAGATTATGTACCCACTTAGTATATTAGTAATATATATACAATTTATTAATAAAAATTAACATAAATTACTTAATACAACACAAAAACAAAAATTATAAAAAGGGTCCTTGTGGTAAGGTTCCCAGGATGCTGGCAGCATTACCGCGCTGGATAGCGATGCTTATACGCTGAGCAAGGTAGCTGCCTGCTTTTAGGTCACCACTGATGTCAACTAGCCTCTTGGAAATCTCTTTGAAAAAAAAGATAGCGTTGGGACCCCACGAACCCACTTAGTATTACATATGGTTGAATCCTTTCTTCAGAAACATTTTTACGATTAACTGTATTTCAATAGTGAAATTGGAATAGTAAAGAAACCTAAGAAGAGACTGCCTATATCATATTACAGTTGTAGGTATAGATTTCATGAATAACTTGAGCAAAAAATGTAGACCAATCTGAATCTTTAGAATTGTTGAATGTAGGTGTTGCTGTGGAAATTTTGGTAAGCCGAACGATTCCACTTAGATACTTAGAGATGCTCAGGAGAAATTCGTAAACGACGAAAAGAAGCATGTTCTTTTCAGGAAATACGTTTTACTTTAATAGAACTAGAAAGCTAAAGGAGTGCTTTTAGATGCAATCACTTAGTGCTGTCCTGCACACAAAGTATTTTCATGGCAGTATTGGCGTCAGAGGCCCTAGGGCGGCTTGATAACTTCTGACAGTAAGGTTTGTCACTTGCCTTACATACACTTCTCCACCAATCCGCACTGAGCCCGCGTGGTGAAGTATGGCTCGTTCCTCCTCATAGTTGAGGTGAGGCCTTTTCCCAGCAGTGGGATCTTATAGGCTGACTTATTATTTTTATTGGCACTTAAGTAGTTTTGACATTTAAAATGAGGATTTCAAGTAAAAGCTAATATAAAATACAGGGTGTTACATTAAAGAACATCATATAGTATGATTCAGAGCCGAGTCCAGTCGTCATCATAAAAGCTAGAACCTAGTCTTTTGGCGGGCTTTAGGATAAACAGGATTTAAACACAAGTTTTTTATTATAATTATAAATACTGGACTACATCACATAAATGGTGTTACCAAAACACCCAGACCGGAGACAACACGAATACAAATGGTTTTCTAAATTACCCAAACAAGAGAGCGATAGACCTCGGAGATGACGATATCATGAAAACCTATAATAATTTTATAACTTAACCAATTTATTTGCAAGTTTTTTACGAAATCAAATTAAATTTCGTTCACAAAAAATGATCGACTGTGTCATCCGGTGGGAATGTGACATTATGAAAGCCAGCGTGCACGCTACTCGTTGACGGAGTTCGATGAAGATATCACTGTTCCCAGATTATTTTGTATGTACATATTATTGTTAAAGCCATTTTACCTTACCCGATTACTGAAATACAAACAAACGAAGGGCTTTGTTTTTTTAATCATTTCAACCAACAGCTACATATTTTTAAAAGATATTTAAAAAACCCGCTTATGATAGTCAAGCATGACTAAAACATTTCCTTACAGCCTGTATGTATGTATGTATGTATAGGGCTACCGCAAACCGAGATTCCGTGAACTAGCCGCGCTTATGCTTGACTGTTCCTCGTGTGGACATTCCTAATGTTTCCGCCAGTTCGAGTCCCAGAGGTGTGTGGTTTTGTGCCACTGAAGTTGAACTTGGTTAAATTGGATTCACTTGGTTACACTATAATAATTGCAATATAAACTGAAGGTCCTTAATTCTGTAGGTAGACACACACTGAAGGTCCTTAATTCAGTAGACACAAACCAGGTTACCTTTCGGTCACGTGTTAATATTGAAATATGTGTAATACATCCTTAGATCAACCATAAAAAATTGATAACCCTTGGATATTTTAAAGCCCCCATTGTGTTTATTGAAGTTTGAATACTATTGGAAAACTATGGTGTGCCATATTTCGATTTTTTATTTGTAAAGCATAGTGTGTCCTAGTGTGATTCGTCTAAGAACACTTCATTCAATGTAGTAATGTGGTATTTAAATCGTTTTTAATACCTCATTTTATTTTAAAAATCTTAAGTCAAACTAAAGATTTTTATGCACTAGCATAGCAATGCAATAGTCCGCAATATTTTTTATGTACCTTAAAAGTATCTATTTCCTTGATTTTACTATCTAGAGCAGGGATTCCCAATGTATTAACTCCTTAGATTGGATATAGTTTCCTACGGGTCGCTCGATATCAATCTTACTCTTTCAGCGAACTTTGCTATCTCTAACGGAATGTCAAAATATGTATGAAAAGTTCACGCGATGGCTTAAGTCAGTGTCATACATTTTGTTAACGATAGCGAATTTAGCCTTATAATAGATTGCATCTTGTCTAGCCCAGTTCATTTTGGAAAGGGGGTCTCTTGTCCAAATTAGTTCGGAAATCCTAGATCTAGAGCTTTTGAAATTATTTATTATTTCAATTGAAACTAGAGGTGTTTACTTGAAATAAATCTCAAACATTTTATTTAGAAATTACGGTCCCAATTTGGGTATACTAACTTTTCCTTGTACACTTTTAGGGCTATTTTTGTTACTCTTTTTGTTTGTTCCGTAAGTTGTACAAAAGGCTTTTTATGGTTTGCTGAAAGTTTGATTAATCATTAACAGGAAATTAGAGTTTTGCAGACTTATTTCTGTAGAAAAGAAATATTGTATTATTTATGTTACATTTTCGAAGTGTTTTGTTTTGAAAACGATCGACACCATTATTCTCATTAGAAATTATCACTAGCGACATTATTATTATTATACTAGCAGTTTGTCTGTTTGTACACGCTAATCTCCGGAACTACTGAACGGATTTAAATGAAACCTTTTTTATTGTGTAGCTATTAGGTCTGGGCAAATACTAGGCTATAACTTATTTTGAAGGTCGGAGTACCTGACGTGGAACCTTAGCAGTACACTTAAACTAAGAGAGATATGAAAGCAGCCCCTTAAGAAAAGTTATTCAGCGTGATGAGCATTTTCTATTGACGTGCACAAATTGAAGGTCTGGAGCAATTGATACGCTAAATTACTTTAGACTGATTTTCAAACTCCCAAGGTAATCCTACTTTCTCCAAGTTACGATCTAGTGACGGAAACCTGGAGAAATCGAGAGAATCCTTCCGATTTATAGGCATGTATGCTACAGCATTAATTAGGTATTTAAGCGTTTACATTCAGGAGTCATAATTTGATTGTGCTGAACTTAACGCTAAGTAATTCGTGGAGACTTTCACCACGGACAGTTTGTCGAAATTTTGTTGAATTACTGTATTATTCATGAAAGATAAAAGTGAATTGGCACTATTTTTTATACTACTTATCACTAACTAACGGAAATTGAACTAAGAGTATAAGAATAGTCTTACTTACTTTACGTTATAGAAGAAAGGGTAGGCAGGCCTTTATCCTGCAGTGGCACACGACAGGCTCCTAATAATAATAATAACTTTACGTACTTAACTTACAAACCGACCTTTGAGTAGCCTAGGGACACAATAAATAAATGCTAAACCGCATTCATCTATTGCTGTAGAGAAGTTTGGGTCCTTTTTCTGAACCCTAAAACTAAAGTTACCTATATTTTATTAACAAACAAATAAAACTGCCTTCAATAAAGTAAACTAAAAAGTTAAAAAAAACCTTTACACTTTTACTAAGAAAAATATACTACAAAATTTAGTTTTGGAGTCGGTGTCACTGCCATGCGAAATTTTCTTACTAGAGGAGGATGGCGAGGTGATAGTTACCTATTTAAAAGAGTGCCAAATGACCTTGATTTTTCATTCCTCTCTTCTCCTTACGACATGGTAGACTAAGAGATTATGGTAGCTGGATGGCGACGGGAGTATAAAATATTTTGTATCGAGTCCACGCGTACGAAGTCGCGGGCAACAGCTAGTTATGAATAAATAGTCAGCTTAAGTTTAAGTGGCAATATTTGTAGTTTTCACAGTGAGTGTGAAACACCATATAACGTAATATATTGTAAACGTATGAAACTTTTGAAACTACTGTTAAGGCCCTGTTCACAATACTGAAAATTATTTATTTATTTAAACTTTATTGGCGAACTAAAACTTTGTACAAAAAACGAACTTAATACCAAGTGACATTCTCTACTAGTCATACCTTTTGTCTAAGCAGAAAAGAAAAGTAGAAGAACTGATTATCCCAGCTTCATATATTTATTTTTTCGTCATAACATTTAGATTCACTAAGTTTTCAATTAAATACATAAAGTTCGTTTGCTTCCGTTCGTTTCAACCACTGAAACTACCTCCCAGTCAGTTTACTCCGGCGAACTGCCGGCGTATTGTGATCAGTACCTACCTATGTCATCCCTTTACCATTATAATATTATTAGATGTGGCTTTTAGTTTCGGGAGGATTATCATCAGATTTCCTACAGAAGGAAGGTACGAAACCCAGCTTTTAACTAAGTTTATAATCCCCGTCAGAAACTTTTCAGGTAATGATAAAAAGTTTACTGTTCTGTTAAAAGTTATGACCACATTTGACATTTTCTAAACATATGTTTAAAGTAATTATTCAGAATGCTATTTAAAAAAAAATAAACAACACAACACTACTACGACCTGACTGAGAACAAATAACTATAGTGCAGAAAATAAATTATAATGCCGTGTTTACACCTACTAAGAGGAGTGGCAGGACAATCCCACGGCCGGGTGCTCGAAAATTGCAAGACACTCACTTTGAATTCGTTTTGTTTACTTGGCCGAGTTGTTCCCACCTCCGCGCTCCCTTCAGCATACCCCGCACTGTCTTTCTCATCCACCAAATGTGAAAAATATTTCAGCCCATATTTTCATGACACCAATTCAAAGAGGGATAATTGTTATGCCTCTTCGATTGGCATCATAAAAGTACGGAGTTATTATTTTTTTACATTTGTTCACTTCGGTTCCCAAACAAATCAAGCAGTTTTAGTAAGCCTCTAAATGCTTTTAAAAATAAAATAATGTTTTCATTTTGCAAAATATTCAAAATACTTTCTTTTCATGCTGCGTAACCATGTAATACACTTAAGTACGAAGTGTCCGGTCTCACTACGAAATATACTCTAGGTGGATTCCAATCTTTGTAAGATAAATCTAGTGTTTGATCGTAAATAAGTAACAACGTGTCGTGTATTCAGTCATCCTTTATTCGCTAACAGTATTCAGTTATGTTAGAGAAAAGAAGGGCAATATTTTATTACCGCCCTTTATCTAGAGCACTTACCACTGTGCCACTAAAGTAACCCATCTTTGTGGCATAAAGGGACTAGACTACCATTGTCTTATTTAAATTATTTATTGAGTTTATCGGGAAACATTAGTTTTTCTTCGTGTCTAATGAATCGCTGAGCATTTATTTTCTCCGGCACAAAGTAATCTTATTAGTTTAAGTAGTGTTTTCTTGTTGCAATAAAGAATATCTATCTATTTAGTTAATTAGCTTTTGTGTTTAAAAATATAGTGGTCAATGCTAAGAAGAGAACTACAGCAGTAGGTTAAATACTTCTACATAGGCTAAAGTCACAGAATACTTAAGCAGTCCTGCTATTTATAGTATGTACTAGTACATAAGGATGTCTTCACTAATGTCATTTAAATGAATAGCTGCTCTTGTAATGACACAGTAAAGCGCAATGTTGCTTCATCGTATCACGCAACCTAACTCCTATTGAATGCCTAAATCTGTCGTATATTAGGATGCACGAAACAACGCTTTACGCGGCGATTGAGTGAGCAATTGAGCATCAATAGTATTACGCCAATCAACTTTAAATATAATTTTTAGGCTCATTCATTTAGGCGCACCACTAGATTTGTATGTGATCACCGCTCTCAAATAAGTATAATTACATTTTAGTATGAATATGGTGTGTGATATAAGAAAACAAAAGATCTATCGTCAAGACCCGCAGGTCTCTCTTTTCTCTTAGGCCGCTTTCTGCAGGCCTATCGCCCTACTCGATTGCTTTTAAATGCTAAAGTTACCTACCTATATCTAACTTTCAGGAAAGCACTACCTGTAGGTTACAAACTGACGTCTGAAAAGCAGTTATAGCTCCTTAAATAATCAGGTAATATAAACTTACATACAATATCAATCGTAATCAAGAGCGGTAGGCCGTGTCTACAGCCTCGCTGAATTTGACCAAACCATTGAACTCGCCACATGTATTTATAACTAGTAGGTATTCTTAAAAAACCAAGTCTTAACATAATCGCACATTCTATGATTTTAGACAGTAGGTAGGTAACTAGGTAAATTGCATGCAAAATAATCATAATTACTTATACTAAAACTACTGATGTTTGGCGTCCAATGACAAAAGCTCTCAATTGTAGGTAACTAGAAAGATTTGCATTTATTCCGATTTTACAATAATCCTGCAGATTCAATAAGACCTGTTATCGTTCATAATTCTTGAACAGTTTTCCAATAAATCGAATCTCAAACGTAGAGCAAAGTTGCTGACGTCCAAAGTGGTCTAACTATATTTGTCGTGTTAAACACAGGCCACGCAAGTAAACATGCACAAAACGTTATGCACAATATTCATTACCAAGACCGATTCTGGTTAACTATTCAACCATGGTGAAGATGTGATGGAAATGTGAAAGCTTTTTATTCTCCTCAAACCCGCAAAGCTATTTCCAGATGTCACTTTGACTGTGAATGTAATGAGCAGTTTTCTCCATCTTTTTCTTGCGACTTAAGTGGCGACTGAATTTAAGTTTCACCACCATGAGCTTACTGGTCCGCTTTTGTCACGTGTGTAGCATTAACAAGGCATGTTTGGAGAGTTTTTCCTGGAAATGTTGTTAAGGTGTTGGCAACAAGCGTCAATACGTAGCGTTGCGTCTTCTTCTGCTTCTTCCCAGCCGTAGCCACAGAATAAATACTAGTAGCCCACAATAGTCCCGAAGCATTGGTAGGGATCTATCCATCTTGGGACGTTATAAGTGATTTTTGCGAGTGTATGTACAGAAATAACGATAGATAGATACTCTTTATTGCACACCACACACAGTATCAATTTACATAAATGTTCATAGTTAAGTCAGCCTATTAGATCCCACTGCTGGGAAAAGGCCTCACCTCAACTATGAGGAGGAACGAGCCATACTCCACCACGCGGGCTCAGTGCGGATTGGTGGAGGGGTGTCTGTAAGGCAAGTGACAAACCTTACTGTCAGATGTTATCAAGCCGCCCTAGGGCCTCTGACTAGGCTTAACGACTAATACCAAGAGATATTAGCCGGGACCAACTGCTTAACGTGCCTTCCGAAGCACGGAGATGCTTGTCATGGTCGTCACTTTAATGGTCGGAATGGTCACCCATCCAATCACGACCGCGCCGTGGTTGCTTAACTTTTGGTATCACTACCAAAGCGCTGCCGCCACAAGCACCTCGTGTTCATAGAAATGTTCATAGAGAAAGGTACAATTTAGGCGGTCTTATTGCTGAAAGCAATTTCTTCCAGACAACCTTCGGGTAGAGGACAGTCCAAGATTAAATTAGGTCGGCGGTGAAAACTAACAGAAATGGGTAAAGAATAAAAATAAAAAAAAGACACGATATAAGCATACATATACATAAATTACTAAGGCTTTTTATATTTTTATAACTTAAGCAATTATTTTGCAAGTTTTTACGAAATTAAATCAAATTTCACTTACAAAAATTAATCGACTGTGTCATCCGGTGGGACTCGAACCCACGTCCCTTCGCTATCCGGGCGAGTGCTCTTACCAACTAAGCTACGGAGGACGTTAGTCAGTCGACGAATTTTTGCAAGTGCTTGCTAAACTAAGGCTATTAAATGTTAATAACACTAATAAATATTCGGATAATTATAACGATTTTCTTTTTTAATGCTAGGTATGTTTTAGAATATCTATTTTTGAACAATTTGTGCACTTGCATAGACGACTTACTGTTTGTTGTTTGAAGAACATGTATACACATGAACATTTAATCACTTTAGGTTGCTAATGGCTTTAATTGACTCATGCATTGAAAGGCAAACAAACATTGTCTGTTTGTCCAGTTTATTACTGAGAACGGGGTAAGGCATAATGACTTATTTGTCAATTTGCATCAACTATCATTTCAGCAAAGTAACTACATTTACTTTTAGGCTCACTAAATTGTGACCGCTTACTATTTCCCTTAACCTTTAAAACTATTTTCGTTGAATAAAATTGTATTTTGCTATTAGCTACGAATAAGCCTGAATAAGCTGAACAAATTGTATTTTCTATTAAACAATGGGCCGAGAATCACCACGGCGGCTTCCTTCAAAAGATTTGTTTATCAATAAAAAACGTGACTAGGTAATATTACCTGATTACGTAATTTTCGTCCTTAGGCAACCTATATTCGCCTTAATGTTTGTTACCAGTAACGAGATTCTAGACAAACCTAACAGTAGACTTCATTTTTTTAATTCGGGCTAGTGCGAGTCGCACTCGCACACTGAGGGTTCCGTACGAACACAGGTTTATTTCTAGGATGAAACCACTTACTTGCGGTTTTCGGATTTTTTCCTTCACCTTCGTTTTTTCCAAATTCATGATTCTTCCTCTAGGTAACCGAGAAGGCACCCTAAGGCTTTGGTGCCCCTCCTGGAAAATGGTTGAAAATATGGCTCAAACGGCCGTATCTTTGGACTGTTTTGACTTAGAAACCTGATTTTTTTCTACTTCAAGGGACCGCATAAAACTTTCATCACTTCTTTTACCCTCTTCATCATATCAGCCTATTGCAGTCCACTGCTGGACATTGGCTCTCCAAGACGGCGCCAACTTTCACGGTCCTCTGCTTCTCGCATCCAGCCACCACCGGCCACCTTCCTCAGGTCGTCGGTCCACCTAACAGGGGGGCGTCTAACACTACGTTTCCCGAGACGTGGTCGAATCAATACCTCTTAGGGTATGAATTTTGGGAAACGCTGAAACACACAAGGAACTCATTTTTTTGCCGTACTCATTATTTATACGAAATTTCAAGCAAATAATATGTCCAAGGAATGAAAAGTTTCATACAAACTTGTCAATCACTTTTGACTTTTATACATATAGATTTGTCGGTAATTTCAACCAACCTCCAGGTGTTCTTGAGAAAAAGATCTTTCTGATCTTAAAACAGACAAACGGATAACGAAGTCATCCTATAAGGGTTCCTTTTTCGTTTGGAGGTACGGAACACAAAAAAATTGACAAGAACTTACAAGAAACAAAAAAGATCAACAACGCATAATTCGTTCTATAAATTCTATTGAATTTATTATGTTCTTCTTTAGCGCGTATACTAAGTTAGTAAGTATTCATACCACCAGAAAACATCTTTAAAAATATATCAAAGTTACAAACCAAATTAGATACCCATAACCAATTCAGACGCATTTTAACCCACGACGACTAAGTACCTATGTAGTTTTATGATACATAAATAGAATAGTACTTTGTAGTTAGGGTAAAACCGGGATAGATGCCACACTTTTTGTTATATCTCCTTGTACAATTACTTCATTCCTTTATTTGTAAATCAGGCATGTACCTTGGTATTTTATCTTTGAATTTATGAAAGGAAAAATATTACCTTTGACATTTTCAGAGTATTACCGATTATTGCGGACCTCTAAATTTTGAGACATATATAGGGGATAGTTGCCAAGTCCATGTAAATAACGTTAAGGATAGACGGCCCGCTGAGAAATAGGCCATCTATCCTGAAAAAACTTTAATCGTACCCAGCCGTCCCATGCAATCGCACAGACACATGAGGCACGATCCATTTGGTGGTAGTTGGAAAGTATCTGGATAAATAAATAAAATAACACGCTATGTATTTGCGAAACTAGAGTCATTACAATCGGGGCATCTATGCCACTGGGGCGTCAATCCCGGTTTTACCCTACATACAATGTATCGGGATCTTAATTAAAATAACTCAAAGGGGTTTGATCATTTTGTAGCAGAGGACTCCGGTTGAGGACGTCCGTATTATTGACTGTATATTTGAATTCATGAAGTTTCTGAATTTCAGCACTAGAATATATGTACGAGCTACGTACATTATTTCATAACCACAGCGCATCGACGCGCCGTCAGCATTTTACGCGGCCTCGATCACTAACCATTTTTTAGGTAAATAATCCATATTCAACCAGTACTCGACGAATCACCAAACATATCGCGCGTGCTCACTCATACCATCACCATTTAACCATTTTAGCGTAGTTATTATCTTGAATAGAACTTTGTCTGTCGTACCAGTGACTTTTATTTATCTACCATTCTTTAGATGTAATTACCATACATCTAAATGGTCCTTCGATTCGTAAAGGAACCATCCGCGAGTGAAAAGTGACTCAAACCATAGTGATTAACTGTTAGCTCGAGGAGTGTTCTGTTAAACCAGTACCATTGGATTTTACCAGTTCTCTTACCACAACAAGTAGACCAACGGCAGTGGGTCAGACAGACTTGCTGCAGCAGTACCAGCGGTGGGTCAACCAGACTCGCTTCACCAGTACCAACATTGGGTCAACCAGACTCGCCCCACCAGTACCAGCTGTGAGTCAGGCAGACTTGCTCCAGCCGTAACCAGTCATCGTAAACAGTAAGATCTTTCTAGTTTACTTTTCTTTATACCAATTACCTTCGGCAACATGGAGGCGTTGTTAGAGACGCAAAGACAGTTAATGGTGGGCATGGACCAACTTTTAACCAACTTCAAAAAAGATGGCCACGATCGTAAAACACCAGATAAGATCAAGAGAAAGTTAGAAACTTTAGACTCGTACTGGCAAGACTTTCATACCAACCACGTAACTTTGTGTGCGCACGGGGACACGAATTATGAGTACTTTCAGGACAACGATTATGAAAAAACCAAAGATTTTTATAATCGGGCAAGGCAAACTATTATGTCATACCAAGCAGATACTTCTCAATCGTCGTCATCCGTTTTTATGAAACCAGCAACACCGACACCGCAAGCAGACACTAGTAGACCGGCGACACCGGTGTACCTAAAACCAACAACACCATTACCAATCACCAATCAACCACCAACACCTGCTCTCAAGACGGAGGGTACCAGCAGCAAGCTGGACGAAATGCTACGAAAGCAGATGAGCAACTTCAAGGCTTTTTCTCGTACCGTATCCAACATCAATCTTTCTACGCTTACTGAAAAATGGGAATTCGAAGATACTTTAAAAACATTACAAACAAGATGGGCGGTAATCGATTCACTTCATTGGGAAATAGACAGTGAGTTAGACGGCGAAAATCCGAGATAAGAAACAGCATTTTCGCAACACGAAAAAACTTTCAATCACATCAAGAAAGCTATTAATACAAAAATGTGCTCTGTTTCGCACCGTGAAAAGATGACACCTCAAATGGATATACCAGTTTTCACCGGCAGCTACCAACAATGGACAGGATTCAAGGACCTTTTCCAAGAATCTATCCACAACAACCCGTTTCTATCTAGTGCGCAAAAACTTCAATTCCTAAAGAGCAAGATTAAGGGAGAAGCCGAGAAGCTAGTGCAACATTTAAACATAAGCTCAGAAAACTACCAAATCGCATGGGAAATACTTAACCATCGCTTCAATAATACAAAATTGATATTTACTTCGCATGTTAACACTCTTTTAAATATACCAATCATGCAGACTCAGTCATCCTCACAAATTAAGAGACTTCACGACACTACTAATGAATGCCTACATGCAATTCAAAAGTTAGGGGTTGATATATCGTCATGGGGTCCACTTTTGGTACACTTACTAGCTCAAAAGTTGGACTCTGAGTCCCACAATGACTATATCGAGTCACTGCAAAACCCAAGAGATCTACCAACTATAGAAGACTTTTTAAGCTTTCTTGAATCCAAGTTCACAGCTTTAGAAGCCTTTCGACGAAAGCAAGATACCACCAAGCCTACCATGATACCAGATGGAAATCGCTTCAAAAAGTCAAACTATAAACCATATAAACCATCATCGCCATTTAAAACTTTCCACGTAGAAACGCCCAAATGTGTATTTTGCAACCAAAATCATCCACTTTACTTTTGCAAGTCGTTCCGTGATTCTAGGTCAGACGCAAAACGGAAGACGGTTGCGAAATTCAATTTGTGCAAAAACTGTCTTTTCAATCACCAAGGAAAGGAATGCACGTCAACAAAAACGTGTCGTGAGTGCAACGCAAAACACAACACACTATTGCACGATGCACTTATGACGTCAAACGAAATACCTACCAATGTAGCAAATTCTGACTCCGTCCAACGGAAATGTAATGTATCGCAGGATAATATAGCTGAAATCCTTCTAGCAACCGCATATGTAAATGTCCAAGCTGCTGACGGATCTTACCATAAAATGCGAGCACTCATAGACCAGGGGTCACAGACCTCAATAATAACTGAAAACGCCGCTCAAATTCTAAAACTACCACGTCAGAGATGCAAGGGAGTCATACTCGGAGTAGGAGTTAAAGAGAACAGCTGCAAAGGAGTTCTAAACATAACTATGTCCTCTCTTCATAACGACTTTACCATGTCAACCAATGTTTTCATTATGAACACACTCATAAACAAATTACCAAACCAGTCTTTTCAAAAACCATCCTGGCCTTATTTAGATAACATTGAACTTGCCGATTCCGAATTCTATACCAGTCGACCTGTTGACTTGTTACTAGGAGCTGATGTATATTCGTCGATCATCTTGAGTGGTATAATAAAACTCGATCCCCAATATCCTGTCGCACAGGAAACTCAATTTGGGTGGATTTTGTGCGGCAATGTTAAGACTTTCCAATGCAACGTCGTCATAAACAATACTGAAGACCTTCAAAAATTTTGGGAAATCGAGGATATAACACCTGACACGCAAATCTCAGCTGCCGACGACCAATGCCTAAAATTTTATTTATCAACCACAGAAAGAAACCAAGATGGAAGATACACAGTGAGGCTACCACTTAAGTCTAATTTAGAAGAAAAACTAGGGACCTCTAAGCCAATGGCGATCGCACAATTTCGACAATTAGAGAGGAAATTTACTAAAAATAAGGCTACAGCAAAAGATTATCATTCGTTTATTAATGAATACCGAGAATTAGGTCATATGATTCAAACACCACGCGCCACGGTCGGTAATAAGACACTCGATTATTATTTACCGCATCACGGAGTTTTTCGACCCGACTCTATGACTACCAAACTTAGAGTCGTTTTTAATGCGTCTGCAAAAACTTCAAGCGGTCGTAGCTTAAACGACCTTATGGAAGCGGGACCAAATTTACAACAGGATTTACAGACTTTAATCCTTAAGTGGAGACAATACCAATACGCTTTCGTTGCGGACATTGAAAAAATGTTCCGTCAAATTTGGATCCATCCAGATGATCAGAAATACCAGAAGATTATTTGGCGAGATTCACCTCATGAACCACTAAAGGAATACCAGCTCACCACCGTCACATACGGCACGAAAGCGGCCCCATTCCTCGCAATTATGACTTTAAAACAGCTGGCCTTAGATGAAAAACCAAATTACCCTAACAGTAAGGCGCCAACGGTTTTAGATAATTCATTTTATATGGATGACCTCTTGTATGGCAGCGATTCTATCCCGGCAGCAAAACAAATACAATCAGATTTGATACAAATTTTAAAATCAGGAGGGTTCAATTTACGAAAATGGTGCTCAAACACACCAGAACTAATACCAGAACAAGAACAATACCGCGAAAGCTTTGACTTCAAACAACCAGAAACCACCAAAACTCTGGGCCTACGTTGGGATCCTCAAGCTGACGTATTTACATTCGAGTCAAAAATAACATCTACCAATGCTCACCCTACTAAACGTTCACTACTATCGGATATATCTAAAGTATTCGATCCACTAGGTTGGTTGTCGCCACTTACTACCAAATTAAAGCTTGTGTTTCAGAATGTGTGGCAATTAAACCTTGAATGGGATGATGAATTACCAGAAAACATCTGTGCCGAGTGGAGAAAGATATTAGATAACATCAACCAGATTGACCAGATTAGATTACCAAGGTGGCTGGGCACGCGACAAAAGGAATCGTTAAAATTACATGGCTTCTGTGACGCATCTACGAAAGCATATGCCGCAGTTGTTTATTGTGTATTTAATAAAAATGAGTCATCGTCCGTCATTCTAGTAGCAGGAAAGGCGAGACTTGTACCTACCAGCAAAAATATTACATTACCAAGACTAGAGCTTTGTGGCGCCGTCCTTTTGTCTAAACTCATGGACAAGGTCAAAGGATGCCTTCATGACTATCACATTGAAACCTATGGCTGGATCGACTCCAAGGTCGTTTTGGGATGGCTTCACGGGGAACCAAATCGCTGGAAACCATTTGTTGCTAACAAAGTAAGCCAAGTGACTGAGGTCATGCCATCCAGCTGTTGGCAATACATCAAATCCGAAGAAAACCCCGCAGATTGCGCAAGCCGAGGCCTTAGTGCAGAACATCTACACCAATACCAACTATGGTGGCACGGGCCAAGGTGGCTACCAACACACTGCGACCATGAACAAAAACCAATCTACACGACAGACGAAGAAGTCAAAAAATCCGCGCAAATTAACGTGGTCACAAAACCCAATGACGACATCATTCAACAGATTATTAACAAACATAGTACACTTACACGGGCTGTGCGTGTTCTATCGTGGATATTGCGAGCTGTACCAAGCAATCAAAACCGAACACCATACTTAACTCTACCAGAAATACAAAAAGCGAAAGAAATGATTGTTAAAAATACACAGTTATTAGAGTTTTCCTATGAAATAAATAAGTTGCAAAACGGAGGTTTTGTAGAAAAGAAAAGCAAAATTCACAACCTTAAACCATACTTGGATGAATCTGGCATTTTGCGCGTGCGAGGCAGACTCGAAAAAGCGTACATCGACGAGGAAACCAAGCACCCTGCCATTATACCCCACAATAGCAAGTTAACCGAACTGTTGATCGACCATGCGCACAAATGCACCTATCACGGAGGAGCCAGAGTTACACTAGCGTACCTCAGGCAAAAATATTGGATCGTGGGTGGAAATAGAGCTACCAAAAAACAGCTTCGCCTTTGTGTTAAATGCCGACGCACGGATCCCGAAAAACAACAGCAGTTGATGGGAGATTTACCAGCATCCAGAAGCAACCCATCTCGACCCTTTAACCATACAGGGGTTGATTTTACGGGTAGTGTTCTTATAAAAACCAATAAGGGACGCGGGGTCAAAACCACTAAAGGCTATGTGGCCGTGTTCGTGTGTATGGCGACCAAAGCCGTACACTTAGAACTTGTGTCGGACCTGACCTCGTCGTCATTCCTGGCTGCGCTTAGACGAATGTCCGCCAGGAGAGGCATACCACACCATCTCTACAGCGACAATGGGACTAATTTTGTAGGAGCTAGTCGCATTTTGAACAGAGAATTTGAGGAATTAAAACACATCTTTACCAACGATTTCCTGTCAGAGGTTACTGAAATGGGTATACAGTGGCACTTCAATGCGGCATCGTGGCCCTCAGCGGGAGGCATCTGGGAAGCTGCTGTACGAAGCCTTAAGCACCACTTAAAACGCGTCATCGGGGAACAGAGACTTACTTACGAAGAGTACACCACCATTTTGTCCCAAATAGAGGCTTGCCTTAATTCCAGACCACTGTGCCCACTAACCGAAGACCCTGAGGACCTAGATTACTTAACACCAGCACACTTCCTCAGTAGCGGACCAGTGCTCACTATTTTTGAGACGGAAAGAGACGAGCGAACGAGGTGGCAGCTCACCCAAAAGATATTTGTTGATATTTGGAAGCGATGGCAGGCGGAATATCTAACTCAACTTACCATTAGAACCAAGTGGTTAGAGCCTAAGAAAAATATCAACCTAAATGACGTCGTTGTAATCCATGAAGACAACTTACCAGCAGGACGATGGGCGTTAGGAAGAGTTATAGAGCTCCACCCAGGCAAGGACGGTTACGTGCGAGTGGTGACTTTAAAAACCAAGAACGGAACTATGAAACGACCAATAGAAAAACTATCCGTCTTGCCTACAAATTCGAACCATACTACGGCAGAACAAAAACCATTACCGGATCCTAAACCAGACGAAGTGACCAGCGTCCATACTACAGATAAGAAAAAACGGACTAGGAAGTCTTGCAACCTCTTATCATTCCTGCTTATGACGTTTATGTTACTATGGACGCCTATAAGTGGAAGTTATCACATAACCAGTCTCCAAAACAACAGCAACATGTTTTATTTTGACCAAATTTCAACTATGTACCTTGTTCGGGACGAATGGAAACTAATCGTCTACTACAATTTACAACCATACCGACAAGGGAACACACTGTTTAATAAATATCTCGATCATTTGCAAACCATGTGTTTAAGCTCAAAAATAAAGGCGCAATGCGATGTAATACTATCCCAATTACGTCACGGATACTCAGAGTACGAGTACTATAACACCTTGTTGCTAAATCAGCGACTTGCACCTTCGTCTAGACAGCGTCGCGGGCTAATAAACGGTATTGGCTCGATTGCTCACACGTTATTCGGGGTCCTGGATGAAGAATTCGCGGAACAATATAAAAAGGATATTATATAACAAACCAACAACATCTTGCTACGTTGTGGAAGAACCAGACGTCTGTTGTCGAAGCCGAGTATAATTTATTAAAGAGAACAGAAACCACCATGGATAAGCAGTACAAGATTTTCAACCAACACTTAAATTCGCTGGAAAGAGCCGCTAATGATTATAAGACGGGACTTCAAAGCGTTATTAATAGTAATGATTTTACAATGTCTTCAATAATTGCAACCAATATTTTAAACAATTTGAGGTACCTTCAAGACACTTTGTTAGAAACCATAACGAATATTTTCCACGGGAACTTCAACATTCACCTTTTGAAACCAGAACAACTGCTTCGAGAGCTTAACATCATCTCTGGACACCTCACCAAGGATTTGTCATTACCAATAGATGACATACAGAATAACTTAGCGAAAATGTATCATCTAATGAAGATCAAAGCAAGAGTTACAAAAGAGTATGTTATATTTGAAATAAAGATACCACTAGTAAGCCGAGATCACTACGACATTTACAAAGCCATACCAATATACCGAGAAACCAACGGAAGCATGGTCACCCTCGTGCCGATCGCTACTCATATTGCAATGAATATACAGAAGGATATGTACTTGCCCTTGTCTGATAACGATTTTCAAATGTGTGTTAGCCTTGATGAAACCATTAATCTTTGCTACTTACACAGCCCCATATACCATTTGGATAACGACCAGTCCCTATGTATCAAAGATTCAACCACGCAAGCATGTAAGTCAAATAAGCATGTTTGTAAACAATCGTGGACTCAGCTACACAAAGTAAATACCTACCTATTCTCCTGCTGTGGTCAGTGCCAGATAAGAACCATATGCGGAAATATGATCGTGAGCGAACGACTCAGCAAGGTCGGAATTATCTATCTCGATGAAGACTGCGTCATCAAGGGCGACTCGTTTACTATGTAGCGACATCTTACCACTGTCGCCCACACTAGCAAGCAACTTCAAGACGCGACGCCCTGACTCGGCTCCTACAGGCTAGATGGCGCTGATAGCCCGCTCCATACAACACAAACCGCGATATGTAAGATTTAGCACGAGCTTGACTACATATAGATAAACCAAGACGGTGACCATTGGACCTTGGTCCCCGACCATAACAACCGGTCGGTAGGAAGCGCTCCCCTTTGCCTTCCTCATCCAGTTGCGCCAAAGTGGTGACCCCGACGTGATCTACACTGGAGCATGGAGCCTCACCGTCGTCATCATTATCGTCGCCTTCTCCCTTGCCAACAGGCACCCAGCCAGCAGCATCCAGCCAGCAGTCTCCTGCAAGCCAGCTCACCAGCCCTAAGGACACCACCGCAGACCGCACCGGTTCTACCTGGTTCCTCGGCAGCCTCATCCAGCTCATCATCCCGACTCACTGTGGACTTCGAGCTCTCCCGCACGCATCGTGGACATCACACATGCTCATCCCGACTCACTGTGGATATCACGCATGTACATCCCGACTCATCGTGTGGACATCGCGCACTCATCCCGACTCACCGTGGACATCGCGCATCCCGACTCGCCGTGGACATTACGCATGCCCATCCCAACTCACCGTGGACATCGCGCATGCTCATCCCGGCACATTGTGGACTCAACAAGCACTGGCACTTGCAAGCTCACTACGCACAGACTGCTGAGCTCTCAACCACCCTGGCTCAATCAACCTCCGGTTCTTCGGGGGGAGTGGTGTAGCGACATCTTACCACTGTCGCCCACACTAGCAAGCAACTTCAAGACGCGACGCCCTGACTCGGCTCCTACAGGCTAGATGGCGCTGATAGCCCGCTCCATACAACACAAACCGCGATATGTAAGATTTAGCACGAGCTTGACTACATATAGATAAACCAAGACGGTGACCATTGGACCTTGGTCCCCGACCATAACAACCGGTCGGTAGGAAGCGCTTCCCTTTGCCTTCCTAATCCAGTTGCGCCAAAACTATATTGTCACACACGCAGTTTAGTAACCGCCTCGATACCGTACCAGACATTATGACGCATGCCATACCGCCAGTCAACAACATCATAAACGTGTCCATGCCCAACACCACACTCGAAGATTCTAATTTGAGTGGGGGTGGATTAGAAAAAGATCTTCAGAGTATCGGAGACCAAATATCTCAGATGAAAGACCAGCAAGCCGACATTACAACAATTTCACACCACGACATCCACCATTACGTAGCCATTTACGTATGCATCGGAGGAGCTGCACTAGCGGCCGGCGCATGGGGTTGCTGCCGGGCGCGGCGGCGGCGCGCGGAGCGGCGCGCTGCTGCGGCGGCTCGCGGCGACGTCGGCACGGTTTACACTTCCAGTGTACAGTGCGTCAGTGTAAAAAATGACCAAAGTGCCAGTGTAAGTGCAAGTGCTAGTGAACGACCAAAATACGAAAGTGTTAGTGAAAATAAAAATAGTGCGCGAGTTGATAAGGCGACGTCGCCAAAATTACGTCATCAATTCGTGAACTAATACCTACTTTTAAGCAAATTATGCCCAATCATTTGTAATGCACCAAAATATATTGTTTTTCACCTTGTAACTCATCTCATCTCACCAGCACCACAACCATCTTTCACCTCATCTTTTCTCGCTCGGGAATATGTACGAGCTACGTACATTATTTCATAACCACAGCGCATCGACGCGCCGTCAGCATTTTACGCGGCCTCGATCACTAACCATTTTTTAGGTAAATAATCCATATTCAACCAGTACTCGACGAATCACCAAACATATCGCGCGTGCTCACTCATACCATCACCATTTAACCATTTTAGCGTAGTTATTATCTTGAATAGAACTTTGTCTGTCGTACCAGTGACTTTTATTTATCTACCATTCTTTAGATGTAATTACCATACAATATACTTAGGATGTGCGTTTATTTTGTTACGTACCTAAGGTGTGAAATGTTTTCACAAATCATTCTCAGAATTACGGTGCAAAATCCGCGACCCACATAGCTAAGTATGTTTCTTACAAAACTGACATACATTTGCATGACAATACATACTCTTACGTGATATCCAACGTGATACGTATTTTTGAGGAAAGGACCACAAAGATTAATGGTTATCGTGACTAACCTGCTTACTTTTTACCAATTCATTCAGGAGAATGTAATGTAATGTTCATTCAGGTATGTAAATACAATTTACTTTTCTAAGTAGCCCATATATCTTTTTAACGAGGAAATACCAGATGGCTTAGGGTCCTTTGATATAAATGAATAAAAACGCGGACTGTATAAAAATAGGTGCTGTAATTCTCGCCCTCTATTAAATAGGAGTTTTACTGAATAGAAATAACGCGACAAAATGTCCGACGACGGTGGGTGTCCCAAGGCGAGTGCTAGGGCTTCGGTCGGACCCGCTCGGGCTGCCTCGCGATGACATCGGTGCCCGTCGGGCGCACTCGTCTCACGCGCGTGAAGCTGTGCTGATGTTGCGTTCTAACACCTAAGACATGTTGAATTCTTAAACAGCCGTTTTAAAATTATTTGACGGAATTGTGTCAGATAAACCATCGATTCCATGTTAAAAAAATGGTGAACCCATTTGAATTAAGAAGCTCTGGCGAGTTGGCGCGAAAGAGTTTTTCGCGCGTGGCTATTGCATCGTTCCGGGAATTTCCCATCCCCAGAAGTGTAGCAGTTTCTGTCATATATCAAATGAAAAGCGTTAGAAATACAATATTTACGTTTGGCAGTAAATGTGCAAATATTAAGGAAAAAAGTTGAAGTGAAGTTAGTTTATATAGATCCCACTGCTGGGCAAAGGCCTCACCTCAACTACGAGGAGGTACGAGCCATACTCCACCACGCGGGCTCAGGAATTGATTATTGTTACCATGAAATGTTTGTTAAGTCTACAATTCAAGCCAAAATCAATGATAATTACGACCAGAAATCGCGCCAGTCTATACAGAAGCAAGAAAATATGGAGTGTAAGTGTAAAGGAAATAGAATAAGATGACAATCTGAGAGCTGTGAGGGTGTTTGACGACCGGCGGACGTTTTTTCCCAGTGTTCTTTAAGTGTCATGCCTTCATTTACCGAGAGGCAACGCGCCTTTTAGGTGCACACGTTTTTTGAAAAGTTTTCTTAGTACTGTCGTAGTTTGTCGCAGACGCAGACGGCCTGCACGGTAAACACCGCGCCGTAAACAATTCGTTGTTGGATAAAGACGTTCCAGGCTACAGGATCAACAATAGGAAAGCGGCACTGCATGCTTGGAACGTGTTAGTGAAAGTAGTCAATTAGATGTTTGGTAAAAGCTACAATATAAATCACAAAATACCTAATTAAAAATACTTTTATAATTTAAGGCGGTCCTGCACGAAATTGAGAAAATTAACGTATTTCTAAATCACTTGTACGATGAGCTGAATTAGTTTAATACATTAAAACAACAATTGTGTACGTTAGCCTAATCATTGCACAAGGTCCTGGTCTTGTTGAAATTTGAAACAAATTCTCTATGATATAATTTTTTTTTTTTGCACTCAAAACGGTCGATTAATTTTTGAGTCCAAAACAAATTAACCAAAAAAAACTACCTACCGAATACTAATCACTGACTTGACATGGCATTGCTACAAATTCACATTTAGCAAACTTTTTACTCTGTAAACCCAACGGATTTAAATTTTTCTTTGATTTTCGACCGTATCTCAACTGCGAAAAGTTCAAATTTTGGAAGCAGTACCTTATAAAGGGTTGCCAGCCCTTTACACAGCTGTCCATCATTTGTGTATACTTAAAATTACAGTCACGTTTTTACCGACGGATTATTGATTAGGATTACGTAATCGCTAGTCACATGAAAAATTAAACACCGTGATTGGTAGCTCATGGGCCATTAAGAATAATTGAAAAAAAAATTTAGTTACAAGTATTTATCGGCGTGACAAATGTGATACATATATGTAAATCTATACACTATTTGTTGCCTGCACAAATCATCTTTATGATGAGTTAAAAGTGTCTATCAAGTGAGTTTTTAAACTTTTATTCAAAAGCTTCGTGGCAAGAACTGTGATGATTGGCCAATGACAAAGTTTTTTAATGTGTCAAAATTAAGATTTCTATCGGCGGATACCTATACAACCCACACATTTCTTGATTTGTAGATTTGTAGAAAAAAATGTTGCTAATTGTAGCATACTCCACCACCCGGCAGAAAAAGCAATTACCGTAGAAAAAGGAATTACCTAGCCCCAATCTAAGCGCAAGCTTGTGCCATGACGACTCTAGTTTTGTAGTCCGGAGCGCGAACCGGATGCGGTAAGCTATTATGTACCTGTGTGGATACATAATGGTTTACCATAGTCCTATCATTGAACTATTGCATAAGTAATATAAGCGTATAGTTGCATGTATGATATGGTTGTTTATGTATAAAAGAGTGCATTTTCGCCAACAAACTGTGCTGCAGCAGATTGGCGATAGATATAAGGTCACACATGTATTGTTTTTATGAATAAATAAATAAAAAATAAATAAAACACTACTCCAAGATGATCGTTTACGGTATGCCGCAATCTAGCACACATACTCTTAAGTCTGGCGAAAAAGCTACTTAAAGAGTGAGAATGATAGGCATTGAGGTATATTTTAACGACCATGGTCAAGTTGGTTGCACACCGCTTTTCGTGATGTCGCCATCTCAGGGAACCCGGCTCGGGCCGGTGGTCGGGTCAACGTAGAAAAACCTATTTTTAATATTGTCTCGGGTCTGGTTGTTGTGGTTATACCTTACTAGTTTTTTCCCGCAACTTCGCCCGCAAGAGTTGGATTTTCCATATAAACTTTCATACCCCATTTCACCCCCTTAATGGGTCAATCTTGAAATTGGGCGTATTCGGTTGATTCCCCCGGCACTTTTTAAAACTTAAGAGTTTTAACTTTTATTAACAAAAGGCTAAATATCACATCATTGTCAACATATTTCACAAATAGGCATCACTGTCACATGTTTAGATATAAAGATATATATAATTTAATTTGATATTTATGACTTTAAAATTTTGGTGCCAGGGGAATCAATATAAGATGCCAGAGGAATCAAAATAAAACATGTTGTATAGAATAATCGTTTATTTTAATTAAATTTTAATCAAATATCTACATTATAAAACTCTTCCGATACTGAGTGACTGACAGACAGACAATGCACAGCCGAAACTAATGAACGCAAGAAGCTGAAATCTGGCATTCATGTTTCTTTGAGATTGTAAGGAAGTTAAATTCCACCCCGAGAGGCCACGCGGACGAATTCGCTGGCGGCCGCTAGGATAATATACAAAGTCAGGTCATTAGTTCTCTCACACAATAAAAACTTTTGAATTTAGAATGCTGGCCACAAAAAAGTTTATTGAATTCGAATTTTTCATGAAAATAAAAATGTATACTTTTTAGAATTTTCCTCATTTTTAAATATGGAGTGGACACTTAAAGAAGACCGTGTCGTAGTTATTGCGTTGTATCGTATCGGTTACGCGCCAATTCAGATATTCGACTTACTGAAAATTTTTGGATATAACCAAAAGATTCATTTATTGTACCATAAAACGATAAAATGAAGACTCTAGTGTAGATGACAGGTCAAGAAGTGGTCGCCCTCGCTCTGTTAGGACTCCAAAAGTGATAAAAGCTGTGAAGGCGCGGATTCAAAGAAATCCCATACGAAAGCAGAAACTGTTGGCCCTTCAGATGGGGTCAAGCAGGACCACGATAAAAAGGGTGTTAAATGAAGACTTAGGACTTAGGGCATATTGAAAAAAAACAGAACATCGTTAGGACGCTCGTTTATTAGACCTGAGACTGAAGAGATGCCGCGCTTTGTTGAAGCGGTACGCAGGAAAAAAGCATCGGGAAATTCTTTTTTCGTATGAAAACATTTTGACCATGGAAGAGAGCTACTACAAACAAAATGATAAGGTGTACGCACACAGAAGTGAAGAAGCGAGCAACCGTATTCCACGTGTCCAACGAAGTCATTTTCCATCCTCGCTCATGGTTTGGTTAGGAGTCTCTTATTAGGGCTTAACTGAGGTACATTTTCGTAAAAAAGCGTAAAAACGTATGCAGTTGTGTATCAAAATACAGTCCTTAAGAACCTCGTGGAACCGGTTTCTCATACCATGTTTAATAACAGCTACTGGGTATTCCAACAAGATTCTGCGCCAGCTCATAGAGCGAAAAGCACACAAGACTGGCTCACGGTGCGTGAAATCGACTTCATCCAGCACGAAGACTGGCCCTTCTCCAGTCCAGATTTGAGTCCGTTAGATTACAAGATATGGCAACACTTGGAGGAAAAGGCCTGCTCAAAGCCTCATCTCATGGCCTGATTTGGAGTCACTCAAGGCATCCTTGATTAAGGCAGCCGCCGATATTGACATGGACCTCGTTCGTGCTGCGACAGAAAACTAGCCGCGCAGATTAAAGGCCTGTATTCAAAATCGCGGGGGTCATTTTGAATAAACTTTATTACCATATGAATCTATGTTTTATTAATTTCATTTTGCTATATAAATGGTTACATAAATAATAATCATGTCTAAATTATTACATATTACACTTTTTTTTATTTAAGACACAAAACAGGTTACAATCATTTGATGGTTACAAAGAGTTATAAATCTATGAATTAAGAGCTAAACTGTAACCTAAAACATGCATCGTTAAAGTACCAAACAGAAGTACAAACAATGAAGGAGGTACTACATAGTACCGCCTGCTGATTTAAGTTGGTGCAAACATAGCTTATAAGTAAATTAGATTAAAACAAAACAGGAATAAATCATGCGAAAACAGTTTCAATACTTCTACGGAAGGCGTTTGGATTCCTAGTGAAAATATCGATGTTAGGTTGATTAAGTGCAACATCGTTGTAAAGGCGACACATACGAACGATTGGGTTAAAGAATGACGTATTATTTCGGTACACTAGAAGGGAGAACAGTTTAGGGTTACGCGATCTGTAATTGGTGTTAAAGCTGATGGTCAACAGTAAGGGTTCAGAGTCGATCAGTGAGTTTATTATTTTGTGTAGGAAGATGAGCTCACTGCGCCTACGTCTCGTCTCTAGGGAGGTCATGTTAAAGTAACGTAATCTAGCTTTATAAGAACTTAGCTTACGATGAAGACCCTGCCGGAAAGAGAGCACTCTGAGAAACTTTTTTTGTAATCTCTCATCTGATTTGTGTGAATTTTATAGAACGGAGACCAAACGATAGTTCCATATTCAAGTGTGCTCCTTACTAGAGTATTATAAAGGTAAACCAAGCTCATGGACTTTTTAAAGTGTTTTGTTACTCGGAGTACGAAACCAAGGATCCGGGATGCGTTGTTGCATATGAAGTCGTAGTGTTCGCGGAAAGTTAGTTTTTCGTCAAAATTACACCCAAGTCCCTAGCTTGGTTACGGCGAGTTGTGGATTTTGTAAGCGAAGACAATTTTGTTGATTATTCTAGTGAAAGTTATTAAGGAACATTTCTTGACATTAAAAAACATTCTATTATCGTGACACCATTTAGAGATAGTATCCAGGTCACTCTGTAATGCCTCAGCTTCCATTGTGTTATTGATAGAAGAGTAAATTTTTAAGTCATCTGCGTACAGCAAGCAGGGACATTTCAATTGACAGACTAGATCGTTAAAAAATATATTAAATAATAGCGGACCTAGATGTGATCCCTGAGGCACTCCAGAAGTCACCACGACGGGGTCAGAGAGTTCTCCCCTTAGAGCGACAAGTTGACTCCTCCTGGACAAATACGACTCCACCCATCGAAACAGCGACCCGTGTATGCCCATAGATCGTAGCTTCTGACAAAGAATTGCATGATTAACCTTGTCAAATGCCTTTGAAAAATCCGTATAAATGGAATCCACTTGCATGTTCCTTGCAAAAGCTTCGCAAAGGTAATTTTTATACTCCAGTAGATTTGTGACCGTAGACTTCCTTCTAACAAAGCCATGTTGACTAGACGATATAAGAGGTTGGACATGTGAGTAAATTACGTCATGAACAATCGATGCAAAGACTTTAGGAAAGCAGGACAGTAAACTAATAGGTCTATAGTTCTTGCACTCTGACTTACTGTCATCTTTGTAGACTGGTATAACATGGGCCACTTACCAAGCGTCAGGAAAGATGCCAATGCGTAGAGAGTGGTTAAACAAAAAGAATACATGTGACAGAACATATGACCTGACTATGTATAATAAGAATTAGAATGATTCGTTTAAAGTATTTAAAAATTGGTTGCAATATTTAATCCTAACCCAATAAAATATTTAACTTGCAATGTATAGTATTAACAGCACATGATTTTATATAATAACATACACTTTGCACCTCTTGCCGCCTCTATATCAGCGGTGCGAGAACTAAAATCGGACTGCAGTGTTCAGTTTGATGTGCCATTGATTGTACACAATAGTAACATTATTATTTAATGCGTAACCCATAATCATAATATGAAAGTATGATAAATTAAGGAAGCTTTGATTCCCCTGGCATTTTGCCAGGGGAATCAATGCCAGGGGAGTCAAGAAAAGTTAATCTTCTTTCGATTTTGTTTAAATGGATTGATTTTTGCCAATGATTATTATAAAAACAATTAATAGTCCTATATACCCTACTGTTAATCCTTGTAAGGAAATTCTTAATCATCAAAAAATATTTTTTAAAGTGGCCAAGGTAATCAATGACTTAGTGAAACAAAGCCAGGGGAATCAAATTCTTACCTTCGTCAATCCGGCTTGGAAACGTCGAGACGCGCGACCTCTCCTCGCGATGTTCAGAGCGTGACTAAAGCCACCTTGCCGATGTGCACGCCTTCGGCGTAGACATTTATAATAGCAAGGCAGGTGGCATTTAGTGACGCGCAAAGGGAATCAATTGTTGCGTTTGGACAAACACAAAGTATTTTTTTTAAAAACAGTGATTGGCACAGACTTTGTATATTTATTAAATCATTAAACAACTCACCCTTTAACTCTTAAATTACAAAAAATCCTAAATTTATGACTATAGATAGGTTAATTTTTAATGGTTTATTCAAAAAATGACTAAGGGACAGCCCAGGGGAATCAAATATCAAGGCTTCGAAGATTTTTTTCAGATGTTTGAAGCTAAAATAAACACCGTTTTTGTTGTGCCCCATTTAATTTAAACATAACATTAACAGAAAAAAAATATCTTACATTAAATTTTAAACGTAATGGGTAGTTTTTGCCTCTGGACATTGCTATTTTTGGCTTTCAAGATTGACCCTAATATGTTTATCGCGACAAAATGTAGCCTATGTCCTTTCCAGGGTCTCGAACTGTCTCCATAGGAAATTTCGTATTCCAATCGGTTCAGTGGTTTAAGCGTCAAGAGGTAACAGACAGTCAGACAGACAGACACACTTTCGCATTTATTATATTAGAATGGATTTCCGATTTCCATAACACAACACAAGTGCTTTAGCTACTTACTGTGGGATCACCAATGTATGTGATGATGTGTAATACTTATGTGTATTCATTCGAATATAAAATACCTATAAGCATACCTATCCACGGATATGCAGACGAGTACATTCGAAGACAGGTACAGGCCGAAGGCTCGCAGCACCAGGAAGAACTTGCAAGCCAAGTTGCCAGCCAGCCAAGCGTTGGTCGTCCTCCAACCGATCTGGAATAAAACAGTAATGTTGAGCTCACTCCTAGCTGCCTGTTCACTTACTTTTAACCACTGTGCAAAAAGACGGGTGTTATACGTTTGACCGCCATGGGTGTCTGTCTAAACAGGTGAACCATTTAAATTGCGATGTTGATTTACTGGAAATAAGAAATTCTAGCAGTGGTCAAAACTACAATTAAAAAACCCCAACGCAAAAAATAAAAGCGAACATTTTAAAAGTAAAATTAATAGAGCACAATAAAGTTTTCTCGTTAAATTTAAGGAGCAAACCTCATTGAGCTTACAACACATTGGAGACCTAACAATTTAAATTAGCCGTCTTATTAATTATTTATGCAAATGTAACGTACATATACAGGGTGTCCCGTAAATTAGCGTCAAACGAGAGTGACGTCATTCTATCGCTCAAATACAACAACTTTTTCTATGGGATCAATATCGAAATCTCAAAAAAATTTTTGGCTTCCCCATACAAAAGTGCCGATCGGCTGAGAGCAGTTTGTATGAAGAAGTCAAATTTTATTTTGAGATTTCGATGTTGATCCCATATAAAAAGTTGTTGTATTTGAGCAATAGAATGACGTCACTCTCGCTTGACGCTAATTTACGTGACACCCTGTATGTAACAGTAGTATTATTGTTATTAGGAAGGCGGCTAGTGACTTTCTTCATTTTAACTACTCTTTTACATAGCAATTTTACTAACTTTTATTAACTGAATATTCATGTACGATCTTCTTAATAAATCTACCTGCATAGAAATATTAGTTCATACCGTGCTAAGATTTCTCTGAAGGTTGGATCTAATGAACAAAGTAATATAAAGCTACAAAGCAGGTAGTTGCCTTGACACAGTTTGATGTAAACAATATTTCAGACCTCACTGTTAACCACCCTTTAATAAAATCATGTAACTTACAATAGATGTAAGTCTAGCAAGCTCATTTTGTCCGACTAACTGCTGCCGAAACAACGGCATTCGCAGGGAATATTATGGTTCACATATGAGTGTGCAAAACAAATACTCCGTTCCTTCTCTCTCATCCACTGAGACGAATGATCTAACGGTTTAACGTGCGCACAGAGACACGGGGGTATAACGCCTTCCCTAACTCTATGCTGTTGGCCCGGTTAGCCAAAGGTCGTAGGTTCAAATCCTACCTAAATAAGAAAAACACTGTAAGTGTTCAATATATATATATATATATATATATATATATATATATATATATATATATATATATTAAAAATCTATGCTGTTTCTCAGTAATTTCTAGACAGGAAACCCTAGAAACGTTTATAGCGAAAGATGCCTCTCTTCCTCCATACATTATGGAACATTGTGCTCAAATTGAGAGAGTGTGACATATAACCACAATAGGTATTCTCATGTTAATAAACAAGCTATTGCCCGCGACTTCGTCTGCGTAGACACGATGATAAATGACTCCCTATAATCGCCGCCAGTAATCCTGATCTTATTTGTACTATGTCGTATGTCCGTATGTACTCTTACCTCTTCAACCTTCAACCGCTTAACTGATTTGGATAAATTTTGGTACCGAAATGTAGTTTGAATACCAGGAAAGGACAATATACATTAGTTTTGTCTCAGAAATCTAAAGGGGGTCAAAAGGGAGTGGAAATTTGAAAATTTATAAATCTCGCGGTATAAGTCGCGGGAAATCGCTAATAAATACTCGTACATAGTTCAGATACGAATACCTGAATTTATCAGCGCAGTATGGCTGAGATACTATGAGTTGAGATTATAAAACATACACATACAACAACAACAATAAAGTCAACCCGTGATCACAGTAAGATAAAACAACTTTGACCCGAATTGATGCAGAAATCCCAACTCAAACAAAGTTCGTTAGTCACCCTTATTTATGTTTCTCATCCATACCTAACACGTGATGCCTATGTACAGTCGGCAATAACCCATGTAAACTACGAAAACAGCTTTTATTACGTAGGGAATAGAGGTGGTCTTAAGGTCAAAGTGTAGAAGAAATTTGAAGGTTTTCACAAAATTGTCACAAATAAACGGTTTTATACAAACTCGTTATTATTTTTTTCACCTCTTAATTTCAAGTGAAAACCAAGTTGGTGTCAGCAGTTGTAGCCGCCCGCGGCCCGAGATAGTAGGCGCTCATCTCTTACTTCACAGGCGTTGTCGTTTTGCGGCTAGCTTTAACTTAACAATACAAAACAAAAAAAAAAGTTTTTTTTTTTTTAAATCTAAAATCGTAAGCCGCTTTGTAGCAGTAGCTCACTAATACTAGACTAAATAATTAGTCATTACGATGAGACGGAAAACTTTATCCCCAAAGAGTTGTTGAGATGCAAGTATGTACTCGTATAAGTATAGGAATACATAAACGAGTACATTTGGTCATCAAAAGCTTTGATAAAATTTTCCTAATGTAAATTCCAAATAGATTACATCTAATAAAGTCAAAACTAAGTATTATCTTGCAAGTATAGATAATACATTATAAGATTTTATTTTCTCCGAAGGTACATATTGAATCACACATCTACATCAAGTAAATATCGACATGACAAATAGTTTATAAAAATATAAGGTAAAAAAAGAAAGTAAACAAGCTGTTATAAATAAGCTCCAGATAAGTTTGCGTGTTAAGAGCTACTTAAGCACAGTGCGTGAGGAGAACTGAATGATGTTATTGTATCACTAACTTATATGTGGCTGGAAAAACACTATCGAGTAAGGAAAGGAGGGGTTAAGACATATATAGTAAAATCGAACTATTCAATATAGATTTTATGGTCACGTTTCACGTTTATTTAAAAAAAAGTTAAGCCTTTGTCTTTTATTAAGGCGCAAACTATGTTTTTTCCAAATATTTTCATTATTGTTCCTGCGACTTAAATGTGGAAAGACCTTTGATAAATTATATTCAATTTATCAAAGGAAAAGGCACATAAAACATACAGAGCTACTATATTATTTATACTATTAAAAGGGATGAAAAGATGCGATCACTAAAAGGTCATCTATTTAAGTCTCAGATTAGCTCTCAGTTCCGACCCTGATCAAATAATTAAGATTTATCATAGCATCGCCGGTCCGGACATGACTTATAAATCATTATCATGTTGACGTCAACCGCAGGATGTCTTTTGTCTAAAATGTAAAACGAACCACTTTAATTATTCACCATCAGGAATCTTTACGAAAAACTACGCTAACAGTCTGCAAAAGTTTAAATAAAAACAATTACATGTTTTCAAAGATTCCTAAGCCAGCCAAGTGCTATAACCTTTCCTTGACTTATGAATTTAATAATGTATGCAACATGATTTTTAGTCAAGTAGGTACACGTTATTTACACGTACATAAAAGAAAGAGCTGCTTCGCTTAATCGTATAGTTTAACCCACTTCAAAATAGGAGGTTTATGTTCGACTTTATAAATGCTGTTTTTTATGTATGTTCACTTATTTCTCCGTCAATTTGGGGAACAATTTTGAATTGAATAAGTATACTTTTCCTGAGATGGTCCCATTGACATCAAGTCAGGATCTGATGATTGAATCCTGGAGAAATCGAAGGAACTCTTCAGCTTTTATAGAGGCACGTATTATGACGTTTTTGCAACAGCATCTTTAGGGATTCAAGCATTTATATCCGGTATTCATAATTTTATGGTGCTGACCTGATGATGATGATCCAGTTAATACTTTCATCACCGTTTTTGTATTATTGAGGTATTGTGTTAAAAAAAAAAACAATATAGAATACTTTTATTTCAAATTAACATAGCTTTATAAATAGATTATTTTACCAAATGACTTACGGATATGATAGTTCAATTTCTAGTTTCTAAGTGGTGTTTCTCTCTTAGCAAGATTAATTTTTACTCGTATTCTATATTATATTAACTTCTCTGACTTCGCAACGATTCTGCTCTTTGACTGGACGTCCGTAAAGCGGACAGTTTACGGAAACATAAATAAAAAACATTTACTTAAGTCTTACTATAATAGGCAAGTCAAATAAAAGTTAATAGGCGAGCGATGGTAAACTTATGGCAAAGGAACTATAATTTTGTTAGCATCATTACTCGTAGTCAAAGAGAAACGAAGCTTGTTAAACAACGGTGAATATTTAATGCCTAAGTTACATCAGAGTATACACTTTTGTAGTAAAATCGCTCATATCATAACCGCATAAGATACTAAAGTTAAGCTTAACTTGCGTCTTCTTTTTTTATTCGCAATTAATTTTAATCATCGTATTGTTCGAATAACATCTACTTTAAAATACCTAAAAATAAAGTAAATAGTAACGACTTTACTATAGACTAGCGATTTTGTTAAAAAATATATACTGGGTACATACTTTTAGCAAAATTTTTAGGGTTCCGTGCCTATATAATAAAAACGGGACCCTATTACGAGGACTCCACTGTCCGTCTGTCTGTCTCTTACAAGGCTGCATATCTCAGAAACTGAGATAGCTAGACACTTGAAATTTTCACAGATAACGTATCAGTTTTGCCGCTATAACAAAAAATAAAAAATAGAATAAATTAATTATTTAGGTGGGGTACCCATACAACAAACATGTATTTTTGCCGATTTTAAAACAAAATAAGGTTCAAATTGAATTTCGCTCACAAAAATTAATCGACTGTGTCATCCGGTGAGACACGAACCCACGTCCCTTCACTATCCGGGCGAATGCTCTTACGTTACGTTATGACGTTAGTCAGTCGACGAATTTTTGTAAGTGCTCGCTTCGCCAGTGAGATCGATTCACAGAGTTCGATTCACAGTCGATTAATTTTTGTGAGCGAAATTCAATTTGATTTCGTAAAAACTTGCAAAATAAAATAATTGCTTAAGTTATAAAAATAATTATAAAAATCAGGTTGTAATACCAATGTGTTGTTAGGGAACGGACCAGACAAACAACTTTAACAATTAAGTTATACTTGTTGGATTGTCACTGTTTTTGGGTATTCGACAGTATTTTTTCTAAACGATAACCAGATAATTTAAATGCCGCCGTTTCGAAGAGGTTGAGTTTTCACCCTTTCTATTTAAGGTTATTTTATAAATAAAATTTACTGACGAAAAAAGGCCTTAAAGTTTGTCGTGTCGGTTCCCTAACACATTGTACAGTGTATAATAATGTATAGATAATGGTACGGAACCCTTCGTGTGCGAGTCCGACTCGCACTTACCGGTTTTTCATTAACGCGTATTTCCTAAGGTATTTTATTCAAAGTATAAAAAACACACAGTAAAAGTTTTAATACAAAAAACTCGTGGATTTTTAAAATAATTTTGAATCTTCGTACAGTACTCGTACCTAGGTACCACATTCTACACAATAAAAGCTCAAAGTTTATTATCTTGATTAATTACAAAATTATTTTCATCTAAATCTTAAACACGCGTAATAATTTATTACACTTGTCTTTTACACGAGTTGCGAACTATTTCTACGAATTCGTTCAACATTTAACACAGTGAAACAATTAAGAGAGACAGAGTTTTCTAATTATAGGGACATACAGATTAGGGAAATATAGTCGTAGCTGTATTTATCTGAAAATAGATAGGTACACAGAGCTTTTAATAGGCACTTCCTTTACAACCTTTACAACCGCGACAAGCTTTTATATAATATAAATTGTGTAATGATGTTATTATTTGATCGTAAAAGTTTTAATGGAAAATATATTTTATACTTTTTAGCGCATTGACATAAAAGCTTGTTTTTAAAAAGGATTTTTACTTGTAATTTATTTTTTACTTTTTAGTTATCGCTGGACAGATTTCTTAGTCTGCAGGCATATCTCACTGTTTATCTCATTCAACGCATCATTGAGACAAGGGCGTTTGTCGGTAGAATTCGATGGGCTTATTATTTTTCAATCGACTCAAAACTGAAAGGGTAACTATGTGCAACTAATATTTAACTTACCTTGGTATCAGTTTATCAAAATATTATTTCGGTGACAATTAAATTAGGTAAGCCTTAAAAAGGGCTATTTTAAAATTGAACAACGACAGTGACTTAAAGGTGGCGAAAGTTTTAAGCTCGCTTACTTAAGACATAGGTAAGAAAGGAACAACAAGTAACGGCTTGGCGGCTAATATAATGGCTAGGCGACGAGTAAAATAGCTTGGCTACGAATTTAATGTAAACCAGAGTAGTAGAGCACTAATTATTATCCTGAAGTATTGAAATCCCTTCAAAAATACAGCAAATAGGAAAACCAATTATTTTAGATGGGAAAAATAAAATACAATTATTTTGCTTTAAATTTCCGCTAAGACACGCTAGCGCAGGCACCAAAACCACACCAACCACAACCGCGTTGAGTACCAGTTCAAGCAAATGCAAAATGCACCGCCCTCCCTCCCTCAATACGCATGCACTACAGGTAATGCAGTTGTTAGTTACCAACACCAACGTGCAAAAAATCTCGACGCGTTTCGCCACTCCACGCGGCATCCTCAGGAGATGTTGTCGCCTCGGCTGAGCACGGACGACTGCTCACCCGCCTTCACGCAAGGAAATTCGATACACCAAATTCCTAAACGGATTGGAGCAACGGAGTTAAACTCGCATGCTTGTTCTCTGCAAGCCCTTTCATTTGATACCCATATTGTAAGAAAGCATAAAAAAACTCAGTCCACCATCTTTAGAAGTTCGCTTTATATGATTTGGAGTGACGTCACCTTGTTTATTGAGCTATTCTTAGCAAGCCATTTCATTTAATACCCATATTATAGGAAAGCATCAAAAACTTAGTCCACCATCTCTAGGAGTCCGCCATATATGATTTGAAGTGACGTCACCTTATGTGTTAAGTAACTCTTAGCAAGCCCTTTCATTTGATACCCATATTGTAAGAAAGTATACAAAACTTAGTCCGCCATCGTTCTAAGCCCGCCATATTGGATTTACAGTGAGGTCACATTTTTAACCAATTATTCTCAGCACGCACTTTGATTTGATACCCATATTGTAGGAAAGCACAAAAAACTAAGGCCGCTATGTTTAGAAGTCCGCCATATTGGATTAAGAGTGACGTCACCTTCTATATCGAGTTATTCTCAGCAAGCTCTTTGATTTGATAACCATAACAATATGGTTATCAAATCAAAGAGCTTGCTGAGAATAAAATCATAGTCCGCCATATTGGATTTGAAGTGACGTCACCTTATTTATGGATATGTTATCAGCGAGCCTTTTCATTTGATACCCATATTGTAGGAAAGCTTTAAAATCATGACTATGTTTGTCCTTTATCTTTAAAAGTCCGCCATATTAGATTTAGAGTGACGTCTTATTTATCGAGTTATTCTCAGCAAACCCGTTCAATTGATACCCACATTGTAAGAAAGCAAAGAAAACTTAGTCTGCCATCTTTAGAAGTCCGCCATATTGGATTTGGAATGACGTCACCTTATTTATCGAGTTTTTCTCAGCAAGCCCTTTTATTTGATACCCTTAATGGAGGATTGCATTTACAAGTCGGCCATTTTGATTTTTTTAGAAACGTCACTTTATTTTTTGAGTTACTCTCAGCAAGCCCTTTCATTTGATACTAATATTGTAGAAGTGCATTGAAAATAACGAGTCCGCCATCTTGGATGGTCCACCATGTTGAATTTAGAATGACGTCATGCATCTTACCATGCATTGTCATCCAAACTAAACGTGTATGCAAAATTTCAGCTCCATCGGTTGAAGATATCTGCTTCAAAATTGAGTTGCAAGATTCCACCCGAACAAACATACATTACATTGCAAGCTAAATAAAAGCTTGTAAAAATATAATTATGGATCTTTGTAGTCTGATTTAAAAAAAGTTTACACACCTACAATGCATCTATCTTGTAAGTGTATTATGGTGTTTTTACATTTAATTAGTTTTATTTTTAAACAGCCGATACATTTATTATTTGCCACATTTTGTATGGGAATTGTGTCAAATAAACCGTCAATCTAAGAATACAGTCTGTTTGAAAATTGGTAAACTCGCCTCGGTTCTTAGTGTTGAGAGAATGTATAACGTTTTGACAAATCAGTAATATTGACCACAAGCATTTTGCCTGTTATCGTAGGAACAAACAATCGACATATCTTTGTATTTTTCCCCCGTACTCTTTACATTATAAATTCTGTGTGACTAGGAGGTTTGTAAACAAATTTCTCACTATGAAGCCCCGCAGTATAAAAGGAAAAATCTGATGTTACTTCCGCAGTAAATTGAAAGCGGGAGTGTATAACACTTACAATAAATAAAAAACCCGAATTATTTTACACCTTTCACAAATTATATTTATTTTATTTATTTACTATATTTGGTGCAAACTACAGAGATAGAACCGTTTCATTACTCGTACAATACAAAGCACTATCCTTTAACACTGCTACAAGCAATTATGTACGCAAATAACCTGTTGCTAGCAGCTCACTTTAGATAGATAGATACTCTTTATTGCACACCACACACAGTATAAATTTACATAAATGTCTATAGAGAATGGTACAATTTAGGCGGTCTTATTGCTGTAAGCAATTTTTTCCAGACAACCTTCGGGGAGAGGACAGTCCAAAATTAAATTGGGTCGGCGGTGAAAACTAACAGAATAAAGGGAAATGGGTAAAGTTTAAAAAAAAGAGACTATATAAGCATACATATACATAAAATACTAAGGCTATTAAATGTTAATTAACTAATAAATATACTGAGTTACATAAATATACAATAATAATTATGCATACAAATTACAATGATACTATATACATACATACTATATACTAAACATAACATAAGTTATAAAGGGTGTGCGACTTGACCAACATTTAATGGAGAAGGTAAGAATTAAAAGAAAACTAGAGGCGTGAGAGGAAGTAAGTTTTTATTGTTAGTTGGTTCACTTTATTGTTGCTGAAAGCGCTCTTTCATTTTTAAAAGCGTATAACTGGTGTATAACTATACGTAAGCAAACTTTTAAATGCAGTTAGTTAATTTCGTCTTCAAAGAAGTCAAAACAAAGAATCGTCAGGACAATCTAGTAAAAGTCTCGCTGATTCCAACTGGTAACTGTGCAAAAATCTATAGAAATCGATGGGTGTAGCTCATAGATAGGATGTTCAGCAGTGGTTGCACGGAAGAATATGATGATAATAAATGAAAAAAGGTCTTTATAACAATTTTTAATGATGCTAAGCAAACACAACTTAACTTCTTTGTAATAGTCCTTTATTCTGATAATCTTAAAAAATGTTCCAAAAACAAAAACATACTCTAAAGTGCCCTTAATCTCGTTGTACCTCAAACTGTAGTTTTACAGCCCAAATGGTAAAAACGAGACCATATTACATTACTAAGATTCGGCTATCTGTCGGTCTGTCACTAGGCCGTATCTCATGAACCTTGATGGCTAGACAATCAAAATTTTAACAGAATTTGTATTTTATAAATATAACTATAGTTTCAACAAAAAAAAATTTAGTGGGGCTCCCATACAACCGTTTTGCCGTTGTTTTGTTTAATATTTGTAATATTTATATAATATTTAGTTGTATATTTACTTTGAATATTAAATTAGAATAAAAACGAGACTTGTTTGCCGTTTATAAAACTAAAAAAGGTTATTATATATAGGTAATCTAACGATGTATATAGATAGACACTGGGTACGGAACCCTTCGTGACTCGCACTTGGCTGGTTTTTTAAATACTCACCTCTAAAGGAATAACGATGAACGTCACAATCATGTCAGCAACCACCAAGTGTGTCATCAGCAAGTTGACACGAGACTTCCGTCTCCGTGACCTGAGCAGAGAAGCGAACACAGTCACGTTGCCAATCGCGCTGGCAACCAACAGCACACTGTACACAGCCACCACAAACTCCTCGGGTTCTGGGACCGTGGTGTCCCCACGATCGGTCACGTTCAGATCAACGGTCTCCATGTCGAAGTATTCCCAAAAATCTGGGGTCTTGTGCATTGATGGGTCACTCACATTTTGGAACATGTTTCAAACACTCATTTTACATGGTTTACATTTCGTTTAAATTTCAGACATATTTATTTTGCCGCTATAACATTTACAATTTTGGTAATCATTCCGCCCATCACAGCAATCCAAATCCACAATAGAGAACATCTCTTAAGAATAAAAATAACACTTCAATTTAACTTCCAAAGTTTTCATTTACTTAAACCCAAACATCAGCTTTAAACCACAACAACTCGAAAAACTTTTTAAAAAACAAAAAAAACACTGATAGAATTCCACTTTGGTCAAACCAAACTTTGAAGTCGCGAGCTCGTAGCTGACTACGAAATTCGTAGCGCGTCCGCCCGCCGTAGCGCCGTAGCAAGGACTGCAGCTTCAGTGGAAATTATTTTCTGTGATGAACATATTATTGTATTATTCGCAGATAAATACGCTGAATTACGAAGAATGTAATAAAATATACGAACATATTTTATAGTATTATTCGCAGAAGAATATGCTGAACTACGAACAATGTAGTAAAATAAACTAACTTTTGGTAAGCCATTGTACGTCAATTACATGACACAGTTTTATGTGGAAGCTCGGTGTATGGAAATATGTTGCTCGTGGAAGATATTTTGAAACAATGAAAAAATTCTCAGTTTAGGTTACATGTGGACTTTTTTTTCATTAACTGAAGAAGAAGACTAGCAAATAGTCTATCGTAATTTCGTTTGTTTACATAATTATTTAAATTTTAATAAATTCTGTGATGTACGGTGTTTGTTGTTTTTGGATAGGGTACGATAAAAAGCAAAATGCACAGAAAAAAAATCAATTTCGTAAAATTTTTGCAAGTTTTTACGAAATTGAATTAAATTAATTGAAGCGAAGGGACGTGGGTTCGAGTCCCACCGGATAACACAGTCGATACATTTTTGTGAGCGTTCAATTTCGTAAAAATTATATTGAGTTCTGAAATGATGTTTTATAAAAATCATTGAAATTATTTATTCGAAAGTGACCGACTACTATAAAAGGTGTCGCAAAACTCATTACGGTTAAAGGGAGCTACTCAGCATTAGTAACTAAACAACTTTCTCCTAGAAATATGTCAAAAAATTTCGCCTCTACCTACACTGACAGTGTATTTATTTTGAAAAAGGTAGACATGTCATAATCCCGGTAAAAAAGGTAAAATCTAAATAGCCTACTGAGAGACCATATTTCTTAAGCAAGCAAGCTATAAAACGCTTATATAAATCAGGAAAGTTTGTCACCCAACTGATCCCGGTTTACCGAGCCTAACAATATTTAATGTGGGATGAAATATTAGCGGGGGCTGGCCTAATACGTTGATTAATGGTTATGTGACGTTTAAGTGGCCATGGTCTTAGTTAGTCCATTTTTATGGTTTCGTAGTCCTGATAAGGAACCCTTATAGTTTCGTCATGTCCGTCTGTCTGTCTGTCGGAGGTTTTGCAAGAGTCTGTTAGTACTAGAAAGCTGTAATTTTAAAGGTGTATGTATACCAATAACGCCGACAATAGTAGATTGTTATACAATCAATAGCTCGTGAGTCGTTGGTTGGTCCCTTGTATAACATACTATTTTTCATTTCGACTGTGAGGAAATCGAGGGTATCGATAGACTATCGATAGTTGAGGCAAAAGCAGTAGTATCGATGAAATATCGATAGTATCGATAGACTATCGATATTTAAGGCAAAAGGAATAGTATCGATAAAATATCGATAGTATCGATAGACTATCGATAGTTGAGGCAAAAGCAATTGTATCGATAGAATATCGATAGTATCGATAGACTATCGATAGTTGAGGCAAAAGGAATAGTATCGATAAAATATCGATAGTATCGATAGTGGAGGCAAAAGCAATAGTATCGATAAATATCGATAGACTATCGATAGTTGAGGCAAAAGCAATAGTATCGATAGAATATCGATAGTATCGATAGACTATCGATAGTTGAAGCAAATGCAATAGTATCGATAGACTATCGATAGTTAAGGCAAAAGCAATATATATATAGACTATCAATAGTCTAGGCAAAAGCAATAGTATCTATAGAATGTCGATAGTATCGATAGTCTACCGATAGTAATGATATAATCGATAGCTCCATTAATATAAATACTATCGACACATAGCAATACTATCGATAGTATCAAAGTTCAATATTAACATCACTATCGATAGCTGATACAGTTCTGACTATTGCAATAACTATCGATACTCTCGATAGTGGCCTTTTATTCAATTGTAGGAGTGGAGTATAAAGTAGGAGGGAAAATCTATTTCCCACCCGGCTATCTACATATGAAAGTTTACCTTTCGGAACGAATAAGATGAAAAGTGATTTTTTAGGGTAGCTCCACTACATGTGAAGTGGGGATGATTTTTTTTTTGGTCGTCTACCCTATCGTGTAGGGTTATCGTTAAATAAATCTTTTAAAATGACTTCGAATTTATTAAACAATTTTTCGATTTATTGCTCCATGTACCAAATATTAATCTTTAAAATGCAATATTTCGGTCCGGCAGTGCCCCTCCACCCCCACTAAAAGCAACTGTGGGCTTTAAAAATAAAAAAAACATGTTGATAGTGCATTTCATAAACTTTAAAGAAAACAATAACGGCTAAGATAACTTTATTAGTTTAGCAGTGATATTCTTAGAACTTGGGTGTTGGATAATTTTGTATATATAATTAATAAGTCAGCCTATTAGATCCCACTGCTGGGAAAAGGCCTCACCTCAACTATGAGGAGGAACGAGCCATACTTCACCACGCGGGCTCAGTGCGGATTGGTGGAGGGGTGTATGTAAGGCAAGTGACAAACCTTACTGTCAGAAGTTATCAAGCCGCCCTAGGGCCTCTGACTAGGCTTAACGACTAATTAGCCGGGACCAACTGCTTAACGTGCCTTCCGAAGCACGGAGATGCTTGTTATGGACGTCACTTAAATGGTCGGAATGGTCACCCATCCAATCACGACCGCGCCGTGGGTTGCTTAACTTTTGGTATCACTACCAAAGCGCTGCCGCCACTGCGCCAAAAGCACCACCAATTTTGTATAACAAATACTTAACAATAAATTCTCTAAAGTGACTAAGATGAAGTAGATTATGGTACGGAACCCTTAGTGCGTGAGTCCGACTCGGACTTGTCTAATTTTTAATATCTCAATCTATGGGGAAGTTAGATTAACAAGTAAAAAAAAGCCTTTATTGCTGTTTACATTGAGTATTATCTAAATATCTCAATTTATAATTTGCGATCGGTTTTTATCAACAGCTTGTCCTTCAAACGTAAGAAACAAATACTTGGTTAGTATTCGGTTGATGTACCTTAAGTAAATAAATAAATTCTTGTACGTATTGATTATTGTAGTCCAATGCAGTCTTAATTAATGCTTCCGACCGTTGCGCTCCGTAAGTCACTATCTTATCTAAATATATCTTCTTATCAAAATCGACATACTTATCGACTTAAATCGGTACTTCGCACGACGTCACAGCATTGTAAGACGTGATTAAACATAATTAGGAAAACATACGTACTGATTTATTTTGCGGCATTAAAAAGTGTTGATTGTAATAAGTGCTCAAAGTGTGTGGTTATTTAGAATTAAGTGCACAAAGGTGAAACCAAAACCTAAAACGTTTGTAAGGACCGTTTGATATTTTTTTTGAATTTCGTAAGTGATGATGTCCTCCTAGCCGATTTCGACTACGGCGGCCTATCTCAACAGAGATTAGCCAACTGCGCGGGACATATTATAGTGCACAAGTGTGTGCGCAATACACAGGTGCACTCTCTGTTCCTTCACTCTCATAATTCGGTGAGACGGCAGTCCGACATGACCGTAGAGAGATCAGGCGCAGGACCAACGGCTTAACGTGCTTTCCGAGGCACGGGTGTTAACACCACCAACTTCCTGACTCCGGAGCTGTGTCTGAGTAATTTCAAGACAGAAAAACCCAAACACTCTCGGCCCGACCCGGGATTCGAACCCGGGACCTCGTGGATAGTACTCAGCGTGCTGACCACTAGACCAACGAGGCAGTTATCAGTTTCTATTTCGTAAGTACTTACATACTGAATTGGTTTTGTGAATAAATATGTATATTATAGATGTGATGGTGTATGGACGAAGTCGCGGGCAAGCCGATAGAGGTTGCAAATGTCAAATTTTGCAAACAAACGACATTTAATTCCTTTTAACCATTCTTAATTTCTAATCATATTTAAAACAAACAAATTTTTATCGATTTAGCTTCAAAACTGACGGAGTTTCATACGAACTTACCCCCCTATTCTGTGAATTTCCCAAAATCTTTTCTTAGTGCTCACTTTAACTTTAAAGGAAGCATGGTTCTAATCAGTAAGTTTTTGTGTACCCAGAGAGTAAAAACAGGACCCCATTACTAATACTCCTCTGTCCGTCTGTGTGTTTATCTATCTTTCACCAGGCTGTAACTCATGAACCGTGAAAGCTAGACAGTTGAAATTTTCACAACATTTAAGGGAGGCATATAAATTTTTTTTTCGTTTTTAAAACTAAATAAAAGTCGTAAGTCTACTGTTGTAATATAGATAATGGTACGGAAACCTTCGTGCGCGAAGTCAACTCGCACTTGGCCGGTTTTTCTTCTAGTGTCAAAGTAAAAAAATGACTAGTAGAGGAGATCCTGTAATATGATAGGGCTTATAATCTGGGAAATCAGTTTTATTTTTGGAGCGCAATTTAGTTGCGTTATCATAATAATGCCATACATTTGTTTACAGATAAATAACAAATATGATTCCATACGTGGAAGGTAAAGAAAAAGAGGCGGACGAGGTTTCAATTATATCGTATGATTACGAAAGAGCTAAAGGTAAATAATTAGCGACAAAAGGATGGTACGGCCGTACTTTTTTTTCTTTTGCTCGACTTAGCGAATACTAGATAGACCCAAATTGGCCAGCACATTAGACTACACACTATTGTTGCAAAATCAGCCTTATCAAAACTACATAAGATACCACAGAGTTAAGCTTGATGTGCTCGTCCGTCTATACATAAATATTGATTTACTTTTATAGCTATATGAACCCAGAAATTGATATGTTTATATGAAAAGTTTAATAGGAACAGTGTAAGAAGGTATTTCATAAATAACATCTACGCAATTTATATCCAGTTACAATTACAACAATGAGCTAGGGATTTTGTATTCATTTCACGTCTGTCGTCCAGTCTTCTGGAATAATATCGGTACAAACTTTATTAAGCAATATCTGACGCGTTTTGCATATTTATCCTAGATTCTATCAACGATTGTTTTTTTTTGGCAACTGTCCTTTGATTAGGCACCTTTTAGACTTAAGACTTTTTAACGGATTAACCTACCAGGTGCTTGGCGTATTAAACGAATAATAATATTGTTCCAGATTTTAATTAAGATTGATTCGTTTTACATTTTCAGAAATCAAATGGTACGACAAAATACTGCTGAACCAGCCATTGAAAGTAATACTAGCATTGATTGTCATGAGCATAGTAACTCCTGTACTCGTGTACCGATTTGTGTTCGTACCGAGTATGGATCTACCACCTCAAGATGGGCATTCCTTCGGGTCCTGTCTGGTACCACGAACGTCAAGGATTCCCTGTGGAGACGGAAAAGTGTCACAATCGGAATGTCACAGCCAATGCTGCTACGATCTAGAAAACAATATCTGCTTCCACAGATTCCCGTCGCGATTCTCTTATTTAGTACCAAATGGTCAAAATTGGACTCAGGAAACAGTACTCACACCGAGGATCCCTACAGCTCCCTTCAACACGCCAAATATTGTGCCTGGTCTGCGACTAACCATAAATGAGATATCTCCTACACACCTTTCAATTCAAATCTTCGATCCCAATGAGACATTTGAGACACCGACAGACGCGCGAATCAACGACACTCTCTACGACTATCAAGTGTTCTCTCCCGAACTGAACATCATCGTAAACACCACCAAAGGAACCATCTTCGATACAATTCGAGGACCTTTAATTGCAGCAGATAATATTTGGGAAATGGTGTTCAAGTTGACCAATGAAACAATGTATGGACTTGGAGAGCTACCACTTAAGCCTGGAACAGTTAAAGTTGTCTACAGCCATTCAGGAGGGTTGACAGGAGTGCCACTTATATTCGCAAAGTCAAAAGGTTCCTTCCACGGCTTGCTAGTAGACGTCAAAACCCCTTCAGAAATATGGTTCGGGGAGGAGAACCAGATATCGTTGAGAAGTATGACAAAGACAGGTTTAAAACTACACATTTTTGTTGGACCTGAACCGAAAGACATAATGAGAGATGTTGTGAGTTTGATCGGACAAAAGAAACAATGGGACTATTGGATGCTTGGAGCCCATGTTTGTAGGTAAGTGACATTTTTCATGAAAAAGTTTATTGTTAGGATCCCGCTACCCAAAAAAGGAACTCTCAGGGAAAAAAATATATTTGTAGTCCGTCTGTATGTCCATCTGTCTGCCAAGGCATTTTCTCTCGGGAACTAATAGTTCCGTCAAAGGTTTTTTTCTACGATGTAACCACTTTGTGGTTTTCGGACTTTTACCGTTACTTGTACTGTTAGACCTTCCTTCTTGCCAAATTTTAAGATACTAGGTGTATGGGAGGCACCCTATAGGTTTTGATTTCCCTGCAAAAGGTTAGAAAATACGAAATGTTAGAATCTTTCGGAGAAAATGTCAACGCATTCTCGTTATAATAAATATATGTTTTATTATATGTAATGAAAAAGTAATGTTGATTTTATCATCTTATCAGTGACGCCCGTTTGGCACATTTCACTCGGCGCAGGCTTTTATACAACAATGCCGTAAAATGATACCTCTACGCGTTCCTGCGCGTCTTGACAGACAAACGGAAAACAAAGTGATCCTATAAGCTTTGCTTTTGAGGTACAGAACCCTAAAAAAGAATGAGCAAAATAATCGCAGTAATCCGAAGTTGGTAGTAGTACCTAGGCAACAAAGTATCAAATAAAAGTGCAAATGCGAACATGTATCCGAAAAGCTTGATAATCGTTTTTGTTTGTTCGGTTAACTGGGATCTATTGAACTTCTAGGTATTACTTGAGTTTTACCTGGCAATAATTAAGCCGGAGGTTTATTGAGATGTTCGTTGATAACAAAGAAATTAATTAACATTTTGAATCGAACAAAATGAGCAGAGTTTTTCCTATTACGAAACAAGCTGTTCAGCCGAGTCTTTTTTGAGGACGAGACTTAAGCCAGGCGTCAGTGGGAGCATTCTGGAGCGTGGTGGAATTGTGTAAAATTGCTATGAACCATGCCACCCACATATTAACCACCCGATCCTTATGTGGCATGGTGCATAAAAAACTAGAAGTTAACAAAAATCCGCTCCTAGTGCGGCCTCAGTGGTAATGGTCCTGCGCTGGACCTTACCGTCTTTTGGCACAATAATAATACGTTACGAGGCTGTAAATATTACTGTCATATTCATACAAGTTTTAGCTAAGACAGCGTCACAAACACGTTTGAGGTTTAAACGAACTTAAACCACAGTTAGTGAGAATGGTGAAAACAGAACGAAATCACGGTTTACTTTTACATGTTAGGTACAATCGGATGTTATTTTTGAGCTTTGCACAAAAAATTGATGTATCTGTGTATTAATACTTGTACTATTGTATTGACTTACAAAACAAATCGTAAATACAATCTCAGGAATTTTTAATTAGGTACTCACGTCTCACTTTTGCTTGAAGTATTGAATGAATTCGTCCAAGCTCAATCAGAGATCTTTCTATGCAATAAGAATTCGATTAAATTTAAAATTGTGCGTCTCATATCGAATTCCTTTGATCGTTGAATTTCAAATTTATAGGTATATATATCAAGTTGCAAAGAAAGTACAAGCTTTATAATGAGATTTAAACTGAGGTGTCATTTTCAAAAACATTAATCAACAAATTATTATTTATTTATTTGCTTATCGCATTAAAGGTGAACTTGCCTACTGAAGTCGTACTCAAGTTGTAAATAAGTAAATTGGCTTTGATCAGTTTCAAAACTTTGATGAAATGCTTTTGTCTGCTAGTCAACACAATTTACAAGTACCGAACTTCGCTGTTTGGTGGATCTTAATAGGTGTTAACAGCTGTGCGAAACCAAAACCACCTTACTAAGACTTGGTATAGAAACAACCCCAGGAATAATATAGTAATTTAGCAACACAGTATTTGACCCGCTTATTCTAAGTTAAGCTATTTGTACCTTACCACCCACTTAAGTCATGCAACTCCCGTTTCTGATTTGACCATAGATACCACCTGCCTATTTATGTACAAGTGGACCGCCTAATGGAGTCCTACAGCGGAGTACAGGAGCGCGGCGGTAAGATGCCACCCGCACCTCTCCCTCCCAGTCCACATTTTTTCGTCCTACCTCAGCGCTCCTGTACCTCGCAGACGTGGCCTCCATTATCGGTTTACCTATAGCAGTGGATATTGACGACGAAGTATACTTATTGACGACCATCTTATTGTAGTGGTTGCGGGTGATGAGCACTAGCATTCGTACCTCATGTCATGGATGTTTATTAACGTATATATTTATTGATAATCTAAGAACGTACATAAATATGTCTATCCGTTATCCAAGTCGCCATAATTAGCACAAGCTCACGCTTAGTTTGAGACTATTTATTTAATAAATAAATAAATAGTTTCAACAAACACACCAATTAGTGTTTGTTGAAACTATTTATTTATTTATTAATATACCTATAAATTTGAAATTCAACGATCAAAGGAATTCGATATGATAATAAATAAATAGTTTCAACAAACACACCAATTAGTGTTTGTTGAAACTATTTATTTATTTATTAATGTCCTCTTTTCCTCCAGCGAACTCACCGACGATGATGACGAAGCACTATCCTACCTGACTAGCTTCATAGCCAACGCTACCCGAGATGGGTTGCCTTACGAGAGTCACTGCGGCGCTAAACCAGTCGTCTTCAGCTCAATTGGAACAGAAGACGCTGGAGCGGTAGAAGCTGGCGCCACAGCAGTGAAGAACGCGGGTAAAAGATTTGTGCCACACGTCGCGCCTTATGTAAGTATGTATGATACGTTAGATAATTTTATTTGATAACCGTCTAAATAGAGGCGTTTCTAGGTCAAATACTTAAACCAGAGTTCATCAACTTTTAAACAGCCGGTGAACGTCGATTGATGGTTAATTTGACAAAATTACCTTAAAAAATATGTCAAATACTAAGGTCAAATAATGCTAAACCGGCTAATTAAATATTTAACATGTGTTGGTGAACTCCAAGTATTTGATGTCAATTTCAATTTGATATCTCACGCGATCCTGAGAAAATATGAGTTTAGTTTTAACATTTAGGCCGCTTCCTGACTTAGCGGTGCGGTATCGGTATGCAGTAATTTATATTATACCGCGACTTTACTAATATCGCTCAGATCTCCTCACTAGGTGGTATACTGTCGGTATGCTTTCGGTATAAAACAGTAGGATCTTGGCAGAATCGTTTGTGCCGTCGCGTCGCGAGAATGTCGTCGTCAGATGAAGAAGATGCTTTAGCGTGTTATGCGTATTTGTGATTGCGTAAGAAAAGAAAGAAGTATTGGGTACATCCCTACATTGCCAAAAATATAAATTGCAGACTTTTTGTTGCGGCACAACATCTTTCAATAGATGATGCAAAATTTCAGGCGATGTACAAGCCATTTTGTTTACCAAATACACGCGGTGTTCGCTCGGCATGCAGGCTTTTACTGGCTGCTGTCCGACCCGCGACGCGGTATGCCGCTCGCTTACCGCCCCGCTCCCGCGCAGCTCGGTAAGCTTTCGGTACCGAAGCGGTATACTGAAACGAAATCGTACCGATACCGCACCACCAAGTCAGGAAGCGGCCTTAGAGGTGCGAAGCGAAACCCAAAAAAAAACCCTAGATTAGGACAACCAAACGATAACAAAATTTAGGGTAGGTACAGAGACAGCACGTCAATCAAGTTACCCGTGTGAACTACGAAAACGACTATTAGGTAAAAATAAAATAATGAATGCTTTATCTAACAACTTCGCATATAAAATTAAGTTTTAAAAAATAAAATTACTTTCATAAAATACGAATCCTTTTACACTCAGTATTAGCAACCATAAATGCCACTTTAAGCACTCCAGCGTTTTTCAAAAGCGATGAGTTAATTTGTCTAATTTCAAAAGTCATCTGCCTAACTCATTTCACAGAAGAATAGTCTTCATCAATCCATTAAAACCATCATTATTATGGTCAATGCTGGGCAATTCATGGCGAGCTTGATATACTTAGCAATTTCACATCAAATTATTATTGAACATTTTCGTTTAAACTTATTTAAAAAAACCGGCCAAGTGCGAGTCGGACTCGCGCGCGAAGGGTACCGTACCATTAACTTAAAACATTACACAGTATAGGCAAAAAAGTATATATTTTTATTTTATTTATAATTTCAAAAGTATTCATCACAGGATACCCGAAACAATTTTAAATAAGAGTTTCCGCGTCTGTTTCTTTATGTGAGTGATTTGAAGCTTATAGGTCCAAGACTTTAGAAATTACAGGGGGGGGGGGACACCGTGTAAACGACTTTGGCGGGCTATATCTCGCAAATGGTAAAGCTGATTAAAAAGTGTTGTGTGAAAACTCTACCTTATTTTCATAGTCCTTTTCAACGATACCCCACACAAGGGGTGCACTCAAAAAAATCATTCACCCCCCCCCCCCCCCTTTACATGTATGGGGAGGTACCCTTAAAAGGGGTAATTTTATTTTTTTGTATTTTTAAAAATGAGATCTATATGTGGAGTATCCTCGAACCAAGTTACATGCAAATCAGTCCATAAACGTAGAAGATATTCTGCTGTGACAGACTAGGACGGACGGAACGGACGGACTGAACGATCTTATAAGGGTTCCTTGTCGGACTACGGAACCCTAAAAAACAACACTAATGATATTTCGGTCATTTTAATCACACTTAAACAATAAGTAAAGTGGTGAATCTAGTTAATCTAGTAAAGAATCTAGCCTAATCTAGCTTACGAAGTAAAAAAAAATCTTGGTTTATCTTTAGTACCTTGAAAAATATAAAGTGTACATAATATTGTATCTTTTATGCTTTTCTTCATTTCAGATCCGTTACATTATTGAAAATAAAACGTTGGACGATGGTTCAAATGTAACAGATGTTACAAACATCACGAATTCGAACGAAGCCGATGTTGCCTCGTCCGAATTTGATGTTGGATTTAACTCAAGTGATATTCAAGCAAACATGACATGCACAAATATTTTATGCGAATTCGAAGACTTCATGTTGCAATCTTCTTCTGGGCTGTACTTGGGTCATGTAAATGACTACGATGTTGTGTATCCGCAATATGAAAATGTTACCGATGAGTTTTGGTATCAATTTTGGACTTATAATACGGATTTTGATGGAGTTTTCCTGGTCAATAACTGGCCATTAGACCAATCTGAGAAAGCGCATGATGAAACCAAAGAATCATTACCATATTTCAATAAAGTAAGTAAAAATAGCTTGAACTAAGTAACATTATTTCAGCGAACATTAACATTTGTTGATTAAAACAAACGGGACAAATATTTGTTCAATAAAACGAACCTTTATATTATTCTTGTAATTTTCTCAGAATTCTGCGTAATTTTCTCAGAATTCCCTTTGTTACGAAAATAAAAGCCTCCATAGCGTTACTTTTATCCACGGAAAATATCACAAAATATGTTTTATAATAGACTCGGCAGTTTTTTGCGGCTTTTGGAACGTTGACTCGACTACAATTTCCTATCACACACAATTTGATGTTCGGGCGTTCACTTTTAAAAGGACAAAGTAATTCGTTTTATCATCTCTTGCAGAATTTCCAAATTGCCTTTAACGATACTCCGCAATGGAACACGAGCTGGTCTGATGGGCAATATTACTTCTACAACCACAACGAATATGGCAGTAAATTCGTCAATTCTGTTCAAAAAACCTTTAACGAGACTCAAGTTTACTCAACTAGTCAATGGATGAGCAACAACGCTGTGATAAACAGACAAAACATCCAAACATCATGGAGCAGTCTCAATAAAGAGTTAGTAGAAGCAGCTTTAGGCGGAATATCTGGTCAATGGCTCTGGTCAACGCCTATATGTGGCGACACAGAAGAATTCGACAGTTTAAACCACGCTCATCTATGCGTAAAATGGTATTTGGCTGCGACTTACCTGCCCATGATAAAAATCCACAGTAAATACACCGCACGGGATCCAATGGCTTTTGATTTGACTCATCGAAACATTATGTTAAGAGCCTTGAATACGCGGTTGAGTTTACTGCCTTACATAAACACGGTGCTTCAGGAAGGACCGTTGCTAAGACCAATGTTCTACCAGTACCCCAATTCTGAACTCGATGATATAAGTACTCAGTTCCACGTAGGCGATCATTTGATGATAGCACCAAACCTGCAGCCGAGTCAAAGTCATGTTCATGTGAAAATGCCACCAGGGACATGGTTCGAGTTCTGGAGTGGTCTGAAGATTGATGCTAAGCAGAACGAACTGTACACATTGACCACCACTGAAGCGGACTTCATTACGCTTATCCGTAGTCGCTCTATTGTGGTTACACAGAATGTAAGTATCCCTATCTAAGATGCATCTTATTTAGGCCCTCAGGAGTTCTATCCGTATTTTCCAGTCTTAATATAAAAGGCGTCACGCTTGGTCGCGCTTACATGCGTGGGCTACTATAATTCTAGCGTAACCTTTTTTCGGAAACACTTAAGTAATTTAAAAGTGTTTCTCAGGCCCATCTAGAATTTATAACAATAATTTATTTCAGAAAACAGGTTTCATATAAAAATGCATTTAATATCATACGAGGAATTTGCCAATATTTCACAATTCCTTGAAATAATATTGACTCTCTCTCTCTCTCTCTCTCTCTCTCTCTCTCTCTCTCTCTCTCTCTCATCCTGGCTATATATCCCACATCGAATATTGACTATTAAGTGGAAACCAAACATTTTATATAGTATTTGATAGTAAAGCAGGCAAGCTGTGTTGGTGCTATGCTACATAACATAAACTATACATTGTAGTAAAACTTAGGTATACGGAGTACTTTTGCCTTCGCAGGATTCCTTAAATGCCTAGGATACCTGTGATAATCTCGAAGCAACAAAAGAAAGAAGCTTTATCAATATTTATTAATTAAGAACAGATACTTATACTTCAATTTGTTTATTACTTGACATATTTTATAAACGCGTAGGTAGTAACACGAACAGAAGCAACGGAAGTCGTAAATGATGTCTTAATATGATTCAGTTATTTTCTTGTTAATTAGTCTCTCAAGATCACGAATTTTAGGACTTATTAAAGTTGAGCTCTCTATAAAAGAAAGACAAAGTTTCATTTTAACTCCGTACCTTCTAAGTTTGTTTGTACACACCCACAGTCAGCTGTATTAAGTAATATCTCCTCTTGCTAAAATTTAACGGAAATCTATATTAAAAGTTCGTACCCCCAAGTATTTACCGTTTTAAGTATAGATCCTTACGACAGGATTACAGGAGTTTCAATGCAATAATGGAAAAAGCCTCTAATCACTAGAACTAAAAAAAACTAAAGATTTAGAAAAGAAAATAAAAACTTTTAATTTCAGGACTTCAAAGCAACGGCAGAGCTGACCCGAAGGGATTCTTTTTTCACCCTCACCATAGCCGTTGAAAGAATCCGCATCACTACCAACGGTATTGACGTGTTGGAATTTCTTCACGCCATTGGAAGTCTTTACTTGTCACCTAACATGACCATAAACTTCGAGGTCAACGACAAAAACTTGGACATAAAGTCGGAAGGAAATGACTTTGATATATTTTGCGGAACAGGCCCAGCCATCTGGGCGAGTAGAATCACAGAAATAAAAGTCTACGGACTTGACGACGATCAAAATAACTTCGACACACTTAGACACTACACGACTAATATAGATTTGTGTGAGCTGGTAAAGGAAAGTATTGTTTTTAAACTTTTTGATTAATAAAGCAATTAAGTATATGTTTGTAGACAGCATTTGATTTAACTTTCAAGCATAAAGTCAACCAGGTTTGCACTGAACCAAGTTTCAAAATAATATTTATAAATTAATACCTAACCCTCAACACAACAAAAATTTTGAAAGTAAAAAAAAACTTAATTGCTGTCTACAAATAAAACGCGTGTTATGTTGTTTTTAAATAATGTAAAAAATAGATATTAAAACGATTAATTATCTACTCATGCTGAAAATAAGCACAATTGTTACATAAGCACTATAAAAATGTTGTAACTATGACCAAATATTATCACATACATTACGCAAAACAATATGAACCGCTGTTTGTATTTACTGAGTAGATAACGGGCAGTACACTTCCATTGCGGGGGATTCTGATTAGCGAGAGTTGACCTGACCCATCTTGAACCGAGATAAATCAGTTGTAAACGCAAACAAGCTCATTTTGTGCCTGGCGCCTGAACAGACAAGATTCCACAAAACTCACAGACGGTAAGCTTAATGAAACCCGAAGACAGCCAGGAGAATCCACAGGAGGAAAAACAAAGAAAAAGCTTCATCAATCCAAGCCCAAGGATGCCGAACATCAAAGTATTCACCGGGACCTCGCACCCTGAGATCGCCAAAATGATAGTAGCAAGATTGGGAATACCACTTGGCAAAGCAACTACAAAGTATTTTAGCAATAAAGAAACCAATGTCGAGATCGGCGAGTCCGTTCGTGGAGACGACGTGTACATCGTCCAAAGTGGTTGCGGAGACATAAATGATAACCTGATGGAAATGTTTATAATGATCAACGCTTGCAAGATTGCGTCAGCATCACGCGTCACAGCCGTCATCCCTTGCTTCCCGTACTCGAGACAGGATAAGAAAGAAAAGAGCAGAGCTCCGATCGCAGCCAAGCTGCTCGCCAACCTCGTATCCGTAGCCGGTGCCGACCACGTCATCACAATCGATCTCCACGCGTCCCAAATCCAAGGATTTTTCAACATCCCAGTGGACAACCTGTACGCGGAGCCCGCAATCACAAAGTGGATCAAGGAGAATATTCCGGAGTGGAAAAGCAGTGTTATGGTATCCCCTGACGCTGGTGGTGTCAAAAGGATGACGGGAATCGCTGACAGGCTTGACATCGACTTCGCTATCATTCACAAAGAGAGACAGAGGGCAAACCAGGGTGACTCGACGGTGCTAGTGGGAAATGTCAGCAACAGAACCGCTATAATGGTGGACGACTTGGCGGACACTTGTGACACTATTGTCAAGGGAGCAGAGAAGTTGCGTGAAGCTGGAGCTAGTAAAATCTACGCGATCTTGACTCACGGCGTGTTCGCTGGGAATGCAATGGATAAGATCAACAATTCGTGTTTGGAAGCTATTGTGGTGACGAATACGATACCTCAAGAGAAACACATGAAGGTGTGTCCAAAGCTGCAAACCATTGACATTTCTGTCATGCTAGCTGAAGCGATCAGGCGCACGCATTATGCGGAATCCGTTTCATATTTATTCACGAATGTACCGTATTAATTATGTCTACATAGGTTGAGGAATTTACTGTATATTTACTTAGACAAAACTTTTTCAAATATCTAATATTGCCCTTTACTTATTAAACAAATCTCAATTTATATGCTTATTACTTAACTCAAATACCCTGCGGTGTTTGAGTTAAGCCTGAAAAACAACAAATTTAGTAGAACAAACAATACCAGTTGAACCAACACCTACTCTTTGTTAATACATTTAAATGCACAGAAAAGGTTAGACTGTCTAATAATGCTTATAGTGAAATACCAAATTTGAGTTACGTTATTTTGCCATACACCAATACTTTTATTTAATCCGATGATATTTACTCTTGTTATTGTGATACTAAAAACATAATTTATTACCTCTATCTATTCGTATTTGCCACGTTATCCCACTTCAATTTACTTACAAACAAGCAAAGAAAATACTATAATGTTAAATTGAATATTACCTACTTAGGTATGCAACTCCCACAACCACGATGAAATTTTAATAATGTTTCAAATTTAACGGTCTGTCCAATCCCCATACAAAGAAACTTATTATTTCGTTATGATAATATACAGGATGAAACACACAAAAAATATACATTGACAACATGTCGACATAATAATATTTATGTAAATACCTATGTATTAAAACAGCAAACATTCTCAAAGGATCTTCATATCCTTTTTCGTTACTACGGGCACTCTAAGGGCAAGCCTAAAGTGCTTAGGTACCTACCTACTCTACTTTACTTACGTAACACAAGATCGTATTACCATGGGTAGGTAGGTAAGTACTCGTACTTTCTACTACTATTCCTAATACTGGGCCTGGGCTACATTGACCAGACGGTTTTTAGGGTCCTAGTTCTAGGGGTAGGGTTGCCAGATCATAAAATGCAAAGGCCGGACTGCGCACTTTATAAGGCCGGACATTTTGGACATGTTTAAATTATTACCAAACATAATGTTTTTACAGCTGGCCTGTTGAAAAAAGTATTTATACGTAATGTAAAGTGAGGATGAGATCGAAGATGGAGTGTGTGCTAGATATACCATATTCGATATTTATTCAAAGATGGACATAATATTTATAATAAAAAAACTTGTTTACGAATTTGAAATGTTTATTAAGTTACACTATTACAGTTTTACTTACAAATGAATCATCAGTCTTTTGTAAATAATAAAGTATTATTAAAACTAAAAACAAACGAATATAGCTCTCTTTTGGCATTCTTAATGACAAAAAGCCTGACAAAAGCCGGACAGGCCGAACACATTCATATTTGGCCGGACGCGACCCCAAAAAGCCAAACATGTTCGGCTAAAGCCGGACACCTGGCAAGCCTATCTAGGGGGTATTTTTGCCGCTATAACAACAAATACTCAAACCGGAATAAAATTAATATTTGAGGGGGGCTCCCATTCAATAAACGTGTTTTTTTTGCTGGATATTAATAATGGCAACAGGTGGACGCTTGAAACACTGACTGATTATTAAAGTATATATTTACTTTTTAAAAATACTTAAATTTAAATAAAATAAAATATTAAAGGAGGCTCCCATACAACAAACGTGATTATAAAAAAGCTCACTAAAAGAAAGGTTTTATTATAGTATCTAATGTTGTATATATATGTATAATGCAAATGGTGCGGGAACCCTACGTGCGCGAGTCCGACTCGCACTGGGCCGGTTTTTAGGGTTCCGTAGTCCGACAAGGAACCCTTATAAGATCGTTCAGTCCGTCCGTCCTAGTCTGTCACAGCAAAATATCTTCTACGTTTATGGACTGATTTTCATGTAACTTGGTTAGAGGATACTTAACATATAGATCTCATTTTTTAAAATACAAAAAAATAAAATTACCCCTGTAATTTCTAAAGTCCTATAAACTTCAAATCACTCACGTAAAGAAACAGGCGCGGAAACTCTTATTTAAAATTGTTTTGGGTATCCTATGATGAATACTTTTGAAATTATAAATAAAATTAAAATATATACTTTTTTTTGCCTATAGTGTCTAATGTTTTAAAGTTAATGGTACGAAACCCTTCGCGCGCGAGTCCGACTTGCACTTGGCCGCTTTTTAATTGGTAAGTTAAACCAAAAACAGATATGTGTGAGTGAGCGACAATGCCGCAGTGGAGTCGTGCCTTTTTATAACGCAATACAACTGAACACGGGTAGATTATAGAGATACTGCCATCTGTGGTAAAATTCAAGTACTAAAACGCATTACATACCTATATTGTATACAAGAATCAAGATACTTTAATAGTAACAAACAAGCAAGAAAGATAAATAAGGAGGTCAAAGTACCTACTCGACAGATCAGAAAAAGTAGGTGGTGGGAGTTGGTGTTGTAGGTACTCGAGCAAGCAAGAAAATAGTGTTATGTTAATAAACTAAATACATTACATAAAGTTACGCATGCGCAGGTGAGTCATTTTCTAATTATAGGTAGGTACACTATAATAATACCTACCAAATATTTTTCTATTAACTAGTTTATAAGTACTTAAATTGCAATACCTTGAAAGGGTAATTAAGTTTAAAGTTCTCTGTTGTTATTTAAGACCAATGTTACACTTCATTTGCAATAAATTGATTTGATTTGATTTGATTTAATGAACCAAATGGTTCCTTTTAAGGTTATGTTTTATTGCCAATAGAAAGTAAACATTCCCACGATGAAGACCATACTTTACATGTCTGACCAAAGCCCTCCTGTGAGGGCAGTGAAGATGCTCGCCTATATCTTGGGTGTAGATTTTGAGCAGCGGGAAATAAATCCGGTATTAAGAGAACAAGATGCGCCGGAGTTGAGAAAGGTAGGTAACTAGATACCTACGAATTTTTAAGCAGGTGCATACAGAGGTACTTTTATTATTCTCAGTTAAGTAAGATCTTTTTTTTCTTGACTAACGCGATTTACGTTTAGCCACGATACGATCATTATAAATAAAGAATGAGATAAAAATAATGGATGGGAAATAGGTAGGTATAATAATAATATTCGAGTTACAGAGACTCATTTTGTTGGTTATAAAAGACTTATCCTAAGTAGGTATAAATAATGCTATTAATTCAATTTATTGTTTAATATTATTAGGATAGTTTAAGATCAAGAATCCGTTTTGTCTTGGTCATTCGGATGGCCTAATATATTAAATATAAGATAGCCATACCCATAACTTTCGGCGAACAAAATCAAATAATTCTACATTGAAAGACAGGACTTTCCCTACCACTCAATTTTGTATTAATTATTGGAACCCATTGACAACACAAAGAATACTAAAATTATACAGGGTGTACTAGCAATTGGGTACTTGAAACTATCAAAAAATAATTCCTATTTCTTGAAAATAACTGCATAGTACACGTTCATTGATATTTTTATAATTTTCTGCATTACATATTAGATTTTATTTTAACTAAGCTAAACTCCAAAAAAGTAATTTAGTTGATTACCTACAGCAAAATGTGACGTCACAGTTTAGTATGCCCTTAATAAATCCACGAAAGAGCGTTTTGACCTCAGATTACAGAATAAAGGGTTATGACAACTGTCACTAATCACTCTATAATAAACTTATCATAGAGATCCGTCAAGGGAGTCACATGCAATCCCCAAAGTAGGTATGCGAAAAGTACCAATTTAATTACATCCTCGTACATAATCATTATAAGTATGTACCTACCCCAACAAGCGTACAGCTTCGTAATTGGTTCCTTTATGCATGCACGTTCCTTGAAATTTTCAGAAAAATCCAATGAGGACTGTGCCGTTCATCGACGAAGGCGATTTCTCTCTAGCAGACAGGTACGTACAGAACTTAATAAGGGCATCAATGTTTATGACAAAATTTACCACTATCGTAAAAACTAACACCCTATTCCACTGAACCTAGTTTATGACGAATCGGTTTCTCATAAAACGACCGTATTGTTTCAGCCACGCGATAGTAGTTTATTTGCTGGATAAATATGGCGGCCCAGAGCATCAGTATCTGTACCCGAAGGACAGGAGAAAACGAGCTACAGTCAATCAGAGGTTGTTCTTTGATTGCGGTGTTTTATTTCAAAGGCTGCGAGCGGTTATGGTATGTCCGAAAAAAATAAAAAAACAACAAAAATGTTTAAAATATGCATCGAAGTAGTTTCTCTTGGAACTGACTAACATTGCGATAGCCGAAAGGAATACCACCAAAACATACGATTTCGAGCCCTTTATACAGGGCTATTCATAATCAACTCTTCAAGGCAGATTCTAGTGCTCAAATAAGTAAGAGAAAATACGCTATGAAAACAACGTTGAAATGGCCAAAAAAAAATAGAGCTTCCCCATCCCATACTAAATTGCCAGTCTCCAATACCTGTTTGTATTTTGTATGTGTGTTCTTTTTTTGAGATTTCAATTTTGGTCTCAGAAAAAAATGATGATATTAGGCACTAAAATCAGCCCATAAGAGGTTGTTATTTGTGTGTATTGTAATATTATAATTGCACAAGGTGTTTCCTTCCTTAGAGACCAACATACATGGGTCAAATGACAGAGATGCCTAAAGAAGTTGTATGGGACATCAAAAACGGGTACTCCATGACGGAGGCCTACCTTTCGCAGACCACCTACCTGGCAGACGACACTATGACTGTCGCCGACATCTGTGCGTTTTCCACTTTATCTTCGTTGGATGGATTGGTCCCAGTTGATGAGAAGAAGTAAGTGTTAAGACAGCTATAGTGACCACAGGAAGACGCGCCGGAGGAGCCGCATTTCAGTAAAATTCTGTAGTTGCTGCGATTACTGCGGCGAGTGCGGTACGTCTTGGTGCGCGTTCCGTTTAAAGGTGAAAGCGCATTTAACCACCAACCGGAATAGCCAGAGCCGCCGCTGTACGCGCCAAAGTCATCGCATTTTATTAATCTTTATATGAAATTACTTCCAACGTTGCGCACATATCCGCTCCGCACTTGCCGCACGCATCGAATTTCTAAGGCGTCATCCGCATCTACTGAAATGCGGCGAGTGTGGCGCGGATAGGTGCGCGACGTTCTATACAATTTCATATAAAGATTTAAAATGTGCGATGACGATGCGGGTAGTAGGCACCTTAAAGCACCGATCATAAGGCTGCGTTTCCACCGTAGATGTAAGAGGGTGTGTACCCACAAGCACCAATAGAATCTCGTCAATTACCTAGCCTCGCTTAGCGTAGCTTCTATGGAAACGGCTTAGCGGACAAGCTAGTTTGGTAGCTCTGATGAAACGAAGCCGGGTCACTTAAAACTTAACGCGTCTTGTAGCAAATGTGCATGGGCTTTCATATGAAAAATGCTATGCTATGAACAGTCTCTTCAGAAAATCATAAAGGTACATTTTCTGGAAATTAGTAAGTAACTACTTTGAATGGACGCATTGACATGACATTTACGATGTGAAAAATGGTTCTTGGCTCTTGCGATTTTAACAATTGTATTAAGTCAATTACTTTCCTAATACTTAATTTTAACGGCAGAAATTCTTTTCAGATACCCAAAACTAAAGCAATGGCTCAAAGTAATGAACGAGCAAGATTTTAGCAAGAAAATGAACGAACCGGGATGCAGAGACCACGTGCTCAACCTTAAACTACTAATGGAGCTGAACAAACAAAACCAAAAATCAAAGCTATAGGATATTCGTAAAATTATTTAATATCGAATTAACTTTAATTTACACGGTATATTACAGGGACTACCAAAGTATTTTATTACAACGGTGACAGATATACTTTATACTACAGTCAAAGTACGCACGGCTACAGAAATAGCGATGGCTAATATTCAGATATTTGGGCACTTGTTTGACTTTTGATCGCCGCAACGACATTGGTCATGACATTGAATATGACGCGACAAAAGAGGGAACTAAAGTTCCCAAATATCCAATAAATAGCTTTAAATTGTTACTATAAGCTGAACTTTAAGATTACAGATTGTCTTTTTTTAGTATAAGTTCAGATAGAATGTAATGAAAATAAATGACATTGCCGTGCGTTCAAAAAATGAATAAATATGTGTGATTTTCTGTAAGAATTAACGACGATATCGAGAGGTTTTATATTAAAAGACAGCAAATAAGAATCACAGTTTTTCTTTTATTTCAATAACTAAAAAGAAATGCAAAGAATTTTCCAACTTTACACTCCAGTAACGTCTAGGGCTACTCGTGGATAACTTTTGAGAAATAATTGATTACAAAAAACGTTACACATTTAAACATTTCCTATAAGTCTTATGAAGTCTCTCGCGACCGCCCGCACTATCAGAACATTTATAGCACTTAACATTAAAGTACACATACATAGTGGAGGCACCGTCCACATAGTTCGTTCAGTCAGCTTAACACATACACATTGGAACCGGAATCGGCAGGCGCGGCGAGGCTGGCGCGATACTCGACGTACAAGGCCGGCCTGCCATTAGCCGTCCTCTTTTGGGGGTGTGAACCAACCTGGAATAAACAATATTTCGTCGCTAAAAAATGTTTGTCACATGCTGTCTGTTTTATGGATAAAGCGTTTCAAAAAACTGACGGCTGAACATAGGACCATGTGGGCCGTTTTATACATAAAAATCCGTCAAAAGACTTACGAAGCAAAGGTGATAACACGAATCGATACTATCAATGTTTCAGAATTTAGAAGATAGTACATTTGATATCGGACTTTGATACTATCGATAGTATTGCTGTATCGAGAGTATTTCTACTAACGCAACAGATAGTATACTCAGAGGACCTAGTGCGAGTTTTTTCGTGCTCTCACCTTCGTCAGGGGCACGTTTGCGAGACCTGATTTTTTCTATAGACATTTCCGACACGCGGTCGATCGTTGGCGTTTGACTTATAAATGAAAACTCGCACTAAGTAATCCCTCTGACCTATCGATACTATAGTCAAAGTCAAAACTTATTCATTCAATTTCAACATTGGCCCATATGGGGCCAGAACATGTCACCTTATCATATCCTCAGACTTATCGATACTAATGTTTTTTCCTCAACTTCCGATAGTATCCGAAGATTCAAATTAATCCCGGCTATTTGCGTGTCAAAATATGTTTGTAATAGATAAGCCTCAACGGTAATTACCTAGTCAAGTCATAAGTTCTGTCACATGTGTAATATGAAATAATTTAGACATGTTTATTATTTATGTAACCATTTTTATAGCAAAATAAACTTAATAAAGCATAGATTCATATGGTATTCAAAATGACCCCCGCGATTTTGAATACAGGCCACCAATCTGGTCGAACGAGGTCCATGTCAATATCGGCGGCTGCCTTTATCAAGGATGCCTTGAGTGACTCCAAATCAGGATGAGGCTTTGAGCAGGCCTTTTCATCCAAGTGTTGCCATATCTTGTAATCTAACGGTCTCAAATCTGGAATGGAGGAGGGCCAGTCTTCGTGCCGGATGAAGTCGATTTCACGCGCCGCCAGCCAGTCTTGTGTGCTTTTCACTCTATGAGCTGGCGCAGAATCTTATTGAAATACCCAGTGCCTGTAATTAAACATGGTATGAGAAACAGATTCCACAAGGTTCTTGAGGACTGTATTTTGATACACACCTGCATTCGTTTTTACGCCGTTCTTACAAAAATGTACCTCAGTTAAGCCCAATAAGAGACTCCCAACCAAACCATGAGCGAGGATGGAAATTGACTTCGTTGGACACGCGGAATACGGTTGCTCGCTTCTTCACTGCTGTGTGCGTACACCTTTTCATGTTGTTTGTTGTAGCTCTCTTCCACACAAAGTGCGGCATCTCTTCAGTCTCAGGTCGATTAAACGAGCTTCCAAACGATGTCCTGTTTTTCCTAGAGTCCTAACAGAGCGAGGGCGACCACTTCTTGACCTGTCATCTACACTAGAGTCTTCATTGTATCGTTTTATGGTACGATAAACGAATCTTTTGGTTATATTCTTATTTTTCAGTAAGTATTGGTTTTCTCGGTTTCAGCTTTTTCCTAATTTACGGTATCTTGTACCGCCTGTATTTCTCTGTTTGGACCTATGGTTGACTGGTAGAGAATGCTTTTAGCGTTAAGTCCGCCATTTGTACAATAAACTGTGTGCAAAAAGTTTAAATAAATAAATAAGTCGGAAATCTGAATTGGCGCGTAACCGCAACGATGCAACGCAATAACCGCGACACGGTCTTCTTTAAGTGTCCACTCCATATTTAAAAATGAGGAAAATTCTAAAAAGTACACATTTTTATTTTCAGGAAAAATTCGAAATTCGAATTCAATTTGCTTTTTTGTGGCTAGCATTCTAAATTCAAAAGATTTTATTGTGTGACAGAACTTATGACCTGACTATGTATAGCCTGACCAAAAATTTATGGGACCTCGTCATGTTGCGGAAAACAACTGGAACTAATTTCTTTTACTGGCAACAGAAACCTCAAATCGTCATAGACATATCATCAATTGTCATAATTATTTGTGTCAAAGTGGACGCGTAATCTAATTTTCGACCAAGAGAAATTTTATGTAATAAAAACATCGAGAACTATTCATTGTCGTAACAGAAAAGTGGTTTAACATGTGTTACAGTATTTTTTGTCAAAAAAGTCTATGTGATCACCACGGTTCCTCTAAATTAATTACCGATATAGTTGTCATCACGAATTTTTTGTACGTCATATAGTGCGAATAGTGAAAATTGGCTACTGATACCTATGGAAAATATTTTAATAACAATTTAAAAAAAAATTGTAATAAATACTTGTTTTGAGGTTTATAGTAGCCTATACAAAAAGAGCTCTCAAAAAGAGCGTGCTTAACTGACATTGGAAATAGCTTATCCATAGACCTCTCAGATAAACTCTAAGCAAAATATTTTGGTTTGGAAATATCCCTTTTCGTCCAAAAATGCAACACCAGACTTACACTAGAGATAGATAATAGCCAAAGACCTTTTAAATAAAAATAACATGACTAGTAAAAAGTGATAGCTTAGCCAAAGACCAGAAAGTGACGGGCATTCTTAAGCATTCGAGCTTTACTTGCTCATTTTAGACAAGGGCGCTATAACATCTGTATTTCCCGTATATTTATAAGAAGCAACAAGTTTAGTGTCACACTATACTTAATCTTATGGCTGTAAGATTGAGTATACAATACATATTATAGGTCGAAGATGTTATAACAGTCCTAAAATTTTCATACAAAAATTATGTGTCCAACAGGGAAAGTCACAGGGACTTACCGTCCGTCAACGTGTTAAATAAAAATAACATGACTCTAGTACATTCAAGAAAATACCCAACAATGCGACACTATATTCTCATCATTATATATTACTTGACTTTTATCAGTACCATGTAATTTTTATTTAAAGGTCTATAGCTATGTCCAGTTTCTGTATGGCATGACAGTTGTATGTACAATTCGAGCACTGACCATTCTTCTCGTGTATCTGCACGAGGCACTTGAAGCTTTGCTGCGCGCGCGCGAGGCTGTACTGCGACTGCGACACGACCTTCGTGGCGCCGAACTGTATGCGCGCCTTGCCCTTCACGAGCGTCGCGGCGATCTGCATGATGACCGCCTCGACGGTGTAGGCCGACGACCAGCCTTGCTTGGTCAGAAGCTCCATGCATATCGCACCGCCTACTAGCACGTAGCCTCCTGGAAGGGGGAAAGGGATATCAGATTTTTTTACCCAGATTATTTTTTCCCAACTGTCCCGAAGCAGTGGTAGGTAAAAATATATGTTGGGACGTGTATAAGTGCCCCCTGTGGGCCTACGTGCATAAATAAATTACTTTTATGACTTTTACCGAAATTTCAACTAAGTACAGAATGTTAAGGCGCGATAGCCGAGCGGAGAAAACTTCACTTTGATCGAGGTCTGTACCACTGAGTTTTAATAAAAACTTAAGTACAGTCTTTTTCAAAGATATCGCTGTCTAGCGGTGAAGGAAAACACCGTGAGGAAACCTGCAAACTAGCTCACTAGTAAGCTGATGTGTGAAATGGAGAAGGCAATGGCAAACCACTCGATTAAAATTTGCCAAGAAAGTTGTTGTGTGTGTTTCATTCCACATAATGATCATGACCCTCTGTCATGAGGTACACACTAGCTCACTAGTTAGCTGTTGTGTGAAATGGAGAAGGCAATGGCAAAACCACTCCATTAAAATTTGCCAAAAAGGTCAATGTGTGTGTTTCATTCCACATAATGATTACAACCCTCAGTCATGAGGGTTGTAATCATTAATAATGTAATGTAATGTAAAAATTTCGACAGGCTCTGCCAACGCCAGGGTGGCCGAGAGGTTAGGCAATCGCCCGGCATGCGAGGAACGCGGGTTCGATTCCCGCCTCTGGCGGTCATTTTTTCAAGTGCAATAATAAATTAAAATTGCATAGTGAATGCTTATCACTTAAAAACAATAATTTACCTCAGTCATGAGGTAAACGAGTGTGAACAAGACAGAATGTTGTCAGACAAGCCGATTATTATTGTTATAATTTAAGCAATATCTTTATAAGTTATTTAGGGAAGTAAATTTTGCACACAAAAAATTTATCGACCGTGTCGTCTAGTGGGACTTGAACCCACGACCCTTCGCTATTCGGGCGAATGCTCTTTCAACTAAGCTACGGAAGACGTTAGATATTTATTTTTCTAGAAAAGCCAATATTTGGCATATACTGGGCTCAATTCCAATGCGCCCTGTCTAAGATTAAATTTAGGTTCAGTCTCTCTCTTTCTCTGCCAAGCAAACGATAAGAGACAGACTATATTAATTTAGAAACGTAAGACTAAAAGCTGACGTTGCTAAGGAAATTAGAGAACCCATAGACAATTAAATGGACGAATGTTAGGCCACCTGATTCGACACGACAATTTTATTAAAACGATAATAGAAAGAAGAATAGAAGGAAAAAGGAAGCGAGGAAGACCAAGAATAAGCTACATGCAGCAAATAAAAGAAAAGATAAATGTCGGGTCGTATCAGGAGGTTAAGAGAAGGGCGGAAAGCAGAGAGGAATGGAAAAAACTTCACCGATAAGAGCCTAGCTCTTAAATTTGATGATGATGATGATAGACAATTAAGTAGGGATGTCATTCGATGACGACTAAAGTTAGACGAAAACACGCAAAAACTTGTACAAATACGTTATAAATCGCATCACTTAATTTGACGTTTCTAAATTATAGTAGTCTGTCTCTTTCCGTTTGTTTGATACAGAAAGAGAGAGACTGAACCTAAATTTAATCTTAGACAAGGCACATTGGCATTGAGTCCACTATCTGATTCATTAAAATACAGTGTGAGTCTTTAAAAAGTGCACATATGAAAATGGGTAAACTAGACCCACTTTTATAGACAAAAAATACGTCAAAAAATATCTAAAAAAAAATGTTTTTTCATTTTTTTATTTAAATTACCTTCCGTTGACTTATTGTAAAGAAAACGATATAACTTTTGATCTAAGTGGTATATCCTGATAAAACAAAAGCAGTATTGATGGTAAATAACAGGTGATGCTAATGAAATACATAAAATACTCAGGAAACGAAAAAAAAACAAATCTAGAGCCACCCTTAGCAACGAAGCGTTGAATGGCGCGCCCAGAGATACTTAGTTCAAATGCTTTTTGTTGTGATACGGATAGAGATATGGAATTTTTGGTTTTACAAAGGTGATACTATGAAAAATAACACAAAGTAATAAGAACCACCTGTAATATGGGCATTATTTAGAGGAATTTATCAAATAATTTAAAAAACACCAATTAAAATACAAATTTTTCTCAAAAGTAACATTTTATTATTACTTGTTGACGTTTTCTAGGAATTTTATGTATTTTCTTAGTATCATGTTTTTTACCATTATTATTGTTTTCATTTCATCAGGATATACCTCCTAGATAAAAAGTTATAACGTTTTCTTTGCAATAAGTCAACAGAAGGTAATTAAACTTTAAAAAATCTATAAAAATTAAAATAGAAACTCAGGACTTTTTTTAAATATTTTTCTTTCGATAAAAATGTGTCTAGTTTCACCCATTTTCATATGTGCACTTTTTAAAGACTCACACTGTATAGGAGCTAGTTCTTAATAATCCATCTTGCACTATACTATGAACTGGCTATGTTTTTGCAGTAGTGACTGGTAAGTCAGGTGGTCCCTTACTAATAATGTATTTGGCACTGCTATAAAATTTGTATAAACATGAGACGGCAAATTTGGAATTAATGACACATGTGACAAGACTAGCATAGCGGAGACAAACATTTTAAATTTGCTGTCTCATATTAGATGGAGAGGTGCTTGTGGCGCAGTGGCGGCAGCGCTTTGGTAGTGATACCAAAAGTTAAGCAACCCACGGCGCGGTCGTGATTAGATGGGTGACCATTCCGATCATTAAAGTGACGACCATGACAAGCATCTCCGTGCTTCGGAAGGCACGTTAAGCAGTTGGTCCCGGCTAATATCTGTTGGTATTAGTCGTTAAGCCTAGTCAGAAGCCCTAGGGCGACTTTATAACATCTGACAGTAAGGTTTGTCACTTACAGACACCCCTCCACCAATCCGCACTGAGCCCGCGTGGTGGAGTATGGCTCGTTCCTCCTCATAGTTGAGGTGAGGCCTTTTCCCAGCAGTGGGATCTAATAGGCTGACTTTACTTTTTTTTGTCTCATATTTGTTCAAGTGTTATAGCAGTGGCATGATCATTATTAGTATCATTATAATAAGTCAGTTTCCTTGATCTTGATAACATAACAAGTAGGTTCTATTCCATTTACTTAGTCTATAATAAACTCTATATGCATCTACTTTTAGCATGGGGCTAGAAAATTAGTGTCATAGTTGAAACAACTTATTTATTCACTATTGCCTCTGCAAGTCTTTTCCTTAATTTTTACTGACCTGAGATAATGGGATAGACAACACGAACGAACGGCGGTTCGAACGGGTACGTCTCCTTGAACATAATATTGAGCAGGATAGAGTCTTTGCCCTCTCGCTCTTTCAGCAGCAACAGATCGTTGTGTAGGGGGCTGTCAGGGTCCACTGAACGCAGTCTGATATTCCATTCATATAGTGAGTCATTTACTAGTTCTGGAAAAAGAAAGGCGAATGTTTATATTACCGAAAACAGCGTATATACAGGGTGAAAAAATCTATGGGTCCTGGAGGGGAACTACCTCAAATCCTTTAGTTAGCTCATTTTTAACTATAAAAGCTTGATGTCTTCTTTAACAGACAAACAATTGACTGCAATCTCACCTGATGGTAAGCGACGATGCGGCCGAGGATGGATCATGTCTTGCTAGTAATAGCCTACTCCAATCTTTTCTTGAAAGTATCCAAACAATTAAGCCTATTCTGTGCCTGCAGCCTGCAGGCTGCCCGACAACTAGTAGTTCAAAGTAGTCCGACAGGTAGTTCAAAGTATCAAAAGCGTAGCGTAGGGCATCCACCGGCATGACGACCTTATAAAGATCGCAGGTTTGGACTGGATGCAGGCCACATTTACAGGTCACTATGTAGAAGGCTGATGTTCAATTGTTTGTCCTGCGACTGACCATGATGACGATATTTTAACGCAATCTCACCTGATGGTAAGCGAGGATGTGGCCGAGGATGGATCATGCCTGGCTAGTAATATCCAAATGACTCTTTTGTTGGAAGTATCTGAGGCTGATCCATTGGCCGGCTGATTTAGAGGATCTTGAAAAACAGCACTTACCAATAGAGTACATGTTGTTTTTGAAGGAGTGCGAGCGGTAGATATCCCGGAGCTCCTTCATGAGCCGGTCGGTGGCCTGCAGGCTGCCCGACACGCTGCCAGACAGGTAGTCCTGTCGCTGGTTCTGTCGCAGCCGTTCTAATGTCGCTAAGTGTTCCGTTTCCATGTCATCCTGGAATGTAAGGACATATTTAAATGTATATATTTCAAGAAACGAACATGACAGCTACAGTTGAAATTTACGAAGAAAACCAACCAAACGCGCGAGGGTTCCGTACAAAAAAAGTTTTTTCTATGATGCGACCACAAATTTGCGGTTTTCGGTCATTTTTTACATATATTTTTTAAAACCTGCCTTCTTGCCAAATTCATGAATCTAGAGTTCTAGATTTATGGGAAGTACAATATAAGTTTTGAAACCCCTGCGAAATATTCGCAAAGTCCCTTAACTCTCTAACTGGGCACTATATTACAAAAATATTTGGTACACGTATCAAGGACATGTATAGGTAAAACATACTCAAATATTACTGAAATCGGAAACATCAACTTTTTTTAGGTGTCCGCTTCGCGTGGAATGCCCCATGTGTGTGTTTCAAGGTATCTTTATTAAGTTTTTTTTTTTTAATTTAATAGGCAGACATTTGGCCGCAATCTCACCTGATGGTAAGCGACGATGCGGCCGATGATGTATTAAAATTTAAATAATGTCTCACCATCTAATTGCAACCATGAAATGGTTCTGTGTGTCATACTTAACTAAGTAGGCGGTCTTATCGCTAATTTATCTATCGCATTTCAATAATACATGAGCCTAAGAGCTCATGTGCCGTACCATGTATGTCTCCATATCAAACCGCAAGAAAACGCCATTGAATCGAACAACCGTAACATTCGTAACATAATACCTACCAGACGGTATTCGAGTGTCTAAATACGTCTGTAATTATGAGTCAAAACAAACCCTACTTGTAGCGGCGAAATTCAGAGAAGTTAATAGAAATTAAAGGTTCGTTATCTTAATTGATCCGACCGGCAAAATACTAGTGCAATGACCTCCTGCAAAACTAATTAATTATTCTTAGATGCGTCACACCGTTCTAGAAGCCTATTTAATTGCAACCATTTTTGTATCATTTTGAAGTGAGGAAATAGTAAACCGAATCGGGAATCTCGTCTCATAACACTTCACGAAATATCACCAGACGTGATTTAGGAGCGTTAAGGTTCAATTTACCTTATTGCTGCGTCCAGCGTCGTCGACCATCTCGAGTGGCAGGTCATCCTCGCCTTCGGAGTCATCTTCCTCTGCTGCCATCTCTTCGTCTTCCTCCGTACCGGACTCTGCGCCATTGGAGGTCACGCTCGGTACTCTAGAAAAGGAATTACATATCATTAGTGCACGTTGGGTAAAAGCAGGCCTAGTTCACTCCACATTATAGCCTAAAGCTACAAGTAAGGAATGCCACAAGCCGGCTGGATTGCATGTATGATCTACGAATCACGCGCGCGTTTAGCGCCGCGTAGGACGACCCTACGCTGTCAGAAGTGTTTATAGGATGTTCGCCGAGGCCCGAGTGGATTGCTTCTATGCAACAATGCGCAAACGGTGCACATCCCTGGTGCGCAGGGTGCGGGCCAGTCGGAATAGCGTACTGAAGGCATTCGCAGAGCGCTTTGACTGTTGAACCATTGTAGTATGGTTCATCTGACTTCTATCAAAATATTATTTTAATAGTGGAAATTGTTAACTGTGTGAAATTTTTAATTTAACTTTGATTTTATTTTATGACATAAACATTTGAATTGAAATTAATATGATCCTTTTTAGATTGAAATAAAAATTATATATATATATATATATTATAGCGGCAGGCTATTAGCGCGCTGCGATCTCAATTTACACTGTATTGTGTCGTAGCAAGAGTCCCTAATTACTTAAATAACTTTGCGTAGTGGTCCATCTGTACTTTTACTATAATTTAATCTGTGGTAAAAGTCGAAAGGCTCGGTGTGGAGTAGTGGTGAAAAGGTAAAGTCACCAAAGGCGAGTGATCAAACTAGTGCGAGATGAATTCAACCCGATCTTGGAAGGAATGTTACAGCGGAGTGCTCCAGGCCTGCATCATCTAAGTAAACACAACTAATAACTCTTAACATTATGTCGCTACATTTAAGCACGTCTAAATTCGATCTCGATATTTATAGCAAAACAAATATTTCCGAGTAAAGTTCACGATCACGTGGCGCGATCGAAGCCACACAATCGTAATCAAAGTCCTTTGTCGATAAGGGAAGCTTAATGCAATAAGCTTTTGCGAATAATACGCAACTTATAGTGGTTAGTTACGTTTCGACATTTTCAGTAGCGCCGTGTAAGATGGGACTTATGGTAACTGGGATAAGGATAATAATACACACACTATCTATATCATGGACACATATATCAATCACACAACCTTATTTAACTTTTATAACCCTTCGTTACCTAAAACTCTTGTAATGTCTGCATAAACGCCGTTAAAGTTCTCATCCGCACATACTTGGATGTCCTGCCACGTTTCAATATGCGCCAAGCTGGACGCAATTAGATGCAGTCCATTTAAACATCCAAATAAACTAGCCTCAATACTTAAGGTGAGGTACGATCTACCTACGGTTACCTATTGACCGTTTTAGGGCGTGTGCATAAGGGAGTGGTCGCGTCTCTAACCAGTGGACACAAACATGTCATGCATGCTTGATTTACCGTCCAATGCATTTTGTACACAAACGAAAACAGTTTATTACTCTGATCAAGTTAAGTTTGCGATCAGAAAACCCGTAGAGCGACTTTTTAAGAGGTCTATACATTGCATGGTGTCATATTTTGTTTGTCGCGTAAGTAATTGCATCCTCACTTTATTATATCTCGTATTTGAGAATCATCCAACAATTTCTATCGTCACGTGCATACCGTGCGGTTATTATGAGATGACGCAAATTGGCGGCTATTTGACGCTCCAATCTCCAATTGATACACTGAGATTGAAGTGGTCTATTTCTTCATAGAGATGCAATTCTGATGATCTCCTTTTAACTATAAATACCTAGTTGCATCATGAATGAACTGAAACGGTAATAATGCAGCTATACTTAAATCAAATCCTTTGATAAGGCATAGATCATCTACTAATGCAATGAGATAGCTTTCTAGACACAAAAGTCAGTTTACCTATGCAAAAATTAAATACATTATCTAACATAATGAAAGAAGACTCCTACATAAGTATTAAAATAAATAATTATGGTAATCATAATCATAATGTTAAATTGTTTCACGATTGTCGCTCTACTGCAAGTTGTTGTATGATATACTTTAACTACTTGATTGCATTTAATCTTTATCTTGTGTAAAATGCTTTGTAAAGGCTTTGTCCTATGTGGAGTGCAGTTTAATGACATTCTTATCAACAGTCTCAGTACCAGACCCTGGATATGTAGGTATGTTGATAAACAATGTAAGTACCAGAACGAGGCAGATTGCTGCAGTCCGAAAATTAAACTTTGTGATTTAAACTTGAGTGAATGAAGAAGAATGAAGAGTGAGTGAAGGTGCGAAGCGAAGCGCAAATTTGCAGTAGGAAGAATTAATACCATTAAGAAGTACACACTTGTCAGATACTTTAACAAAAAATATCTAGCTAGAAAAAAAATGCATACAGTTTTCAATATCAGAACAATACGCACAAGTGTCAAAAGATTACACAGAGACAGTTACAATGTTTTATATCATTACTACAGAATGCAGATAGACATTCTCTACATCTGGCTTAACAATATTTTTTTCAGTTTTACTTTCTCCTACTTTGGTGTAGCTACAGCAGTGTTTCATTGATGCAATAATGGAAAATTGATAGATAAATATGTAACAAACAATCTTATTTATTATTATTTTACCTTTGTTGTGGGGCAGGATGCAGGGGCAAAGACAATGAGTCTAAATCTGGAGGCTCTGGCACTCCATGTAGTTTGCATAGCTCCCTCAGCAATATGCCAACCTACAAACAATAATTTACCCGATGCTTAGCAATATTTGGTAAAGATAACTGTCAAAGTAGGTAAAGCTTGTATTAGTTGATAAGTATTTGATAATACTACTAAGTACAGTAATTGTGTCCCAAATAAAATGTTATTGAACTTATGTCACATAATAGTAAAGTTAGCCTATATAGATCCTACTGCTGGGCAAAGGCCTCACCTCAACTATGAGGAGGAATTAGTCATACTTCACCACGCAGGCTCAGTGCAGATTGGTGGAGGGTTGTCTGTAAGGCAAGTGACCAACCTTACTGCCAGATGTTATCAAGCCGCCCTAGGGCCTCTGACTAGGCTTGTCGACTAATATCAACCAATATTAGCCGGGACCAACTGCTTAACGTGCCTTCAGAAGCAAAGAGATGCTTTTAATGGACGTCACTTACGTCGGAATGGTCACCCATCCAATCACGACCGCGCCGTGGGTTGCTTAACGTTAATACTATCGTTTAAGCCACCCACGTTAAGCAGTTAAATTATTTGTTTATTATTAGGATTTGGTAGTGATACCAATGGCACATCAAGAAAGAAAATTCCTCTACATAAATTATTTGTTTATTATTAGGATTTGGCATTCTAAATCCTAATAATAAACAAATAATTTATGTAAAGATGTATGATTGGCAGTCAACCAACCAATTGTTAATAGGAATTTTCTTTCTTGATGTTTCTCCAGGATCAAGAAATGATCTAAAGTCCTTGTCATCATTTATGAGACATTTATTTAAACAATTATGCTAACATTTTCCAATAAAATATTTCACTTTAAACAATTCATTTAAGACAAGAATTTTATAAAAAGAAAATTACCTGATTTATAACATGATTGTCTCTGCCTTGTGTGTTGGTGAGAATCTGGACTGCATTTGTCACAATAGGATCTTCACTGTCAGCAAACCATACTGGCGGTGTATTTGGGTATGTCTCCTATGAAACAAACAAACTTTTATATTAAAAAACTAGCTGACTACAAGCTTTGTACTCTTCACAAATTTCCATTCCGTTTTTTACACCTTTCTCGGATTTCAATAAAAGTTTGAAGAAAAAAGGACCCAAAAGATTTGGTTCAGCCATTTTTGAGTTTTGCACTTAAGATTTTGGGGATTCATTTTTATTTATGAGTATAAAGTTATTCATAGAAATGTGTTTATTTATCAATTAAATTGGAAGGATAATTATTGTTTTTTACATACTCCTTATTCTAGTCAAGACTTTTAGAATAAGAATTTTTGTGCATAGTTATATTTTACAATGAAAAATAACATACTTCAGTGGTTTCCTACTAGAAAATAGTGAAATAGAATGCCCTGTTATTAAATCGACTTTTGCAGAGAAGGCAGTAGTGTGATATGCCATTCTGGTTCACAGAAATACCTAGTTCTTAAATTAAAATATTCATAGAAAGAATTCGTAGAAAGTTGATGCTTCAAAAAATATAAATACAAAAGGAAATTGAAGATACCTTGATTAATTGACAATGAATAATCAATAAGGTAAACAAAATATGATAACATGGTAAGTAGTGTTTACATCAATAATTCTAAATTATGATTTTAATTGCCTATGCATAGGTAGGTTCAAATACAGTTGGTGTAACCAGTTTGTGACCAGCTTACAAAAAAATTAAATGTAGGGGCATCATCAAAATGTCTACACAACAAAAAGCAGGTAGAGAATGACTAAGTCGTGTCTTTGTCCCCAAAACGCGGCCGTACCTATACCGTTATCCAAACAACAGATGTTAGTCTCCACAAAACATAGCTGTAATGAAACGAATACCCCAGATTCGTAAGCATGAAACCAAAATTGATCGATTGGATTCGTCAGTGCCACCATGTACCTATGCGTGAATTGTAATGATAGCAGATGGTCTAATATTGACGTTTACATTCTATGCAACTTTACAGCGATTGCAGTGTCAGCTAATTGTTTCTTAGAGAAAAACTATCGCTACAACCTGGCCAAGAGCATGCTTGAACATTCACAAAGTTAGTTCACTTCCGTAAACCTCTACTGACAGCCCTGCCCTCATAAACAACGGCCCTTTGTCCCACCTGAAGATAATCAATAAACACACCCCTAAGTCACGAAATATACCCAGTATGATTTTATAGGACACTAAGAGATACTTACAGTAATATTAGCATGTATTTCATATTTCTTTCCATTTCTGCCAACGAATCTGCAGGTCAGTTCGTCGACACTAGCAGACATTATCTGAAACCGTTCATGATTTTTTGGAAACACTTGTTCTAAAGTCTTGATTTCTAGCTTAAGTGTATTTAAGCAAGCCATTAGTGTACAAAAAACACTAATTCTAAACTAAATAACAGTTATCCACGATAAAATACATGAGCTTAGATTTTACATTCACTGCGCGACCAAGCAAAATGGCGGAACGCAATGGCGGAAATAATTTTAATGATTTCTGACAACTCGCTAGAGGGCGCTTGGTTTTTTTTTGTACCATTTTTTTTTTTGTAATATTATTTTAAGATCAACTTTCACTATGGGATAAATATTTCAAGAGGGGCTATCTATAATTATGGCTGGCACTGGATTGCATTCACGTTTCGTCATTGTCCGAAAGAAATAGACTCCAGGCCCATGTCCAAAATGGATAGGTCATAATATGAACCGCCAGGTGACGAATATAGGACGATATATATATAAGAGAGTTTTTTTTGATAAAATCAAAATTTAACAACTTTGTGGCGCACCATTTTTTTAAAGGCACTACGCGCTTTCTTATTATTTTTCACTGACCATGGTAAAGATGCCGCACAAAAATATATGACCAAAATGTACGAACTCTTCTTCTGCACATTCATTCTCACCAGCACTCAGTTGGACAGCTTACAAGTGACGGCATAATACTAGATTTTATTATTGTATGCTTTTATATCGTCCTTTAAACGTCACCTGGTGGTTCCTAAGACCCATCCATTTTGGACATGGGCCTGGTAGTCTAAAAGTTCATACAAGAAAAAACATGACATGTAAAAAAAAGCATTTATTAAGCTCAATTACTATGACTATGAAAGATATTATAACAATAATATTCGCCTAGCCTAATTTCGACTACAGCAGATTCGATCGACGGAGATTAGCCAACTGCGCAAGAGATATTATAGTGCACGAGTGTGTGCGCAATACACAGGTGCCTCTCTGTGCCTTCACTCTTATAATTTGGTGAGACGGCGCAGTCCGACATGACGGTAGAAAGATTAGGCGCAGGATCAACGGCTTAACGGGTTTTCCGAGGCACGGTCACACTCTCGGTCCGACCCGGGATTCGAAACCCGGGACCTCTTGGATAGTACCTACCAAGCGTGCTGACCACTAGACCAACGAGGCAGACTATGAAAGATATGATATAATTACACAAGACGATTGAAATATATCTTTCGTAGGGTGAGCTAACGGAGCTAACAAAGAATATATGTGGTGGGGGTAAAGATATATTAAAGCTCTAGTCGAAACGGTTCCTTAAGTAACTATGATAGCGATATCCGAGATGAAATATATATTTCATAGTCAAATTTGATCCAAATAATAATAACACCATTTTATTTGTAGCATCCAATAATGGTAGGATCCTGACGGGGAAGGTAAGACTAAGAACCAATCGGAAACAATGGGGCATATTACATTAGTGATATTATAGCCTGACCAGAAATATATGGGACCTGAACTAAGGGCGCTTCAAATGCACTATATATTAACACTATTATTTTTGCAAAACCACTAATGGGTAACAGAAAAAAATATCCATTGTTTTTCTAAATGATATTATTTATAATGTTATCATAATTTTATATAATTTATAGGAAATCTTTAAAAAACTCTACGAACTATTTTAGTTGTTATATCCAAGTAGGGTTGAAATAAAGAAAATATAGCTCAAACCAAGTATTTATTGTAATCATTTTTCAAAATCATTATTAATAGATTCTCCGTAGCCATCAGTAGCCAATTTTCACTAAACGCACTATATGACGTACCAAAAATTCATGATGACAACTATATCAGTAATATATTTAAAGAAACCGTGGTAATCACATAGAATTTCCAGTCGAAAAATACTACAACGCATGTTAAACCACTTTTCTTTTACAAAAACAAATAGTTCTTGATAATTTTATCACATAAAAATTGCAATTGCATTACGCGTCTGCAAGCGATACTATGATACTGCCGTATAATATCACAAATGCAATTGGCAACATTTCAAAAATTTTACATGCAGATTTTTTTCCTTACGTCAGTACGGAAAAAAAATTTACGTGCAGTACGTCAAAGTAGAAGACATACGTATTTTTTATTTTTCATTTCTTTTTATTATTTCCCCTTAAATTTAATTATTTAAAAACTTTCCATTCTAAAAGAGCGTTAAGTACTAGAGTAAGGATGTAAGGACTCTTGCCTTTGCCATATTTTAAATTTTAAAAAATAAGTAATGTCTGTTGTGTTGTATTTCGTCGGTTTAAGATATCGATATCGACAGTAAGCACTAATATCAAAATAATAAAAGTCTAAATTAAGAAGTAGATAAATTATCTTAGTGAGTATTTTTATCCAAACACAACACAACCTAACTAATAAAAGCTTATGTTGCAATTTTCCTTACTAAATTTTTTGTGATTTCTAAAATATATAAAAACATCAATAATATGAATAAAGGAACTTTTATGATTTCGTCACCATACCAGATAATCATTTTAAATGCTGGTATATTCAATCCTAAATATAGGTACTATACTAAAATAAATAATAGAATCAGGCGTTACTTTGCGGAAATCCATTATTAGATGGGAAAATTAAAATACAATTATTCTGCTTTAAATTTCCGCTAAGAGACGATAACGCAGGCACCAAAACCACACCAACTGCAACCGCGTTGATTACCAGTTCAGGCAAATGCGGAATGCACCGCTCTCCCTCCCTCAATACGCATGCACTACAGCTAAGGCAGTTGTTAGTTACCAACACCAACGTGCAAAAAACCTCAAAGAGGTTTAGGTTGTTTTAAAGGAACCGACCGCGAACTTACGAGTGAGTTTTTGGAGCACTCGGTACGAGTTTCGTGCAAGCGTCCACACGTTCGTCTGTGGCTTTCGCCAGCTAGTTCGTCGCGCGGCAAGCGTACAAGACGGACGTGGATTGTGTTGATGCTGCAACCTTTTTTTTATTATAGGTATAAAACCATTATGCCGATGTAGTAGAACGAAAAGAAATGCATAATATCATTTTAATCCTAAGTTGGGCTCGTTCTGATTAAGTCGATTGAGAACGTATGTACTGATCTACAGATTTTATGATCATTTTGCTATTTCATAAGTTAACGCGCAACGTGTGCATTGCTTTGCTGACCAACAGCGAATAAATGCTCGGCGAAGTGTGTGGGTGGGCACCCAGACAAATTTCTCTACAAAATCCTTTGATTCGTGCCCAAAAAACCAAGACACGGGTCACAGGCGCATCAAGACGAACGTCGGTGAGTACAGCAGAGAGCTGCCGAGTATGCCATCTACACGATCGTTCTTGGCGTTCGCCAGCAGTCGTTCGTCTGAGTTCGCCGAGTATGTGAATCTTATCGTATACTTATGAGTTTATGAGAATCTTGATGGAACATTTGGAGAAACAGACTATGGGTGCATTCCCTTTTGCGCTAACAGTGATAATATCACTGATATCGTGCTCAAAAACCTTTCTAATTTTGTGTTATTGCCAACGATAGCTGTGTTCACGTCACGGATGACGTCACTACCGCTACGGTGAAATCGTTTAGTACATTCTTATCATTTTCATAAGGTCAAAAAGTGTTAGCAAATTAATAATTTGCATGGATGTGGAATTGCATATATTTTTTAAAATTTATTTTTTACATTAAACAATTGCATACAGATAAGTATAGGTATATTAAAAATCTAAAAACCACGGAGGTTGGACTTGATGCTAAATAATTAAGTTCAAGTCAGCATAAGTAAGTTGTTAGGTAAAATATTTTGATTACACAGTATAGTTAAAATATTTTATATTGTCAACAGATTAGGTGTAAGAAAATAAATGCAAATAATGTAAGTTAACAACTTCGTTACAGTCAGTAGTAGCAAGGTAGTAGTAAGAACTAGGCAGATAGGTACGTTATTATTATGTAAATAGACTATTATTAATTATGTGTAAGTTATGTATTATACTATTATTTATTGTATGTAATATGATTACCTACTGAAATATATCTATATTGCAGTAGGTAATCATATTTTAGAAAGAAAAAAGTTTTTGGATTTAGTATACTATTCTTTTAATATACCTACCTATGTTAGTACATATTATGAATTTGTATGTTTAAAAAAATACACACAGTGTTTTGTTGTTGCTGAATGTCAAACTAATTTATAGCTTACACAATTAGGGATGTTCCTAGTGTTGAAAATCAGTCTTTAAGATCCGCTAGATGGCGTTGACCCATTTAAGTCAGGAAGATTTTTATTTTAGAAAAAGTCTGGTTTTAGCGTTTAATATGTTATAATATTTATGATAGCATGTTTTTGATTCATACGTACTAAGAGGTCGTTTTTAGGGTTCCGTTCCCGAAGGGTAAAAACGGGACCCTATTAGGTACTAAGCCTCCGCTGTTTGTCTGTCTGTCTGTCACCAGGCTGTATCTCATGAACCGTGAAAGCTGGACAGTTGAAATTTTCACAGATGATGTATTTCTGTTGCCGCTATAACAACAAATACTGAAAATATAATAAAATAAATATTTTTAGGCGAGCTCCCACACAGCAAACGTGATCTGCGTTTTTTTCACTTTAAAAATAAACAGTTAAATTAAAATAATAATATTATTTAGGGGGGAAAACGGTTTTGACCTCAATGTCAAAAAATGACCCCATATTGAATTTACGCGTAAACTGTCTGTTATTCTATCTGTTTACAGCATCAACAGTGTACCTGTTAAGGAAGTTGATCTTGTATAAAATCTTGATTTAGTCTTGGACTCTAAACTTATCTTTGTGTCACATATAGACAATGTAACAAAATAGGCCTACAAGATGATGGGGTTTGTTATCAGGAACTCAAAAGTATTTCGCAAACTTAAAACCAAGAAAATTCTTTATAATAGCCTGGTAAGGAGTACACTAGTATACTGTAGCACGGTATGGTGCCCCCATTTCGCTAACCACTCAAAATTGAGCGAATACAAAAACGGTTTCTACGTCACCTATCATTCACAGTTGGCCTGCATACCCGAAACATCAGCTATGCAGAACGGCTTAAATTAAATATGACCGAGCAGACCAAACGTTTTGAGTTGTTGGATCTTACATTCCTGCACAAGTTGGTTGGCAATGGAATCGACTGCCCTGCGCTGTCCCAGCAGATCAAGCTCAGAGTCCCACGTCAACCACCACGGAATTAAGCCTTTGTTTACACCCACAAGACGTACAGTTTATGGGAGAAACTCTCCGTTATCCCGTGTTTGTCGACTATACAATGAACACAGTAATAGCATTGACGTCTTTGCTAGCTCTCTAGCCACCTTCCGAAAAGAGGTAAAACTTTTAATGAATTTTTACTAGCTTTGTTTCTAGTTGTTTGATTTTAATGAGAACAGTCACCATGTCATATACTCATCACTTGTTTTTTTTATTGTAATATCTTACTAAGTATATTTACAAATACTTGGCAATTTAATCTTTTAGATTTTTTTTTTAATATACTAGGCAAGCTATGATGACTGTGCATTTAGCAAATACTAAAATTGTTATCTTACTACCCGAGATTTATCATGTAACAGTTGCTGGTAATCTTAATAAATAAATAAATACAACAAACGTTTTTTTTGCCTAAACTGTCTAATGTTATAAGGTAATGGTCCGGAACTCTTCGTGCGTGAGTCCAACTCTCACTTGGCCAGTTTTTAACAATTTAGTAATCATCAAACATTTTTTTCTATTCAATTTCTATTTTTAATTACAATTTGAATTTTGCAAAAACAAATTATTGTAATATTATGTGTACATGTCTGTACACATAATATTACAATAATTTGTTTTTGTTTTATGCTCAATGATTTCGACGCAGTATTTGTATAAATTTGCAAATTAGCGCCATCTATCAACATACAATAAAACTAAAATTTTGAGTTGTCAGAAACTTCCTCATTTATAATATACAAACTATGTTGTTTTCTACATATTTTTAAACCACAAAAATATTATTATAATACGAAATAGTATATTTTTAAGGAAAATGTTCATGATCTGGGAATAGACTATCGATAGACAGACAACACTAACTGTCAGTACTGACTACTGACTAAGGTTGCGTTCCCTTTTTCGCCAATAGCACTGTTAGTACTGTGAGCGCCAAAAGCCTTTTTGATTTGCGTGCCTTCAACGCTGTCGACGCGATTTCATTTTGGAACGGTTATTTATCGCATCGCGCGATGGAGCGATTTGTTTTCCTTATAGTATGATAAACTAAAAACATACTTTTTTTGTTCAATTTACCAATTCTGGAATCAAGTCAATACAGCCACGTCTTCAGTATTTTTATTTGTATCATTTTTTTCTTCAGTTTTCTTTTTATTACATTACTTGCATAAGTAAAATCATTGAAATGCGAGGATGGTTCACATTAATTTCAATGCTCTCTAGCGATGGGCGATTATTACTAAATTAAGCCCTTATTGCATGTGATGCCATGCCATGCCATATCGGGCAGTTTCAGTTTTTCGTCCACAATTTGAATTTGACATAAAATTTGTTAGTGTGGACACCTCATATATATAAAAACCGATAAATACCTGTCACATAAGGTATCATAAACAGTGTCCTACACTAGTAAAAAAATGTGCCAGTTTGTTTTTACAGTCGACGGGAGTGGTAAGTCTTGTTCTTTCAGTATCAATTTTCAGTGATTTTTACGTTTAAAATTGCAAATGCTTCCGGTAGTTCTAAGATATAGGTTCTTGAATAGTCTAAAAATGAATAAACATTTAAGCTTCCTCAAATAGTTTTTATAGAAATATGGCTTTAAAGTAACGTTCCAGACATGGCATTTTATGCGGTTGTGTAAAAAATACTACTCCAAATATGTCATTCTATGCAAGTAAAGCAAAAAAACACATAAATCCATAAATGGCATAGTATGCAGCATTGCGTGATATTTGCAAGAGTATTGCTTTTGATAGTACCTATTTTGTCACAATTATATTGCACTAAAATCAAAATGAATACAATTGTTTTTGCTTATAAAAATTTTATATACACCACAATTTTAAACCGGCCTTTGTTAATTTTCAGTTTAAAAGTTCGAATATTATAAACTACCTAGAAAGATTTTGCTAAAAGTAGTTATTTGTGACAACTTGATATAGGTACTTCATTATTTGCAGTCAAAGGTAGATTTATTGACGACCGTCTTGGTGTAGTGGTTTGTGCCACGGACTTCTAAACCAGGCGGTTGCGGGTTTGAATCCCGCAAGGGGCAAATGTTTGTGTGATGAGCACGAGCATTTGTACCTAAGTCATGGATGTTTATAAAAGTATTTAAGTATGTCTTTCCGTTATCCTAGTCACCATAGCACAAGCTCACGCTTAGTATAAAGCTAGGTAATTGGTGTGTTTGTTGAAACAATTTATTTATTATTATTATTTATTTACATGTATTCTTAGAATAATAACAACTGTTATTATTCTAAGCATGTATTCACCATTGCACATATAGTGTGATGGTTTTTATTCCACTACTGCTATGACATATTTGCAAAGTATCAAAATGTATGCCGAATTGCAGGAGTAGTTTCGCCTGTAATAATCACTAACATTTTGGTTTTTCATTTTGTTTCAATTTTCTGCACAAATGTTGGCTCGCTATAATACACCAAATCGGAATGGTTTTTGAGCGCGATATCAGTGATATTATAGCTGTTGGCGCTAAAAAGAACGCAGCCTGACTGTCAGGTTATTGTTATTAATTAATAGCACAAATTATAAGAGTATGCCTAAAGGCAGATGCGCAACGTCCCTAGGGCGGGACTGACGAGTGATTTCTTTTTTTTCTAAAAAGTTACGGGTAGCCCCCGCTGTTGACAACTAGAACTGGCGCTAGTGAGCAATATGGCGTCTCCCCTCTCAACCTTGAGATGACGAGTTTCCGTTTCCGTACCAGGTAACGTTACAGTAACGATTAACTACCAACGGTATTGCTGCTTCCTGCAGGTGGTACTTGCTGAAGTGAAGGGCCCGTGCAAATCTAGCGAAACATTAGAAGAAAAGAAGAAGATAACTATCTAAAACGACAGAAATATGTCAAAAAATCTGTCTCGTGTAGATTGTTATCTTCTTATTGTCTTCTCCTGCCTTGCCGATTTGCACTGGCCCTTCACTCCTGCAAACACCACCTGCAGGAAGCAGCTGAAATGAAAAAGAAAAACAAATTAAATAATTATTTTTTATTGTTTTACAATACATTAAAATGCATGCATATATATAAAAGTTCTGAGAATGCTCACATGAATGTACACTACTTGCTTAGCCATCAAAAAGGACAATAAATCTTATTACTTATTATGAGTTAGATAGTTGAGATAATTAAGTTAACCCTCTAAATAACTATTAAATTGTTGTATTAAATCACATTCATAATATTTTACATAAGGCATGTCAAACATGCGGCCCGCGGGCCGCATGCGGCCCTCTACGTATTTGTCTGCGGCTAGCGTTGGGTTTACTCCCCGGAATATTTCCAACTGTTGGGTTTATTCCCAAATTCGGGGAAAGTATGCGGAATATTTCCAATTCGTCGGGAAAATACTCAAAAGTGCACTTGAAGTAATAAAATGCGAGAATTTTGCTATTTTGATAATGGTTTTACGCCTGTAGCACACCTTTACATAAAACCATAACAGCGGGACCACGCTATTTTTGCCTGTTTGTCAGTTTTATTACACCAAACGTAAACGGCATGTTCTAATGCTTAGGTTTATCTGAGTCTCTCTTTCTTTGAGATTCGACGATCCTGTAGTATACTTCTTACTACTGTGTCCACGATGTCGCGAATTGGTGCAGAAATGTAGAAGTTTGAGAAGGATTGGAGAAATCTCGACGTAAAGAAACTGGGTCATAGTAAAATCTCTACATTAGAAACGGCAGTTTGGCTTCTGTTAAGTTTGAATATTTGAGACAAATGATAATAAAGTTAAATCTTCGTTATTAAAAACAAGAAATTCAGGAAACAAAACGGGTAGGTCTGTTTTCTTCGAGGTGTCTAGGTGATGTTCACCTAGACACCTCCGAGACTTAAAGTCCCGAGTGTGGTAAGTGAGCTATCAACGGAATAGTAAAAGAAAGGCGCCTCTTTTATTTATATTTTTTTGCTTGTCAACTCGATAATTGCTTGTTTTATTTTAGGACACATTCATTTAGATTATTTTTCTATAGGTCCAAAAGTGAACAAGATATTACAAAGTATCTGATTTGTTGACAAGTTCAAAAACTTAATTCCATATGCGGATAAATCGCGCAATACTAATTTAATGTTTTGAACAAATAAAGGCGATTTTGCACATGTAATAGATTTAATTAAAGAGAATTGTAAGTTTTTTTTTTAGTGTTTGTATGAATAACATCAAAAAAAGTTTGAGATCACTAGCATAAACTGATATCATTCTTTAAATTTAATTTTATCAAGAAAAATGTTTTGTTGTGTGTTTTCTTTAAACAGAAAAACCCTTTGAAATTAAGAAAAAAAACTAATTTTAATTTTTTAAGAACAAAAATAGAGTAATTAACCATAGCACAATTGTAAGAGAAATTTGATATAAAGTAAAATACTGTTTAACCAAACTTAATTTATAATTTGATTATTTATTAAAACGTTTTTATTCAATATAATATAACTACTCCTCTGGCTCGAACACATGCGAAGATCCTCCTGGGCATGCTGAGGATCAAGTTATCCAGCATTTCTTGGGGTAACCTGTCCCATTCTTGGATAGCGGCTTCCCTGAGGTCTGGCACTGTCTGGGGACGTGGCTGACGGTTCCAAACAGCTCGCTTAAGAGCATCCCACGCGTGCTCTATTGGGTTTAAGTCAAGCGAGCCAGTAGGCCTGTCTAACCTTGTGATGTCGTATTCTCGGAGAGCAGCATTGACTCGTTGAGCTCGATGTGCGGGCGCATTATCATCGACCAGTACAAATTGATGCCCATGGTTTACTCGGAATGGTCTGACAATTCCATCAATAGCAACTGCTTTATACATGTCTGCTGTCATGAAGCCTCGATACCTTCCTGTAGCAGTTCTTTGCCTTTCACGGTCTCCTGGTCTTCTCCAGACACGGACACGTCGGTTATCTGAATGATACTGATTCGCGATTCGTCAACGAAGAGACAGTTTTGCCAAATGGTTTCTTCTTCATCTTCTTTATTCTGCCGAAGCCTAGCCCACTCCAATCTCTGTCGTTGACGTTGCCGAGAATTCAGAGGCGCTCGCCAAGACCTCTGTGCTCGTAATCCAGCCTGGTGCAAGCAATTCCGAATGGTCTGAGTGCTAACTTCAAGCCCAGAGGCGGCCCGAACCGGTCGGTCAGCTAAATTACCCATCCCGTGGTACCTCTGCAACGTGGTCACGACACAGGATTGGGATATAGCAAGTCTGCGTGCTGTATTCTTCTTCCCTCAAAGTTACTATTTTTGCTCGTAAAACTTCTGAATATCCTTTTAGCATTTTTTCAATCACAACTTTTTGCGAAAAAATATTTAAAATCCGTCAAAATTGACTTAATCAGATTTCTGAGTGAGCGTAAGCTATGACTGAAAGCCTTTTTATATGGAAAAAGAATTGAACTGTTTTATTGTCTTGAATTCTAATTGTATATTTTTAAATAAAGAATCTTAAAAGAAGAAGAAATCATATTAATTATAATCTACCGTTACAAAAAAGATTTCGATTTTTCAGTGATCGTTAACTTTTTTTGATGTGTGTATTTAAAAACTATCGAATTTGCCAATTTAGTTTTTTTTTTACATTTTTAATTTTTATTTTACCACTTTAGAAGTGTTATCTTTATAAAAAAATTTGTATTGCGAGATTTGTCCGCAGTTGAAATTAAGTTTTTGAACTTGTTATCAAATCAGATACTTTGTAATATCTTGTTACCTTTGGCCCTACAGAAAAAAAAATCTAAATGAATGTGTCTTAAAATAAAATAAGCAGTTTTCGAGTTTACAAGCAAAAAAATATAAACAAAAGAGGCGCTTTTCTTTCACGATTCCGTTGATAGCTCACTTACCACACTCGGGACTTTAAGTATGTTCACCCAGACACCTCGAAGAAAACAAACCTACCAATTTGTTTTCGGAATTTCTTGTTTTTAATAACGAAGATTTAACTTTATTATCATTTGTCTCAAATATTCAAACTTAACAGAAGCCAAACTGCCGTTTCTAATGTAGAGATTTTACTATGACCCAGTTTCTTTACGTCGAGATTTCTCCAATCCTTCTCAAACGTCTACGTTTCTGCACCCATTCGCGACATCGTGGGCAGTAATAGGAAGTATACTACAGGATCGTCGAATCTCAAAGACAAAAAGACTCAGATAAATCTAAGCATTAGAACATGCAGTTTACGTTTGGTGTAATAAAACTGACAAACAGGCAAATGTAGCGTGGTCCCACTGTTGTGGTTTTATGTAAGGGTGTGCTACAGGCGTAAAACCATTGTTACAATAGTTAAATTCCCGCATTTCATTAATTTAGGTCCACTTTTGAGTATTTTCCCGCCGAATTGGAATATTTCCCAATCTTTCCGTTTTTTCCCATACTTTCCCGTATTTTTCTTTTCCATCCCAATTTTTTCTTTCCCTTGCCCATCGCTATCTGCGGCCCAATCCAATATTAACAACAGCCTCCAGTTGCAGCCCGCAAACACGAACTACTGTTGTAACTTTTTGGATCATTATTAAAAACAATCTTTATTTTTTTGTACTACAATCCTAATTCGTTTTATTTCTTTGTGTCTGGGTTTTGCGGCCCAGTGACTCCACGACCTGCATGCATTTGGCCCACCAGTGTTTTTGAGTTTGACATGCCTGTTTTACATAAAGAAAATAAACTTTCAATTTAAACAGTTATAGTTTTAAGTAAGGAAGAAATTTTATTATGAAGCATTCTTAATTTTATGCAAACGACTGTAGTATACAAGTCTACATGCTTAGATTTTTCACTTTATTTAATTTTAAAAGAATGCCTTAACTGTCTTTTGAAGAAATAATAGCAAAGAATTTTTCATCATAGCATTTTTGTGTGCAAGTGTTGTTTATGTGTTAAAGCATTCCTTCAAACTATCAACTATATATGAATATTAAATCAAACACATCAAATGACGTATCCACCTAATGCAATTCAAAATATTTACAGGTTTGTGTAAATTACCCGAATTAATAAGGCAATTTCCATAAAGTTTATACATCTAAAGATCAGATAGGTATTAAACTTGAAAAAAAAGACCACCTGAGGCGCGGGGACCGAACCCACGTTCATCACATATCTAGGCGATTACCTAGACCACTCGGCTTATCAGACGTTGGCAAAGCCTGCTGTACATGAAGTCTGTTTCTTTATTGCATGGCGAATATTGTAAACAAGACTTGACATTCCTTTTTATAGAAATTATTTATTTTATAATAAGATAAACACAAAAATAACAACCCACTATGGTAATTTTTCATCTAACACATAAAACTTTTCATATCTTTAGGTAAAATAATTTTACGTCATACCAAATGACGTAACGCGTCATAAAAATACTGTTCAAAGTATTAGCCAAGCAAATAAAAACTGTATTATAGGCCCGGGCTTATCTTTTTGTGCATTTCCGGCTGTTGTAAATACGGAACAGACTTTATTTGAGTGTTTTAACGACACAGAAAAGGGGTCTTGTATAATACAACACCGCTATCTATTATGTATTTTTGTCTGTTTGTGGCGCCATAGCTTTTAAACGGCTAAACCGATTTGGACGCGTTTTTTTTTTCAAATTAGAAAGCAAGTTTTCTAGCGATGGTGCTTAAGACTATTCCATTAAAATCGGTTCATCCGGTTAAACATTTACTTAACCACCTACGCAAAAAAGAAAAGCGAACATTAAGTAAAAAATGATACAGCAAGATAAGGTTTGCTCGTTAAAATTGGCGCTATAACGTCGCAAAGTTTAAAGCAATAACTAAAATGGTTTACTATGTCGCAGGTGTACCGTATAATTAGCTGTATTACAAGAGGGCGCGCCGGATTGAAAAACCTCGCTGTAATGTATTTTTTATCGTTAATTTAGTAATGATTTTATTTACTACAACTTAGAACCGTTTTTGTACAATTTGGACACCACTATCTGACGCCATTTTTATGTTGAAACTAAAGCTTTTAATGCGGCGTATCGAATGCATGTAGGCTGACTTTACTAAGTCGCTTTGACGAACGCGAAATGATCATACAATACTGTGAACTTTATATCAGCCTAATGGTAGCTCTATTACAATACAGCGACGTTTTTCAATCCGGCGCACCTACTTGTAAGGTAACGTGTTATACGATATGGCTGCTGCGACAGCTACATAGGGAGATTTGCTGTTATTGTTGTTGTTGAGACTTACTTAAAGCACTTATTAAACCATCCTACTTAGGATCCTAACAAGGAAGGTAGGAACCAATCGGATCCTAAGTAGGCTACGATACGAGATCAATGCATAAACTGTACCCCACAACGTGACATTATATCGCCAAGTTATCATACAAACCTTATCAAGCCGTAACTAATTTGGTTTTTTCAATCGCATTTTATTTTTTTGCGTTAGGGATTTTTTAAAGTTGTATTTGTTTTTCATATAATATCTTCATCGCCGTCAAACAGCCTGTCGAAGAACAGCATCACCTCTGGTGAACCCCATAGCGCTGCTTACTGGAGTTCCATCTACCTGGTGTCCTATGAACAAAATAATTATATGTAAAAAACTTTTACACTAATTGTTGTAAAAAATAATTGGTGGTGTAAAAAATCACATGAATAAAACTGAAAGTGTCATTTGCAAAATTATTATTTTAGTATTTCGGTTGACATCTCTACTCACATATTTGATTTTTTTTATTCAACTGGTACCACCAACAGATTTAACAAGTTTTATTATTATAATATGGGTGATCTTTCTAGAAAGGTTACTCCTAACGCCACCACACCTAAACAACCACCTCGTCATCCTGCTAGAATTATCCCAGTTGTGCTCTCTTATGCGAGGGCCCAGGGTCTGCTGACCATGATCCAGGTTGTGGCAGATCAGGTAATTACAATGGAGCGACTGCCATCTGACCTCCGTGACCCTGTTACCAGGAGAACCTGACCAGTTTTAGATCATGGTTACACATTCAGTCGCCTGAATGTGCAGGTTTCCTCACGATGTTTTCCCTCACCGTGAGAGCATCGGTTAGTGAAACAACTAATGTACATAACTCAGAAAAAGTCATTGGTACATGGCGGCACGTGGTATCGAACCGACACCTTCCGCATGAGAGGCAACCCGCTAGCCACTGCGCCACCGACGCACCTAAACAACCACTTATGCTACTAATAAAGTATAAAGTGTACTTAAACATTGCCACTGTTTTCTCACTCGGTGTCAGAGTGGATGTTCTTTTCAATTTGCTCATCCATCAATTTGTGCAGCATTCTTCATGTTATATCCAACTTCAATAGGAAACATTTTTGATTAAAATAAGTAAATTAAAATTTTACCTATTATTAATAAATAAATAAATACTTATTAAACAATTACTGATAAACAAAGACCTTAATTCCAAATCTATACAATATATGATACAACAGTAAGTAGATAAAGCACTTAGCAAGAAATATTGGTGGTATCACAACACCCCGGCCCAGAGTCAAGATAGAAAATATAAATTCCTGTATTGACCCGACCAGGGATCGAACCCGGGACCTCCGAGATAACGACACCATGAAAACCAATGAAATAAATAAGATAAATGAAATACACTTCATACAACAAGTGAATCTAGTTTTGTGTTGTCTGTAATTTATTAATTAAATATTTTTAGCATAATTTACCATGGACTGCACCAGACACTGCAGGCAACCCAGACGTTCCTGGTGCGTCGTAATGAACATTGGAATCTGAAACACAATTGACATAAATAAGCTAAATGAAACACTCTTCATAGAACAAGTGAATCTAGTTGTTGTGATGTCTGTTATTAAATAAATATTTTTTTCATGATATTTACCATGGACTGCACCAGATGCTGCTGGCAACCCAGACGTTTCTGGTGCGTCGTAATGGACATTGGAATCTGAAACTAAATTCACATAAATAAGCTAAATGAAACTTACTTCATACAACAAGTGAACCTAGTGCTTTGTTGTTTGTTATTTAAAAGCTTGACAATATAACTTAATGTAGTCTATACATTTTACTTTGAGATTATGTTGTGAAAATTATAGACTCATCAACATCTTATAGAGTTTTCATGCAATCAAGTCAATCTGAAGTGATTGTGGCGCAGTAGTGCCAGCGCTTTGTTAGTGATACTAAAGTTAAAGCAACCCACGGCGCGGTCGTGATTGGATGGGTGTCCATTCCGACCATTGACACGCATCTCCGTGCTTAGAAAGGCACGTTAAGCAGTTGGTCCTGGCTAATATCTGTTGGTATTAGTTGTTAAGCCTAGTCAGAGGCCCTAGGGCCGGGCATCTGATAGTAAGATTTGTCACTTGCCTTACAGACACCCCTCCACCAATTCGCACTGAGCCTGCGTGGTGGAGTATGGCTCGTACCTCCTTATAGCCTTTTCCCAGCAGTAGGATCTAATAGGCTTACTTTAAGTCAATCTATTTAATTAAAACACAATTACATAGATTTTACGACCATAAAAATCCGATGTTTTAGATAAATTCATAATAATAAATGTACCTAATAATGATAACTATGCATTACCCACTATAAGAAATTACTCGAGTATGTGATTCACAAAGAAATACCATATACCCCCAAATATTATATCTACTGTAAAGTTTCTTTCTATTTACAACAAGCAAAAGCTACTTCTAGAATTCCATACTAATATGTTTATTAAGTACTAGCGGTCCCCCGCGACTTCGTTCGCGTAAATTTAGGATTTCCTGTGGGCATTGTTAGGAGCGGAGTATTTTTTGAAACCGTGATATCTTTTAAGATAAGAATCAAAACGCGTGTGAATAATATGAACATTTATAACGGTCCCCCGCGACTTTTTGATTTAACTGCTTTTCCGTTGATTTCTAGGTAGGTATCACGCATTTTATAACTCATACAAAGCATTCCCCGAGAAATAAGCTATCTAACACAAAATATTTTTTTCAAATCGGCTCAGCAGTTCCTGTGATTCGCATGTTTAAACAAAAAAAATGATTCCTTCGTTTTTCCAGTTATAATGTGAGATATAGTGCAACCGACCCTAACCTCTTTATAATATTAGTATAGAAAAAATAGAAGTCCACGAGGACTTCATGCATACGTTGTACCTTACACAAAGTTTTTTTTCAAAATCGGACCATGATGAATAGGTAATTCTGATCTGAGATAAGTGCATTCAAACAATCAATTAGACTAAAGTCAAGAAGAAATCAGAAATATTAAAGTACTATGCTGGTCACCACCGCCTTACCACGATGGCCAAATTTCTTTGGCATTGAGTCTTGTCGTATTGTGTGTGCAAGCGACAATAGGTGAGTGTACTTAACTACACTCACCTATTGGCAGATGGCAGAGACCTCTTTGCATGAACTTCAATTTAACACATCGTACGTCCTAATAATTACCTACTTACTTATTAAGTTATTGGGAAAAACTCAAGCTGACCCGCGAGTTAAATACGTACAGCGCCATTGTTGCGTCTTTTAATTTCTATTCGATTACATTATCCTGCACCCATTACAATTTTTCTGCAAGACTTATAGGTATGACTGGGGGGGAATACTTTTAGCATTGAGTCCACCTTTTGTACACTGTTCTAAGTGCAATAAAGTTTTTAAATAAAAAAATAAATCTTTTGACGATATAGCAAAAGGCCAACTTTGCTGCCGTCCTAACTTTGATACAATATTATATTACTCGTGATAATTTTTTAATGGTATGTCCGATTTGAATAAAAAGTAATTTACAGGTACTGATATAGCCTTGAATATGACGTTATTTATTTGCATAAGGATTAATACCGACATACTGAAACTGTGGCTTTCTTTTTGCCGCTGCAAAAATTTTATATTTTTACCTAAAAACGGAGTTATTGTGACTTAACTGTTATAGTTAGACATATGTTATCGCAGACTTTATTGTAGATAATGATGTCCTCTACAAAACTGTCAAACATTACTTTGCTTTATTGTCAATAGTTTTCGCAGCGTTCGCAATTTAATGATTTTCCTTTTACACCTTTGGTTACATAATCGAAGTTTTCATACGGAACCCTAACTTTTTTGATAATGTAATATAGCCTTTGTCCATCGCAGATAATGCAGGATTCTAATGGTGAAAGAATTTTTCAAATCGGTTCAGTAGTTTCAGAGCCTATTCATTGCAAATAAACAAACAAACAAATCTTTCCTCTTTATAATATTAGTATAGACATACACATACTAATTCATTTACTTAATATCTGTGTTGATTTGTTTAGACTCTAGATACATTTTTATTTCAAGTTCAAGCATTAAATAAAATTAATAAATATTGGAATTGCAACACATACATTGTTCTAAAGCTAAAGTCAATCATAACCCGACCACTCAGACCTGTATAGAAATTTATGATACTTAAATGACCTGACTGAAATCAAACCGGGACCTAAGAGATGGCGACACCGGTGTGCTATAGTCTGAATAATAAGTTCAATTTTACAGCTCAGAGTTATCACAGAATGTAGCAGTGTATGCAGAGGAATTCCATTGACTCCACATATAACAATGAAATAACAAAAAAAATTACTTACCTAATGAAGGAAATGGTGTTTTTGGATGTCCTGACTGTATTTCTTCCTCTGTGAATAATGTCGTACCACATCTCAATGATCTTTTGTTGTTTTTAATATACTTTGCTCTAAAATGACTCGCACAGACCTGGAAATATTGTTATTTATAAAGTTTACTTAGTGTAAATTGCATATTAAAATTATTTGATAAGCCTTGAACCAAAGTGTAAGCTTAGTTTGTCAGTAGGAATATGCAAGAAGGCACTAGGTTTAATTAAAGATATAAACAAAGTTTTACAAGCAGTGTCGAGGAATTAACAGTCAAACTGTCTCCACAAATGAATTGACTGAAGAAACTGATTATATAATAAATAATAGAACAGGCCAAGGTTGAGTCGGATTCGCACACGAAGTTCCATAGCATTATGTAAACAACACTAGGCACTATCATTGTTACAACCTATATTTTTATTATTAAAAACAGAAAATAATTATGTTTGTTGTATTCCCACTTTAATTTTGATTTTATTGTTTTTATAGTGGTAACAAAATGTCCACGAGAAACAGCAGACAGTAGATTCTTAAGGTTTTTACCCTTTAGGTACAGAACCCTAAAAAATGAGTGATTTCGAAGTGTGGCGATATTTGAGAGATGCTCAAAATCAAGTTTTATGACAAAGATCAATTTCGAACACGGTACCATAATTGTTAAGCAACTTAAGCGTATATTTTAATGCACCCAATTGACACATTACAACCCAAAGAAAAACAACAAAGGTTTACCCATACCACTATTGAAACTTGAGTTGAAGAGGTGACTACTGTGAATAATTTCAAGATGGTTACGAGGAATACTTTGAGGTTATTTATGTTGAGGCAAGTGGAGGGAATCTCGAGAAAACATATAATCTTATGAATGGGAGCTAGGTACTTACCAATTTATCGGTTTTTTGCTTTTTAAATAGAAATCCTAATGATGGAACTATCAACAGTAGATATTTTAGCCACAATGCTCGTAAGCCATATGACTTTCGGCAGGCGGACGGACCATCATGATTTGTAGCTTCGTTGAGGGGCAGCCGGGGACAACGCACGAACAAACAATAACTAGCAAATAATAAGGTTTGGAAAAAAGTTGATTTCAAAATGAAGCAGTTTTTATTTCATTTACAAAATAATCAAACGGCTGAATTCACGGGGTGGAAACGGCCATAGAGATGACATAGAGTTAGTGGGCAGCGCATTATAATCTATGCAAAAATCAGGATCCACTATTTCGCACAGACTATGTAGCGATACGACATCTGGTGATAAAGTTCAGAACTAAAAAAGTATTTTCAATGAGGGTTACCACTTTAGGTATAATCTCCCTGAATATTAGGGTAATTATAACGGTGGAAGGGGAATTTAGTAGAGAAAATATTTAAGGAATAATATGAATTTTGTAAATAAAAATGTAAAACACAACAATTTTAAGATAATTATAGTAACTTTTGACATACTTAACTCAACTGTCGGTATCATCATTGAACTGCTTGCAAATGCTGGTGTATTACATCAAAAACAAGCTTTGACTATTTTATTTTATTATTTAATGACCCTTAATGCACTATTAAGAAGACAATACATACAATTTCATCATCTTTTAGATGACTTTGGTTACTCTGGAGCGGTATATTTTTGAATGCTTAGGGAAAAACATATTTAGTTGTTGGCAGCCCTATCTGACATTGAGTTTTCGAATACGGCCGTTTATTTATTTGCATTTTCTATTAAGTTCTTGCAAATTGTTTTAATTGTTATTAACCAAATCTCTTTTGTTTAATCTTTTATCTTTCAGATATGCCGAGATTCTGCGTGATTCCGGAGTGCCCATCCAACAAGAGGAAGTCCATCAGGACGTTTCGGTTGCCTCGTACTGATCGATTGCGAGCAATTTGGATGGAATATCTTATTCCTATTGTTCCCGAACTAGCATCACTCACTAAAGATCAGCTTATTCCCTGCAAGGTTAGTTCTAAAGTTTACATTTATCGATACACATGATATCTCTGAAATACCTAGAAATTGATACACCTGCCTCTAAAGCGAAGAAAGATCCTGTGTTGTATCATAACACACCTAGTAAATTATACTAAGAAAGCTTTTTCAATAATCCTGATGAACAGAAGATCATCTTGTTATTCTCTATTCACTATTTTACAGTCATAGCACTCACATCCTGTGTATGTTTATTTTATAGGTTTGCCAACTTCATTTTGAAGAAAAATATATACAGAACAACAGAAGGCTATTGATTTGTGGTCCAACATTGTTTACACCAGCAGAAATTCTTTCGAGGCAGCCAACCAAACCATTTCCTTCACTATGTGAGTAGTTCAAGAACTTTTTATATTCAGTGAAATAGTATGAAAAAGGTACCAATACAAATAATGTAAGCTAACTTATCTACACATACTAAAGAAGCTACAGAGGTGTAATGTGCTGCCATAAATTTATTCATCAAATTACTTTTCATATTGTGTGAAACATGCCATACTTGCCCGCTTGATCTGAAATAATCATAATAAAATAGAAAGTTCTAAAGATTGAACAAATAAAATGAATCTTTGCAGATGTGAGAAATGATCATTCATATGCATCACCTTGTTATACAAGAAATTCTGGCCCAGACGGTATATATTTTTCTTAATTTTCATGAATAATTTAACTAGTCTTGGTCATTTTTGATTTTGTGGTGTTGAATTATCCAATGTCTTGCAGATGTGATCAGGAAGGTGATCACAATCACCCGTGACCACAACTATTGTTTGGGTAATAATTGTAGAATTTGGTTGTTCAATTCTAAACATGTAGTTGTATTTTATACAGGGTGGTTTTGTATGCTAGTTGTAGGAAGAAAATTTTCAATAGAAACAAGAATTTCCAAAAAAAAATTAGCCTTAGTATTAGTAGTATATAATCTAACATATTTAGGTCAAAGCAGACAAGGTGAGGTTTAAGATATTTGTGTTGGTAAGCAATAGATTGTAGCATTAATTTCAAACAAATACAAGGTCAATGAATTGAAAACAAAATAAATATTATCATCAATCGTAACGGATATTAAAGTATGTGTGGTAATTATTAACAAAGATTACCGGTGCCTTACATAAATGCTAATGCTTTGTAGAATAGGTTTGTGTAGAAGTCTAGGGTTTGTTTACAAACTGCGCTGATTAAGCAATGATATTAATAATAAAGCTATAGCAAAAAAAGTTTTTCTGCTAATCTATATATATAAAAGAAAGTCGTGTTAGTTACTTCACTTATAACTCAAGAACGGCTGAACCGATTTAGCTGAAAATTGGCAGGGAGGTAGTTTAGAGCCAGGAGAAGGACATAGGATACTTTTTATCCCGTTCGACATCATTCCCGTGTGACTTGACATGTAACGTCAGTCACTATAAAACGTGGTATAACAAAAAAGAATCAGACTTGGAATAACAAAATTGACGTATAATGACAGCTATGTAATGACGTATGGATGACTATTTGATATTTGTAAGAAATCAATAATATAACTATTTCTATTAAATAAATAATTAACATTATTGCCCAATTGCCCATTCGTATAAACAGTGAAGTGAACTATAAAACTCGGTATGGTTAAAAATTTAAGTTTTTAGGTGAAGTGAAGTTTAATTAATAATGCCGCGACCAAGACGATCGAATCTTTCCCGACAAAGCCGTGATGCAAGAAGAATACGAAATACTGCAAATGAAAGGACTGAAGAAGAACAAGAAATTGCACGTGAACAGCGCCGCGATAGTATGGCTCGACTTCGTGCTTCTCAATCACGAGAGCAAAGTGAAGCAGCCCGTGAAACAGCTCGGTTGGCAATGCAGAATCGTCGAGCGAACAACAGAGGTCAACAAATAGATAATTTGCGACGCAGAACAAGATATTTATCAAGTGCTGATTTGAATCGAGCAGCGTTTCAATACGATTGCAGCAATGATTACAGCTTGCATCCTAGCGTTTGCATTGGGCAAATGGACGTAGTTTGCGAGTATTGTGGTGCATTAAAGTTTTCCGGAGAAACGCCTGGATTATGCTGCCTTAATGGTAAAGTGAAATTGCCATTGTTGACTCCGCCACCTGAGCCATTGTATTCATTGCTTTGTGGCGAAACACAAGAATCACGCCACTTTCTTGCAAATACTCAAAAATACAATGGTTGTTTCCAGATGACGTCATTTGGGGCAGATATTATCGAAGAACGGGGATTTAATCCGACATTTAAGGTATTTATTTTTGTACTTATATAGAATGTAGTTAAAGAATAACTTACTTTATCTATTGGTACCTATGTAGTATATTTGCTAATTCTGAACTCTACTCTCCCACCGAAAAAAGTGTTTATAACCCAGTTAATACTGTCTGGTTTTTATTTTGTAGATACAAGGACAGATTCATCATCGAATTGGATCATTACTACCTTTCGAAGATACACAGAATAAATTTTTACAAATATATTTCATGGGCAACATGGAAGAACAACTTGATCGACGCCTAGAGATCAATGCAGGAATGAAGCGAGCAATTCTTCAAGACTTGCAGTGTCTGCTTCATGAACATCATGCGTTGGTCAGGTTGTTTAAGAGTGCTTTAGAGCGCATGCCAAGTGATGACTATAAAGTTGTTATCAAAGCAGATAAACGACCATCTGGAACACACGAAAGGACATTTAATGCTCCAACAGTAGACGAAGTTGCCATCCTGATTGTTGGTGAACAATTGGAAAAACGCGATATTGTGCTTACACGTCGCGATACTGGGCAACTGCAACAAATATCTGAAACTCATCGATCATATGACACATTGCAATACCCGCTGATGTTTTGGCAAGGAGAAGATGGATATTATTTTAATATTAAAATGAAAAATCCATTGAATGGTGAGTATCAGTATCATAATTTATTTCATTTATTTGTGAAAGACACTGATTTAAAATAATGCTTATTAAAAAAATGGTTAATGTCTGTATTGTTTGCCTTTAAAATTTGCCTTTGAAATGGTAAATTATCAAATTTTTAATTTCAGGTGAAGAAACTACAAAGAAAGTTAGCTCAATGAATTATTACGCATATCGTTTGATGATTCGTCAAAATGCTGACAACTATTTGCTGCGGTTTCGTCGATTGTTTCAGCAGTATTGCGTTGACATGTATGTAAAAATAGAAACGGAACGTTTAACATTCATTAGGTTGAACCAAGCCAAACTGCGTTCTGAGGAGTACATCCATTTACGTGATGCAGTTAATACTGAAGGAAATGCAGCTAATATTGGTCGATTAACTATTCTGCCGGCGACATACATTGGTAGTCCACGTCATATGCATGAATATGCACAAGATGCAATGACATATGTTCGTCATTACGGTCGGCCCGATCTCTTTATTACTTTTACCTGTAATCCAAAATGGATAGAAATTACTCAATTGTTGCTTCCCGGACAAACATCAAGTGATAGACACGACATCACAGCACGTATATTCAGGCAAAAAATTCGGTCCCTGATGAACTTTATTGTTAAACAACGCGTCTTTGGAGATACTCGATGCTGGATGTATTCAATCGAATGGCAAAAGCGAGGCCTGCCGCACGCACACATTCTTATTTGGTTAGTGGAAAGAATTCAGCCTGACCAAATAGATGATATCATATGTGCTGAGATTCCTGATTATGAAGTCGATCCAGACCTACATGATGTTGTTACTACTAATATGATTCATGGACCGTGTGGTGCCATCAATCCCCAATCACCTTGCATGGTCGATGGAAAGTGCTCTAAACGATATCCACGGAAATTAACGGCGGAGACTGTCACTGGCAATGATGGTTATCCGCTGTATCGGCGTCGATCACCAGATGACAACGGTCGAACTGTCACAACGAAAGTGAAAAGAATGGATTTCGTTGTCGACAACAGTTGGATTGTTCCATATTCGCCACTTATTTCTAAATCGTTCAAGACACATTGCAACGTTGAATACTGCAATTCAGTTAAGTCCATAAAATATATTTGCAAATATGTCACGAAAGGCAGTGATATGGCGGTTTTTGGATTGCAATCCTCGAATACCAACGATGAAATTTCACGCTATCAAGTTGGTCGTTATGTGAACTGTAATGAAGCGATTTGGCGTATATTCGCATTTCCCATTCACGAACGTCATCCTACTGTTACGCATTTGGCGGTGCATCTGGAGAATGGTCAACGAGTATATTTCACGGCTTCGAATGCTACGCAACGTGCTGAAACACCTCCAGCAACTACATTGACCAGTTTTTTTGCAATCTGCCAAAGCGATCAGTTTGCACGAACTTTGCTTTACTCGGAGATGCCACGTTATTATACTTGGAATGCTTCATCGAAGAATTTTCAAAGACGGAAGCAAGGCGATGCGGTTCCTGGGTATCCAGATGTGCGTTCTACTGATGCTCTTGGTCGTATGTATACAGTTCATCCAAAGAATAATGAATGTTTCTATTTGCGGTTGTTGCTGGTAAATGTGCGTGGGCCAACGTCATTTGAGTCACTACGAACTGTTAATGGTGTAATATTCCCAACATATCGTGCTGCATGTGAAGAATTGAAGTTATTAGAAAACGATAGTCATTGGGATACGACAATCGCTGAAGCCATTATCTGTGCATCTCCAAGTCAGATACGCACATTATTCGCTATCATAATTTCGACATGTTTTCCATCAAACCCATGTAACCTGTGGCACAAATACAAGGATAATATGTCAGAAGATATTTTACATCAAATTCGTGTCAGTTCCAGAAATCACGATATTGAGATGAATGAGGAGATACATAATCGTGCTTTACTCTTGATCGAAGATATGTGTTACCTCATGTGCGGTAATTTATTAATCAGGTTAGGAATGCCAGCACCATATCGTGAAATGAATGACGCATTTAATCGAGAATTGGAACGGGAACGTGAATATGATCACCAGGAATTAGATTTAGTAGTTCAAACGAATGTACCCCTGTTGAATTACCAACAAAAGAAAGTTTATGATACTTTAATGAAGGCAATCGATGATGAAAATGGTGGTTTATATTTCCTAGATGCCCCTGGTGGAACTGGCAAGACATTCCTCATGTCATTAGTTTTAGCAACTGTTCGGGCGAGATCTAACATAGCGGTTGCAGTTGCTTCTTCTGGAATAGCAGCCACATTGTTAGAAGGATGCCGTACGGCTCATTCAGCATTCAAATTACCGTTAAATCTTCAAACTATTGAAGAACCAACGTGTAATATTGCAAAACACTCAGCAATGGCCAAAGTTTTAGCGGTATCGAAAATCATCATCTGGGACGAATGCACAATGGCGCATAAACGTGCATTAGAAGCACTTAACCGAACATTAAAAGATTTACGCAATGACTCGAGATGTTTTGGAGGAGCAATGATTTTACTTTCTGGTGATTTCCGCCAAATACTGCCAGTAATTCCAAGATCTACGGCTGCCGACGAAATAAACGCTTGCCTCAAATCGTCAAATCTATGGCGCCATGTGAAGAAACTGCAACTGACAACAAACATGAGAGTTGCATTGCTTAATGATACATCTGCTGAAGATTTCTCGGAGCAATTGCTGACTATCGGTAATGGTCAAGTACCTGTCGATGAATCGAGCGGATTAATATCATTTCCAAATAATTTCTGTAATTTTGTCTCATCAAAAGACGAACTTATCAACAATGTATTTCCAGAAATTATTTCTAACTACAAAAATTATGAATGGATGAGTGAGCGAGCAATTTTAGCGGCTAAGAATAAAGATGTAGATGACCTAAACAACATAATTCAAAATAAGATCATTGGAACAATGCATTCATTCAAATCTATTGACTGCGTCACAAATGAAGATGAAGCCACCAACTATCCAATTGAATTTTTAAACTCTTTGGACGTGCCTGGCTTACCACCGCACAATTTACGCCTAAAGGTTGGCTCCGTAGTAATCATGCTTCGAAACATAAACCAACCAAAACTGTGCAACGGTACGCGTTTGGTGGTTAGAAAATTGATGAACAATGTAATTTACGCTACGATAATGATAGGAAAATTCAAAGGTGAGCAAGTTCTCATTCCGAGGATACCGATGATCCCAACCGATATGCCGTTTGAATTTAAAAGACTTCAATTTCCGATACGTCTTGCATTTGCCATGACCATCAACAAATCACAAGGCCAATCCTTAAAAGTTTGTGGTTTAAATCTAGAACATTCATGTTTTTCCCATGGTCAATTATACGTGGCATGTTCACGGGTCGGAAGACCATCTGCGTTGTTTGTTTTTGCGCCTGATAATAAAACAAAAAATGTCGTGTATCACAAGGTACTTAAATGAAGAGCAACCTATGTACTAAAATACAGAAATAATTATGAATGATTGATGTAGAAATTTAATTTTTTTTGTATTTTTTCCAATAAAAAAAAAAAATGCTTATTTATTGACATTAAGGCGGAACAAAGTTCGCCGGGTCAGCTAGTACTTTAATATACTATACTTTAAACAAGCAATTCTTGTATAAATATATATATATATATATATATACCTATATTTATATATTTTCGTATCTCGGAAACGGCTCCAACGATTTTCGTGAAATGTTTAATACAGGGGTTTTCACGGCAAACTTCGATCGGTTTCATTTTCAGGAAATGATGATATCACCTTGTTTTCAGTCACTGAACAACCGCTACAAAATCATTTGAATATGAAGCTAAATTTCGCTTTCACTGTCAATGTTTCGATAGCTCAGTTGAAAGACGCGCGCTTCAAAATCTCGGATGCTTGGGTTCAAATCTCAATGGATACAATCTTTTTACTTTTTTTTCAATAAAATACCGAGCAAAGCTCGCCCACCCAGATATTTTATTATAAAGCTGAAGAGTTCGTAAAGTTACAATTATTATAATGTTAAATATAATGCATGAGTAAGTAAGTAGTTCGAGTAGTTATCTTTAGTTAGTGCAATTAAAAGTATTCTCCTTTTTAAGTGGTTTTTAATATAACTTTTCTTTAATTTTAGACCCCATATCTGGCCATTCATTATTATCATCTGGTGTTGAAAATGATATGACTTCTGGATCTGTATAAATTGTATAAATTGTTAGCATTCCTAAGTCTAGGTTAATTATTTAATTGAAATATTTTCAGAATCTACATTCCGTGACGTACCAGAAACCTCATTCAGGGTTGGTGATGTTTTAAATACTGGAAATACTATGGAGGGTAAGAAAATTTTAATTTATGAATGAAACTAATGTTGATGAAACTTTAACTGTTTAGTAACGAAATATCAGATTTTAATTAAAATATAAATAACTAACGTCATTATCCTTCGAATGAATTCACAGCAAAACATGACGTAATAAACATACACTTCTGAGGTGTATCTCTTCCGAACATGTGCGTGGAAGCTGAATTAGCCTTGTATTAGAATATTTTGTAATGCCAAATTATAATCATTAAAAATAGATCCTAATAATAAACTCTTTAATTATTTTGACAGCGAAGGACGGCGACAGCGACAGCGGCGATGGTACTACAACTGGATCAGCATCAAGAAACAAATCTACCACAAAAACCAACCCCAGCACAAAGAGGACAAACCAAGGTGAAATATAAACAAATAATTGTGTGAATCCGTCTGTCTGAGCCGCGATACTTGACAAAGAGAGAGGAAATCCTTTAAATTATTGTGTCATCAAAAAATGAAACCTTGGTATATTGTCACTTACGATTCGTTATTATCAACCTTTTAACATCCCTGGGGTTGTGGCTTAAACAGCCGGATCAACAAAAAACATTGTTTAACAAACCATCAGGCCTACTTCGAAAAACGAAATCCGTCACTACGATAGTAGTTTTGCGGATCCGAAGCACTTCGTAGTAAGGATTTCATCCTAAAAATTATTCTGATCCGAAAAACGATAGTCGCTTGACGATTGACGGATTTCGTTTTTCGTAGTAGACCTACTGTCCATGATCCATTTGCTTCGAAACATTAATAATATGGCAACGGATAAGAACTTGAAATATTTACAAAATACTTAGTTATATTTACTTTTATAATAAAATTAAAATAATACTAATATTATGAGGGGCAAATTAAAAACGCAAAATTTAGGGTTCCGTAGCCGAATGGCAAAAAACGGAACCCCTATAGTTTCGTCAAGTCTGTCTGTCTGTCCCTCCGTATGTCACAACCACTTTCACGATTCTGAAACTATTAGAACTACACAGTTGAAATTTGGTAGGTAGATGTATTCTGTACACCGTTTTACGGTTCTTATACAAAAAATAAAAAATAATGATATTTAAAGGGGGGCTCCCTACAAACACTATTAAAAACAAAGTTATATTTGCGATCAACAAAGTATTTTGCTATTTTGGCTAAGTGGAAGTAAGTGGATCCTTAATTCACTTATAGTTGGCACGGAACCTTGAGTGCGCGAGTCTGACTCGCACTGGGCCGGTTTTTTGTCTATTTACCTAGTAATGGTACGGAACCCTTCATGAGTGAGTCTTCCTCGCATATGGCCGGTTTTTTGATGTTTAATGTGTAACACAATTATTTTTAGGTCCGTCACGGGATCGAATTATAAAGTCTATTGCCAACTTAACACCGAAGTGTCGAAAAATGTATCATAAGTGTCGGCAAATTATAAGTTCGCAAAGACGCTTATTACTTTCTTATGAGGAAAGAATTGAGCAGGCAAGACATTTGAGCCAAGATAAAACATTTCAAGAACTCATCAAAAATATGACACCTTAAGCCAAAACATTTTTAATGATGCAGGTAATATACCGTCATCATCACTATCATATTTATTATGCTTACTCTCCAGTTTTTGGAATAATTAATGTAAGTTAAATAGATTAAAGGGAAAGATAACATTTTATACATTAATTTAATCATTCCAGATAAGGTTGGCTAATGTCCCACCTAAGTTGAGACGTTATTCAAAAAAGGAGAAGTCTCTTTCTTTAGGATTAATGAAGCGAGGCCCTGCAGCTTATGATGTTTATGGTAGTATTTTTATTCTGCCTAGCCGAAGGACATTGACTACTTTTAGCCAAAGAATAAAATTTTCACCCGGACTGAATTCAAACTTATTGAAGCAACTGAAGACACAGGTATTTAGTTGTTTTTTGTAGTACGTTTGGCCGCGGCCCTTTCTCTACGGCGCTGTGTCGTTCACCGTGGCACAGTGTACGACACCGCACCTTAGAGATGGGGCCGCGGCCTGTGTCGTTTATTTTATGCCGGTACCGCTTGTATTCAATCACACCTTTATTTATTTTTTCAGGTGAATTCTTGGGACAACAGGAAAAGATTGTGCTCAGTTGTCTTTGATGAAGTTGCTCTAACTCCTGGACTTACTTTTGTGGAGGCAGAAGACAGAATAGATGGCTTCGTGAACTTTGGCACAGCGGAAAAAAAACTATGCGATCACGCTCTTGTTTTCATGGTACGTATTACACAATATTTATAAAGGCATGTAATTATATTTTAATATTAATATACCTCATATAGTTCAGGTAAGGCCTTTGCCCTCAGTGGGACGTTACAGGCTAACTTAACTTATTAATCGAAAATATACTGTGGTAAAACTACGTCAAGTGGCAAAGGACGTGAAGAAGGTGTTGTTAACATGACGGCTTAGAAGATTTTATCATAAAATATTTTATTTGTAAATTAATTTTACTTTTGTACAAAATAATAATGATTGCTGAAAAGTTCCATACCCATTCGACTTCTCGATTACTTTTAAACCGAAGCTGCGAAGACGAGAATAAAAAAAAGTTCACTTTTGATGTCATATTTTCATCTTTTTCAATCCATAGGTCCGTGGGATAGTCGCATCCTGGTGACAATCATTTGCTTACTATTTGTGTGAAGGAGCTACCCCTGCTGCGAAACTCAAGAATATATTAAAGGTAATTGTTATAAAAGTATCACTATTAACAATTCTCTTAATAACAATTCTCTGAATAAACTAGCGGTCTCCCGCGGCGTTGCTCGCGTATATTTCGGATATCCCGTCGAATGTTTCAATGCAAAAACTAAACCTCTTAGTATGGTTAGTACGGTCGAGGTCTCTGCCGCCTAACCACTTGCTCGACGAAAATCGCATGCACACATCACACATAAACGGGCTTCACTTCAATAGACGACGCGTGGTGAAAGCAATTTTGGTTCTTGAGGTGGTTAGGCGGCGGTGACCTCGACAGTACCTCCTCGCAGAGTCCAGTACAGTGGCCATGGTGTCTATCTACGTCTCATGCTGTTTAATACTTCAGAGCCTTTCCTAAGATATAATCTACCTTTCACATTATTACAAATCAGTTCAATTTCCTCGTTTTATAATATTGTAGTAGGCGAATAAATAATAGCTACTTAGTAGGTACTTAAATGGTAATTTTCTGTTACACTGGGACATAAATATAAATATTACACCATCATCCCTAACCACAGCCGTAATGATTATCAGTGTAAATTGCCTGATGTTTGACGTCGAATATTCTGTGACGTTGATTGGAGTTAAAGACCCTAATATCTTTTTGAAATATAAGACTTTACTCCGTTCCTGAAAGACATAGCAAAGATCCCGTAAAATACTTTAACGCAAAACATACGTATTTTCATTGTAATTTATCAAATCGGTCCAGTGGTTTCTGAGATTAGCGCGTTCAAACAAACAAACAAACAAACTCTTCAGCTTTCATATATTAGTATAGATATTCTCTATTTTAAAGGAAGGTCAATTATTATGCCAGGTTGTGATAGTTATGTTATTATTATTTTTTTAAATTACAGGATGTATTACAAGCAGTCACTGAAATTGGCCTAAGACCCAAAGTCCTTGTATGTGACCAGGGCACCACTTTTCGGTCCTGTTTCAAGCAATTGTTGGAAGATGCAAGTAGATGTAAAGAGCCTCTTTTCCACCAATTCGAACCTCCACGCTTAGTTGATAGGATGGGAGAATGTCATGGTGTAAATGTTACTTTAATTCTGTTTATTTTGTTACAGGTTCTGATGAACGCAGCCATTCTTTTCTAATTGGGCCTAGCAGGTGTTGAGATACGGGGTTCTTACGATTTGCATTGCACGGGGCCATTTAGAAAAGAAACGCAGAGATGTCACTTAGTGTTCCAGTGACATCTTTTGTACTTCTTAGGTGTAGAGGAACACCTCGGGGTTTTTAGCCGGTAAAAGTCCGGCATAACCACATCTTTCCCCGTAGATGTGGTATCCATGAGGATTTTCCCCGAGTTAACAAAAAAAAAAAAAAAAAATAGCCTTTTATTTCAGGTCGCCCATTATGCAGTATCAAAAAAACCGCCTGATATTTTTCTTGTTCCCTTCAATATGTATCACATCTTCAGATTCAAATGCTATTATTATTTATGTTTTCTTCTTTACTTGTTACTTAATTAAGTTGTGTATTTGAGTGCCTATTTTTATAACGTTAGTTAGGCAAACTTAGTCGTCAAATGCTTAATGATTCTGTAACAACTGTCACTATTTGATGTTCATTGTACACTTATTGTAACTTTCACAAAACCTGAAGGATATTATGATGATGCATATATATATATATATATATATATATATACATACACATGATTCTCGGACTCATCATTATCATAATATCCTTTTCGTCTCGTTACTCATTTGTATGTATTCCGCATGTATAAATTAATAGGAGTTTAGCTAATGCATGTTTGTTGTTGTATGGCATGTTTGTTTTATATTTTTTCATAATAATTTCTCTTCCATGCCAGTTAATCATAATCAGTGTGCAATATACATGTATCGAATATACATACATCGAAGTATTCTAAAATTACTAGTATGGTGTACTGTGTGATTTTGGCATTGTTATTAGCCTATAGTTTTAATTAAACCTTTATGTATTTTTTGTTGCAAATAGTTTTCTTTAATGTTGATACTGATTTAAGTTTATAACAGTCGAGCCGAATCCTAAAGTTACGTATGACAGCTCAACCACAGGTCGCTTAAACCTTGTTACGTCGCCATCTTTTCAAATCAAAATTCAGAAATACCAACTAATTACAAACAAAAGATATACATTATAACAACTCTAACCTACACAAATTGTTTCCTAATATTATTATCATTTTTAATGCTAGAAAATTGAAAATAAAAAATTGACAAACGTCATACGTAACTATAGGATTCGGCTCGACTGTAACTAAATTCTTGGCTTAGCTTGACACTATTTTTTGAGACAGTCTGTATAATTTATTTGGCTAAAATAGTTAATATTTTTAGTAAGTTAATAAATTGTACAATATTGAACAAATAGGTCTCTATCCACAATAATATTATAAATGCAAAGTGTGTCTGTCTGTCTCTTAATCTTAGATCTATGTACTGTCGAGGTCTCTCGCACCTTAAAAGAGCAAAAATGTTTTTCACCTAGCGTCGTCTTTTATTTAAAAATACGCCCGTTGTTCTGTTAGTATTTTATGCTTTAAAGTGGTTAGTAGGTAGACAAGAGTGCGAGAGAACTCTACCGAAGTTTAGTCGTTGTATGGTTTGTTTTTATAATACTTCAGATGCAGTTATCAGTTGAATCCAATCGAGATAGCAATTGATTGTTTGTAAACAACGTTGCGAGGGATAAATAAAACTACATTGTACATTTTTTCTCACAATTAAACGGTAAGCTATAAAATTAAAACTTTGGAACTTATGATGAAATCTGTAACGGTTTGTGTTAGGTGTGAGTGTACAGTAATTATGTCAGTCGTCACTCTACTAAATGTAGTTTTAGTCTTATTTAATGTAGGTTAGTTATTATAGTTCTCCAATTGCACTCTACGTATACATAATTATTATAAACTTTGAATATTTATGATACGTCTTAGCAATTCCGTTCTGCATTATATTTTTATTGTATCTTTTAACAATACAAGTTTTTCCAGTGTTTCTAACTGTTTTATTTTCAGGATTTGTCACACTAGATGCGTTCTGCGGTCAGGTCAATGTTGCTCATTCTTAGTGTGGGCTGAAATTACTTTGACCTGATCGCAGAACGCATCCAGTGTGACAAACCCTTTTCCTGAGCCAAAAATAATATAACTGTATAGTAAGTACCGTTATTAAATACCTATTCAATAACGATAACGTTAATTTAGTGAGCAAAGATATCATCTGTGCCAGAGAAGCCATGATCAAAAAAAACAGCTGTCATCGGTCATGCGCTAGCTGTCAAAATTTTCCACTAACTCAGGCGCCCAAAAAGGGCCGTTTCCTATCTGTCTTTAGACATACTCTTACTAATCTGTGGCTGAATTCGAAATCTGACAATACGAAGAAAGATGCTTTTTTAGTAATTTTATGGCCTTGGGGTTAGCCAATCAGCCAAAGAAAGAAGCTGACAGGTCTTTCGAAAAAAACTGAAACTGGTAAACAGCTATTCTAGTGAAATCAACGTAACCCCACGCTATGTTATTTATGATTTCACTCTGTATGTCTGTCTATATCTGTCAAAGTCTATGACGTTTCTATGGGCTGATTAATAGTAGGGTGAGGGAGCCGGGAGGACCAATCTACAATCAAACAGGTAGATTTTGTTTAGGAACTTTTGATGAATTATAGCTTGCTCCTTTTTAAAGTTTCCATTTTAATATGGGGCGAAGCCCGAGTCCTCGCAGAAACAGATATAAACGAAAACGTTCCCAATCTCGTGAAGATAGAACGAAACATAAAATAAGAAATGTCAACCCATCTTCATCTCAACAAATCGACTTCAGTTTTATTGATTATAAAAGAGATCTAAACAAGATTATACAATACAGCAATGAGACTAATACTGTAGCTAATAGTCTTGATGATTTTTGGATATTTGTTGCGAAATATGAAGCTACTTTGAAAAAGGCTGGTAAACCTATATTTGTTTGTGCTCAGAATGAAAACATTGAAGTAAATGATATTGGTGCACCCATAACATTTTCAAAGTTCCACTGTATAAATTTCAAAACAAATATGAAGTATTTCGACACAGTATGTGATGATCGTGACAGAAGAAAGTTGAATAAGAAGATATTTGATGCCTTTCTAAACATAGTTTCAATTTACATAGATTTTAAGAACAAAGAAAAGTTTGAAAAGCTTAAAAAGCTCCGAAAAGCTCAGCAAGAACTACCAGTGGCAAAGTTTAGGTATATCAACAGTACTTATTTTTTATATTCATACTTTAAACATATTAAAAAATTGTGGCTTTGTGGTTCTTGCTACTGAATTAGAATAAATCATTGTTATGTGTATAAATTTCCTATTTTAAAGTTGCATTCACTTTAATAGATCGGTTCATCAGTATTTTTTTTTTAATTTCAGGAATGAAATAGTATCGGCAGTTAAAAGCGAAAGAGTTGTAGTAGTTGCCGGAGATACAGGTTGTGGAAAATCAACTCAAGTGCCACAGTACTTGCATGAAGCTGGATTTAATAATATTGGTAAAAAAATCAAACTTTCTATACAAATCTTACTTTACTTTCTTCTATTGACCTTTTAACACTTTAGACTGTATTACACTTAACAAGTGATCCCAAATGCTGGTCCCCAGAACCCTGGGGTCCAAAAAGGGGATCATAGTGGTTTGTCCAAAAGTTAACAAAAAAAATTATTCTCTTATGCAGCTTGTACCCAACCGAGACGAATAGCTTGTGTGTCACTGTCAAAGAGAGTGGCATACGAAATGCTTACTCAGTTTGAGAGTAAAGTGGGGTACCAAATACGGTTTGAAAAGAGCAAAACAGCTGACACCAAAGTTTGCTTTATCACGGAGGGATTGCTGTTGCGACAGGTAAGATTTGGTTGGTATTCTCTAATCATCTTATCATTCGGTACAGTGGCACATCAGGGCCTGTATACTACATGTAATCTTTTTGAAAGTGAATTTTGTTAGCAAGAGCTAACAAAATGTCATAAGCCATTGAAACATCACATGAATTTTGACATTTTGTTGGTCATAGCGAAGTTTGCTATAGAATAGATGTCATCTTGTATAAGGGTTTATTAGACTAAACGTTTCTACAGTGTGTCCCAATAAAGGCAATCCCGAAAGTAGGCGAGTGTAGGCCTTAAATCAACATAAAAAATGACAAAAAATTGTAGCTTCTATTATTGAATTGAATGTTTTTATCAATCGACTTTTTTTCAAATTGAGGTTTGATTACAGAGAGGTAAAAAAATGACTATGCCAGCCAAATGAATGACAATAAAGAGTAACTACACACAACTACATAAAGCTTTTATAAAATTAGTAATAAGGATAGTTTATACTTAGCAGTATTTTTGCAAGGTGTTTTTTTATATGGGCAATTTTCTCTAAATTTCTTAAAATATTACTCTCTATAGAGGAATTTTGTAATTATTATTTTCTATCCTTCTAATGGATGATGATGATGATGACCGTCTAATGAATAAAAAATTATTTTACAACCTAACAAAAGTAACACTCTGTCTATGACCTTTTAAATTTGCACAAAATGAATATTTTTGCCAGTTTTCTGCTGTTGTCATTTTATAATAATTGAAAGTAGAACAAATGTACATATTTTTTGTGTCTATAATTTAAGGTCTACTTTCACCGACGCCAGTGTGACGTTAGGTGACGTTGTACCTACCTACAGAGGAGGTAAAAAAAACAATGGTGCTAAGTCATCTAATAAATATTTATTTTAAAAAAACAGTTAGGTATTCAAGTTTTAAAAAGAAAGGGTCGTGGGTGTCTATGCCCTGGGTCAGGGTTTGCCGTCGTGTCCGATACTGTGGTTAGTTAGTTAGTTTGGCTGGGGTGTTTTCCGCACTTAGCCTCTTGATTGGGCCATTGTGCGTATTTATTATTCTAACCACTTCAGTATTCTTTTATTCTAACCACTTCAGGTTTTCCCAAAAGGCTAGCAACCTGCCCAGGTTACTACAGGCCTCCGGAAATGTTGCCGGGGATTTGAGGATATCTGCCCGCTGCTCCGCCACGCCGGCGCACTCCATGAGCACGTGTTGCGGTGTTTCTTCTGCCTCCATGCATCCTCTACATAAGGGGCTGTCTGTGACACCTATGTTGAATAGGTGTTTGTTTAGAAGACAGTGGCCAGTTATGGTTCCTACGGCTATGCGCAGCTTGTCTCTCATTAGTCGGGTGAGGTTGCGGGCGAGCCTTTTTGAGACTTCCGGAATTGCATCCTTTGTTTGCCTGCAACCTTCACCGTTTCTCCACTCTGCTAGGTGTGATGCTTCAGTTTCTGCACGCAGCCATGTCTTTGTTTGGGCCTGCGGTATGGGCAGTAATGGCTCTGGTCCGAGTACTGTTGTCGCTGAGCCCCTCTTGGCTAGTTCATCAGCTGCGTCGTTACCTAGTGAGTTACTGTGTCCTTTGATCCATTGCAGGGTTACTTTATTTGTGCTCGCTATGAATTGGAGTGCACTATGGCATTCCAGTATAAGGACAGATGTTATGCTGTTGTTCTGCAGAGCTTGAAGCACTGAGGCGCTGTCTGAGACAATTTTTATATGTAGGTCTTTTATGTCTCTGGCCGCTTTTGCCTGCGCCGCTCTGGTGATTCCGATGCATTCCGCCTGAAAGATTGTGTTCAGTTTGTCTAAGGTGGTTGATATTTTTATGTTCAGATCGTTTGAGAAGACGCCAGCTCCTGTACCCTGTGGGGTCTTGGAGCCGTCTGTGTATATCCTAACTTCATTGATGCCGGAGCTGTCTTTTGGCTCTTCAGTGAGTTGGATATTGTATCTTCTGTCAAAGATGTGTTGGCATGGTGTCCTGTCCATGGGTGCGTTCAGAAGTGGTCTTTCTCTCAGGATGCCATCCAGGACTTTTGAGTCCGATACTGTGGTACTGCCCTAGCTGGTTCGGGGGTCGTCGTCCGGCGGTGAAGAGGAGCAGGAATGACGGCAGCGAGCGATCAAGCCTCCAGCCCAGCTGTTGAGGTGGAAATAGTTTTTACTTCTTATAAAACGAATACGGCGTAGTACGACGCAGGTACAATTGCACTTTATCGCGGGACACACTGTATTGCAAAACCGCCTCTATAACAACAGCATAAGATACCACAGTGTTTACCTTGATCTGCTGTTGTCTGCAACCCCTATTTGGGATTTGTCCATGTTTTTGAGTTATTGCTGGTGTTTGCTGGTAATTTTAGTCGAGCATGGTCATACCTTTGGAGGCAGCTCTAGTCCAGGTTATTATTGAGAGACGTCAGAATCTTGTACCCTCATCATTATGGCATAATTAGTGCTATAGATTCTAAACTAAATTACCATAGACAGTTGTATATTCCTTTATTAAAGTTACATAAATAAAATTGCTTGTCTTGTCATGTGGCATTCATCCCATTCATTCATTCATTCATTCAATTTTTAATGATTCTGTTATCATGCTAAAGAAAGGAGATGGTCCAGGTTTCTATGGAACTTTGGCCATCTCTTGTACACTACACCAAAAAATAGAAAAAAGGCAATTAAACCCTATTCTCATATTTATTTTCACAATTTTTTCGTTGTTTTCGTGCACAAATAAGTTTTTATCAACATTTTGCGGCAATACTATCTCATAAATGTGTAACAATGAAAAATGATTTTGTTCATCAATTATCGGCAAGATAAATGATTTTTTCAAATATTTTTAGGGAGTAAAATGGATTTTTCGTATTTTTTTGGTTTCCTGTACAAGAGATGGCCAAAATTGTTACATATCCTTTTTGTACTTGTATAAAGTACAAAAAAATCTATAATGTGAAATTATATCTAGAAAAGGTCTAAAATACATTTTCATTACAATATTAATCATAATTTATGCATGTTTAAAAAAGGATGCTTCTTACAGATGTCATCAGAGAACTTACCGGACTATGATGTCATCATTCTGGACGAGATTCACGAAAGGCATCTAATGGGGGATTTCTTACTCGGTGTGCTAAAGTGCCTCATACACTCTCGGAATGATATCAAACTCGTGCTTATGTCAGCTACGATCAACATAAAGCTATTTGAGAACTACTTTTCTGCTGAGTCAGCTGCAGTTATTGAGGTTCTATATTTTGTTTTCAGTTATTAATACCTAATAATATTTTCAGTTATACTGGAATCCTAGATTACCGATTGGGTATCAGTATCACCCAATCCGTAATCTAGGATTCCAGGTAGGTTGTTTGTCCATTCAACACGTATTTTGACACTGGCAGCTGTGGCTACCATTGGCTGTTATCATGTTAATGTAAAAAAAAAAGTACTTAATACTTAAGGAATTCGGTATGTAAAGTGGTTTTAAGGGTATTTATTTTATATTTTTTTATGAAAGTTTAGCCTATTTTAAGACAGTTATTTGAATTGAAATTGTTTTACAATCAGTATTATTTTTTTTATCTTTTTTTTAAGTTTAGCCTACTTTTATTACGGTATAGCTGTATAAGTACGGATGTCTTTGCCACGAGCAGAATGACAACTAACTTGCACGCAGCCATTCATGACAGCCAATCACGTTTGACATTCCGGAGATTAGACAATTCATACACACACACCGGAAATACACATGCATAGTTTAGACACAGATTATTCAAATTTAGTGGCGGCTGTGATGTCACTCGGTGGTTTCCGCCTGTAGAGGTCGAATGAATGTCAAATAACTGTTTGTATTTTGGTAAAAATAAACCCCATCTTTTTTTCTGAGTAACTTAAATAGCAAAATAGTGTTTATGAGCGTAAAATCTCCAAATGGTTTTGGAATTAACATAGGTTATATTTTACTTTACATACCGAATTGTATAAAGTATTGTGAACTGTTCAATAGATACGCAAATATCCAGGATTGGTTATTACTTTCGGGCGTCATCAGCTGATTTCAGTGACGGCAGTCCATCTTAACAAAGATTCTCTCTCACTCTCTGCTCATTTACACCCATAAGTTAGGTGAGACGGCCGGACAAAGATACATGACCAGAGAGAGATCAGACGCTTGACTAATGGCATCACGTGCATATTTTTAATATATACCATTGTGTGTTCATAGGTCCCTGGTCGACTATTCCCTATAGAGCTCAACTACAAGCCGATTTTCATCGAAGAAAAGCCTACACGAGATGATCGACTGGACCCTCAGCCGTATGTCCAAATTATGCAGTTGGTGGATAGCAAATATCCAAGCAAGTACATCATCATTTTGTTTATAAGTATAGTACACATATTATGGCAGCTTGACAGTTTTTACCTTCTTAATTTTGTAATGAGTTATAAAGTTTTCTTCTAAAAAATGCTCAGACATGAAAAATATAGATTGACTTGGCTTTCGCAAGTTCGTAAGCTTAGCTTTTTGAGCCTGAAAGACTCTCAGTCACTCCCAAGTATTGATCTTTAGTAAATACCGAATAAATCTATGCTTTTACTTTAAAAAAATGTCTTAACATATCTTATACATAATTTTCAGGTGACGAAAGAGGCGATCTACTTATATTCATGTCGGGTGTGCAAGAAATAACAGCCATTTGTGATGCAGCTCAGCAGTACGCCGAGAAGACGAAGAAATGGATCGTATTACCTCTGCACAGTGGTCTTTCTCTTGCAGAACAAGACAAGGTAATTTATAGTGTAATGATAAATCTAAAAACATAATATAATAAAACTGTGGAAAGTCGTGTACGATGCACCGTGCAAAAATATATTTTTTAAAGTTTTCAGAAGTCAGTAGAGTATAACAATTTTGATATGCATGTATCTGTGGATGGATATTCCATATAGACCTAAAAAAACGAAGAAATTGGTGTGATTGTAAATTTATTTATTTAAAGATATTCGCTTTGTTAATGCACATTTAAATATGGTCATAGGTGTTCGATTACCCACCAGAAGGAGTGAGGAAATGTATAGTATCAACCAACATTGCAGAGACGTCGGTCACTATTGACGGAATAAGATTCGTCGTAGATTCAGGCAAGGTAATGATTAAACACAAGTTATACAGCAAGTAATGCTTTTATGTGAAAACTATTTACTGGTTTTTGACCTTAATATAAAGAACCAAAGTTTAAATTATGGTGGTTACTCTAATCCAGGTGTTTTATAAAACCTTAACAATACATGGTACTCCAATAACGTTTTCCTTGCCTAGGTAAAAGAAATGAGCTATGATTCGACGACTAAAATGCAGAGGCTAAAAGAGTTTTGGATTTCAAAAGCTAGTGCTGACCAGAGGAAAGGTAGAGCGGGGCGAACTGGTAAGTCAAATAACTTCTATTTTATTACATTACAGGTCTGTGCCCACTACACCGTACCATATACCGAATAAAAAGCACGCATTTGATTTTCGACCTTAGTGTGAAAATTTAAAGTTCAAAATGTTTAAGCTCGGTGTTCGTCGATGCAGCGTTCTGGCACCGTCAAAAAGAACACCGCGATAATGTACTTTGAACTTTAACTCCTCTTTTTAGGGTTGAAAATCAAATGTGTTTTTATACGGTCCTAGCAAGGTCATGGTATCGGACGGTAAAGTGGGCACAGACCTTTATCAATTCGGTTGGGATTGAAACATGCCGCATGTTTCAATCCCAACCGAACTGATAACCACAGTTTTACCAAAGGCTCCTACAATCTAATGATAGGTATCCTAATATCTGAACCAGGTATCATGATCAAAATTAACCCTATTTCTACTTCCCTAATAATATTATAAATCTGACAATAACTTTGTCTTTCTGTATGTCACCTTTGCATGTCTATAACGCTGAATCGATTAAGATGAAAAGTATAGGTAAAGACAGTTCGTAAGAGGAAAATTCCCGAATCTTAAACTATCTTCATCATAATAGTTCTTGTCCCGGATATCATCCCTTAAGGGGGTAAAGATGTGAACCCGCATAGAACTGCTAGTCCATACTTAATATTATAAGTGCGAGTGTGTCAGTCTGTCTATTAACTCTTGTCGCTTAAACCGCTGTACCAATTTAGATACAAATTCGGTCATCGTCCTTTGGCATAAAGAAAGTTTGAGTCTCGGAAAAGGACATATGACAGTTTTTATGTCAGAAATTATTCTTTGAGGGGGTGGAAGTTTGTATGGGAAATTAATAAGTGAAGTCGCGCAGAACTGTTAATTACTTACAATGCTTTATACACAGGTCCCGGTGTTTGCTACCGCATATACTCCGAGCAGCAATACACGGATATGGAGCCCTTCAGCACTCCTGAAGTGTCTCGAGTGCCTCTTGCATCTCTTTTACTCCTGATGAGTTCGCTAGGAGTGAACGACGTAAGACGATTCCCCTTTCTTGACGCGCCGCCAGAGGACGCCGTGGAAAACGCTCTGCTCGAGTTGAAACAACATGTTGGTTATATTTTAACGATTGATTTATGTAATCATACAGGGTGTCCGGGTTTCGACTATCGATAATTTAAGGGTCTTTTGTTTCCCAAATTTTAGAGACATAATCCAAATGAAAAAAAATTGTCAATTTTTTTTCCAAAAATATTTACTTAGCTATTTGGTTAGAAATTAGCTATAGGGATAAACCCCTGAACAGCCCTTCTTGCATTCAGTAATTGAAAAATTGCCTTTATAAATTCAGCTCTTTTGGCTGTTATAACTATTCAACGAACATCTTTATAAACACCCCCATTTCGTCATTCCTTAACCTTATAAAATTACCCCATTTTCAGGGAGCCCTAACATCGAACGAGAAGCTGACCTCTCTTGGCAAAGCCTTAGCCAACCTCCCGGTGGAGGTATCGTTGGCCAAAGCGCTAGTCATAGGGAGTGCCACTATACCTCCTCACAAGAGGGACTCTGCGTTAGCACTCGCGGCCGCCTTGGGAATCCGGTCTATATTTACCACGAGAGCGCACCGGGACTTTGAATGTGAGGTTAGTAAATATGTATAGTAACTATTTCTTCCGTAGTATAATAATGTCCTTGTAGCCAAATTCCGACTACGGCGGCCTATCTCAACAGAGATTAACTAACTGCGCGGGGCTATATAACTATAATGCACAAGTGTGTGCGCAATACACAGGTGCACTCTCTATTCCTTCACTCTCATTATTCGGTGAGACGGCAGTCCGACATGACCGTAGAGAGATCAGACGCAGGACCAACAAGAACACCACCACCAACTTCCTGACTCCGGAGCTGTGTCTAAATTATTTAAAGACAAAAAAACCCAACACTCTCGGCCCGGCCCGGGATGTGAACCCGGAACCTCTTGGATAATACCCAGCGTGCTGACCACTAGACCAACGAGGCAGTGACTAGACTGCCTTGTTCAGTAGTTATCTATTTTTTTATTAATAAAATAGGCAGAAAGACTGCCATCCCGATGGCGACGCATCCCGATGGCGACGTAAGCGACCGCGACGATGCGGCCGAGAATAGATCATGACTGGCTAGTTATAGCCTAATATTTACTCTTTTCTTGAAAGTATACACACACTTCAGCCGGCAACGAATTCTTCTTATTAGCCGTACGAAAGGGAAACGTAGATTCGAAAAGTTCTATGGTGATTTTCGCCGTTGAGTCGTCGTGGAAGGATCGGGCAGTCTGCGTTACCGACTTACCGCCCGCAGACTGCCCAGTTTATGCCAAAATTTAAACTAAGCAGTCAAGGCCCTGGTAAAGGGCTCGTTTATTTGTTACAAAGTACTCTAAGCCTGGAGTTCACCAAAACATGTTTAATTTTTAACCGGTCGGTTTAGACATATTTTGGATGGGAATTCTGTCAAATTCACCGTCAATTGAGGTTTACCTGCTGTTAAAAAATTGGTGAACTCAGGTTTTGAACTTCCCATTTCACACTTTTTCATCTTCACACTATTTCAGTTATTTATTGTTCACAGAACTCGAGAAAACCCGACGAATCTGATCACGGCGATCCACTAACCCTGCTTTCGTTGTACTGTGCTTGGCTAAGCGTCAAGGTAAGGAATATATCTATTTAAACAAATATATATATATATATATATATATATATATAATATTTTTATAACTTAAGCAATTATTTTGCAAGTTTTTACGAAATTAAATCAAATTTCACTTACAAAAATTAATCGAGTGTGTCATTCGGTGGGACTCGAACCCACGTCCCTTTGCTATCCGGGCGAGTGCTCTTACGAACTAAGCTACGGAGGACGTTGGTCAGTCGAAGAATTTTTGCAAGTGCTTGCTACGCCAGTGAGCCGGCGTTCGATTTCATCAATACGTGGGGAACGTCCTCCGTAGCTTAGTTGGTAAGAGCACTCGCCCGGATAGCGAAGGGACGTAGGTTCGAGTCCCACCGGATGACATAGTCGATTAATTTTTGTAAGTGAAATTTGATTAAATATATATTTATTTAAATAAAGATACCCAAAATCTAAGACTACGGGTACTGAATGAATCCCAAAAATTAACTCAACTTATGTAATTGGAATCTGACTCATGTATGTTGCTTAAAAGGCTGTCCGAAATTTCAGTAAAATTTTATACCATACCAACAATACAACGTGTTAGCAACTTACGCAGCGTAGCGTACGCAAAGAAAAATCAGTGTCATTTTTATTAGATGTAATATTTTTTCCATTCGCCCATCAGAATGGGCGCCATTCGCCCAGTAGACTCAGAAGTCTGCTAAGGAACTAGGTCCATCCAGCCGAGTATTTTTATTTTGTTGTCTTCTTCTTTTCAGTATTTTTTAATACATTTACACAACTACACTTACCTAGTGTAAGTGTAGTAGTAAATACTACAAACTAACCTTTTTTTTTTTTTTTTTTTTTTTGGCGTGGTGGAAACGCATTTACGCGCGATACCCCCCCCTGGGGAAGGGAAGGGCCTGTGTGGGACTCCCGCCCTCAAAAGGGCGTCCTACCCACTAAAACCACCACGGTGTTCCCTCAGCTCGCCTCTGTGCCAGGGCCACGGGATCGCTCCGCGCATTCACTACGCGACCCTGGCGGCGATGGCTCCTTGTCGAGCCCCTCCTCGCTCTTTGTGAGTAGTGTGCAGGAACACTTACACACTACTCAGGCCACTAAGTGGCGGATGGCGGACCCCCTAAGTCCGCCATCTACATTAGCCTACAAACTAACCTAACCTAAGTCTAGAAATAACCTCAGTCAATAAAATAAGAAATTAAGTTTATGTATCTCTTCTCGCTTCCCGTGTAGAACTTAAAAGGTAAAAATTTATAGTAAAGTACTTATAGTTCTTCATATTTGATAGGCGGAGAGCCGCGGCGGTCGTGATTGGTGTCGCCGTAGAGGCATAGAGGAACAGAGGCTGTATGAACTCACCAAGTTGGCTGCCCAGTTGAGGGGATTATTGCAGGTAATATCACAGTCATAAAAAGTACAGTCTGACAAGTTCGTACGCGACCATCCTACTAAGGGAAAGACGTGCTAGGGCAGGCCTGTGTAACTTCCCGCGTGGGCTAATCACGTTGGGTGTCGCAAGCGAGCGTTAGAAAGTAGCTTCTTGTAGCAGTCAACCCTATCGCGTCTCATGATAGTACGTCATTGAATAGGTTTAGTGTATTATGAATCAATGCAATGTATTTCTGTTGATGTCTATACGAAATTGTGCTTGACTCTGAGGCGAATTAAATTACACCATATCGTTGACGACATTGAGTACATATTTCTTTGAACTTACGGAGTACTAGTACTTACTCTGTGGCTGGGGGCGAGCCAGAGGGGGTTTGCTCTTGACACTACTTAACCAGACGGGAAGAAGGAAGGACCCAGAAGGTTCTGGCACTCACACTCACCGATAGAACACAGCAAGCTGCTTGGCTCCGGTGGGAGGGTGGTAGTAGCTACCGTGTTAGACGTAGCGGTGAAGCGACTTCGGCGTCGGACTATTATAAAAGTATAATTTGTGTTAGTTTTATCTGTATTCAAATATTGCGTTGAAATCATTGAGCATTAAACAAAAACAAATTATTGTAATATAATGTATACAGACATGTAGTGGAAGTACTTATTACAAAATAGCAAGTTTCAAATTGCAGTTAAAAAAAATATATTGGAAAAAGCTTCTTGATCATTAAATTGTTAAAAAACGACCTGTTAGTCAAACGCGTGAATCAAAAACATGCTAAACATAAACATAATAAACGCTAAAACCAGCCTTTTACTTAAATAAAAATCTACCTAACTTAGTTTGGTCAACGCCATCTATTGGATTTTTAGGTACCGATTTTTGACACTAGGAAAATCCCTCATTAGGATTACACACTTTACTTGACTAAGGCTTATGCAATCAATTGTAACCTAAAAAATAGGATTTTTACAATAACAAGTAATTTTAGCATTAAGGTTACAAGTAATTATAGCATTAAATATAAAAATATGTGTGGTGTGTGTAAGTACAGTAAGTAAAGGTACACGATAAAACACGAATTCATTCTAACAAGGCGATATTCTTTCGAAAGACATTTGGATTTGACGTAAAGATGTCGATATCCAGTTGGATCAACACGAAATCGTTGTAAAGGAATGTCGCCTTTGTCCTGTTCAAGGGATCTTTGGTAATCAAAGATCCATTAAACAGGGCACGGTACCCACGGTTGGCAGTGTCAAAATACATGTTCAATGGATACGCAAAGCTGAGATTGGTTTAAATCGTAAATCACGGTTATTAATTTCGCGCGTTAAAGACTAACAATTTGATGGAGACTGTTGGACTATTTACAGGATAACAACTTGATGGAGACTGTTGAACCGGAGGCGATGTCTTCGGCCGAGCGAGCTCTCCGACATGGTCAAATGAAACAACTGAAAGATATGAGACGGTTAGTTAGAATAAGTAACACACCCATCCCAGGAATAAATATTTTTGTATTTTTTCTCGGCTACTTTTGACAAGCTTCAACACTATGTACGTTTACATTTTGGTATCTCATACATAACTTATGGCTATTATTATTCTGCTTAATTAAGCCACCACTATGCTAATAAAAAAATGTTAAGTATACCAACATCATAATAATTGACCAAAAAGTTAATAGTTATTAGTAGTTAGCCTATATTTTTTCGTAAAAATGCAAAGAAATTACTTAAGGCGAAGGGGAAGGCAAAATCACGTAAACGACGTGTTTTTTGTCCAAAATATAGAATGTGGGACATTGGAAATAATATATGCTATACATCATATCTTGAAGTTTTTTGTTTTGTAACCAAATTCTTGCTACAAGTTTTGATTTGTATGGAGAATGAATTTGAAGTGCACAGTTATAAACTTGTCTTATGCACGTTTTTTAAGAGTATATGAAATCCATTTAGAATGAAACTCAGCGTAAATTACTTCTTTACTTCGTGCCTTCTAAATGCAGTATCGTTTTACGAGTATTGTATCCAAAATTAGGAATTAAAACGAAAAACCTTTTAACGCCTTCATAATCAAAGCTACTTATTTGCGTTACAAAAATATTTAGGCGTTTAGTGGTATGGAATGCGACGTTGCCGCTCGGGGCGCGAGCGAGCCTACGTTACGTTGCCAGCTGGGCTAGCGGCCGTCGGCTGGGCTGGCACTGGCGCTCAGTCTATCTCGACACTTGCAGATTTGTTTGTTTTTATGATTCCTTGCTTGCGTACATGAGTGTATCAAGGTGTTTCTTGTAATTATCATTTCATTATCATAAAATATATCAAAATTCAGTAAAGGATTAATAAATATATATTTTTGCAACTTATAGCCATTACTTTAATTGGAAAGTACCTAAACTTCCTATATTTATAACCTTAAATATTACTTATTCCGATCTACATACATCACACTATCATTCACAAACACACGCGCACAGGCAGACACGCGGACACGGCGACACTACGAAACACTATAAGTCGTTTATTTTAATCGACGCATGGAGCAGTCACTATCAAGTGTCAAAATAAGGTGAACGAGGGGGTGAGAGGGTTGCGCGCAGGTAATTTTTTGACAGCTCCATGCGCCAAGTTAAAATAATCGATTTATACTACTGATAAATAATTATGCTCTGTATCATTCATTACTCTGTAATGTGACCGCAACCTACCGACGCGCTATCTAGCCGCATCGCGTGATAACCACTCCACAGTTATAGTTAGCATAGCTACAGAATTTAGGCTCGCGCGATAGATGGCGCTGGCTGTTTGCTCAAACCTCCAAGGTTATAAGAACGCGTTGTTCACAGGCAATACAAACAGAAAGCAGCCGAAGAGTCCAAGCGCAAAAAGCGACTGAAAGTCGACTCCTGGGAGATCATAGACGGCAAAGAGGAGTCCACGGAAGCGTTGGACATCCGCGACATAGAGTTCCGCATGACGCACGACGCGGGGCGGATCCGCTCGCTGCTGAGCGGCGCTAGTGCCGCCGGCGGGCGGGATTTGAATGTGTTGAAGGTAGAATCTATAATCATACATCTATATATAAGTTTTGAACGTTACCTAGAGAGAAAGTAGTTTAAATAGCGTTTAATTGGAATCCTACCAGGCCTGACTGATTCCGCAATTATCTATGAAGCTACCGGTCCGTACGGGTGTCATACGCCAGCCGGATCGCACGTTATAGCTTAGACCTGTGTCGTTCGATCACTTTTTGGGACTTGGGTCGATCATTACCCATTATTGTGGTTATCGGGTTATAATGAATCGATCATTTCGGTCATTCGGGTGTCAATTAATTTGTAACTGGAATGTTCCGATCAACACAGGTCTATTATAGCTCCTTTAAAGATACTGCAACTACGCGTCATTGCTCTGCATAATTCCTTTATTTTTTCGAAGAAAGCAAACTTCATTTAAATATTCTTAAACCTGCTTATCTATTCTTGAACTGTCCTGATCCCGAAGGTTGTCTGGATGAAATTGTTTTTAAAAATAAAACCGCTTAAATTCTACGACACACAGTGAACATTTTGTAAATGTCTACTATGTGTGGTGTACAATGAAGAGTATCTATCTAGCACCAGAAAATATACGATTAGTTTCTGTTGTTACAGATTGTACTGTGCAGAGCGCTATATCCACAAGTAGCAGTGGCAGATGAATTCAACCATTGCAAAGTAAGCACTTGTTTATCTTGTACAGTCTACCAAATTGAATCATGACCCACCTTATGGTCATTTTTCTACTGTCATTCTATACAAGTAAGTTGAAATTCGCTTGAACATACATTTCCTAGAAACGAACGTGTCATCATTTTATTAGACACTGACAGTCACTGACAAGGCAATGGTCGCTATCTGTACGAATAAGTTTGTATGAAAATCGGCGAGAACTTCATTTCATGTGGGTAAGGGTTGCAATGCAACACACAAGTAGGTAGGTAGATATTCGGGATTCGGCACGGCCGGGCGCCAAGTCTGTATTGGGAACCAGTTTCTTTTATAAAAGTTCTACTGGAACTTGTGTTTGCCATGATGAAATAAATCAGTATACTTAGTTAAAGAAAATAATATTTATTTTAAGTATATATTTAACAAGTGGCATTAAATTGGTAAAGTGAAAAGTAACCCGATTAGACGACAAATGTCACTTCCCTAATCCAAACACCACAAATTTTCATCTGGGGACCGAGACGGCCATGGAATAAGAGTGAATGCATCTTCATGCTAGGTAAACCAATTCGAGACAATTCTGGCAGTATGCACTGGACAGTTATCATGAACAGAGGAGACTACTGGCACTTCTTCACGCAAGTAAACTTTTCGCAAAGTCGGTAACATTGATTCTTCCATTAAATTGACATAGTTTATAGCGTTATGACGAGGAGAAATTTGAATTCTTCCATTAAATTGACATAGTTTATAGCGTTATGACGAGGAGAAATTTGAACAAGTTTTCCGACACTTCCGGCTTCCATCCAGGCACACATGTTAGCTGAAATTCAGCTGGATAATTGGTTGGGCACAACGTGATCCTCTGTCCTATCGCGTGTTATCGTAACGCCACGAAGTTAAGCGACCATGTTGAGACGAGCGAAATGATTTCTCGTCTGTAAATATGTTATCCGTAATAGTGTTGCATTTCCGTTCTCTTCCGTTCCGTTCTTGATTCGACGAACGCCATGATTATGTCGTCGTCTGTCTTCGAGGGTACCTTCTTTAGCATGCCGGCCGATCCAGCTTCTGACTGTGTTCCGACTTATTCTTAGCTGTTTGTTCTGCCAAATTGGCCATTATAAGATTTGTTTGTAGATATTGACTTAGGTTTTTATAAAATTTCTGGCTTACTAGTAGGTATACTTGACATTTGACACACGACGTTTTTTATTTTTTAAATTATAATACATTTTTCTTCGTAGTGAAAAGAGTTTGGATTATGGACTTATTTTAAATTCATATTAAGACTGGTTTATCTAAAACATGTCTAGTGCAGTTATAATAAAGGTTAAACTTGCATAAATCTCTGACCCAGCGAAGAGAGATTTATGCAACAGCGAAGAAAACCTTACTACATTTATAAATGCAAAGGAATAATCGGCAAAGTGGGTCATGATTCAATTTGCTCGACTGTACACACGACGTCGACCGCATGTCAGACTACCCCACTTTGACCTTGAGACCGCCCCTATTCCCTACGCAATATAAGCTGTTTTCGTGCTGACGTCCTGCTTTACATATTCCCGAAGACTTCTAGCGCCATCTCTTATATTTTTATTGCTTCACAGTCCATATCAGAGCAACTCTACCATACTTTGAGCAAGCCCTTCGTGTTTCTTCACCCGAACTCGTACTTCGGCAAAAACCCGCGCGTTCTGCTGCTTAACGATGCTGATATACAGACGGACACGCCGGTCAGCTTCAAGAGCAAGCTGCCGGTGTCGGGGAAGCACCAGATATTGTGCTATTTGTGAGTTTATTATCGTTTTCCGATAGACATTAGCTCTACTGTCCACGGCAGCTTCAATGCATGCAAGCTGCAGGACAGCGAGCGAATTTTTTTATCAATAGCGGCCGAGGATGGCGTATGTCTGACTAGAAAAAGCTTATTTACTCTTTTATTAAATAAATCTAGATCACAGTGTTTAGGAAACACTTCAGCTGCCACGAATTTTATTCTCTTAGCCGTACGTAAGAGGAACGCAAATTAAAACGTTTGGTGCGTATGTGATAGGCAAACGCGACGTTGCCGCTTCGTAGCAAGCAATCGTTTAATGATGATAGCATGCGTATGACGTGTGGTATGGGTGGACAGTAGGGCTTAATTTTAAGTACAGTACTTGACTGTGACTAATTCAAGGCTAATTTAACAAACTACTTGAAATATATGTTACCTTTAAAAAGTTTATATGCAGTTGTGTTGTCACAAATACGTGATCTCCAAAAATGTGTTACAAAATAACAACTGCATATAAACTTTTTAAAGGTAACATATATTTCAAGTAGTTTGTTAAATTAGCCTTGAATTCGAAAAAAATATATAAATCATGACATCATCATCTTTTGCAAATGTTATAGGGTTCATTTTGCAATAAAAAATGTATAGCTTGATGTTCTGGCCACTGTACATCTCATAATGGTCTTTATTTATCACGTTAATAAAGGTCCTGGCTTGTTTGTTTATTATTTATATTTGTTACAGATCTCTCTTGGAGACGACCAAACCGTACATAGTGAACTCCATGCGAATGCCGGCTGCTCAAACCTTGCTATTGCTGGCTCATTCTATCGATACCAACATTGGATTCACTAGGTATTACACCACTTTATTTTAGAATAGGCAGACATTGGACCGCAATCTCACCTGATGATAAAGGTCATAAAAGTCATTTATTAATGCATGTAGGCCCACTGGGGGCACTTATACACGTCCCAACATATATTTTTTACCTACCACTGCTTCGGGACAAATTCTAGGCTAGTGCTGAGAAGATAGGTGCGATGCGGCCGAGGATGGGTCATGTCTGTATAGAAACAGCCTATTCCCTTTTGTCTTAAAGGAATCCAAATCATCGTGTTAAGGGAACACTTCAGCTGGCAACGAATTCCACTCTATAGCCGTACGTACGCAAGAGGAACGTAGATTTAAAACGTTTAGTGCATATTAGTGGTATCTTAATGAGATAAGGGTGGAAACCCCGCCTGCGACTTATGTCCTGATAGTAAAATGGGGCCGGTGATATCAATTCGTAGAATTCCTTCGCACGCTTCACACCACTACAATAGTATACCGCTTATAGTCCAACAAGATCGTTCGCGACCTTCCAGCGGTCCCCAGAGGTGCGGAGACGAGGCACGCTAGACGTTGGCGGGTGATGGGTGATGTTGCGGGGAGAGCATTTGCTTTGACATCATCATCATCATCATTATTAGCCGTAGGAAGTCCACTGCCGAACATAAGCCTCCCCCACGGTTTTCTACAGCGACTTGTTACCGCTTATAGTCCAACAAGATCGTGCGCGACCTTCTAGCGGTCGCCAGAGGTGCGGGGACGAGCCACGCTAGACGTCGTCGGGTGACGGGTGATGTTGCAGGGAGAGGATTTGCTTTGACATCGTCATCGTCATCATTATTAGCCGTAGGAAGTCCACTGCCGAACATAAGCCTCCCCCACGGTTTTCTACAGCGACTTGTTGCAAGCGGCCTGCATCCAGTGCTATCCTGCAATCTTCACAAGGTCGTCTGTCCATCTTGCCTGTTCATATTTGCTTTGACAAACGTGTGTAATTGGTGCTTACTCTCCCCCCGCAGTCTTGCGGGGTGCAAGGAAGGTCGCGCATAAACTTTGTCAGACAGTAAGCAAAGTCAAAGTCAAAAATAATTTATTCAATTTAGGACAGAAAATGCCACTTATGAACGTCAAAAATTTAAAAATCAATAATTAGCAAAAGCAGTTTGTCTTATAACCATTGACATACTTTTACAAGAGTTTTGCGCAGGAAGCGAGAAGAAAGAAATTGACTTTATTTCTTAATTTTCCAAATAAGTCATTCGTGGCTACTGTTGTGATTGTGTAGTGGAATTATCATTTTAATGTGCTAAATAAGACAACCTAAAAGTAAAAACAAAAGTAAGGTGCTCCTATTTGATTCGGACTGAAGATTCGCTTTTAACGGTCTAAACTTTCTTGTGAAATATGAATCATCCTCGCATTTAAGATTAGTTTGTAGTGTTTAGGTTTAGAACAGAAAAAAAAATACAACTCTACCAGAGAATCTGTAGTAAAATAAATCTTCCTATACTTGTTAGTTATTGATTTCTAAGCTATTAAAATGGTCATTGGATATCCCCGTCTTAAAATTCATATTCTTGGTTTGTTGTAAACCGTTATTATTTACGAATATGTATTATTTTTCAGAATTCTGTGTGACTCTTGGCTTATACTCGAGTTCCCGTTTCCAGAAACAGGATTGAATTTGTTGTTGAAGGCAACAAAATTACGGCAAAGATGGGATGCGCTTATAAATAGGAGATTATCAGGTAATCAAACCATATTTTACACACATTCTTTTATTTACAAGGCAATGGCAAATCATCTATTAAAATTGCCATGAAAGTCGTGTGTATTTCATCCTACATAAATGATCACGAACCCTCAGTCATGAAGTATCATGAATAGAAACTAGTCAGTCAAAAAGTTAGTGTCAATACGACATTTCAAAACTACCTTTTTTCAGATGCGGACCCGAACAAAAATGTGGAAAACGAACTTCAAAAACAGAACTCAAAGATTCCCTACGAAGAAATACAACATCAACTCTCCTGTGACATCAGTTCTTATATGAATACGGAAGTATACTACACAATAAAAAGACTACTGCCTGGTGATCTGAAAGTGTTATACTGTGGTCCTGATGAGACGCATCCGATTATAGACCCTAACCCATTCGAAGATGGCTTCGAATGCCGTGCACACGAAAAGAAGGGCGGGGTGTATTTGACCGACAATATTGTTTATAATTGGTATGTATTGTTGTTTTATTAAGATATAGATAAGAGCGCTGATATTTAAAAAAGAGACCTGTTTTTGTTTGTTTTTTAAGTTATCTATTTAATCATAAATCTAAGTAAAAAAAGAGTTCAATTCGCTAACGCCATAGACACAAATGTATTGACGTATCAATGAAGTGTGTAAGATTCAATAAATAAAATTTAACCACCATAGTCTGAATTCTAAACTTGACAGTTTTCTTACCAAAACGTCTGCCTACTAGTAAGTTTGTTAGAGGTGATCTCCGGAACTATTATACTAATTTTGAAACTTCTTTCACCAATAGAAAGCAACATGATTTCTGTGTGTGTCGTAAGCTTTTTATTGCACTCGTGCCAGGGTTGTAAATAAACAATAATTTGTTTCAGCGTGGTAGACACAGATTGGAGTTACAATTCGTACGAAGAAACGTACTCTTTAACTTGGACTTGCCCAGACTGCGGTATGGCCTTATGTCTTTCACCTCTCGAACGTCTCCAACACAAGAACTTCACTTGCTCTTCCAGAACGGAACAGAACGAACCTGAACCGTCTACAGCGCCAAAGGATAATAGACCTAACGCGAAAGAGTATAAGTGCGAGAGTTGCAATAGCACGCTCCATATGACGCCTGTTGAGATATTGAAACATAAGAAGAGTTGTAAAATGAAATAAAGTTCATGAATTGTAAGTACTTATTCTGTTTTATTTGACTGTCTAAAAGATATCCTCCAACCTCTTATCTTATAAAAGTAATATTCGTCATAGGCTTGTTACGTCTATTTCAGGCTATAAGACATATATTATGCACAGTGGCCAAGACATCAGACATATAGCATTTTCGTTGCAAAATCACCCCTATTACAACTGGATAAGATCCCAAAAGTGTTTATCTTGCCATCCGTACATCAATTTAAACAACATTACACGCGTTTCCGATATAAAAACAAAATATTGTATCAGCTGTCGCAAAGCTTTGTCGTGACTTGCCCGCCGGGTGCGTTTCGCACGTAAACCTAAGCAAACTGACTTAATTCATATTCTTTATGTTAAGGCAATAGGGTTAAAAATTGTTCATGTTTAAGGTTTTATCATAAAGCTCATAGGACCGGTTTCGTCGGCTAATTTAAGCCGGAGTAACCTCTTTCATTATTGTAATGGGATTATTGAGACGTTTGTTTTTTGCTTTGAAAGCCATTAAATTGTAAGCGGGGGTGTGTAGAAAGAGTGGTGGATATCGTGATATATATTTACAAAGGGTTCTTTGTTTATCTAAAATCAACTTTTAGCATTCATTTACACAAATATTCATAATCGTTGTTTGATCTCGACTGCTGTATTCATAAGGAGAAAATTTTACAATTTTTCAAAAAAAGAACGGATAAAGCAGGTATTGATATACATACGAGGGTCAAACTGAAAGTTCTTAGAAAATCAAAAACTGATTACATTAGCCAGTTATTAGTTTTATTATATCTTTTCAAAATATTGTCCATTGACGTCAATACACCGCTGCATGCGATGGAACCACTGGGAAAAGCACTTTGCCCACTCGTCCTTAGGGGTCTCTTCAATGGCATCGCGATACGCAGCCACCGCTTCTTCAGCATTCATAAACCGCTTTCCTTTAAGTTTTTCTTTAATTTTTGGAAATAAATAAAAATCACAAGGCGCGAGGTCGGGGCTATACGGCGGGTGACCCAGTAATTCAACGTTTGATGTCGCCAAATAGTCGATCGTTCGCTTGGCGGTGTGGGAGGATCCTACTGCGAGGTCGTTTCTCTCGAACTTTTTCCAAGACAAGTGGCAAACAATTGGTAGTGTACCATTCTGCAGAAACTGTTTTTTGATCCTCTAACACAATTGTTGCGAAATGACCTATCCTTCCAAAGAACGAGGCCACCATTTTTTTTCCCGCACTTCGATCTCTCTTCACTTTAGTTAGCAACTTCTCGAAAGGAAACACCCACTGAGCAGATTGTCTTTTGGTTTCAGGATCATAACAGTAAATCCAGCTTTCGTCACCTGTTAGTATGTCGAACACAGCATTTGAGTCACCTCCGTTAAATCTTTCAATCATTTTACGGCACCAATCCACACGATGGAGTTTTTGAGCCTTAGTCAAATTATGAGGTATCCACCGGGCGCAAAGCTTCCTGACCGCTAAATGTTCGTGGAGGATTTTGTGCACTTGACTCATACCGATGCCTAAGCTTGTCCGAATCTGCTGATAGGTCACTCTTTTGTCAGTCTCTATCATACGCCGCACAACACAGATGTTATTTTCAGTCGTCGCCGTAGAAGGCCGTCCCTCACGTACATCATCAGTGAGATTAGTGCGACCACGTTTAAACTCATTAAACCAGTTGTAAACAGTCGCACGAGATGGGGCTTCATCGTGAAAGGCCAATCGTAGTCTATCATAACTTTCTTGTTGACTTAAATGACATCGAAAGTCATAAAAAATCATTGCACGAAAATTTTCTCGTGTTAAATTCATTTTGACGTGACACAGACAATTTTCAATTTGCCGCCAAGTCGTAAAACAAATGACAAATGAATGAAATATATACTCAGTAATATTGGCAAAGAGTTCTATTTTCAAATTTTAGAATATTTTTTTTATTATATTGTTTATAAGTGGCCAGTTCTAAGAACTTTCAGTTTGACCCTCGTAATTCAGAAAAATATAGGTTTTTCTTATTATGTTTTGTTGTCGGTAGAGTAAAAAACTCTTAAAACACCCTGTCATGAACAAATTGTTGTATTCTATCATTTGAGCGGTTTATTAGAAATTAACACAAGTTTTCTAGCTTCTTTAAGAAATCAAAAGTTTAATTTTATTGTATACATTCAAACATTTACAACAAAATTACCAGATCCATTTGATGTTCCGCTAGGTAGGCTCCCAAATCCTAAATTTTAAAAGCTAAACAATTTTCAATGTTATGGGCAGGACACAGGCCTTGTCCTACGCTTCTCAACCGTGTTAGCTATTACATAGCAATTATGTATAATTAGCTGTTTGTCCATATGTCGACCTCGCTCCATACAATGTCGACCAATTTGGGTGTCGGCCCAGGAAGCAAACGTCTTACCTGATGTGAAAATTACATAGAGAATTTGGTAGGCACGGTAAAATATGTATTTGCCAATTTCAACTCTATTTTTATTATCGTAAAGCTGATATTTTGTGTTGAGATGTAGATATTACATAGCTTTTATAAGATAGTTATTTGATATGTAATCGATATTGACATTTAACAATCGTTTATACAAATGATGGAGTTAGCTGTTGTCTGCCTTTATAGTGTTGACTATAAATTACTATGTGCTTGTAATACATAAATAATAACATAGTCATTTATACAATTTGCTTGGGTATTGTCTAAGATGGAAACCGATTAAGGTAAATTAGCACCGTCAAGTTATTTATCAAATCATATAAACGTAAATTATTTTTTTCGCTTATGTTAGTGCCTAACAGATTTAAGCAAAAGGATTAATTTAAAAAAATGCACATTTGAAATATACTTTTGCTATTTGTCAGTCTGCTTTTCCTTCTGAGGTAACAAGTATAATGATTAACTGTGCGCTTTAGGTAATATGAAATTGAAATGTAACACAGTACTGTGACACTTTTCTTTCTAAATGCTTACCAAAGTTTCCGTAAGTCAGTCATGTAAGTCTTTTGCTATAAAACTACAAGGGTGGGTACGGTAGGTATCTTTTTGCCCGACTGCGGAAGGAGGGTTATGTTTTTTCAAAGTATGTATGTATGAATAATTGTATGGCACGCCCTACAGCCCAAACGGCTGGACAGTAGGGATGGCGATCTGAGATCGATTAATCGAAGAATCGATTTTTGTAGCCAAAAAGATCGATTTTTTAAATCGATATGTAGTACTGTATCGATTCAGTGAATCGATATTTTACCTTTGAAAATCGACATTCGATTTTATTTTATTTTTCGGTAAAAAAAAAGTATTAACAATTAATTGAATATTCCCGTATTATAAGAGTGCTGCCGGCTGCCGGTTAAAGAGTTAATCATTCAAAAACTCGCGAGATGGCTGTATGTTTAGATTCTTTCACCTCTCATTAATAAAAAAAAGTTACGTTTATATATTTTTTTATAAAAATTACCTGATTTTTACTGATGAGTGATCGTAAATTATAATATGTATCTTGTTTTTTAAAAAAATGATTTATATTACATTATAAACAAAAACTTGAGAAAAAGATCGATTTTTTTGGAATCGATCTTATTGGCCTCGATTTTTTTGTGGATCGATTTATTAGGACACGATTCGAATCGATTTAAAAATCGATGTTTTTTGAAAAGAATCGCCATCCCTACTGGACAGTTTTTGACATATGAGGTGTCGTTGAATTTGTCAAAATTGTGAGAGTGATATAGGCTATATACATTTAAAAAATGGCGCCCGCAAATGGAAATAAGAGGGGGGAGGGGGGATTGATTTTTCCTTACCATAGCAATATGGGTATCAAATGAAAGCCAGTGAAAAGACCATTACAAAAATATAATAATTTTTGCAGTCGGGTTTTTTGTTTATTCAAAAAATATGTTTGCTTGTTAGAATATTTAAATATATGATCCAACTAAGGGCACTAATGATGGTCACGTACTTGTTATCAACCTGTCAGTGCATTCCTATTTACGCTACTTGTACTTATGCAAACCTATCACAAGATTGAACTAGCGACCTCGATCGTGTGTTTAGAAAGATAACGCTTTTAAAATACTTGCACATAACCAACGAAACGTTTATCTAAAGCTGAAGTCAGCATACCAACTGATCTCGGGAAGATGGGTGGTTAACTTTTAACCTCCCGTCTTCTTTGAAACTTATTTGATCATACCGCTAAGAAAGCCCTTATTTTGAACGCCCTAAAGATTATTTTCCATTAGGTTGTGTGTGAGTTAAGTTGGTGAGAGTTTAAAGGATTGCTGTCAACCCGTCACCGCGTAGGAAGCAGCGTATCTACAGCATCTGTTGTTTAATGAAATTATGAAGTGAAACTAAATCAGAGTGCGGCCATGCAGAGGTTAAACGAATTCGTGGCGAAATAAAGTGAGTTCAACGGGGGTCTATCAGGCTTGGCTAACTATGTGTAGTGACAGATCGAATTATTTACATAACGGGCCCGTATAGTAAGCTTCTTCCTCACGTTTAAGAAAATACCTTCTAATATTACTAGTGTACCGGGGATAGATCATCTGACTATCGATTTTTGCTACTTAATCACCCTAATTACACAATGCATATACCTACAATGTGTTAATTTTACTCTTGATCAAAATAAATGTGCGGATATAAGTCAAGAAAGAATCAATAAAAACCGAAAAAAAAAATTAAAATGAATTTAACAAAACGTGTATTTTTAAATTTAAATAGATAAAAATAAAATTACCGAGTTTTTGTTTAATATCGTAAGTTGATTTTTACTTTTATTGCTAGTTTTTCATTTATTAACATATAAAAAGAAAAACTAATGGTTACAACAAACAAACAGCACGAGTAAACCACTGAGGTTTGAGATAATGCTGCTGCAACTCACATCGATACTGATAATAAAATATTGGTTAATTATTTACAATCATATTAAACAAGAAACAGTTGAGATAAAAACAATATTGCAGTTTTAATGTAGTTAGTCGTTCTAGCTTTCAAACAAAACTACTTTGAATAAAATACACCGTTTACTTAAAGAGAAAAAAAACTTGAGATCGGACGATGAGAATTTTATTTAAAAAAAATAACTTATTGTTTTTTTTTAAGGTTTTAATGGGTAAATATTTGTATTATATCCGCACATTTTGTTTAATCAAGTGTAAAATTAACACATTGTATACTTATAATTAATCTGAGATTAGATAATGCACTTCAAGAAGTGGCCGCCTGAGACAGAAATCGAACCCGCGTTATTCGCACCCAGACGTCTTAGGCGTTACTTTGGACAGCAAAGTGAACGCTTATCATTTAAAAACAGTAATTTACCATTAATCTGTATTGTACCTGCGTAAGACGCAACAGTGTTTAGCCTGATGTGCTGTCGTCCGTACCTTAGCTTGCTTTGGTCAAATTCAACCGATTTTCAAAATAAATTGTATCGTTTGCATAATAAAATTATAAGGCTTTCAAACACCTAATAAATTGGAAACTTTATCGACTGTAATGATAGCGACCAGTCCACAAGCTCTTGCTAGGCATGTCGTAACTGCAAGTCTTAATAGGCAGGTAGTTAACTAAGGTAGGTATTGTAAAGGAATATAGAATATAGAAGACTAGATGGAAATAATTTTGATCATAGGATCTGAAGTGCTAAGTCATCATCATCTTCCTAGCGTTAACTCGGTTGTGCACGCGAGTGCCCAGGGTCCGCTGACATTGATCTAGGTTGTAGCAGATCAAGTAATTACAGTGGTGCGACTGCCATCTGACCTCCGTGACCCTGTTAACAGGGGAACCTGACCAGGTTTTAATCATGGTTACGCATTCATTCACCTGAATGTGCAGCTTTCCTCACGATGTTTTCCCTCACCGTAAGAGCATCGGTTATTTAAACAACTAATTTATATAACTCAGAAAAAGTATTTGGTATTTACATGGCGGCACGTATGGGATCGAACCGGTACCTCCCGCAAGAGAGGCAACCCGTAAGCCACTGCGCTACAGACGCGACGCTCTGAAATACTAAGTAGGCAAGTAAATACTAATGTTTAGTCACATGAATGTCAAGAAATTGTTATAAGTAGTAAAAATAAAAATAAAAACAGTGACACTTCGTTCGATTTTACATTAATCCATCCGGCCACAAATTCCATTCCAATATCTTAGAACATTAGCTATTAAAAAAAAGTTTCCAGGATTCCCATGGCTATCGTCTACAAGCGTTAAGATCATCTGATAGTAGTCCCTGAGTGCTAGGCTGGAGACACGCAATACCGTGACTAAAGAATCTGTCCTTCCCAACGCTTTGCCGTGTGAAGATCCCTAACAGACAATTAATAGCTGTTGGCGACTTTCTTTTTGCGATTTGCTAACAATTTGTTTTTACATGAGAGTACAGTCACAAGCAATGAAATGTATGCAAATAAGTAATGGCATTGTAATAAGTTCTCAAATCGAATGCAGATGTATACATATTGATGCTCATGACTGTACGAGTAGGACTTAGGTATGAGTAGTATTATCTGTAAAATAAAATAGGGTCGTATTTAATAATCTTAAGATTTAAGAGATGCCGTCAATTTTTATTTAGTCAAGTGATTTGGCCAAACGCTTCTTTCTAAATCCATAAGGATAAACGTATTACCTATTGTACATGTACTGACATGTACCTATTATATAAATGCGAATGTGTGTGTGTGTGTCTGTTACCGCTTTTAACGCGCTCAGACCGATTTAGATGACATTAAGTGACAGTTTTGAGTCCCATACAGGGAAACGATTTATTATGCTACATTTTGTCGCGATACAAGAATTTTAAGCAGGTTTTATAATTTAAGGGGGATTATAGTTTGTATGAGAAATCCGACATATGCGCGGGCGCAGTTGCTAGTGTTAATATATCTGACAGACAACACAAAAAAAACATGTTTTTAATGTTAAAATCGATTGATAGTGATTTATGAGCAGGGTAAAGCATCTTTTCACTGAATCATCATTGATAGTTCTACGATACTGATGCACAGCTGTAGAGTGGAAGATACCCGCGGCACGGCCTCGGCGGTGGTCGTGCGATTTGTCGCTGCGATATTATCGCGCTCGTAATTCGGCCGGACTGCCGTGCGTGTCGGCAACAGCCGCGATTTCTTCACTTAGGTCGGTGGCACACTGGGAAGGAACTTGCATTTTGAAAAACTTTTAAAACTCAGGTTGTACGGTTCACAAGACCACGGTCTTCTAGTAGTAGTAGGTATCAAGATGGTGTACGATTTGAAGGCTTCGGCAGACCAAGCTCGGGGCAGAAGCGGTGCGGGTCAGTTGCAGCGCGGCAGTAGGCACACTGAAGGCAGCGGCAGTTTCAAAGCAGTTGCAACGCGGGCCCGCATTTAAACCGTGTAAAGTTTCAGTGCAATTTTCTCCCACAATCGCAGCTTGTATGTTGTGTTTCTATAATGTGTATCTTTAAAATCCTATAAACATTCATTTGTACGTACTAACTCGATTAGTTTTTCATTAGTATCCATCATGCGGTTGTAAAAAAATACAATATTCGTCAACCGCTTTCAACGCGCTGCGCTGCACTGCTACCGCCCTGCCTCCGGTGAGCCATGCTAATATGGCCGCCATAGTTATACAACAGTGCGGGCTCGCGCTCGCGCCGCTTCCGTTCCGCTCCCGCGCCGCCTGGTTTGTCGTCCGGCAGTTGCAGTGCGGCGCGGCGCAGAGCGGTTAGAGCGCGGGCCCGCGTTCAAATTTCGTGTGACACACTTCAAAGAGTTTTTTGTATTACAACTTGCGCGGGCCCGCATTCAAACAGCGCTGCTACTGCCCCGCGCTTGGTCTGCCAAAGCCTTAAATGATGTTGTTCTGCTTCAGAAGTAGGACTCTGTGAGTCATGACCCAAATGACCATGCACAATTTGCTGTCGAGCATTCCAGTAATGCTCTGAACTGTAAGACTTCTTACTCCCAAAAGCTAGTAGCTTCTTGCACGCTGTGCAATAATTATCTCAACCTAATGTGAGAGCCATCATTAATAGGCCTCATAATCATCATTTTTTTTTGGATTTTACAAAAAAATATGTACTAAAAATCTACAAATTGTGGGTAGGTATAGTTAGAAGATGTATATTCTTCGGCTTTAATACAACCTGCCTTACTCATTAAAACTATCAATACTTGCCCGGTTTTTTTCTTCTTGAGGTACGGAACCCTAAAAAGTGTTGCATAGAAATAATTGTACTATTAGTAAGGCGAAACAAGTTCACGCAAGGGATTACTTGAATTCTACAACTATTACATAATTGTTGCTCTCACTGCACCACCGCCCTGACGGCAGGTCCGAGCTCCTACACTAGATAGGGCCGGCAGAGCGCTCGTGAGCGATGCTCACCCAGATAACAATTGCTTTGTTTCGCTGTAAAACTCGAAAATTAACATCATTTGCCAACGCCCGATCGCGCTGAGATACCGACACTATAGGTGCTGTGGCTAAAGCATAAGAAATAGCATTTAAAATATTGAATGAAACTAGTCGCGCTAACTGTTATAAGATGAGAAATTTTATATAGAGATATTTAGATTTTTCTACAAGTGCAATGCTGATGCAACAACAATCATTTAAGTGTTTACCCGTAAAGATAACTCTGAATACACCAAGCCTGGTTTTTTATTTACCTACATCTTATAAGTAACTGTATAGCTTTTGTCTGTGACTTCGTACGCCTGTTCTCGTTTTTTCCCTTTCCCGTAGAAATTTCGAAAAATCCTCTTTTATACCTCCCTTTTACAGCCCAAGGAACATACATGGCAGAACCTCCTCTTTTGTTGAAGTCGGTTTAAAAATCAGCTTTCTATGACCAGTAGTTTCGGCTGTGCGTTGTCTGTCAGTCACTTACTAACGGATAGTTGATTGATATTACATAGTTATTATTATTAATTATTATTGTAAAGAAACAGTCTTTGTTGGGAATCTCCTTTTGATTTAGGGGACAGTCACGGAAAATTTCGACCATTTTTGAAATAGTACTTAATTGCCGCACTCAGAGACTTCAATTAAATTTAAGCCTCCATTATGTCTCGTTCTGTCACATCCTTTGTCATTGAAATAGAAAAGGACAGCATGAGACTTAATGAACGATTAAATATAATTGACGTCTCTGAGTACGGCAGTAAGTGATATTAATGTACAGTAGACTTTTATCATCTTGCTATCTTGGCATTATTAGTTAGGTTATTTTTCGAACCATGGCATGCCGATGTGAAACTTCAAATCGTTTTCTTCTTTAACTTAGACCGAGTCCTGGAAAATAATGTGGTGTTTAGTTTTAATAGTCTCCAAGATGTAGGATTCGTGCACTTATTGCTATTGCTTAGTTGGTAGCCGACCGTCTCGCTTTTTTAATCTCAAACTACCTACTAAAGAACAATTTATGGCCAAATTGGGAATACGCTTCTTGGCTGTTATAATTTCCTGCAGTAGGTCTAGCCAGGAATCAGAAAGTCTATCTTGATTTAGCTGAAGTAATAAAATGCTCTGTCAAGTAAAACGTTCTGCCAAAATAATCGACGATCAAAGAAAAAATTGCTTGCACGCCGGTTTTTATGGTTTGGTTATCCGTGAGGTCACTGTGTCGATCCCCGGACGGGTCCAATACGTAAACCATATTTTCTCTATTGTTGTGTCTAGGTGTAGTGGTACCGTCGTTTTTTCTGATTTTCATAACACGTCATATGCTAGGTACTTACCGGGATAAGACGAATGTGTAGATTAAGTAGGTACAAAATAAGATGATGACTAAACATTCATCGCTATCATCATTGTTTGGCAGCAAGAAACCATGTTATCTACGATCGAGTAATCTATCCACCTAAAAATAGAATAATAGCCACACCAATTACGCATCCGAGCATTCATGCTTTGTATGTTGCAAACAATAACAATGCCTCCAACAAAGGTAAGACCACGGCCGAAATATAGTATGTCAATCGACAATTATGCTCAATTGTAATGCAATTACATTTCTGTAATGTTCACTGAACAATAACAGTCTTTGTTATGGACAAAATGGAGATATGACAAGATTTTTGACGATTTGGACCTCCCGGGTAGCAAAAATACTAGCAACTTCGGAATAGAAAAAAAACTACATCTAGCAAAGCAGCAAGGCAATTTGAACTTTATTATCAAAGATAAAAGAACTTACTTATTAATTCAGTTTGCAAAGGTTAATGTTGCGGAAGAATTTTGTTCGAAATTTGAATACGCTACGTCGTCAAAACTATTTGTAAGTAAAATCGACTGTAACGTTACGGACTACGATCGGTTTTACATCGTTTTGAGATAATTTCTTGTTAAGCAAGTGGCGCTAAGTTGGACAAGGGTCCACAATAGCGAATTTTACGCGATTTGGAATAATTTACGCGTCATGAGCACACAATAGTAAACCGCTGCCGTAGTAAGCATGCGTATTTTTTATGGACGGTTGGCAGTACGGGTTGTATTGTGCATTTGTGCCCATTCCACAAATCTCACAATATGAAATAAGCAACCTGTTTGTTTTCATATTATCGCCAAAGAACAACTCGTAGTAAATTAGAGTACTAAGCTTAAAAAATAAGATTGGGACCTAGGAAGCCCATGTAATGTGCTGCTCTCAACTCTGTAATAGCTTTATTTTACAAATGCATTTACTGCGTATTGATATATTTTTTTTAAAAACTCGACCGCCTTAGTTTATAAATAAATTGTTTCAACAAACACACCGATTACCTATATACTGTTTTAAACTTTCATGGTCATCATCATTAGAATAGTTATTTACGGGATTGCTACCATGTACCTTTTTATTTTCGAGTTTCCGATATTTCGAAATATCGGAAACTCGAAAATAAAAAGGTACATGGTAGCAATCCCGTAAATAACTATTCCACCGATTACCTAGCCCCAAACTAAGCGTGAGCTTGTGCTATGGTGACTAGGATAACGGATAGACATACTTATGTACATTTATAAACATCCATGACTTGGGTACAAATGCTCGTGCTCATCACATAAACATTTGCCCCTTGCGGGATTCGAACCCGCAACCGCCTGGTTTAGAAGTCCGTGGCGCGAACCACTACACCAAGACGGTCGTCAAATGTCGCAATGATCGTTAAGTATTAATTACAACCATGTTGACACAGATAAAGATGTCACAATAAGTCTGACACCAGAATAGGCCAAATTGCAAAGGTGATTGTCCCAGACTTCCAGTATATTTCCAGGACCAATTCCCCACGCGTGGGAAAAGACAGAGTGACGGAGGAAGCGAATATAACGAGTGCTTCGAGGAAGCATCGGAGGCTGTGCGTTTCAAACAACTGTGTTTAATGAATTGGGAGCGACAGCAAAATAATAGGAGCAGATGTACGAGTAAGTAGTTATAGTTTTACATAGTTTACCTTTACGATTTTGAAAAGTAAAAAAAAAGTTCACAGACTTCATATTGCACTTAACATCACAAAAGTTTAGGAAGGTGTGTACTTATTTATGTAGGTACTTAAAATAAACTGTACGAAGTTATTTTTCTATATCTTGCTCTAGCTCTTATGGGCGTTTTAGTGTCATACCGATTTACTTACGCAAGCGGGATTGAGATACAGAATCTGTAATGCGAAGAACCATTTTATACTTATGTACACACATCAACACTGTCTAGGAATATACATAACATAGTATTATTACATCCAAAATATCCTTAGACAGTGTTGATTAGTATATTTGTATCCCACATCCCACGAGCGAACATTACGCGCTTTACAATAGATAAATAATAATAAATAGGTAAATATTGGACCACATTACATACATTGCTTTGAGCCAAAATTAAGTAGCTAAAGCACTTGTGTTATATATATTCAGTAACAAGGGTGGTACCACAACTCCCAGACCCGAGACAATATAGAAAAAAAATTTGTCTATAGTAGATGTTCGAGTCCAGGACAGGATATAGCTTATATTTCATAAATTATCCTTTAACTGGTGAAAAGGGGGTGGAAGTTTGTATGGTAAATTCGAAATTTAATCGAGTGAAGTCGTGGGGAATTGTTAGTAATGATACATATAAATATATATTTTTAACAAGTATTTCTTCTCTGCTATCTGTCCTCGACAATTAAGCCCCGCACAGCCCGCCAATCGCTCGATACGCAAATTGCCCGGCGGCTGTTTACAAAGATCCTCATTCCCTCCCCCAGGTCTGGGTGGACAATTAGACCACGCGGGATCCTTACCACTAGTCCTAAAGGGCTGCAGGGTTGAAGGATTATTCAGCACGTAATATTTAAAGGGAGAACTATTTGAACACACATGATGCTGCTTTTAATATGTATATGTACCTAACCTATACATTTTCATTGTCATTTTTAATGCGCTGTGCGCAAGGAGTGGAATGCCCTGCCTGTGTCTGTTTTTAGCTGACTGCGGAAGGAGGGTATGTTTTTCGAGAGTATGTATGTACATGTATGTGTGTATAATTGTTTGGCACGCCCAAACGGCTGGACAGTTTTTGACATATGAGGTGTCGTTGAATTTGTCAAAATTATGAGAGTGACATAGGCTACCTATATACATTTTAAAAATGGCGCCCGTAAATGAAAATAAAGGGGGGATTAATTTTTTCTTTACCATAGCAATATGGGTATCAAATGAAAGCCAGTAAAAAGACCATTTTCAAAATATAATAGTTACTGCAGTCGGGTGTTTTGTTTTTTCAAAAATTACGTTTACTTGTTCCGAGTGCGTATAACCTGAAACTCTTTAAGGTGCATGTAAATAGGCTTCTCCTAGGCAAGCTCGCTCCATCGTAGACCTAAGCTTTGCTCTCGGGCTGAGATGAAAATCAAGAGTTAGCCAGTTACTTTATAAAAACAATAATAAGGCCACGCAGCTGTAGACTTTCTATCAGCCGATAGTTGGATCGGCTTCTAAATAATATAAAGAGCTATGCAGTTGCGCACATTACAACAATCGTTCAATAAAAAAGTTTAGAAAACTCAACGGCTAAAAAACCAGGGCCCGTAGCTTAGTGGCAATTTATTCTCAAGCGAAGTTCGTTATCGCTAAAGAAATGTATGAAACTGACATAAGCCATCAAAATATCGCATTACTTTTGCATACATATTTTGATATTTCGTTGACGATAGCGCAGATTTTTGTAAAAAAGATTGCATCTTGTCTAAGGGCCCAGGGTCCATCTGCTAGTTGGACTAAACACACTTTACCTACCTATCCATATCATTTAAATTGAAACAAGATAAATCTTCCCATCGAATTGACGTCACGACCAATGCCAAAGTACACACGCCAGCACTTCAACCAACTCCAAAAAGATGACAAATTTCCTCACCCAAATCTCATCGTACAGATGAGATTCAAATGAACAATCCAAATAGTAGTGTTCAGTTTCAATTGGAAATACCTTGACGTGATTGCAGTAGGTTGGCATGCTGTTTGTACGTCCTTACAAAGTTGTATGACGCTCGTCACTAATTACGTAACCATGCATTTGCCGCGTAATAAGCGCGCGTTCCCACGACTGCGTGTGCGAATTTCGTATCGGGATTTGCTCAGGTGGCGGATTTTCAGGACCGGTTCATGTTTTTTTGGCACTTTCAAATTATGGGACCTTTACGTTAATTATGAGAACTTATCGTTTTGGTCTTTGTGGATCGTCAGAAGTTCCTAACACCTTATGAATAAAAGGGGAAGTTTTTTACTAAGAGCTAAAGCACTTACCATCCTATTTGTAGCATCCTACTTAGGATCCTAATTAAGAAGGTAGGATCTTAAGTAGTGTGAAATAGTAGATTGTTATACAAGGGACGAAAGTGACTACTCCACTCAAGCGCTAATAGCTCGAGAGTGAAATGGGTGCTTTCACCCGAGTTAAACATACTATTTTTCATTTCGACTGCGAGGAAAGTATCGATAGAATATCGATAGATTATCGATAGTTGAGGCAAAATCAATAGTATCGATAGACTATCGATAGTTGAGGCCAAAAAAGCAATAGTATCGATAAAATATCAATAGTGTCGATAGAATATCGATATCTGAGGCAAAAGCAAAAGTATCGATAAAATATCGATAGTATCGATATAATATCGATAGACTGTCGATAGTTAAGGCAAAAGCAATAGTATCGATAAAATATCGATAGAGTCGATAAAATATCGATAGTATCGATAGACTACCGATAGTTGAGGCAAAAGCAGTAGTATTGATAAAATATCGATAGAATCGATAGACTATCGATAGTTGAGGCAAAAGCAGTAGTATCGATAGACTATCGATAGTCTAGGCAAAAGCAATAGTATCGATAAAATATCTATAGTATCGATAGTCTACCGATAGTAATTATAGTATTGATAGACTATCGATACTATCGATAGTGTCAAAGTTCAATATTCAAATCACTATCGATAGCTGATCTGACTATTGCAATAACTATCGATACTCTCGATAGTGGCCTTTTATTCAATAGTAGGAGTATAAGTAGGAGGGAAAAGCTATTTTTCACCCGGCTATCTACACATGAAAGTTCAACTTTCCGAACAGGTGAGATGAAAAGATCTTGACTATATATTCCTGTAGCATCATATTTAGGATGCTACAAATGTGTAATAGTGCTTGAGAATGACACAATATTTGTTTGCTAATTCATAAGGCAATTCTCGAATTTCTGAGATGCTTTAACGACCGAATAGATCAAACTCTGTTAAATGACTGTGTAAGTCATCATCATCATCTTAGCGTTATCCCGGTTGTGCACTCGCACGCGAGGGCCCAGGGTCCGCTGACCATGATCCAGGATGTGGCAGATCAGGTCATTACAGTGGAGCGACTGCCATCTGACCTCCGTGACCGGTTACCAAGGGAACCTGACCAGTTTTCCTCACGATGTTTTCCCTCACCGTAAGAGCACCGGTTAGTGAAACAACTAATGTACATAACTCAGAAAAAGTCATTGGTACATGGCGGCATGTGGGATCGAACCAGTGCCTCCCTCATGAGAGGCAACCCGCTAGCCACTGCGCCACCGACGCTCTTGATTCAATGACTGTGTAAGTGGGCACTGATAATTTTTATAAAATTATAATTACTCATTCAATTTAGGACAAAAATTATGAAAGTCAATAAACTAATAAATAAGTAATAAAGGAAAACTTAAAAAAAAACTCTTTTTGCGTTAAGTGCCTAATAAGAATATGGTAAACTTTTAAAAACATGTTGCAATATCAATCGCCAACATTATAAACTTACTTTTTGTTGATGGTAGTCCCGAGTGGAAAGCTTGACTTGCTGGCAGCCGCGAGCATTCCGTTAAAATACTTTAAAAATCATACTTGTATTAACATGACACATTATTACTCTTCTCAATTTGCGAACATCCTTTATTGCGAGTTTATAAAAAGTTGTAAAAAGCGATATCACAGAGATTGCATTGACCACTTCAAGGCATTAAGATTGAGAGACACAATTTATTCGTTCGCATATAAACGCGGCGCAAGAATGTCTTCAGCCCTGGGGCCTTGAGGCAGCACCGCCATATAGCACACTTGGTCACATTCTCCGGCTACCCGCGTGAAAAAACGAAGAACCGAGTCATTCGCCCCGCGGCGATGGACCGGAGCGGACGTCCCTTGTCGTTCCGATATGGGAATTGTTGATGCGGTCATTAATGACATGGTAACGTTGGGTGTGTAATATTTCTGGACATGTTTTGATACTAAAGAAATAGTTTGTATATTTGTTAATAAATAAATAAATATTTTTTTTGGTTCGAAAGTATAAACCTCCACGAAAATAGTTCTTTGGTACTCCCCAATTCCAGCACTTGACACGTGACTCACCGGTAGCATATAAATGAATTGCTAATTACTTGCGGTAGAACTCTGTTAACTCTCACTAAATCGGCCGAGAATCGACTTTTACTCGTACCTTTCATAAAGTAAAGGAGAGATAAAAAGTAGCCTGATTATGAACTGCAAACACTTTATCGATTCGACATTTAAAATCGGCAGTACATCGCGTTCGGTGTGACAGCCAGCCGGTAAATGTCACGCTCACGGCCGATAAAGCGCAACAATAGCGCACCGCGGGCGCACGCATTGTATGCGTACGCGCACGACTTCGTAATAACCACTGTTTTGTGCGCGCGATGAAAGGATTGTGCAGTATACCAAAACGAGACTTTTGGGGAGATATTGACAGTTTTATTTTTTACATAATATGATTATCATTGACTTGAGCTTGCTAGACGCAAGCGTTTTAGTGCCTACTCGAGGTGCCTACCAAATATTACATCTTCTTACACCTACCTTGCTATGTAGAGTTTCAAGAGATATAATTTTTAAGGTCAAAGGGTTTTTTTTTATTGATATGTAAGTATTTTGACTGCTTAGCCTAAGCATAGTAATTAATAGTACGTTCGTACGAAATACATGTATACAACTGACATTTATTTTTGAACCATTGTAGTAGCCAAGCTACTAGTTGGTACGTGTCTCTAAACAAGTATTGCAGCCGAAAATTACTGAGGCGCCGCGCCGAGGATTTACTAAAAACAGATCTTAAACACGAATACATGTTGGTTCTTAGTATTTCTTGGTTTTTGTTTCGTTTCGAGTGACCCATGTTTCGAGCGACTCATATATCACACACGTATTAGACCCACTCTGTAATTTAAGTAATTACAAACTGATGCACTTATATCTCCTAGGCAAACAGTAATAGAGAGGAGGGACCTTCGTTTTTGGATTAGCCTTACACGGTACATTTCAGCTAAGATTTACACTGAGATTTGATAAAAAATGCGCTATATCACATAATCATATGAAGATTGAAAGAAGAACGGCAAAGTTCTTTGGTGCTCAGCCCCAAATGCTGGCATGTTTTAGTCTTTGGTAAAAACTTTTCATCAAAGACTAAAACATGCCCAGACTAAAACAAACAGGCTTTTCACTGAAAAGCCTAAAACTGCATAGAGGAAAAAAATACATAACTGACATGTACATTACATACATTTCATGTGTCTTACTTAGTACGGTGTCTCTATCTATTGGGTCGATTTATGCCAATCTTCTGTGATACAACCATAACTCTCCTTTTGGGTTTTGCCGTAGTCGAGTAAAAAGATATTCAACCTCAAGATGGTACTGAAAAAGCAACATTGTTTCAAGAGTAGGTACTATGATTTTCATTAAGCGTACTAAAAACAAAACATAGGTACTCATATTTACGTCTATTTCATTGCTTACTCCATCCCATTTTACAAATCTGTAACGACGAATGAAGAACAACTAAAAGTTATCGTGTCAATAATTCTATGAAAATCTTCCAGCTACGAATTTTCCGTCTTTACGAACGTGCGTACAAATAAAGCCGCTCGTGTGGGTAAGGTATCAACTGCACCTGTTAGTTATTTACAAACTCCATAGTCGACTGATACCATCTCAGCCTTCAGCGTTCCTATTAAAAACTGTAGCAATCACAGGCGTCCACAAAAACGCGTATCGCTGTAACTAAACTGTCATTTTGTGCCGGACGCCGGTAAATAATGATGTTTGTGCGTGCACTGCGGCAATAGAGTCTAATGGCCATGTCACGGAGTGTATCATTACGTCTTTTTGTTACACTGCCGTGGATACCTTTTCCGCGAAATGAGATCACGATTTTTGGTGTATCGGCTGCGCTAGCCACTCACGTTTGATTGTTTGTCTGTTGGGGTCTTAGATGAATTACACTTGGATATACTACGCCTCATAAAATCAAAACCTAAACCTGGCAAAACTTTAAAGTGTCAGTTAGTTATCTACGAGGGTCAAACTGAAAGTTCTTAGAACTGGCCACTTATAAACAATATAATAAAAAAAATATTCTAAAATTTGAAAATAGAACTCTTTGCCAATATTACTGAGTATATATTTCATTCATTTGTCATTTGTTTTACGACTTGGCGGCAAATTGAAAATTGTCTGTGTCACGTCAAAATGAATTTAACACGAGAAAATGTTCGTGCAATGATTTTTTATGACTTTCGATGTCATTTAAGTCAACAAGAAAGTTATGATAGACTACGATTGGCCTTTCACGATGAAGCCCCATCTCGTGCGACTGTTTACAACTGGTTTAATGAGTTTAAACGTGGTCGCACTAATCTCACTGATGATGTACGTGAGGGACGGCCTTCTACGGCGACGACTGAAAATAACATCTGTGTTGTGCGGCGTATGATAGAGACTGACAAAAGAGTGACCTATCAGCAGATTCGGACAAGCTTAGGCATCGGTATGAGTCAAGTGCACAAAATCCTCCACGAACATTTAGCGGTCAGGAAGCTTTGCGCCCGGTGGATACCTCATAATTTGACTAAGGCTCAAAAACTCCATCGTGTGGATTGGTGCCGTAAAATAATTGAAAGATTTAACGGAGGTGATTCAAATGCTGTGTTCGACATACTAACAGGTGACGAAAGCTGGATTTACTGTTATGATCCTGAAACCAAAAGACAATCTGCTCAGTGGGTGTTTCCTTTCGAGGAGTTGCCAACTAAAGTGAAGAGAGATCGAAGTGCGGGAAAAAAAATGGTGGCCTCGTTCTTTGGAAGGATAGGTCATTTCGCAACAATTGTGTTAGAGGATCAAAAAACAGTTTCTGCAGAATGGTACACTACCAATTGTTTGCCACTTGTCTTGGAAAAAGTTCGAGAGAAACGACCTCGCAGTAGGATCCTCCTTCACCACGACAACGCCTCGTCGCACACCGCCAAGCGAACGATCGACTATTTGGCGACATCAAACGTTGAATTACTGGGTCACCCGCCGTATAGGCCTTGTGATTTTTATTTATTTCCAAAAATTAAAGAAAAACTTAAAGGAAAGCGGTTTATGAATGCTGAAGAAGCGGTGGCTGCGTATCGCGATGCCATTGAAGAGACCCCTAAGGACGAGTGGGCAAAGTGCTTTTCCCAGTGGTTCCATCGCATGCAGCGGTGTATTGACGTCAATGGACAATATTTTGAAAAGATATAATAAAACTAATAACTGGCTAATGTAATCAGTTTTTGATTTTCTAAGAACTTTCAGTTTGACCCTCGTATTACTGGTTAACAACAGATTCGAAATTGTATCATTGAAGTTTTAGCGACAATATACTTATACGCATCATTGGATTAAAGTCTCCCAAAGTCGGACATAAAAATGTCTAGATTCCTGCAATATCTACGGTATGGCTGATCTAAGGTTCCGATAGTAATTTGGTGAAGCATTAGTCTTGTAGGTATCGATTGCCCATTAATAATGTGACCTTTGCGAACACTTCTTGAAGATGAGCTTTTCGAACGAAGACCCTTCTGAAGAACGAAGGTGCTAGCGATCATGATTTATACTATAAACTCTAGAAGCCTAGTTTTAGAGTCAATGGCGTTTTGATAACAACTAACTGTAAGCAAGATATGCCACTTGTCTTAGAGACTTCTTTCTTTCTTTTTACTTGGATCGCCTGTTGGCTGCAATCTTTTTCTTAGTCGGATGCTCTTGGCAGAGCAGTCGAGGGCTGCAATAGGTATTTTTTTACTAATAATGTTAATTAAAGAAGATGATATTTTTCCGTAGAAAAAGCTGTAGATACAATTCCAAACTGCGACTAATTTCAACAGCAGAAAACACCGCATCCATCTAACGCTCACCATCTCCCAAATGTATAATTAGCATATCATTAGCTGATGATTGATGCTCAGTCTCCATCGCTAGTCGAGGAAGTTCCAAATGTCAAGGGCACCTGTCACTTGTTGTACTGAGACAAATGATACGTCAAACGATCAATCATGCAATTAAAATGGTAATTCCGAGAACAATATAACCTTAAATTGTGATTGGAATTGGTTGGTAGCGAATTGGCGATGGTTGTACAGTGTAGGTATCTATGCTTTTTATGATTCGTCTAGTCCACAAAGTAGGTAGCTACTTTGTTATGGTCCAGGTTGTCTGTGAGATTGCTTGTTCAGCAAATTTGCTCTATTAGGGCGTTTTTAGAATCTGCGGATTTTTTCACGCACGCGGGATTAAGATAAATAATCTGTGATGCTTAGCACCTGCAACAGCGCAGAGACATGTGAAATGCTCTTTCTTTACGTATTTCAATCCGTTCTGCGTGTGAAATCGGCATGATCCGACAGAAATACTAATAATAGTGATCAATCAGATCTGTCATGCACAATAATATCCATATTGTTTTATCTGTTAGCCGGGTCCAATTCTGACGTGTAGGATTCAAAAACGAAATTCTTGTAGTAAAATTACTTTTTTCCTGTTGTGCTTCACTCTCATGTTATTAATTTTAATTAGCTACCTAAAATAATGTTGTTTTTTTTGGTACTAAGTGTAAAAAATATTATCCATAATTTAAGCTGGAAATTTTCAGCAGTGAGCCGGAGTAGATAAATATTTATACTCATAATTTTGTTATAAACCGCTTACCTATAGTTTATTTTCGTCCGTTAATCCGTTGACAAGAGCCCATTAGCCGATAAGTCTTTTTACAAAGCCGACCCGCCCCCGCGCGCGATTAGCCGATAGCGGCGCGCTGCGTATGCGCCGATACAAAGCGTTACAGGGTTCAAAGTTGGAATTTGAGAAAATAAAACTGTGTGTATATAATTTATTATTACGAGACTTAATCTTAGAAGTTAATACAAAATTTTATAAGATCATATAAAATTGATACGAGCCCTCGTGTTCCCAATCTTTCTGTGTGGAGTGGAAAGGTGGACAATTCTAGCACTGGCAAAAGATCGCGCGGTCTGTCACCAACAAGATGGACCGATCAAGAAAAGGAAACTTCCTCCTCCAAGTTCTACGAGGTTGTAAAAAGCGCGCTAGACAGAAACCGGTGGAGGCAAATCATCAGACATGAGGGAGCGACAAAAGAGGGACAGATGTGGTAGGTACTGCTGGCTGGCTTATATTTTCTTATTTGATTTTCATTGAATTTTAGGCTAGTTTACTAATTATATTCGATTTAACAAATATCTTGTTTTTTTTATTGTAACGAAATAAACTATTAAAAGTGCTACGGTCATTTGCTACGAACTTGATAAGAAAGTACGAGCAGTTTCGTAGTCAGATTTCGTAGTCTTCGTAGCACTCAACTCCCCTATCTAGTAGAGTATACGAGTAGTAGCAGTCTTCATCGTCCGTGACATTTATTTAGTTATCTTTTAGTTACGACACAGAATAAATAATTAGTACGAGTAAAAGGATCACCCCGCGTTGTAATTTATATGAATATCGACTTTTGTTGCAACACTATCCAATGGAAATATTTTTACAAACATTTATACGAAATATTTGTAAAAATATTTCCATTGGATACCATTCCCCAAGTATTGATGAAATCGAACGCCGGCTCACTGGCGTAGCAAGCACTTGCAAAAATTCGTCGACTGACTAACGTCCTCCGTAGCTTAGTTGGTAAGAGCACTTGCCCGGATAGCGAAGGGACGTGGGTTCGAGTCCCACCGGATGACACAAACGATTAATTTTTGTAAGTGAAATTTGATTTAATTTCGTATTAAAAACACACTTAGACGGTTTTTATGGACGTTTAAATTTCTAACCAAAATTGGTTTCTCTACTTTCAGGTTTCGGCCAGAACTTTAGACTAGTTACACATTTTTGTTGCAAAATCACCCATATTCCAACTGCATAATAATAAGCTGTCACAGAGTGTTTATCTTGACGTGCTTTCGTCCGTACTATAAAGGCGGTTTACCTGCTTGATAGCCAATCAAAAGTGTAAACAAACTTTCTAGATGCAATTTATAGTTCACGACGCGTGCCAAGTGGCAAGATGGCGCCGGCGCATGGCATAATGGGTACAACAAACGCCAAGCGCTAACTGTTTGACGGCAATGAATGGCGTTAGCGTGCCAAGCCGAATTCGGGTCGGAGTGACTCAAGCGACAGAATTGGCGACCGTTTTAGACAGACCCTTGACACAGTAAAGATGTTACGGCCAGTTCAACGTGTACTAGGCAGGAGATATCCGTATTAATATATTATGTGCGTTTTATACAAAAAAAAAAACTATGTAAACAAAATACAGGGCAAGTGCCAGTTGGACTCGCGCTTCTTCTTCTTCTTAGCAAGTCGATGGAACACGAGAAAATTACATCGTAGCAGCCCAGAATTCAGCCACTTGTATTGCGGATCGACTGCCGTCCATTAAATCCTCTGGCGTGCAGGACTCGCGCTCTGAGCGATCAATACAAACTTATTAAATTGCAACGAAAAGTTTTCTGTAATCTAACTACAAATGTGTGGTTTTCGGGTTGTTTTCCTGAATTTGCACTATGATACCTTCTTCTTGTCGAATGATGTCTTGACCTAGGGTCAACGGGAAATACCCTATTAGTTTTTAATCCCTTGCGAGTACAGCAAAATTTGCAAATATGTGGCATGAACGGTTGATTGCGTTGTTTTTCTACTGTTCAGACAGACGGAAGGTCAACGAAGTGATGATCCTTTAAGGGTTCCATTTTCCTTTTGGTATGATTTACTCACAAAGGTGATCTATAATGCCAGCAAAAATATATATCAGTATATAATGATATCAGTACATAATGTAGACTCTACATTATGTACTGATATATATATTATTTTCTATATTGTAGAGATTAAAACATATGCTGAAACTGACTGAAATGTAGAGATATCATAAAAATAACATAATGTACTGAAAAGAGATACTTTTTCAAAATTTATTGGTCGGGCTAGTTTGAATGAATGAATGGATGAACGATGACCAGAAATCTTTAAAAGCTTATTTCCTTGTAATTTTGGCACAAATGAAGACGTTAAGTGTTATGTCTTTTGGTGTCAATTTTTGGCTGATATCTTTGCACTATATCTTCATACTTGTACCAGTATAAGTACATTTAGATGTACAAAGCTCCACTTATACGGGGCAGGTAGTTGCAAAAGTGCAATTAAGATTAATTAGCTGGCTGTTTTGAATGGCTCTAAATGAAAGCGTTAACTAAATGTGAGTCGCGTTTTGTTCGACGTTCCGTTGTTTATTTTCAAAGTGAAAGAAGTGTTATTATGTTAGTTAGGTACTTTTTATTATCTACGTTCTTTTTGCAAAAGCATGAATCTATACGTAACGTAATAGAGATTCTGAATCTTGTGATATCTCTGACCTTCGAAAGCACGTCAAGTCGTTGGTTCCGACTGTTAACGTTTGATAATTATTCGATAAGCCTAGTGAGAGGCCCTATTGCCACATTGCAGCTTGATAACTTCTGTCAGTAAGGTTGGTCACTTGCCTCACAGACACTCCTCAACCACACTGAGCCCGCGTCGTGGAGGTGGAGTGGGTAGTGTCTTTGCCCATCAGTCGGATGTTAATAGACTCACTCCCTTACTTTTTCCGTAGTGTGCCTAAAATATTTAATCTGCCAGCCTGTTCAAACAAACACGCTAGAATCTGAGATATTATTGACATGTTTTAAGGAGGTCGCTGCTGAACTAGAAATCTGGCAACTTTAAGCTGCAATGTAGAGCACATCAATTTCTTTGACTAAAATGACTTTGGCAAAATATAATGGGGGTCCATTACAAGCCGGGAAATGCACTTAAACGATTTCAAGCGTCATTTAAATTAATCTCGGGCGAAGGAAATCGCCCGTTCAGCCTTTACGTAAGTCACTGGCAGCCGCGAAACGCTTCCATAAACAATGCCATTAGCGGGAACGTTACGCGGCAGATTTTAAATTTGGAACGGGCGCCATTCGTCATGTCGCCGCGCGCCCGCGACATCGACGCCGCGGCGCTTTTATGTACTAGGCACCTACTACGACTGATGCGGTTTGATCTTTTCGCAATTCAACCTGACAGTAGGGTTTGTAAAATAAAATAAAATGACTGGTAATGATCACGTACGACGTGATCATTATGTGGTATCAGTACGTAATGTGAAGTTATTGAAAATAGCCGTTTGGGTTTAAAGAATCATAATTTCCATTAAGACAAATTCATGTCACTTACATGCAAACTTAAAACTAAGAAATGGTTAGTACTTAATATAATTTTATAAGATGAGCATGTCGAGTCGCTGCTACGATAAGTAGGTAGGTATTCGTTAGTTTGAGCCATTTTAACATGACAATAGCAAAACGATGCGGTAATATTTAAAAAAAGTAACAAATATGGAGATTTTATATCGTTGTTTGTTTATGGTAATACGGGTTAAGATCTTTAAGACTTCGGTGTTTATTTATAACATTATAAGATTTATTACAATTTCACAAAAGCAAACGGTAACCATTTAAAAGTCCGCGGTCCGCAATAACTTTTTTTGGTAATAATTTCAGGCTCTCAAGTAAAATTCATCAAGTAACAACTACCCTCCAGCGCTCTACTTTCCGTTGACTAATGACGTCATGTGTCCCGCGCAGCGCGATCGCGAGCGGCGACGGCAAATGACTCGAGCGAAATTTAAAATTTGAACTTGGAACACTAACGAGGGAGGCGTTCGTGAGTTATCGTCAACTGTCGCCGCGAGTGGAGCGGGGCACCCGTTTTGCACTTTGTCATTCGAAACGATGGTTATTATGACAGCGCACCACTACTTACGGAATGGGAGCTATCGGCGATGGATGGGAGAAACGAACTCCTAGTTTATTGAAGTGATCTAGAAACGATGTATTAGCGCGGATCTAACTTCTGATTTTGACGATTTATGGAAGAGGGTCAGTATAATTTTTACTGTTCCCTAGTCTAAGGAGCCATAGGTTACCTAATTATACTCCGGAACATCTTGGACCTAATTGGATTCATATTTTGGGACTCCTCATATCGTATCCTTCACTGATCCTTAATGACATTGTGAATTTTCATTAAGGTTAAGGCTAGGTTTAAAGAGCCTATAGACTGATTTCTAAGGTACTTTGATAGCCACCAACATATTACATTTATTATAATACTTACCTAAATACATACAGTGTATCAATATTTTTGTATGGCTATCAAGTTGACAAGCCACTGTCAGTATACTCAGTTTACTGCATACTTCATCCCGTCATTCAGCAGGGCATTAATGTAGCAGTCGTCAAAAACTCAAAAATTTTACAATGAAACAGAAAATAAAAATAAATGATCTCTTTTGTTGTAAAAGCTTTAGTACCTATCTAAATTCGTAAATTAATTAACACCACAGTTGTCAATGGCATTAACATTATATTCCTATAATAAGTATTAAACAACATCTAAAAGAAATAATGTAATCCTAGCCGAATTTCGACCACGGCGGCCTATCTCAACAGAGATTAGCCAACTGCGCGGGACATATTATAGTGCACAAGTGTGTGCGCAATACACAGGTGCACTCTCTGTTCCTTCACTCTCATAATTCGGTGAGACGGCAGTCCGACATGACCGTAGAGAGATCAGGCGCAGGACCAACGACTTAACGTGCTTTCCGAGGCACGGGGGTGATAACACCACCGACTTCCTGACTCCGGAGCTGTGTCTGAGTAATTTCAAGACAGAAAAACCCAAACACTCTCGGCCCGACCCGGGTTTCGAACGCGGGACCTCGTGGATAGTACCTAGCGTAGCGTGCTGACCACTAGACCAACGAGGCAGTCAAAAAGAAATAAAATATGTCTACGGTCTGTTTAGGTAACTGGCTTTCTTCAAAAACAGACCTGCAAATGTGGATACCTATCAGTTAACTAGTTTAGTCTAGAATTATAGTGCTTAAATGAATAAATATAGCATCTTACTTTTTGAATCTCGGAACTAATTGTGACTTATCAATATGTCTTTCTTGCTTGACCAACTTTTCGTATGAACGGACAGTGGCCCAGTGTTTCGTGGCAAAGTTTAAAAATACACATACGCGACGCGGGTGGCCGGAGGGAATCAATTATTGCCTACGAATTAACACGCGCGCACAGCCCTTGGAAATCAGCCAGTTAACATTTACTTTTACCTTTTATGCCAGTTAACATGACTTTACCTTATGAAAAGTCAATTTATTCAGCAGCTCAACGAGACCCGCCCAGGCAGCCCGGCCCAGAAATAGTGTAGATTACAAGGTGTGAAAAATGGTTCGAATTCGAATCAATAGTTTAAGATTAGTAAAGTCACAAACTCTACCTTTTATTATATCAGTTATAAAAGTATAGACTGATAGGTTTCTTAATTTATGAAAATGTAATCTCTAAACTTATTAGTAACTAGCAGTTCCCCGCGACTTCGCCCGCGCCAAATGTCGGATTTTACATACAAATTTTCATCCCCCATTTCACCCCTCTGATGATTATATATCGTGACAAAAAGTAGCCTATGTCCTTTCCAGTGTCTCAAACTATCTCTGTGCCAAATTTCATCTGATTCGGTCCAGTAGTTTCGGAGCCTATTCGATGCAAATAAACAAACAAACAAACAAATCTTTCCTCTTTATAATATTAAGTATAGATTGTGACAGTAGTTGAAGTTAGTAGAAGAACTTTTAATGTTATTTACTTATTTAAAGCCCCTGCTATTAAATAAGAAAGTAAGAAAGAAAATATTTTAATAATTTAGGACATCACATACATATAATGCAGTGTCTTAGTTTAAACAGTCTTATTTTTAAAGGGGTGAATATGGCCATCAATACTTATAACTTTTATTGTTGAGCCATAACCGAAATCTAAATCACTATAACTGTATAAATAACAGAATAGATACTTACTTACTTGCTTATAGGATTCAAATAAATAGTTAAGTCGATACTCGTCGTGTTTTATAAACCCAGTAAATAATTGGACTGGTTGTTCTTTTTGTGTTTGACATGAGCAAACGAACTTACAGCACGCACGTGAATACACACTAGGATAGTCGTTGCTATGACAAAAACTCGACCTTATAGCTAAATAATTCTGGGAACGGACAAACGCAAACCGAACTAAAAATCTGTACTTACAAACTACATACAAACACTCATTCGATAAAAAAATCTAAGTGATTTGTAGTAAGGCGCGTGTCGTAATTGGAGGTCAAGATAATGGCAGCAGATTGCACAGACAAGAGATAATATTAAATATGATGATGATTATCTAACATTATGAGAATTAAAGACATACATATTTAAATAATGTGTAAGGAAACGGAGTCCTTTCAAGCAGCAGAGGCCACACGGTGTGCTGGCGACTCTACATCTGACAGTTTAGCTTAGGCAGTGTTATACTTAAGACCTCAAACAGATGGTAACTACTCGTGTTACATTTTGGGCGGTCTTTTTGCTGAAAGCAATGACTTCCAGACAACTTCCGGGTAGAGGACAGTCTCAAAATTGGAATTGGGTTTTGGGTAGAAGACAGTCTAAATATTAAAAATTGGTGAAAACGATTTGATAAAAAAAAATGGATGAAGAATTTCATGTTCTTGTTTTCTATTCATCAACTTGTTTGAAGTAGGAGTAAAAAGCTACAAAAGTATCAACCGCTTTGTCGTTTTTCTCTTACTGCTAATCCATGAATCAATCTTTGCTAGAAGCCACATAAAACTGCTTTTGTCGATATGAACTCTCCTCTTTCTGCTAACTTTGAACTTCAAGCATCATCTGCTGCTAATGATCTGATCATTAGCAGACTTCACCAACAATTTAGATCTGGACAGTGCTTCTAAACCACCATATTATTTTATCCACATAGATCGGAGTGACAGTTAAATGGTCGGATCAATTTTCGGTCGGTCGGATAGAGATACGTGGAAAATTGTGTAAGAGGCATTTGTCAAGCTATAGGACAGAATTTCTTAGATAGGAGTTCAACAAGTTTAAATCAGTCGGTATACATCAATTTACGGATAATTTGTCAGAATTCCCATACAAAATATGTCAAATTAATTGTAAAACGGCTGATTGAAAATTAAACATGTCGGCCTTCTTTGTTAATTTAAACTCACTTGAAATGTGGGAGTTACATAATTTACCCCATGATACTCTAGAGTGGTTGAAGGCTTATAGATGAAAAAAGGCATCGACACTTTTTGATTTTTTTTTAATTTCTCGTCCACTATGTGCACTTGCCTTGTGCTATTCTCGACGAAGCTAGAAACAGGGTTCCTCACAGCGGGATGCAGATGCGTCCAATTACTGTGGGTTCCGTCGGATGAATTAAGAACCACGCGAAATGCCTCTTGATTAACTTTCAACTTTGCTGACAACTTAACAAACTTAATCTACGGTTAAAATTGGATGTAATGGACCATTTAGCTGATGCGGATTTAAGACGGTGTACTTACAGGAAAAGTTAGCAAAGTTTTTAAGTAATATAGGAAAGATGCAAAAACTGTTTTCTAATTACACAGCATTAGAAATACCTCAGATTATAAATGGTTGATTGATTCTAAGTAATGTCATTTAATGGGATACCTTACCTTGTATGCGGGTAGCGTCAGGAACATGCATCCTATATGCTTTAAAGTAGTCTTGTTAATATAAAACTAACCAGAATAGTGCTCAATGTTAGAACATTTTCAGAATCCCGGTTTTATATAAAAAAAAATGGTATATGGTATGGTATTTCATTACAGCATTCATGCCATCAACATTCCGTAAGTCCCATTCCCATTCATAAAACTTAACCCTAAAATAAAGTCCGCTACTTGGAACACTGAGCAACTACCGCGGGTACTCGTAAACCTAAAAAACGAACTACCCAACCCTTACCCGTTGTACCCCCGAATAAAAATAAAACATCAGTAAAAAAGGTATAAAAGTGTCCAGTAGCCCGTCGAAATGAAATGGAATGCAAATGTAACTGAGTGAAGTAAAATAAACAAATGGGTAAAGTACCCGCGCCTTTTATAGAGGTTCGAGTGGGCGAGCGAGGGATGATATGTCTTTGAAGGGTTTATATTTTTCCATGTGTTTAATCTTGATTTCGTGAGTGATGTAAGGGCACTTGGCTTTTCTTGAGATTTTACTGTAATTGTGTGTGATTTCTTATACGGGTTGTCCTAAAAAAATGCGTGTCAAACTTTAGGAGAAGATAGACTAATAAATTACCATCTGAACAAAAAAATAAGTACTGGTAAAAGTTGAGTTGAGTTTTTTTGTTTTTATTTTTTAAGTTAGTTAAGTTTGGCACTCTCTTTTGGGACACAGTACTACTAGCTAATATTTAAATTTTGAGTGAGATCAGAGTTTCTGTCTGAGTGTCTATTGCAATGTCATTGGAGTGCATGATTGTTTAGATTTGCGTCTTGAATGATTTGGTCGCTCGAAAAGGTACATTCGGCAGCACGCCAAGTTACCCATGTGTACTACGAAAACAGCTTTTATTGCGTAGGGAATAGAGGTGGTCCTAGTGGGGTCAAAGTGGGGTAGTCTAATGTGCGGCCGCGTGAACCTGCATGAATTAAAATTAAAAGTTCAAACTATACGGGCGAAAATTGTAGGTAGGCCAGCATACCAGACTATCCATCCATTTTCCATTATCCATTTTCGTTGCAATATAACCTCTATTACAAATTCACAAGCATTCGCAGTGTTTGCCTTGATATGCTGCGCACAAGTTTTAGCTTCATGTAATTAGTAGGCTTTTAGGTATACCCAATTAAGTAACCAACAAGTTAATCGTGTTCCCTTTTTGGCAGAGATTATTACACAGTCCTTATTACAATTCAGTAGAGTCTGTAATTCGGCTCTCCTTGTAAGAATAAGTGTTCCCAAAGGTTGTGTACGTTCTAATATAGTTCCTTACAATAAAAAGTAACGGTACTAAGGGCAAGTTCTAAAAGCCACTTCGCCAATGAACCCGCCAGTCAGAAAGTAGTACCTAGTTACCCAAATGGAATACAAGTTTCCTCGAGTGCTAAGAGGAAACTTGTCAAAGGTTGCTTAAGTTCGACTTAGGACGTTTTAGAGTCGTGCGGATTTGCTCACGCAACCGGGATTTAGATACCTACATAATCTGTAATGCCAAAGACCGTTTGACATGTCACTGCACCATCGCGGGTACTATGGTATGCGTAGACATTCCCACTGGGGGTCCGGTATGTTGGCGACTGGCTGCGAATCGACCTTTTTATCTTTTTGATACACTCATGTCATTATTTTCTATAAAAAAGGCAGTTGTCAGAATGTCAGGTTCGCAGTAATGTCTTGACGGGTCTTATTGCATTAATATTGTTGTACCAAAAACTTATACGTTGTTTCCATCATCTATTTCATTTATACTGTCCACATTTACCACTCGCTATCATTTTGGTGATTATGAATTACACTCAATCCCGCGGTAGTGAGAAAATCCGCATGACTCTAAGACGCCCTTAGGATGATTTTTCCGACTTTCGAATAAAAAGTTGTTTGGCCATTCACTTGAAAGTAGTTTGAAGTGTCACAGATAAGATAATTAGCGACATAAAAAATCAGTTCTGCTGTATTATATTGAAGAATATCTCTTAACTGACTATTGAAATAGTAACCCTTGAAGAAACTTTATTGACAAGCTTCAACAAAAAACGGGCCTACCGCCTAAATTATTGCTTTCGAATTAAAATATGTAGTTATAGCTTTCAGCAATGCAATAGGTAGTTAATAGACAGATGTTTTTTAGAACTTGGATTGTACCAAAATATTTAGTTGACGCCGAAATTGATTTATTTTTAACATGGCTAACCCAATAGGTAATATTACGGATCTTATAATGCAAGAGTTCTCTAAGTGCATTAATTTACCTAGGATACTTAGCTAAGCGTTACCGGGACAAAATCGTCACTAACCCTAAAAGACCTGTTGATTCGCGGTCTTTACGACCGCACGTAAATTTTTATGTAGTGCAACCCTCTCGATGCACTACACACCCTTTTATTTCAAGGGGTTTTATACCCCTCATACTTTCTAAGACTGTGGTTTAGTAAGAAATGGGCTTGGGAAAGAAAAATAAAACTTCGGAGTTAAGTGCCGATGCTGAATAAAATGTTGATTGAAACAATGTGTTGTAAAATGGTTTAGGAAAAGGTAAAAATTACTGAGTTTTTAGCACTATGTAGCTATAAAACTGCCATATAGGAATTGGTTAATTAAGTACAGTAAGTTATTGTCTCTATCTATAATTTAAGTGCTATGCTCTTGTTGGTGGAGTCTTCTCCATTCCTCTCTATTCAGTGTCATTTCCTTGACTTCTTGGTACGACACGACGCCAAACTTTTCCTTTATTTGGTCCATATAGGTTCCTGGCATTCCTCTTTTTCTTTTCCCTCTATAATCACTCTTGACTCTGATAAGGTCATCGTGTCGCACTAAGTGTCCCAGCATCATTCCCCTCCTATTCTCGATGGTTTGCAGAATCTGTTTGTTCTTAAGTTATTGTATATGTCTAAGTTATTGTATATGAGCTTAAAACTCTTTTAGAACGGTGTTACTAAATTAACAAACGTTGGGTAGGTAATTTTAGAAGCTGGAATGTCAGTCATCGTACCATTTTTAAATTTTTGTTTTTCGATAGGCATGTATTTTGGTCGAGAACGGGTCATGTCTAACTAGTAACAAATACCAACGTACGTATTTCAGATTAAGGCAAATGACTATTAATTAAGCACTAAGTAAGATGTATTTTAAAAAATATTTTGACTCATAAATGACATCTTACTAAATAATCTCTTGCTTTGATTACCCAATCAAACCACCCACAAAATCCAGCAACCGTAGATACCCTTCAATTAAGTTCGCATTACGTGTAAAATGTGGCCGCGCGAAGTCATTTGTCACCCCGCCGCGCCGCAATCAATAGTTTCGCGCAACTCCGGCCGACACTGGCAGGCTACGACACAACACGCCAAAACATTCTTATCTGCCGAATTTAGCAAAAAAATAATAAAACTTCTGTATGGCATTCGAAGGGTTAATGGAATTCGAAATTCAAAATTAGCAGGATTTCTTTTTTTTTGGACTATAAGGATTCATTTGTTTTAATGAATGAAGCTTTAAATAAATTCTATTTTCAAATGTATTTGCCCACTTGACTAACGCAATTTAAATTTAGATCACATTTTCCGCGTTCTTATTTCAAATTGGTGGGCGTGGCCTAGCCAATGGTAAATGTCGCGCTCTGCGACACGGTGACACTTTCAGCCAATAGTGGGGACGGAGCGCGTGGGTGTCGGTGACATTTTTAACCAATGACAGCGAATACGCCCACGTCTTATATAATTTCATGTCCTATTTTGGAATTTTAAATTGTGATTTTCTATAGGTTTGTACGGATTATACGGATAATAACTGGAATCTTTATTTATGTAACTATGACTAATGTAATACCTACAATAAAATTGAAACTGCACATTTCATAAAATTATTTTGTTTGGCACTGGCATCGGTATAGGTCCTCTGTTGGTAGGCGATATAATTTTAGGTAATTTTAATAATCTTCAGGGGATGGACCTGGTAGGTATGCAGAGGAGTTTATTTACAGCAAGTCAAATCTTAACTTACTTCATAAAAAAAAAATTCTAGTTTTATTACATAAAAAAGTGTTTTACTACAAAAAAGTCTAGAAATATGATATTATAAATGATAGCATTGCTCAGCTTTTGCCACAAAAAATGTCACAGAAAATAATATTATAATGACATCTATGGGCCAATGAGAGAGCAACCTGTCGTCATTGGCTAGCGGTGACAACGTGGCCTAGATGTCACTGTTTGTCGCGCTCCCATGAAAACGGGATAGTCACACGAAAATAGCGCCGGGCGTAAGCGAGATAGCATATTATGTATCAGGTACTTGTATAAAAAATGCATTGCGTGAAATTTTGAATTAGGAATGACGATTTAAAAGATTGAACTTGCGTGATTGAATTAAGAATTCAAGAAGCAAATTTTTTCGGCTACCGGAGGGCTTGCGTTTCTATAGAAGCGTGCTGCTGGCTGGTTGGGTGATCAAACTTTGAATTTAGAACAATTTCGCAATTTCAGCGGCACGAGCTCCTGTTGGCATTCGAAAATCAAAAGTGTTGCGTGTGGCTATTTCACAGCGATCGATGTTCTTTGGGTTTGATAATCGTGCGTTTTATTGAGTTGGCATTTTTATTATGTAGAGTGTGCCTATTATATTTACAACCCACGCGAAGATTAGTAGCACGAAACTTATTTTTCAAATATTTTCATATAAATGTTCATGAGGCTATAGACTTTGTATAGCGAATTAAAGCATTTGTACTTGATTTGTGCCTACCTAGGTACATTATTATAGGATTGCATCAAACTTAATCTACTTAGAATTATCAAATTGGTGCACTTTTATAGAAGACGATGCCGAAGATTTTGTTGTTACCTAAAATGACTTATTCATACGAGTAAAATTAATCATTTCCTACGATCTAGCGGCCTAGTATTTATGTAATGTTTAAAAATCTTTTTTTTTAAACAATTGTAATACCCACCCAAAGGTAATTTAAAAGAAAAAGTAGGTTAGGTTAGGTTGGTTTTGTGATGACTATTAATTAATTTAAGTCCATTGCACAACAAGCTATAATTGAACTGCTGAATAAGAGGCACCTCACCTGCCTGTAAAGAATATAGGTCAACTTGTGAAACCATGTGGAGGTAATGCGTGCGTTTTGTTGCGAAAGCCTTCGGGTCATGGGCTTTTCGACAGAATGGGGTAAAATTATCGAGCACTTATCATTTTGACAATACCTATTCTCTTTTCTGAAAAGTTTTACGGAAAAAAATTCTCATGGTCTTCTGGCGTATAAGAGTCGAAGGGTTTTTTGACAATGACAAAGTTCACACACGGAAGGAGTAATTATTGTTATTGTCAATACAAATAATTGTAGATACACGTTTTCTTTTGTATCTATTTTTAGCTACCATAATGAGACGAAATGAAATGACTCAGGCATTCTTTGCGAGTTTTTCACAAAATTTATTATTAAAATATTCAGAACATTATGTGAATGCCACATTTTGGACAAACGAAATTCTCACGTGTGCCTTGAAAATTCTCAGCGTTCCAAATTTAAATTTCTTGTCCCTCGGGGGAGTGACAACTGTGAGAACTTTCTCTCGTGCCGTGATCGGTAAAGATCGTTATTTCGAATTAATTCGGTTACCGAATCGTTCACATTCCTACCGAATTCAAAATTTTCAAAATGTGAAATCGGATTCTCACGTTTATTCGCATTTTTGAGCAACAGATTTTTTTTGCATTTCGTTTTTGGTGAATTATGGTAAATTTTGTGATTAGCATTCGAAACTGTAAGCGGTTAAGCACACGTCATTTGTTTATATTTTAAACATTTGCATACATTCTTGACATTTATGGGAATATTTTACTCTGTCTGCATAGCAGACGATCTAATTTAATATTTATTGTTTTCTGATATCAAATTAATTCTTACGCTAACCATTTTAATTAATTAAAATGGGTTGGTAAGTAATTTCTTATTTATTTATTTAAATTATATGTTAAGGTACTTATTCTCCTATTGTCGATACTTCCTCGCTTAAGGTAAGTCACGTGAATTAATTATAAAGGAAACTAGCTTATCAAAATGTAGTTTTTTACGCTTCTTCTTCATTAAAGTTAAGTATTAAGCTATTCTCTTTTGTAACGGCGTATAATTTACTTATAATGATCTACTTTTAAAATGGGTAGTCTATTTATTGTTTTTCAACCTTGTCCGTAGGTAGTGATCTACCGTCAAAATACCATAATGATGCGTCCTCGTATCGCGTGTGCAATATGGCTGCACGGCCGCGTATTTAGTATACCGCATTAGTGCTAGACTCTGCATGTGGAAAGAAGTAATACATACGTTTTTCGTAATTTGGTCTCTTTCTCCAGTTAGCTGTAGCAAAACTACGGCAGAAAAGCAATCAGTTGGTGTGAAACCCAACAACGCATTTGAATTCGAAAGAAATCTTTCTTCACAACTCAAATCTCTAGTAGGCATAGGTACCTAAATCTAGACAAAGATCACGAACTTCACGAAGTTTAAAAAATTCAAATTTAATTTTTTTTTCTGACAATAATAGAACAACTAAGTACTTACATATCGTAGACTCTACCATATAAAAAATAAAGTCTTTATTTACATGTTTGTAGGTACGTAGACACTGGGGGAACTTGGACACGTCCCAACTTAGACTAACTTATTGGTTTTTATAATTTATTACTTAAATTATAAAAACCAATAAGACCAAATGTTCTTACGTGACGAAATAAACTAGCAAGCAAGAGCTGCCTTCTACAGCTCTAGGACGAAACAGACTCGCGTTTTTCATTTATTGTATTTTGAGAGTTTTTCTTGTATATTTAGTAAGAACGCATCCGGACAAGGCTTCTAGTTCCAAATTCAAACAGGCGTCAGGCGCCAAGCCAACGGCCGCGGGGCAGAGTTCGCGTGACCGCGGCGCGGGCGCAGGTACAGTGGTTAGCACATCAGGCCACTTATTTTCGTAGAAAAATCACTCTTATAACAACTGCATAAGATTGCGCAGTGTGTAGCTTGATGTGCAATCACCCGTACCGTGAATGGAGGTCGAAAAATACAACGTGATCTATGGCTATTGTCTATGATGCGTTATTGTGTCATAGTTACATATTTTTTGTTCTTCAAGATTTTGTAGGTCGGTCGTATTATGAGTGATGTTGGGACAGGATAGATAAAAAAAAACTCTTTAATTTTTTTTTATTTCACACACTTAGGTCTTCAACAAACAATCAGTACCGATGGTGTTCTTGTGTAATAATAATTTTTACCACAAAAAAATATAAACAGCCTATTTTTCTTATAACACGTTGAAAATAATTAACCCCTTCATAGTAAGATAATGATGGAAGTATTACTTCTTACTGTTGGTGCCGTTGGGACCACTGATCTCAAATATTACAAGTACGCTGGATTCAATGTTGGTAATAATGACAAAATGTGATTATTTGACTGTCGCCATTTTGGCGCTGACGGCTGTAGCTATTATATAATCTGTGGCTGTAGTAAGCGTGTGGTGACGGTCCACGGAACTAATAAGAGTTGTCAGTTCATGTCATAAACATATGCAAATTACTCTATTTTAGTTCCGCGGAACTTCGGTGGGGGCGCTTTGTTATAAAATAATTCTGTCATTTCGTAAATAATTGATGGTCCAGTGTATTAGTACTACTTTTAGGTCAGTGGTCGGGACCATTACTATAATATATTATTTATTGACTGCTGCTTGGTTTATATCTACTAGCTACTAATTCCTCATTAATAGGTGCTTAGTTAGACCAACTACTTGAACTTTGACCAAGTCCTATTGATAGCGTTCTCGTATTCGAATACTTAACCCTACACACCCTAGTATTAAATCACCGCAATATCATGCCCAACCCTAAATTGCCTAACGTCTGCCCGTAATAACCCCAACGGCTCCCTAAGAAGCCACACGCTCATTAATGGTGAAAAAAAGAGGTCTAGAAAGCCCCATTTCGAACTTTTCAAATTCAAATTCAGAACTCATAAGGCGTAGGTTACAATGGTACGGTACTTGGGACTCTGTCAAGAAAACTCAAATGTCCCCAGCCAGTTTCTATTGCATTGATTAGTAGACCATCTAAAATAGCTTTGTAATTTGTTGTGAGCTGGATTTTAATTGCAATGAAGAGTCTACAAGTAGGCATTTAACCCATCCTATTGGAATAATAGTGTAGCACACTGCTTGCTAGACATAAACAACTCTTAATTATAGTGCAGGCGAGGTCACGTGTAGCGCTAATAAATTTTAACAGTTGTCTCTTCAAGTAAAATAAATTATTTATGACTAAATCACACTACCTATAAACTGTATAGTTACCTGCTTATAACTAAAGTAAAACTTGTAAATGACATTAATGGTCCCCTCTACCGCCACAGATTAGTTAATGTCGTCTACTGGATAGTATTTCACTTCACATAGCCCCAGTGAAAACCAGGCTTAACGTTGTAGCTTGCGTGACGATACTTTAAAAAAATAAAAGGCTCGTTCTTTTTGCGAATTAGAAGTGTTCTCTCTTCAAAACAAATTGCTGACAAGCGGGACGTTCGAATTTCTTATTTTGAATACGGCAACTGCGCACAGTTTCCATGCCAACTTTCGAATGCAGTCATACGATTTATATTGAATCTTCTGCGCTTGAAATTAGGGGTTTTGTGACGGTGAAAGTATTTTGGTTATGATGTATTTTGAATTTAATTCGTATGCGTTTCGGATGCAAATGCCGTTGATGAGAGTTGATTATGTAAATGCGGACTACGGTTTCGAGAAGTGCGTATTGTTTGGCCTGTGATACCGTCTGTATTGTGGCGTCTGCAAGAAGCGAGAGTACAGGACAATGTGCAGAAGCTTGTTGTTATTAGTTAACGACAACAGTAATATTCGCATCCAGGGTAAAATTAAGGGGTGACAAAATTTAAAAATAAGATCTATGGAACAATATACAGATATACTATTATAATTGTATATTTTTTTGCATTTTACACAATTATTTATACAAGCAAGAGTAGCAAGTAGGTAAAAAAAAGATTTAAAAAATATAAACTTAATTTTGAATAACATCTACTCTAAATATCCGAAAAAAAAGTAAATATAGAGATAACGAAATTTCGCGCACCATAATGACTATTAAATGTAGGTACATACACTGCAGTTGATCGTTACACAGATAATATCGTGCGTGCTTGTTTTCTATGAATGAGTTTAATTATCAGCAATCAACGATTTTTACAGAGGATAGGTATAATTCAATGGGAAAAATATATTTGGTTCTTTGCTTTCAGTTACTGATAGGTACTTATTCTGAGTCACTCCTGAATATTTGGCACCCCTTTGTAATGTAACCCTGTGGATAGTGGCGATATCACAGTTATCAACTTCATTTCATATAAGCTCTAGCTTTTTAGTAACTTTGTCAAATAGGTACCTACGTATTTAATCATTCTTTATGAATTAAGCTTTTAGGATTCCTGTTTTTTTTTATCCTTGAGGCTAATATTTAATATCGACCTGGCATTTCTATTCTCATACAATATATGTTTATTCGTGAACAACCGTTTTAACATCAACGTTCCCACATCGCGTAGTTTCAAAACTCACAAGTTGTAATAAATGTACAGCAGCTGCGATTTATTTATTGCTGTCTAGTGCTAGTCTACACGGACGGCAGCAACAAAGGGTTAGGTAGAAAATAAGGCGACGTGTACACACTACACACTTTACTGCTGACATTCACTTGTCGCTTTGGCGACGCGCACTAGGGCTGTCGGCTGAAAAAAAATGAATATTAGAATTACTAACAACATAATGCTTCTTGACTTAAACGACATGTAAGCATGAAATTGAACAAATTGGTACTGGCTGGAGGGAAAAAATACGTAATTATTAATTATTTTTGGAAATTTATTTTTTAACAGTGATTTTTGGCGATTATTTTATAATGTTAGTTCCAAGATATTATACACTTAAAAATGACTACCTACATGACGCAGGCTATCATACAATTTTAATTGCAAAATAGGTAACATTTTTAGTTAATCACTTTAAACATATGGTTTGTTTCGAGTTTTTATTTTAGAGTGTTTTGGAAGACTGGTACAGATAGGTACATAATTGTTTTGTTTTCGAACTTTTTTTAACTTAAATAACTTAACTTGGCAATTTTGACTAATTGCAAAGAGCCGTTAAGAAAGTGGTTGCATCCATTGACAGACGCTTTTATGTTTGTTTTCTTTACTTTTATTATTCTAGAATGTTCTCTCGGAATTGATTAGATGGTGTTAGTACAGTCATTGTCAACCCTATCAGTGGTCGTCATGACATTTAGGTGTCACGGCGTGTCACGCGACGTCACGTCACCGTGTCGCGTGACAGACGCTTGTTAATTTTTAAATTCCCAATTATCGAGACTGATTGGGGCGGCCCTGTAAATTGATTTTGAGCTTGAGACACCCTTAGTGACACTACATTATGTACAAGTGTATTTTATACTAGAAAATCTATAGTAATTATGTTCAAATAGGTATAATCTGCGACTACGACCAGTGTCAAATGGTGTCGATCAGTTTCTTCTCTATGTCTAAGAAAGTGGTGCAAATTTTAAGCAACTTTTTTATCAGGGCCCCTAGAGACCGGTCAGTCATATAATCATTACATTCGAAATTTTAATAATTCGGGTAAACTTGCTTTTCTAGTTATTTATCCTGATTTGCAACATTCCAAAACGTAAATGTCTAATTTTTCATCTAAAGATTAATAGTTGTTTATATAAAAGTACTAGTAAGTCCCCGCGACTTCGCCCAAAAGAGTTGAATTTTCCATATAAACTTTCATCCCCTATTTCTCCCCTTAATGTTTTTATATCGCGATAAAATGTAGCCTATGTCCTTTCCAGGGTCTCGAACTGTTTCCATACCAAATTTCATCCTAATCGGTTCAGTGGTTTAAGCGTCAAGAGATAACAGACAGACAGACAGACACACTATCGCATTTATAATATTAGTATGGATAATATTATTGCATGGTACAGGTTTAACAAATATCCGGAAAATGAGTTTTTATAAGGGCCCTAGGGCGGCTTGATAACTTCTGACAGTAAGGTTTGTCACTTGCCTTACATACACCCCTTCACCAATCCGCACTGAGCCCGCGTGGTGAAGTATGGCTCGTCCCTCCTCATAGTTGAGGTGAGGCCTTTTTCCAGCAGTGGGATCTAATAGGCTGACTTATAAGTGCATATTATCGTAATCGTAGAAACAAAATATAAAATGGTAACTTGTGTCAAACATTTTTCTAGTTAAAATGCACCTAAAGGAAGATAATGTGGCGGCAGATTCACTGGACCTAAACATCATAATAAAAAACAAGAAAAAAAATATTCTGCGTCGCCCGGCCAATGTTGGCTATTTTCTAACCTCATCTTATTAACCAATCCCACCCCCTTATTGTAAGATATTTAAGTAAAAAAAATGCTACCGGGCTCGATTTAAATTCATAAATCACCAAAATTAGCGTATTTTGGCTTCTGGGATGTTTCAATACATCCTCGGGCTATTTTGTGAGCGAATCTTTACTTTTGCTTGCTTGGGGCCAATTATTAGGTAAGGGCAATTGTTGTGGAAAAAAAAATAACTGCGGTCTAAGGGACACTGATTAGAAACGTAATGAGTTTAAAGGACGGGAAGTTTTGGAAATACTAATCATTCATAGAAACCGTTTCGCCATGACACGGGTTAAAAAAATAAAATACCTACCAGCACAATATGGATAATGTAAAGTTCTAATGGTAAAATAATCTTTGAAATCGGTTGGTAGTAGTACATACAGTACCTACCTAGTTTACGAGTTCATTCGCTACAAAAATACAAATCTTTCCTCTTTTTGGTGTAAGTTACGAGTATACAAAATAGTGGGTTAACCTCTTGAGGCTAACAACTTAGAATAATAACACCTAACAATTGATTTTCTATTGTGTCAGAAACATGATCTCTGTGAAAAATGACTGAATGTTAACAAATGTGAACACTAGATAAAAATTATTGTGTCATGAAACTCATTTTCTGTCCGGTTTGTATTTTATTTTTAACCGATTTCAAAAAAGGAGTAGGTTATCAATTCGACTGTATGTTTTTTTTTGTGGCTATGTTACCGCATATCTCAGTCAGCTGTGGAACGATTTGAAAAAAAAAAATATTTACCTAGAGGCTATACCTTCTAGTTGGTCCCATTTTGGCCCAGTCGAGATCTGATGCTGGGATCTTGGTGTAATCTAGGGAAACCCTCAAATTTTGAAGGCACGTATAGTGTTTTCGTACTAGTATCTTAATGTTGACATGTTGTTACGTCTGATAGTCATTATGTGGAGCTGAGCTGATGGTGGAACTCCTTAAAAATTAGGAGTTTAGTAATTAAAACACCAGATGTTTTGTCAGGTACTGTATAGGATGCTAACAAAACAAAGTCAAAGGCGCAGCTCCCTCCTCTTTCCCTCCCCCCCCCCTTCCTCCCTCTTAAAATGCTATTGGCAAATCTTTTCCTGTTCTTCTTTAAACGATCTTCCTTCTCGTTACTACTTTCTTCCAAATGACGCTATCGCATTTGAACAGCGCGTTTAGTAGGTCTACCCATGTTGCACTTTACACTAAATTTCAACTATAAATAGAAAAATAAATTTATTAAAAAAAAAAAAACCGACTTCAAAACTGGAACTTGGAAATAGGTTTCTTGTATAATTTCGTAGAACAGTTAGGTAATTTAAATATTATTTTGTACTTTTTAGTTTAAATATGTTTATACAATTTTAAGTTTTAATTAGCACTGAAGGCAGTTTTGAAGTCGGTTTTTGTTTTTTTTTAGTTCACTTTTCCATCGTTCTGTTTATTAGTATAGGTAGCCGATTAGACAATGCTTACAAATAAAATAAATTGTAATTTTCAAATCATTTTATTACTGTCGTTTGGCAAAAGGAAGATTAACATGCTTCAATATACAATTTAGGACCTTAACTTACACTTTAATACTTTTTGGTTCCTACACAACTTTATTATACACAGCAATCATTTATGGAGTTTTGATAGGAAATATACAATTATAAGAAGATTTTGTGATTAGCACCAAAATAGCAAGAGATATGGAATCAATAATAAATAATTTGTATGTAATGTTTCCGATACAATGTGATAGAAATAAATATACGTAAGTATTATTATTGTAGGTATTTAATTTTGATACATAGAATTACAAAGAGAGATACTTCTATACATGACATACCAATTATTAACAGTACCTATATACAGGGTGTCCCAAAACTCAGCGTTAAGCGGAAGTGACGCGATTCTATTGCTCAAACACAACATTTTTTTGTATGGGACCAACATCGAAATCTCAAAAACATTTTTGGCTTCCCCATACAAAAGTGCCGATCAGCTGAGAGCAGTTTGTATGAAGAAGTCTAAAAAAATTGAGATTTTGATGTAGGTCCCATACAAAAAGTTTTTGTGTTTGAGCAATAGAATCGCGTCACTTCCGCTTAACGCTGAGTTTTGGGACACCCTGTATGTATGTATATTTATAAGACTGCCTTCATAGTTAGAAATGATAAATTTCTCACCAGTCTACAAAAATGAAGTCTTTGAACCATTATCATTGATACAAGACATAGTTTGTACATTCATTTAATAATACTTAATTATTTACAATTTATTGCACAAATTATTACTATGGAATGTATTTTTTACACTAATGCAAAAACAATTATTATTAAACCACTAGGTACTAAACATACTAGAATTACTTTACAAATAAGAATTCTTATAATATACGATAGTAATAGATATCACCAAGAAATCGCTTTACGTATGCATTCAAACAATTATTTACAGCTATAAATAGGTACATACCACACCTTATCGAAAAGATCTATGAGAATGAAAGGTACTGGCATGCTACAGTAGAGTAAACTATTTGGTTATTCTAAAAACATCACAAATGCACTGGTTTCCTTACTGCACTTAGGTTATAGTCAAGGAGTGCGGGTTTGATTTACATAGGTCACGAAGAGTTGACAGGGATCCGTCCATTAGGCCTTCTGGCTACATGGGCTTCATAATGGATATTCCTCTTCGTCCTGGAGAAGAACGCTGAGGTGCAACCACTGACGGTGCATCGGTGCAACGATTGCGCGTGGACGGTTTCACAGTGAATTTTAAGAGACATCAGATCTTTGAAATTCTCTCTGCAGCCTCGACAGGGAAAGCTACCGTCCTTATTCGGTCGGGGTGCTTCGTCTTCTATGCAATAATTAAGTTTCCGTGGTAGGGGAGGAGAGTAATTCTGGTTCTGGCAGCCAAAAGCACTCAGATTCGGGGGAAGAAACCCTAACGGCAGAGGAGGGAAGTTTGGCAACATGCCGAATGGGCCAAACAGAAACGGATGCTGGGCAAACATGTCCCGATTATTTAAATATGCATCTGGAAGTTGCAAGTGTGGGTACGATGGACTGAAAGGCATGTGACTGAAATGATTCCTAAGCTTGTCATTTTCTTTCGCGCGATAGTACTTGTGAGATTCGATGTAGGGTACAGCACGTTCTTCTTCATTAAATCTTGCAATTAGTTCCATCTGTTCTCTTGCCTTTTCAATCAGTCTGGCTGGGGATTCGTCACAAATCCTAAGTTCGTCAGAAGATAACATCTTTCTGTGAAGATTTTCGTTTGAACTATGACGGTCTCTGCCTTGTCTCGAAGAGAAAGCAGCTCTGCAACCTTCAACATTACATTTATACATAACTTTTAGGTGAGCATTTTGGTAATGCGTTTTTAATAAATACACATTCTGCGATAATTTGCCACAAACTGAACATCGACGGGGATTCTCTTGATCTAAAGGTACGTCTGTGGTACTTATGAAAAAACCACTATCAAAATGGCCATATATCTGACCTTGCGAGTCTTCCGACGTGTAGTCAAAACTTGATACAGAAGATGAAGGAGACCTATCAGAATAATCAACAGATTCATTCAAGGATAAGTTGTAAGGTCCAATCAAACTGTGCATGTCAGTTTTTCTTAAATTAGGAAAATCACCTTTGGATAGACTTTCAAGTCGCTTCAACGCATTTTCAGATGAAAATTGCTCTTCGTTTGTTTGCGCATTGTCATTCGTTTTATATTTGTCGGATTTTTCTGTAGGCTCTTCTTTTACACGTAAATCTTGGATACCATAATTAACATCAATAGGTTCCTCTTTGACTGGAGTAAATTCTTGTTTGACTTTTATTGTGCTGTTCGTTTCATTGATTTCTTTATGATTATTTTCCGTCGTGTCGCTCTCCTCAGTTTTAACTCTTTTGAGATCCAATGCATTGTTTTCATCATCATTTTTTAACTCATCAGATTTGTCATTTTCCTTTGAGTTTTCTTCAGATTCTTGACTATTTTGTAAACGCGTGGGATTGAGATTCTTTCGTTTTCGTTTTATCTCAGGGCTGATTTGTTCATCTTTTCTATTTTCACTGTTTTCATTGTGATCACTCATGCTTCGTTGATCATAGTCAGTTTCAGAATCTTCAATGGAACCATTTGATTTGTTGAGGGTCGAATAGTAGTCACTGGTATCCATATGGTCTACATCTTCATCGTCGTCATCGCCAGCTACCACAACGATTCCATCATCTTCATCTGATTCGCCTTGACCATCTTGATCTTTATTTTCTACTGAGTCTGATTCCCTTCGCATCATTGGTGATTGTTCGGAAGAAGAAGAATAGTGCATGTTATGTGCATTATTTTTATAATCAAGAGGTACATTTGAGGCAAATTGCCTCATATTGTGTGGTGGGTTTAGCAGGGGATAAGAACCGAATGGATGCATAGGGTTCATCACAGGAGGTATACTCAGGCCAGTTGCGTGTGGAGGAATCAATACTGAGTGAGCTTGTGCACTTCTTCCATCATGCGGAGAAATCTTTCTTCTTAAGTGAGGTGAATGTAGCTTTGGATTCGGATTAGCACTATGTCTGTTTCTTGATCTTCTTGAGCTAAACATCATACTGCAACCTTCGACTGTACATTTGTGCATTTCTCTAAGGTGAACGGCAGAAAAATGAATTTTAAGAGCGCCTTTATCACAAAATGTTTTCAAACACACATTGCACTGTACTCTCTTTTTGCCAGTCGCAGGATTAATAAAGTGGGTTCCCAGATTCAAGGGCATTGGTGAAGCACCCCATTGTCGCTTTGGTGGTGTGATGCATTTTCCTAGCATCATGTTTCTTGAATTCTGTACAGATTCATATGAATCTTTGCTTAAATTGAGTACATTTTCATCTTCTTGTCTAAAATCCTCCAACCTTGATTTTCCAGATATGTTGTTAGATTTGTTTTCCGTAGGCTCCACTGGTTTTGCAGACATTTGGGGTAAAAGAGCTTGTAATGATGCCAAGCCCATAGGATTTTGACTTAACGCAGCTACCATAGCAGCAGGATGACTGAAAGTCGAAGGCATAGACATAGGTGGAATGGGTAAGTTTCCTGACAGTGGAAAATTGAAAAACTGGCTTCTCATTAAATCCATGGTAGCTTTCTCAGCTGCACTCATATCAAAATTGTATTTTCGAGACTCTTCTTTGTCGTTTTCAATTATTTTGTGTTTGCGAAAATCAAATGGTTGCATATTTTGTAAATGACTTAAAGGGGATGAGTTTACTGGACTAGTAGTAGAGAGGGGGCTGGATGAGGTAGATAGGCGGACACTGTGATTAGGCGACAGTTCTGCTGAAGATGGCCGACGAGGCGAGTGGTTTTGAACAGGAGATGATCTATTTTGTATTGGGGACAACATTTCCCTTTTAACTTCGACTCTGTTGTCTTGTAGTGGACTTTTACGTTCTTTGTCTTGAATACTTTTGAGATATTCAAAATGGTGTTTCGCCTCCATCATGTGTTGAAAATATTTGAACGATTCCTCACTTCGTACATCTTTAGCTGATTGCTCCATCAATTTCCTGAATTCAGCTTCTAGCTTCAATTGTTCGAGAGCTCGTGAATCATTGTATGATTCTGTTTTTTTGTCACTTCTGTTGTGATCGTAATCTTCACTGTTTGATGGCGAAGGTAGTCCGTTTTTCTTGTATATGGGTAGAAGTGAGGTTTTGTGGAGAGCTCTGGCTTCCTGCAGCTTCAGAATTTGCTGTAAGGCCATGTTGTGCTCTGGGCCGCGCCCGCCCCATCGCTCTGCGCTGTTCGATTGAGATTCCTGTAACAAAAAAACGTATATATTAGTTGAATGTCAGCTACACTACTATGTGCTACAATCAATCGAGACTAGATTTTTTGTAGCAGTTACCAAATTATTACTTGTTGAGTCCATAAAAACAAAACTGAGTCAACAAATTACATGTTATCGTAAACATTTCATTCAATCGAAAAAACGACGAATGAGTGAGTTTAATTCTAAAAGATTATCGAGTCTAGAGTAAGCCCTAAACACGGGTTGTTTAAAGGCTTCAAAATAACTATCAGAACACAAAACCACACCTTGCGTTTTCAAAGGCTAATATCAAATTAATTCCGAGAACGGAGAGCAATTGGGTAAAATTGTGTAAAATGACGGCTTCGAATCCACTCAGGAATAGAAAAGTGGTTTGTGTCGCGTGTTTGGAACGATTTAATCCGAAAACAAAATTACTATTCATTTAGTAAGCATTCGGGCTGGCCGCGTTGTCAAACTTAAGTTCGCCTTAATTTGGGCACTCCTCGGAATTTATTTTAATGTTAGCGTACAGAACCCGAAATGATGTCGGTTATGATTGACATTAACATAACGATCAACTGTTAATTTTTTTTACCACAACGTTTTACGTGATCGTTCACTTTTTGTGCTCTTAAAAATAGCTTAACTATTACAATGCATTTTTTATAAATTTAAGTGATTGCGGCTGTCGATACTACAAGGAGGAAAAACATTCGTTTTAGAAGAAATCATGTCATGTGATGGTACACGTATGGAAAATAAAAATTTACTTACAAGATTTTATTTTATCGTAAAGATGTAATGTTTGTATGTTATTTCGCTAGTTAAAAAGCATGCAAATATTTTAAGAATCCAAAAAAACTGTTGAAACCGTAACCACTTTTTTACTAAACAAGCAATTTTCTACTCTATTCCGATGTACGTTTATCGTTTAGCTACAAACAGTCTAATAACCGCAACCCTTCCATTGTCGAGTCCCTGGTCTAATAATCCCCGCGTGTCGCCCCAACATTTGTCACTTGTTTCAAACGTTTGTCGCCATTACACTGGCGTGTGGCGACAACCCGCCGTATCATTACCGACACAGAGAATTAAATCGTCGCCACGGGGGCAATTCCACACAAAACACGGCACTCACAAAAAATGATGCCGTTTCTAATACCACAAAACGGATAAACGCAGGATAATAAAGTGTCGTTTACGAAAAACACACGCCACAAACTTGGCCTCACCAAATTATAGGGCTTTACCGAAAGTAATTTTCTTCTCGTAAGTGCAAGTAGATTCATCTCGCCGTGTGACGGTTTTTTGTTTGTGACAGTTTTGGGGATATCATTTTTATAATAATTGTCGACAATTTGTGTGAGTTTAATTAAGCTTACAATGTTCCGAGAATTTATGAGACGCACATGTGCAAGTCATGAGTGGCCATAGTAATTTTTAATTTAGTTTTAAATTAGCCAATAAATCGATTTTGGGTTAAGACTTTTGTTTAAGGCTCGCAAATAGCCGTATACATTGTGACTGAATTTAATTTTAGCAAGATGGCTTTCTCATTAACCGCTGCGATGCGGGCGTTTAAGGCCCGAGCCTGCCATTAACCAATCACATCATTACTCGACGTAAATTCATATACTTTAATTAAATTACACATCTCGGAGCGATCGATTTTTAAAGTGGCGATGAAACGAATATTGTATTTTGGAACGAAAGCTAAGCTTGAAGCTATGTAGGTACTTGAAAGCGATAAATACAGGTAGAAAACAAAAATATTATGTAAACTAACTGGAACTCTTCTTTTTTCGCGCGTTCCAACTTGCCCTACAGGATATAAGTGCGGACAAAACCTAGCTAGTTGCCCCTTAAGAGTTACTTAGCTTCGAGTTCCCTAAGCTTAAGAGGTATTTGAGTTAAGATATTTGACAAAACTATTGGTTTAAATTATCAATAAACTTGTAAATATTGATGTTTTGTCTCTTAGCAGTGACGAATGGTACGGTGAAAAAAATTAAAATTAGGATCTCTTTAGCAAAAAGATGGTTGGTGAAATTGAGCATGAACGATTTTTCTGTAAAATCCATAACGTTTTAGAATTAGAATGCTAAAAATAAGTAGATGCGTAAGCGCGGCCTCTACAGCGACACCATTTTTTTCGTTCCCAAACGGTTTCCTATAAGGCAATCGGCTCTCTACTTAACTGTGGGAATGTAACAAGTAATTGTCAACAGTCAACAGCAAAAAACATAAAAAGTCGTCCAAAGTCGCAATGTTAAGCCGAGGTGAGTGACCTGCAAACTTTTCGTAATACCCAAACGATCATATTACAGCCGCAAAGAGTACATTTTGCACTGGTTTTAATGAAGAGAATAAACTTGCCGATGTATCTGACCCACGCCTACTGGACAAGCGGACATATTTCACGGATTTTTTTGAGGCGGCAACATTACAATGTGTACCTTATTACCTTGATGTATGGTGTTATTTTGGTTGCGAGTGTGCTTTTCTTTGTTTTTTTTTAAATGTGCATTTCTCGATGATCGTTTTTCGTTGGGTGTGCGTCGTGACATGCCATATTGTTCGGGACATGATACATGAAGTAAGTAAACAGGTTTGGTACTGTGATGCGCAGAGCGCGTTCCGTTTTGCGTAATGACCGCTTAAACATGCAGCCGCATGAAATGTGGGAAACGACAACTAAGCGTAATGGTAATGAGAAACGGTGTCACTATCATTATTTAATTGGCCTGCCTACTTTTGATCCGCCATTTAATTTATAAATGCACCTATATGGACGAATTTAAAAAATTAAGGAAAAATCTTCTTGGTTTATTGTGTACATTAGCCTTTTCTCTGGGAGAAAAAAGGCTGAATCCCAAATATTTATAATAAAGATTCTCCTTCCAGTCATTACATCATATCCTTAATTAACATGTATTTTTTAAATAGTACCTACAGTCAATATCTTTATTAACATTTATAAATAATAAAAGTACATTGCAATGCATAAATACATTTTGAAAATCTTTTATCCTCTGTTAAGAACACTTCTGTTAGCGAATGTACTTCATACATTCTCAAAGTTAAGTCAGTCTACCTAATAATTAGACTTGCATAGCGAAGGCATCTAAGTGGGCCTAGAGCGGTGCGGGCACAGGTTCATTATAAGCAGGGCTGTCGCTCAAATACTCATGACATGAGTATGGACGACAACAAATGAAGCTAAAACCTGCGGCATCTTACGTAGTTGTAATAGGTGCGATTATACAATGAAAATGTAGTATCATGAAATGCAGGTGACTGTACCGTGTACGCAGTTTAAAGTTTAGAAGTTCCAAGCATGCTCAAAGCTGAAATACGTAGACTGAATGGAGAATTCACAGATAGTACTCGTACCTAAATTGAACGTTCAAAAAGAACAGGGCAAACATTAACTTGCGTAAACCATGAAAAATTGAACTATGGTAGTTGAAAAAAGTTTCAGGATCTTGCCCTGTTGACTGAATGATGCTTTCATTAAAATAGTAAAAATTTACAAAACGCTACTGTTTTTTTTGCATGTGAAAAAAACTACTGATTATTCTCTTCTTCAGGAGACAATTAAAAGTACCAGTGACAGAATGAATCAACCGGCCGTATTGGTAGCACATCCATTTGTTTAATTTAATAGGCACCTCTATAGGTAAGAAGCCTTGCCGAATTGAACCTAACATTGTTGTCAAAACATTTAAACACATCTCACTAGTAAAACACAATTCAATAACACCTATTAATATCTTGTACAAACACGTTTTCGCGTGTTCATGTTACTATTATCATCATGACATCAAACAGGGCGAATGCACCAATATTTGTCATCGGCCTAACAATAGATTCTCGTGGGTGGCCAATGTTTGGATGTACCCATTAATTTAATTATCATTACCGGCCCGTGTGGGGAATGAATCAGTGTTCTAGAGAAAGCACAATGGATTCGGGAGGTGATACGGCCTCGTTACTGACATACTAATGTGGTTTACCAATTATCGAACATACACGAAATGTTACTGTACGTTTATGGCAAGTTTCATTTAGGAATATGATCGACAAATGATCACAATATCTAGATTTTGTTTCCGGTCACACTTATCGTAGCAAAAAACATTACATTTTAAAAATTAGCCAGTATTCAAGTCATGATTGCAGCGACTAAAGCTAGTTGTTTTACTAAATCGTTCTCATAAAAGCTTCAAATGTGAATCTAAAATTATTTGAACACCATAATGATATGATAACAGTATAACGATGTGTTCCTGACTATTCTCATTATAAACAACATGAGATTAAAGGCCATCACATATCGTTACAAAGACACCATAATCTGTCCACCCATAGTATTAACCTTTTTGATACAATTTAGATTCACGAAATTATCCTCTTCGAGCGATCGCTTAAGTTTAATACTGGTAATGATATAGTGTGGACAGTGCGCTGGTCTGGCTTATCTTAATCTCGGCTCAAGGCACCTCGTGGCGTCGTTATGGGTATTAAATAATAATTGGATAACGTGGGTCAAGTATTGATCCGGTATCGGCTTATGCGCGACCGAAAAATGTCGTTGATGAGATTTGAGCATAAGCCTTCTTTTGTAAACGATCTGGTCAATGTTGGCGCTAGTTTACACGATATAGAACGTAGGAGTTATGTTGATGAAATAATCATTGAATATAAAATATATACCACAATATGAAATATTGTCTTACTAAGATATCAAAAGAACTATGGAATCGTTACCAAACAAAAAAATTACAAACCTTATAATCGTCTTCCCACCATCGTCTCACAAACATTGTCAGTTTATTCAGACTATCACACTCGTCCATAACGGCAAAGACACTATTTCATCAACACTTAACTAAATCTTAGCTCAAGTCACTTAATTTAGGAGCACCGAAGCGAACGTTCCATGTCACTGAACAACACCAAACTAAGTTCCGCAGACAGATTTTGACTATGTTGAACACCAAACTGGATTGCGGCGACAGATGTCACAGTATTTGACGTCGGTTACTTTAAATGTCTAAGACAAGACTAATCCTGTGACATAGGTGCTAAACCCTCAAAGGCGCCGTCCGGGGGTGGGGGTAAGACAGAAAAGTAACTAACCCTTGACTCTACCTGCGGTAAGACAATACAAGTGCGGACTGAACTGAGGACATCCAGCGAGTCTAAAAGGTTTTTTGGTGAACTGCAATAAAAATATTATTGGTTTTTATGTCCATGGCCAGAAATCGTCGGACACTATTTATTATGATTAACGGTGAAGTATTTTATTGATACAGCGGCGCTACCGGGCCTCTTTATGTTTTTTGTTACACTCGTTCGGTTTTAGCGGTGAAAATATTGAATATGAATACTAATTTGAACAAAAAGGATTATTTGATCAATACAGTAATTGGAAAAGCTTTTGCGTTTATTAAGCAAATAGAATAAAAATGTTTGCCATTTCAGAAAAATCTTTGTACTATTAGATGCGAGTATTGGGTATATAAGAAAAAGCTGTCCAAACATGACACAATTTCATGCTCTTCTTCCAGTTCTGTTACATAGCATAAATAAGTTGTCTCTCGTCAAATAAGGATTAGGAATATTATTAAAAAATGCACAGGTTTAATTCTAATAACAAGACCTTAAAATAATAGTATGTAGTCGTTCGGAACACTTAATATTCTTCACCTTCCAACAATTGGTTGGTATTTTTTTTGTAATGGTTGTTTGTTATTTAGTTGTCACTTTCATACTTAAGTAAGTATGCCGCTGTTGAAAGCTTTCATACTTGTATAAAATACTTTTATAAGCTTTCATACTTGTGTTTGACTGCCTTGTTGGTCTAATGGTCAGCACGCTGGGTACTATCCACGAGGTCCCGGGTTCGAATCCCGGGTTGGGCCGAGATTGTTTGGGTTTTTCTGTCTTGAAATTACTCAGACACAGCTTCGGAGTCAGGAAGTTGGTGGTGTTAACACCCCCGTGCCTCGGAAAGCACGTTAAGCCGTTGATCCTGCGCCTGATCTCTCTACAGTCATGTCGGACTGCCGTCTCACCGAATTATGAGAGAGAAGGAACAGAGAGTGCACCTTTGTATTGCGCACACACTTGTGGACTATAATATGTCCTGCGCAGGTGGCAAATCTTTGTTGAGATAGGCCGCCGTAGTCGAAATCGGCTAGGAGGGCATTATTACTTGTATAAAAGCTTTCAACACCTGCGGATTCTCTGAAACATATGAATGCTTTCGTACAAACCAACACGAATTCCTCATGTATTGTGGCATCGAAGACAAAAGTGAAACATTCAAAATGCAAACTGTGCTTAGCTAACAAAGAATTTGCATAGTAAAAAGTACCACTTTTTTCAAACAAAACAATGTTACAGTTCTCGGAAACTAATCGGTGCCTTTGAAGTAGCAGTATGTGAGACGACGTGTCGATAATTGGCACCAGGACAACAATAGCATCTCCTACCCTACTGATAAGGGGAGTTTTGTTTGCGAATTGTGCTTTTTATTGCAAATATTTGGGGTAAAAACGCCAACAAAGGTCACCCTTCTTCGCTTCAGAAATGGACCAGACTAGTATTGTTTAGGAAAAAGGTGACCCGTACCACGTGTGTCAAAAGCGGCGAATATCAAAGAGCGACTTGGGAAGTCACTCGTTGGACATTTAAAAGAGCACAATGACCTTCTGTACAAAATTATGTTAGCCTAGTTTATGTATTGTTCCGTTTGGACGCCAGTAGACCTACCTACATACTTCGACTGTTTATAAAATTGGCATAAAGCAGGATCTTAAGCATATATTATTTAGGCTAAAGTTTTAAAAATTTTAAAACCGAAAATAACTTTTTTTGCAAATTTATACGAAACCCGTTGCGCGAGTCCTACTCGCACTTGGCCTTGATTTAAAATTAGTGTATTACATTTACATTCAATAAATGTGTTCAAATAAAATTAATAACTGTTTAAAGTTAATGTGGCAAACCGAACTCTTTGTGTTTTTATACTTTTTTCTAATGTTTCAATTTCCTTCTCTTTTTGACGTTTTTACTTTTTTACCAGTTGTTTCTTTTACTTCACACGAATTACATTGATTTCTTACAAATATTACCCAAAGTTTATAATTTATCCTCCGAATTCCCCTACATCGCGCACAGTTAACTCGGCCCTTTTATTAAGATTAAGGAGTTCCGCGGGTCAAAGGGTAAATAAATATTATTGTCGAAAACCTGAAACGTCGAAATGCTATCTAACCATCTCACCCAAAGTACAGTCAATGGCATAATTCAATGAGCGCTAACCCGCAGTGCATTTCTATCAAGCAAGTCATCAGTTAGCCTGTCAAGCACATCAGATAGGCCTGCGGCGGTCTCCAATAATATAATGTTTGCACCTAATAATTTTGCAATCCAATTATAATTTACTCCGCGATCATAATTTTGTATGCGACTCGCCTCGGGTTTGGACTTTCTTGCTTGGTTCACTTGCATTGGCTGTGGTCAGTTGGTTTCTGCATTTTGTGTCTGACCGTCACCTAAATAATCGTTTAAAACGATTTTAAATCTTTATAAAAAAACTAAATATTTTTTTGCATTCTTACTTTAGGAGTAAATAAGGTGAGAAGCAAGATTTTTACAGAACACAAATGAAATGACGACATATTATGTAAATCTCGTTATTGTAAGTAATTTAGAACCTTTTTATTAATAGCCTTAAAAGAACTACAAATACCTACGAATAAATTATTAAGATAGGTTACTTCTTAAGCCTTTATGTTGTAAAGCCTACACGCCTCCATCAATCCATGTTTTTAACTTATAAGCTAAAGAATAATTAGTATAGATAGATGGGTCAGTATAGCCATATCCTCGTGCCAAAGATGTCAAAATATTGCTTTGTTGATTAGATATCTCAGCAACAAAAGGAGCGAAATTAAAACGCAACCAGGCATAAGCCTACGCAAGCGGGCGCTATTGATAGTACAGCAATACCCTAGTACGAACATCAGCACATCAAGCTAACAAGGCTGCATCCAGTACAGTTGTAATAGGGTCGGTTTTCCTACACAAATGTATAGCACGATGTGTTAGCGAGTGTACCTACAGACGACAGAGCTTCGAAAGCTACGCCCACTCGATATGATCGTCCCTTGAGTTACTGTAGTTTCTAGTAAGTACATTGAAACTGAAATGTACTCTTACTACAAGCACATAATAAATAATAATGCCAAGTCTACAAGTTACAACCTACTACTAAAGTACTAAGTGGTATTAAGTGCATATTAAAACACCGGCTTCCACTGAAAGCTTTTTTGATAAAATTAAAACAACTAAGTAACCTAAATAAATAACTGTTATTGACAAAAATGAAGCAAATTACAATAAGATGTTGTCAGACATATTTCAGATTTTATTATGATTGACAGATTTTCACAGTTCTAACCATCTTCAGATTTCATCGGAAGATTGTTTATCTTTTATTCTTGGAGCTATCTAATTTTATGCCATTACAGTTTGTAACTTACCAAACTTCTGGCATATTATTTAAACATCATATATCATTTAAAAATATGATCTAAGTCTAAGCATTTAGAACCTGTTGTTATTTTAATTAATGAAATATTCAGCACTGAATATTTCAAGCCTACGCCACGCTTAGGAAACCTTACAGATAGAAAGCTCCGATAACTGCCAACTCCAGTACGACTTTTATGGAAGTTGCCCAACGGATCTATTTGTGTGTTTATTAATTAAAACCTATAATTTCATTGACAAGCGAAAATTTATGTTTGTCCGTCTGCGTAGCGATAGCATCTTAGAAACCTCACGATGATGGGAGTTGCCCTCGCACTTCGTCAAACTTAACGTGGGTAGTTGATGCAATAGACATGATTTATACAGGGCGTTTAAACAGACTACCAAATACCTACAACTTTTATTTTGGTGTCATCACGCAAATCGTGAATAAAAAATTCTCATACATTGTCATCGCGTGTCATCACAAAAATCGTGAATAAAAAAATTTCACACATTGTCATCGAGATAGCAGAGTTATTTGAGCATCTAATTCATTTTAAAGATTTAGTCAAAACCCAATAGAAAAAGTTGTAGTTATAGACCTTATTCACCCCCTTAAATATGGAGAACATCCTGTATTTACTTAGATGTATATAAATAATCGTTAAGAAGACTCTAATTTAGCCATAACCCAACAGTAAAAGTTGTAGTCATAGACCTTATACACCCTCTTCAATATGGATAACATCCTGTATTAACTTAGAAGTATATAAATAATCGTTAAGAAGACTCTAGATTTCTTCATGATATAAAGACGTTTTTGCAGTTTCTTTTATCTGCGAGTTAGTTTTGCAAACGGTTATGAATGGTTGAGGTATCAATCATTTATCAAACAGTTTTTGTCTGCGAATGGTGAGTCTAGTCTGTCTGCTGTGCTTGTATTGTAATGTCACATTTTATATTTGTTATCCCCTTAGATAGAATATTTCATTGCTCGATAACATAAAGTTAACAGAAAGCAAAATGTACTTAATTTTTTTAAGTTTTTGAACTTTCAGCGGTTTTCGTTTGCAAGTGCCAATTTTAGGCAGATCGGGTTCATTTCTTTTAGTTAAAGTCTAGAGAAATCTATTTGGTTACGTAGTAGTTATAATACTGTAGATTGATTATTATGATATAAATTATCAACTCTAATGTAATGTCCTCCCAGTCGAATTTCGACTACGGCGGCCTATCTCAACAGAGATTAGCCCAGGACATATTATAGTGCACAAGTGTGTGCGCAATACACAGGTGCACTCTTTATTTCTTCACTCTTATAATTCGGTGAGACGGCAGTCCGACATGACCGTAGAGAGATCAGGGCGCAGAACCAAACGGCTTAACGAACTTTCCGAGGCACAGGAGACTAATATATGAAGCAGCGGACAAACTGACCCTTACTGGAACCTTTTTGGCATTCTGTTGTAATTTGTATTGTGTTTTTTTCTGTTGATGTTGATGTGCCGATTAAGACGGTATTCTATGAAATTAATTTCACCCCGTCTGATGTTAGATCACGTTTTTCCTCAGCTAACTGTGATGTATTTTCCCACAGTTCATCATGGAAATCTGGTTAGTGTAGCAGTTGATTTAAGTGACATCCAGCCGAAAGGTTGTCTGCATCGATCAGACTAACCAGATTCTGGCAAAATAATTTCTTCCTATGCGTGGGCGACGCTGCTGTGTGGTAGAACGTCAATTTTGTCTAAACTAAATGCAAGTTTGTGGAGGTCATTATTATTATTCAATGTGATAGTTACGAAGTTAACATATTGTAGGAACGTTTTTAAAAATGCATTTACAACAACTTTTATTCATAAACCTTTGACCATTTGAGATCCTAAAAAAACGCATTTCCATACTAAAGCCGTCGTGTATCAATAAAAGTTATTGTTTGCTTTCGAACTACGTTCGTAAAATATCAGAACTTTCTTTATTAGGTAAGGAAACTTAAATCAATAGTTTATTGCTTTAAACTTCCATGGTCACTATCATAAGAACACATAGTTACCTAATTAGGATTAAGGAATTCGTATAGTAAAAAATGGTGTATGTTCACATGGTTGTAATCACGTAATTTACTAAGTACCTAATCTAATAAAAGCAAAACTTAGTTAAATCATTATTATTTTAGATGTAAGGATTTACATGTATATTAATTAATGATCTATCTTTTCTAATCCCACTATAATATTATAAATGCGAAAGTTTGTGAGTGTGTGAGTGTGTATGTTTGTTACTTCTTCACGCAAGAACTACTGAACGGATATGGATGAAATTTGGCACAGAGATAGATTATAGTCTGGAATAACATATAGGCTACTTTTTATCTAAAAAAAAACACAGTTCCTGTAGGATACAGAAATAGTAGTTCACGCGGGCGAAGTCGCGGGCAACAGCTAGTAGGCTATAGACAGAAAAATGTTATCACCTTATCCGCTGTTTGACACTTCTAATTGAATGATAAATAGAACGCTTTACTAGTATTCGACATACAATCCGATACTTGAAAAATTAGCTCTAGGGCTCCCGAGGGATTTTAGTGTCGTGCGGATTTGCTCACGGCACAACAAGAGGGATTGAGATACATAATCTGTGATGCGTAGCACCCGCGACAGCGCAGCAGTGATTTGTGAATTAATAGTCTTCGGGATCACAGATTAATTATCTCTATCCCGCGGGCGTAAGCAAATCCGCACGACACTAAAACGCCCTAAATAATTATGTAGGTGACCATGAATTTAATAAAACCTAACGTCTTCCAAACATTCTGTTACCGTCTATTTATAAAACTATAAATCTAAACTAAGCTTTAAACATTGCTGCAGTTAATCAGAGTGGCGCTTACGAAATTAATTCGCGCGAGGTGCGTGGGCGCAGCAACCGGTGAGTTATTGTTCTTGGATCTTTTGCGTTGTTTGAGGTGTAAAGTGGTTTTAACGCGGAATAAATAATAAGTGTAAATGAAAGTCACGGTTTTACTGTGTAAATAACGGACAAATAAGTAACGCTACTTATAAAAAACTAACGTTTTTATTAAGTATTTAGTCATAATATCATCGTAGGTAAAAAAAAATGTTGCATGTTGCCTTACTTTCGCATAATTATGTCTTCTTATTGGCACTTATTGTAAAAGTTAGCATTGGAAACTTTAAATGCTAGTGTATTAGAAAATAAGTTACCTTTTTATATGTACTATAAGACAGCTGTTTGTTTCCTAAATAAAAATAAATAAATAAAAAAACACTACAAATGAAACCATTTCTGAAGCCTCCCGAACGCTTGGGGAGGCTCTGATTTTAGTTCCCAATAAAGCGGAAAGATGGCGTTAGTGGTAGCGAACTGCGAATACTGAAGAAAGGTTTCATAGGTGCGGTTGGTTTTGCATTTGGTAGACAATAATATTTTTTCGGCAAACCCAAAAAGCTATGGAATACTTGATTAACACAGTAGCAAAACTATTTAAACTATAGTACCTACTTCGCCTGGAGTTTACTAACACATAATATTTTTAATCAGCCGGTTAAGCATTATTTGATATATTTTGTATGGGAATTCTGTCTAATTGAACGTCAATTGAGGTTTACTGGCTACCGAGATCAACATCACGCTTGGTTATTTTTGGTTGCGTTATTTATTATCAAACTACCAAATGTTTAGTTACTTTACTACCCCAAGTTGCAATGCATGATAAAACAGTGTAGACAGGTAGATACACAGTGTAGTAGTCCTGTGAATGTTCTACCATATTATTCTGAATTTTCAAAAAAAAAAATACCTTAAAATGTAACCCTTTACAATGTTTGGGTCTTCCTTGAATTAGCTAAAGTGCCCAGTGTGACCTTGTACAATCGGGCACTAACATAAATCGTTAGACATAAACAAGGTTGAACCCTGACCTTGAACCCAATCGATTTCCTTCGCCTTAGACCAAGTCATATTACTTCAAACCATTTCTTGGAAATCTGCTATCAACCGTACTCGTCAATGCAAATTTCATTTAGTGTAGGACACAATTATAGTAGCGGTTTATTTACACTGAGCTAAAAATAAATTCCAGTTTTCAATCTCTTTTGAGTGTCTGGGTAAAAATTTTCGCAGGATCAAAACGGATTCAAACTAAATAACAAATAATTGCACATAAATGATTCTCAAATTGTGGATATCTTGAAATGTAATCAATAGGATAAAATTAATGCAATTAATACCTAAATCGTTAATTAACTTGTTTATTGTCCTTTCAAGATGTCTTCGACCGAAAAAGGTTTACAAATTCATGTTTGGACTACTAACGCAAAATTCCCTCTTATTTTTACATGAATAATAAAACGAAGAAATAAAAAAATACACAGGTACCTACTACCTACGCAGTTGATACAATGTGAGTCAAGTTCATGTACCTACACAGTAATCCAGCACATCAGACAATTTTAACATGTTTGTTGCAAATTAATCCCTAACTAAGCTAGTAAGTGCTTTTACGAGGGTCAAACTGAAAGTTCTTAGAAAATCAAAAACTGATTACATTAGCCAGTTATTAGTTTTATTATATCTTTTCAAAATATTGTCCATTGACGTCAATACACCGCTGCATGCGATGGAACCACTGGGAAAAGCACTTTGCCCACTCGTCCTTAGGGGTCTCTTCAATGGCATCGCGATACGCAGCCACCGCTTCTTCAGCATTCATAAACCGCTTTCCTTTAAGTTTTTCTTTAATTTTTGGAAATAAATAAAAATCACAAGGCGCGAGGTCGGGGCTATACGGCGGGTGACCCAGTAATTCAACGTTTGATGTCGCCAAATAGTCGATCGTTCGCTTGGCGGTGTGCGACGAGGCGTTGTCGTGGTGAAGGAGGATCCTACTGCGAGGTCGTTTCTCTCGAACTTTTTCCAAGACAAGTGGCAAACAATTGGTAGTGTACCATTCTGCAGAAACTGTTTTTTGATCCTCTAACACAATTGTTGCGAAATGACCTATCCTTCCAAAGAACGAGGCCACCATTTTTTTTCCCGCACTTCGATCTCTCTTCACTTTAGTTGGCAACTCCTCGAAAGGAAACACCCACTGAGCAGATTGTCTTTTGGTTTCAGGATCATAACAGTAAATCCAGCTTTCGTCACCTGTTAGTATGTCGAACACAGCATTTGAGTCACCTCCGTTAAATCTTTCAATCATTTTACGGCACCAATCCACACGATGGAGTTTTTGAGCCTTAGTCAAATTATGAGGTATCCACCGGGCGCAAAGCTTCCTGACCGCTAAATGTTCGTGGAGGATTTTGTGCACTTGACTCATACCGATGCCTAAGCTTGTCCGAATCTGCTGATAGGTCACTCTTTTGTCAGTCTCTATCATACGCCGCACAACACAGATGTTATTTTCAGTCGTCGCCGTAGAAGGCCGTCCCTCACGTACATCATCAGTGAGATTAGTGCGACCACGTTTAAACTCATTAAACCAGTTGTAAACAGTCGCACGAGATGGGGCTTCATCGTGAAAGGCCAATCGTAGTCTATCATAACTTTCTTGTTGACTTATATGACATCGAAAGTCATAAAAAATCATTGCACGAAAATTTTCTCGTGTTAAATTCATTTTGACGTGACACAGACAATTTTCAATTTGCCGCCAAGTCGTAAAACAAATGACAAATGAATGAAATATATACTCAGTAATATTGGCAAAGAGTTCTATTTTCAAATTTTAGAATATTTTTTTTATTATATTGTTTATAAGTGGCCAGTTCTAAGAACTTTCAGTTTGACCCTCGTAAAATAACTCGTACCTAAATGCCAATTCATAATACATCGGTTTGGAATTGCAATTGCTATCTCGATAGCTTTCAAGTTAGGCGGTAAGCCTGCGGTAGAAAAACTAATGCAAAAACCGTGACGGGTTTTCCGCTTGCGCGTTCCCAGTTGATGGCTGGACCATGCATTTGCTGATGACCACCGATTTGTTTCAATAACCAAGCGGCGGGGAGCATAATATTATATTGCATTAACGCGCCCTGCGGCTCTGCCTAGACATGATATGCAATTTCGGTCATGAAGATTGCGGGGTGTTTGGCTGTCTATTTACTTTGGGTTTATTAAAAACAGCTTTGTCGGAAAGTTGGGAAAGTCCTAGTCGTTGAAGAAATGAACCACTTCTGGGATTCCTTTGTCCGCGAATTATATCACAGGTTATATCAACGAAATCATCAAAATTAATATCAACGAAATCATCAAAATTTTCTAACTCCCAGATAATGTAAGTAGGTATAAATAAATAAATTGTTTCAACAAACACACCAATTACCTAGTTCCAAACTAAGCGTGAGCTTGTGCTATGGTGACTAGGATAACGGATAGAAATACTTAAATACATATAAACATCCATGACTTAGGTACAAATGCTCGTGCTCATCACACAAACATTTGCCCCTTGCGGGATTCGAACCCGCAACCGCTTGGTTTAGAAGTCCGGTGCGAAAACGACTACACCAAGACGGTCGTCGATATGGAAACGAGCAAATTAATTTGTTTGTGTAAAACTATGAACAAAATATAAAAATTGACAATAATATTGCGCCTTTCAATGTACTCGTACAGTATTCAGGTTATGACTATGTCATTTCTGTTTAATACATACACGGGGAACCACTTATATATATACTACTATATATTTTGCAGAAAGTTTACATATAAATATTCCTGAGAGCATCTAGTATTCGTGTGATATATTGTTTAGAGTTTGATGGTTTTTTATACGATGAATGTTTAATGTATGTTTTTACTCTTAGCCTAGGCCAACTAGGACGTATTCAGGTTATTGAAACAAATGGTTGCTCATCAACCAATGTCAAAGCCTTAACGACCACTAGTTCAAATATTAGATTCCAACAATGTATACTTCATAGCTTTGTCAGGGAATTAGCATGAACTAAGATTTTCTAATGTGAGAGACGTTTAAAAGAAGTAAGAAACATATAACCCTCTTTCTGTAGTCGGGTAAAATAGCGTTACAAGGAAACCAACTTAATATTCGGTTTAATGGTTGAAACTTAATGATTCGGTTCGGGGTGCAAACGACTACACCAAGATGACCGTCTTGCTTGGTATAGTCGTTCGCACCCCGGACTTCTAAACCAGGCGGTTGCGGGTTCGAGTCCCGCAAGGGGCTAGTGTGTGCGATGAGCACGAGCATTTGTACCTAAGTCATGGATGTTTATAAAAATGTATATAAGTATGTCTATCCGTTATTCTAGTTACCTTAGCACAAGCTCACGCTTAGTTTGGGGCTAGGTAATTGGTGTGTTTGTTGACACAATTAATTTATTTTATTATTAATTAGGCAAGGGAATACTTACCTCGAGTTGCATATCTCATTTTACCTATTCTTAGATGAAATGCAAATTACACAAAGTTTATAAATTATGGCTTGCTAATGACTGGAATGGAACGTAAGTTTTGCCCAGAAAGAAGTTGAAAAGATTTTTTTTTAAATCAGCAAAAAGTTTGTCCCAATTTTAATCCGGATATTATATTGAAGATATCCATGATCAGCAAATTTCCAAAACAATAAGACGTTAAGTTCTGCCCATGGTTAAATAATATAGGTATTTGCATCAAATCGTTTGAGGGATCCGAGAAAGCAAGTGTGAGTAAATTATAATTTCCGCAAATCGGTAATGAATACGAACTGCGAACAAACATTTCTCTTTCACAGAATAACAAGTTATTATCGGTACAGGGTGAATCTATTTAAACTTTATAAGTAGGCATCTTGAGTTTAGAAGTAGAAATTGAAATAGAAAAAAAGTCTTATATGCTGAATTTGCTGATTGCCTGAAAATTTTAAGATGCAAACCGCAATGAATATAACTAATCAGGTAGTGTATATTTGCAGTAAATATAATCAAATAATAACTATATTTTTGAGTAACATTTTGGAACGATGTTGTTATTTTATTAAATTCACATTTTGAATGCACGTTGTTCACCCCGTATAAGTTGCACCGTGCAATCCGAGGGCACACTCTACGCCCGCGGCGTTGCAGTCGGCGGCACTCCGCCGAACTAATGCCGTCACGCGAACAGACAGCTGTTGTGGAACTTCCCAATATATTTATGCAGGTTTTTCTTTGTTTTTCTATTGCTTCTTAAAAAAAACTTTTGATCATTAACCTCTTGAGGATCATAAGACGGTGGGACCGTCTTATGATCCTCAAGAGGTTAATAATTGATTTTCTAATGTGTCTTAAAACTTGACATCTGAACTGAAGTATTAAAGAGTGATAGGTACATCGCGGAAGAGTTGGATCCAAAAATAGATGAGCAACTTGACGAAGAATCGGTGGGAAGATTGAGAGTCGTTCCAGGTCCAGTGAACAGGTACAACAGTAGAAGCATCGATTGCAACAACCGATTCAATTGTATTTGGGATATTCCAAGATCCCAGATAAATTCTTTGTGTTATTTTAGCTGACAATTAAATATTAAGATATCTATCTTGGAAATACTATATTTAGTGAAAATCTATTATTTCAAATCATAAACTTTATTTGGAGAATCTAAACACAAAGCTTTTAGTGATATAAACGAATAAATTCTTAGTCTTTATGCTTCGAGTGAATTGTACTATAATAATCATTTAAGATTATATTTGATATTAATGATGATAAAATTAAATTACTACACAGTAAAACTACACGGGACATTAAAAAACCTAACGATAGGTACTGATAAACACCTTCTTACATGAGTTTTAAATGTTATTATAATAAAATATGAAATGCATAAGAAATTGTGGCAAATGCGCAAACATAAAATGCGTTTTTATATATCAGAGGTTCGTTTCGATTGCAAAGGTCTTAACTTTTAGTACTTAGTTAGGCATGTTTTGTTTCTTCATGACTTCTTTTGATCTCTATCTGTCAAATGTAATAAGGTAGGTACGAGTATCTAAAAAAAACATAAGCAAAACATTAGAATGTAGAGTTACTATAATAACTATTTCCTGAGTTTACAAAAAATAATACAGCAATATTTGCGTGCAAATAATGTTTTATTCGAACCTATGCCTAACTATCTAATTAAACTACTAATATTTTTTTTGTAAGTAACATACAAAGCTTTATTCTTCTTTTATTTAAAATGCCTCTTTGTTGATTAGTTTTTTTTTTTAATTAGACCTTAATATTTTGCGAATCTGTTTCAAATTGTGCAATTTAGTTAAAACGATATCATTAAGCTTACCATCAGTTGTGCCATCAATCAGTCAATACATTTCAGTCATACTTTTTAATTACCGATTTGGAAACGGCATTCGTGATGCTGATGAGTGATGATTATTAAAGACGTATCGGATGAGACCTACCTACTAAGTTATTAATTGTAGTATATCAATAATTGTGCAATATATTCGGTCAGTAATTAATTTAATCGGTCGGCCAGCCTTTGCAACGTTAATGAACACATTTGATAATTAAATTGCTTTTCAATTGGCCACTTTGACACCCACTCATTGGACATTCAAACCAATTGAACGAAGATTTCATAACGGACACCTACTGATTTTGGCAATGTTGTTATCAATTGACTCTACGTAATGTTAGAGTTAATAAAATAGGTGTCGACTGATTAAATTATGTTAGTTAAGTAATATGTTATTAAGTTGACTGTTATCAACATGTACCAACTACTCGACCAAGCCAACTATACGAATGCCAAACGACTTACCATGGTGAATACAACAAAAATACCAGAATGCAATTTAAAAGTAATATTGTTTTAGTTCAATTTAGATAAAATGCCTAAGATTATTTTAACACCGTTGCTTATTTATTATATATTTCCATCAGTATTTTCGTTGTGTTCTTTATCGTAAGTCGTTTGACATTCGTCTAATGGGCTTGGTCGGGTAGGTACCTAGACTACCTAGTACTTAGAGTCACTTTCTTTAAAAATGTAGAGTTTTTAAAAATGCTAATAGACTTAGATTACGGAATTCAGATTACGGTCAAAAAAATTCTGCATGACTCAGGAAATTAGGTTGGGTACTGTATGTCACTTTCTATAAATAGTAAGGTCTAAAGAGAATATGTTTTTTATTGACTAAACGGTCAATTTTTTTGACCGTGTATATTTATTTGATGTAAGTTATTGAATGAAAAATACCTATTCTCATTTTTCTAAACACACACAGGTACCTAATCCATAATGACTAATCTATTGAACTGAAAAAATAAGCTCTCTTATTGCATTTACACCCAAATGTCAAACAAAAGTTGCCGTATTCATAAACAACGCTCCGATAAACAATAACGCCAATACAAAGGACCCTTATCAGTACAGATGGCAAAGTTGAAGTTCCCGATAACGATGACCTTTCACAACAAAAGCTTCCGAAACCCGACAAAAGCTAATTGTTTGTTACAATTCTTGACCTTTTCTGAAAATTGCTAAAACTAAAAAGTCTACTGACCTGAATCATGGATGCTTCTCAGAATCTTCTCCACAAACAAACATCAAATACACGGACCCACTTCACAGTACATCACACCTAATCCTTTATCCTATATGTAGAGTATAGCACGCACGAGATGTATTCTTGCATCAACAACACAACCGTCTAACAGTCGGCGAGACCGGACACTGGGCCTCGCTTCAGCCGTAGAGCGGGATAAAAGATACGAGGGGGGACACATACAGGCTGAAGGATGCCAAAGGAGCGGGCAGATGCGACAGGACTCCGGAGAAAAGAGACGACTACACTGCGTGACATTTGAAAACTGTGTCTCTACGCCACCTTTGGCGATCCGACACGAATCTCTCTCTTATAGGCTACGAAATAAAGTTGACGATCGCGTGGCGTTGCAGTCGGTTGTGTCGTTGTTTGTTTCGGATTGTCGTCTAATGTGTCGCGTTCGTCGTGCAGGTTTTAAAACTAGTGCGATAGAGGTGAGTTTGCTATGGCGGGTGGTTTGTCGCGGTGTCGCGGGGCGCGGACGTGCGAGCAAGACGGAATGGTGGGGACGCGGGAGGTGTCACCAGCGGCGCTTTTTAGGCCCTAAGCCGGATCAGTGTTGATTTGCGAGGATATTTGCGCAATGTGGCCTTTTTTGGCGGACATGTGCCGGGATGCGCGTAAGTATGGATGTTTATTTAAACGGTGTAGTTATTTTTAAATTGTGTACTCGGGATCCAGGATCGTGACTTGGGTAGGATTAAGAATAGGTATAGGAACCTACGTGAGGGATAGAGCTTTTAAATATATAGTACCTACGCGAAAAAATAAAAACTCTACAATACTTTTTTAAACATATATCACCTTTGTAAAACATATTAGCTACATTTTACTTAGTAAAGGGATGGGAGGAGGAAGGGAGGAAAGTAAAGGGAGATGTGGAGTACTTAGATACTGGGAGGGGTATTACCTAGCCTTAGCTAACCTATACTTTATATTATTACTATGCTAGTTTGATAAAATTTAAAATAATTTAGGTGCGTCCAAAAAGAAATTACTTCTACAACCGCAACAAAAAAGCTACTCAACCCAATATTAATCTCGTTACTGGAGGCCATTTCATAAATCGCATCTCCTTTGTCACCTGTCAGCAAGTTGTCACAAAAAATGACTTTTGGTTACAAGTGCATGCGAATCTATGACAACCAAGAAAAAAATATGACAAAGCGGTAGCGCCACTGTCACAAAGGTACAATAGGATTGTGACAGATTCGGTTTGTCAAACGCCAGCCCACAGGGGCACTGTTTTCATTTCTTTTTAGTTTGAGCACTGCGAATTTGGCCAGAGCCGAAATTGCAAATCTCTTTTGTTTTTTTTTGTCGCACAGAATGGTAATGTCACTGGCCACCCACATAGGGTAAAGGGATTACTTTCGGCACCCGATTAGCAATTATCCAGTTTTGTTACTTAGCGCTGATGCAAAAATAAGCCGAAAACAGGTGAGCTCTACATTGTTGAATATTAACGTAACAAAAGGGTTAACGCTGTTATTAAAATTTTGATAGAAATCTAAATAAAATGTATCTTAAACTGCATACCTATCATTGATATCTCATACCGCGTCAGTACTTATCTTTCAGACTCTACCATATTATTTATTCTGTGACTTTACCTGTTCAAGAAAAGACTTAGGTAGGTCAAGCAGGCAGTTTATTTAAACAAAATATCTAAAAACCGTAAACGCAATGTCTTGTGTTGTCCCTGTCAGTCCAATCTAAAAACAAAAGTCCTCTCATGCCTGTCTGTCTGTCTGTCTGTCATGTTCGTGCCAGTCTTACCATGAAGGCTGGACGCCGCGACATCCCTACCTTAATTTTGACTTTATCAAGTAAAATACGTTTATATAATTAATTACATAATTATTGCACTGACTTCTAGAAATAAGATTACAGTAATTACATCAACAATCTATCAAAATGTTTCTAATGTATGAATTACATGAAGTAAAGATTTTCAATATCCATACTAATATTATAAATGCAAAAGTGTGTCTGTCTGTCTGTTACCTCTTGACGCTTGAACCCCTAAACCTATTGAGACGAAATTTGCTGTGGAGACAGTTCGAGACCCTGGAAAGAAGATAGGCTACATTTTATCGCGATATAAAAACATTAAAGGGGTGAAATGGGGGATGAAAGTTTATATGGAAAATTCAACTCTTGCGGGCGAAGTCGCGGGGAACCACTAGTTCTTCCTAAATTTAATTCAATATTAAGCTGCATCCTGAAACAATTGAGCGTCACAATAATTGCTCTTGCAAAAACAAAAAGCAATACCTTAAAGGGTATTATTGCGATATGCGAGTAATATTTGTTCCATTTCCATACATTATGCTTCGGACACAGGCACCTACTCGCGTTTCCTGTTGTAAAGTGGTACAGTCGCTTACGTAAAAGACTTATCTCGAAAAAAACTAAAATGTAATACGTACATACTTATAAAAAATGGTTCAAAGTTATTTTGAATGTATAAGCTTTCTGTATGGGCAAAGATCATCATAGATCAATTATTTGACATTAAAAAAATGAGGAAACAATTTTTTGTTTTGGCTTATACCTGCTCGTTAGAAGAGTTGTATCTGCAGATCGCATGTTAGGAACAAAAGTGAATTTTGTATCGTTGTTATAAATTAGGTTAGACATAATACATAATTGTTTTAAAAATAAAAAAATACATAATATACAATTTTTCGTCAAATAGTTACGTAGCTTACTACTCGCTCGTATTTATTTTTGGCAATGCTATATTCCCTCCGAGTGTACAATGCTTTCTTTAATGTACTTTTAATAGCCGGCACCGAATGGACAAGTGCTTACAAAATGTTTAGGACGCGTTATTTATTAGACAATTACTATTGTTTCATAGTTTGACTGATGCCCCCTAATGTCTACAGATTATCGGCTGTTTGTTCAAAGTTAAACGTAACACACAAAGTTAACGGAATAAAATGAATTGTGGGATGGGCTTATAGATTGGGCTCGATTAGTGTTTTGAAAATAATGAACTGAATGGACGTAATAGGTTCAAAGGTAATTTGTTTTTCGAATCGATTTGTTAATACGCATAGATTTTAAATGGAGCGGCCCACCGCAGAATTCCTGCGATTTCTTAGGATCATTGGGATGAGTTGAGATAGAACGTCGGTGGCGCAGTGGCTGGCGGGTTGCCCTCTCATGCGGGAGGTACCGATTTGATGCCACATACCGCCATGACCAATGACTTTTTCTGAGTTATGTTCATTAGTTGTTTCACTAACCGATGCTCTTACGGTGAGGGAAAACATCGTGAGGAAACCTGCACATTCAGGCGACTGCGTGTGTAACCATGATCCAAAACTGGTCAGGTTCCCTTGTCACTTGTTGGGGTCACGGAGGTCAGATGGCAGTCGCTCCACTGTAATTACCTGATCTGCCACATCCTGGATCATGGTCAGCGGTCCCTAGGCCCTCGCGTGCGAGTCCACAACCGGGATAACGCTAGGAGGATGATGATGATTGGGAAGAGTTGAGATTATTTTGAGAAAGAGATTCAAATAAGTAGTTATTGGACCCATTTCCAATGCGCCCCGTCTAAGATTAAATTAAGGTTGTCTCTCTTTTTCTCTGCCAAAGAAACGAAAAGAGACAGGCTATATAATTTAGAAATGTCAGGCTAAACAGTTGTCCGGTGCTAACGAAATTAGAGAATCCAAAGACAATTTAGTAGGTTTTTTTTTGACAGTGAAAGAGAGAGGCTGATCCTAAGTTAAATCTTAGACAGGGCGCATTGGAATTGAGCCCATTGGCATGATACCTAAATAGCTGTGTAAGTTTACACTTTCATAATTAATAGTACTTGACTCAAAATCACTTAATTATTTAATTTTAAATTCCTATTATTACCTTTTTACAAATTAAAAAAAGGGCAATAACAAAAGACGTCTATATCGCAACATCTGTGATCAAAAACCAGCAAATTAGCCTCACTATCGTTGAGATCGCACGACCGACGGACACGCAATAAAATGTATAACAATTCTCTCCCGCCAGTTTTTTAATTCGTTTACGAGTGAAAAAACGCGTCACCTGTCGTGTCATTTGGTCCAATAAAAGGGGCCGCCAAAGAAAACACAAAATTAGAAAAAAATTACAAACGCCGAAAAGTGACCGAATCTAACTTATGACAGTTTGTCTCTAGGATCTCCGAACTCGTTGACAACCCTAAGACAATTAACATAAGAGTGACTTTGGAATGGAAGGAAAAGGTTGTTTTAATTTTTTTGGGACGACAGTTTTTTCCTGTTAATCGTTTTGACTGACGAGAATTTACGATGTGAAACGTTACTATTACTACGACTGAAATAAAACCCAGGTCTGACTTTATTAGTGTTGTATTTTTGTGTTCTGCCGTCTTTTTGTGCAGTAATAATGGCCTGGCCGTGTCTCTTTTGAGATTCTGATGAGGCCTTCCGAATTTAGGCACCCTATTATTTGAAGTAATTACTGCGTTTCATGACATTTTTGAGAATGCTTTGACTGATGTTGGAGACATTTTTACCGTAGTCCACTGGACACTGGTCAAATATTTTGCACACGCAGTAGTAGGTACTCTACTATATTTATTTATTTTATATATTTATAATGGTTAGTTGGGGAAGGGTAGGTTGACCTTAACTTACTTTGTTTTCAATTCAGGATGTAAGATTGTTGACAAGCTAGACTCGCTCGGTAGTCGACCGTCTTGGTGTAGTGCTTCGAGCTCCGGACTACAAAACCAGCGGTTGCGGATTCAAATCCGGAAAAGGGCAAATAATTCTGCGACGAGCATGAGCATTTGTACCTACGTCTTGGATATTTACGAAGGTTAGTTTATAAGTATGTATGTCTATCCGCTATTGAGTCACAATAGCACAAGCTCACGCTGAGTTACGGGATAGGTGATTGATGTGGTTGTTGAATCAATTTATTATTTATTTATTTATATATTTTAGACGTAGGACACTATTCTACATATTCGTACATCTTCACTATCGGATCAAAAAATTTGGGCAGTCTATGATTTCTATTGAAAGGCTTTATTGTACCATCCCACATTACATCACTGAATTGTTAAGTGTAGGTATTCAGTTACAACCTCGCATCAACAGATAGGTTCTACTTCCGAAGGTCGTTCATATCCATCAACCAATATCGCTATCAGTTAAAAAGCTTTTAAAGTAATTAACAGCCCGTAGCGTGCAATTGCCGTCGCTACCAATTCTATTGTGCTATCTGACGGCCAATTCGGTATTATTGCCACTATCTTATTTTTTATTGTTGGGATGAGACGAATGTCTTAATTGTTAAGTGAGTCATGTGTTGTGCTAACGTCGTTGCAGGAAAATATCTTATGCTCATTAATTTCATTATCTAAGCGGTAGATACATTTACCTAGCTCCGCAGGCCTACCACCTAACGCAATTGCATTCAAATTGCAATAGTTAAAGCTTTTAAATAGCTTACTACTAAAGTAAAAAACCAATGACAGTTTAAAAATATACTGAAAATTGCCAATTAATATATAATTGCTATGACAATCGTAATCGCGACAGTTTAGGTTTGGCGATAAGGCCGCTGCTTCATAATTTATTTATTCCTGTGATGGTATGATGCATATTCGCCTGGTTGTCCTGTCAAATGGAACTTACTACTAATTGAATTACCTACTATAAATTCTGTGCTACAACCAAGGCATCCTATTTATTCTGTAATAACAATTAGCTCTAGGTGTATTTCACTCCTAATTTGGACATTGTGGTACTTTCCTGGAAAAATAAATTGAGTTTTACTGTCAATTGCTTTGTTAGACTTCATAGGTCAGCTTCCGTAAATTTGGAATTATAAAACCTTGCAAACCTTTAACAAGTAAAGCTATCGTTTAGGCATCACCAGAACAAAGTTTAATTTAAAACATTCATATTTACCGTAAGCTCTTCCATTTAGTAGAAGCTAAAACTGTAAATCTATTGTTAATCACCTCTAAAATCTTATAACCTTACGCGCATTGTCAAAATTTAAACCAAAACGCACGCTCATAAAACATCGAACAAAACAAATTGCCCAAATCCGTAAAACTAATTCGGAGTGTTAATGTATGCGTTCCAAACAAACGGCTTTCCAATAAAACATTCATTCAATTAATGGTCCTACATAAATCCTTGAGAAAAAAGGTCATAGACAACATTGTCGCAGCGTGCGCACTGGGATTATTAAAAGGCCCTATATCAAAGTGCCCTTATGGATGTCGTCACGTTATAGTAAATTATCGGGACATCCAATTGGCCGGTGTCGTGACTACGGGGCATAAATATCAGATCAGTTTTATGGACGCCGGTGGACACGCAGGGCTTAGAAGAGCGCCTTGTGGAACTCCGCCAATATTGCCGTGCGTTTACACCGGGCCGTGATGACGGTGTGGGTTACTATTGATGTTTATGCCGGATAGAGTTGCAAAGCGTGATTCATGGAAAGATGCATTGTAGGCGACGGTAAACTAACGCTTTGAAGAGTCGACGAGTCAAAGGCTAGTCTAAAATCTATTTGTTTCGAGTGCACATTTAAAGGTGTGCAAAGTTATTCTATTGAACTTCGGCAATAATGATCACAAGACTTTTTACCTTAAAGTAATATGTGAAATAAATAAGAAAGGTTGAAGGAACCATAAAATGCATCGTAGTTATATGCGTTCTAGATCTTTTTCTGTTGCATGTTATATCTAAATCAAATGTTGATGGGTATGTAGGTACTAATAAATTATGTTAGCTTCCTCCAATAATTCTTAATATCAGAAACTTTTGTTTGGAGTGTTTTCTTTTGAAAGACTTCTTCAGTATCGTTGAAATTGTTCAGAGTTATGATGGAGGTTTTTTAAGTTCTTAAGCCTGTGGTTCTTTAGACATAGCTCGCCTTCACCTTGGGTATGTAACACACGGTCTGGTCTGTCACCAGCGGCAGCGGGGGCCGCCCCCGACTGCGTGTGCGCTTTGACGCACCGCGGAATGCCATTAGCGATGTCAACGTTATTGTTTTTCGATTGGTTAATGATGTTAGCTCATTGTCTAGTTTGTTGTGGTCTGCTGTTATGATTATAGGACAAGCATTGTTTTTAGATTGTAAAAGGGCATGCTTGTTAAGATTACAAAAGGTGTTACATATACCAGATAAATTTTATCTGTTGATGAATTGGGAAAAGTTAATATAACAGTTTATTTTGTTTGATTGATTGTTTACTCGTGGGTAGTACCCAGCGTGCTGACCACTAAACCAACGTGGCAGTCTAATATTTATTATATCGCGTAGTTGACTATTTCCTATTGAGATTGGCTACCGTAGCTGAAGTTAGCTTGGAGAAAATACATTGAAAACTTGGTGGTTTATTTGGAAAACACTTACCATCAAAATTAAGATAAATTTATTTAATACAATAGAAAGGCAAAAATTATAAAAAGGGTCCTTGTGGTAAGGTTCCCTCTGCTGGTACCATTATCTGAAAAATGAGTAAATTGTCATCTAGGTTACTTTGAAGCATCTGTTTAGTCTGCCAATTGATCATGAAGTGGTTTTATTTTGGGTCAATTTCATTATAAGTAGTTTAATATTTCATCTTCTCTTATTAGTATTGTAATATAATACTGGTTAAAAAGTTAAAAATACAGAAAAAATTGTGCCATGCCATCTATTTAAAAATATTCCCCCAGTCACACATCTAATGTCGTTTAGTCATCCTATGTTTATTGTTACTGTTGCGTATTATATTAAATAAAATTATTATTTTTTTAAATTATCAACACGCATCAACCTGAATTTGTGTGTGTGTTGTCATTTGTTTCTTAACTCTCATCGCACACTCCAAAGATTAATCACTCCTAAACGTCCGGGCCGGGCAGATCACAGAACGCCGTATTTCACCGTTCACCCCCAACACGGCTGATCCTCCCCGCGGGGTTCTGGCCGATCTCCTTTTTTCATCCTCCCTTTTACATCCCGCACAAAGGAGGCGACGTTTGTGCGTTGTCTCGACCGTTAATGATTTTACGAATTATTAATTGTGCCTTGATAAAAAGCGATTGAAAAATGTCGATCGGAAAGTGAGAGGTCCAATGGTCGTGAGGATTTTTCAAAGGTTAGTACTAACTTATAGTTAGTTAGTTATTTTGTGTGTAACTCTGTTGTCTATAGCATCTAAGTTAAATTTAACGTGCCCTGTTATTTTTGGACAACATTCTGTATTTTTAAAACTACTTATGGTGAGAAATAATAATGGTTATTATTGTTAACTTTAATCTAGGCCTATTAGATAGATTTTAGGGAAAATCACCTTGAAAATTTAATGTCAAACTGTGATTGATTATTAATATGTTGATTTAAAAGACATTCACGTAAGTTTTTTTGGAAATAAAGACTTAAAATGAAATAAAAAACTGAACTTAATGACTGTAAAAGTAATGGATATATTTTTACTAGGATGCCAATACCTATTTATTCAACAAAAAAGTTGTTACATTAACAACTTTTTCATAACCTTAGTGGTTTCAGGCAACTTGGTGATTTAGGGAAAAGTATTTAGGTAAATGCAATATGTAGCTTTAATTCATATTTTCTATATTGTCTCGGGTCTGGGTGTTGTGGTACCACCGTTGTTTCAGATCTCCACATCACAAGTGCTTTAGCTACTGTTGTCCAATATTTGTTAATTACTATTATTAAATCAGGCAGTTAAAATTCATAAACTGGTTAGTTACCATAACTGGTGCATTTACGGCACGAATCGTTCGAAGATGAGATATTGTAGGGCCGGATCAGGCGGGGTGGACATGTGTTGTCCTTTGATTATGTCGATACAACGGGATATTGTTAATATAATATCGATTGATCCACTTCTATCCAGCTTGAAATAGTCCCTTTGTTGTTAATAATGATCTTTGGAAACTGTTTTTGTGACATCATGACAGTCTTATAGTTTTTTATTTAACATCCCCATTGCATTTTAGAACCCGTCACGCCAATGCAGTTTACACTTTCAATGCAATTTGACCTTGTCGTAGGTTATTTCTCTAAAATAATTACGTTCACTTATAAGAGAAATACAATATGAACTTAAAACTAAAAACGGATCAATGTTACATATTTTATAGTGTGAAATATTCAGATAATAACCTATTAAAAGGATAACCAGTGTTTTTACACATTTTTTTTGCAATAAAGGTAAAATACCAATTAACCAATGTTTGTTAACTGATTTTCATTTTTTTTAAATAAAATAAGTTAGGTTATTTTATGTATGTTAGTCGTCACTTCCATAACGATAAAAACGAAATAGTTATTAAGGGTAGATAGTAGACATCGAAATATACAAATAATTTAATAACACATTTTTTAATAATTTTTGACGACCGTCTTGGTGTAGTCGTTCGCCCACCCGACTTCTAAACCAGGCGGTTGAGGGTTCGAATCCCGCAAGGGGCAAATGTTTGTGTGATGAGCACGAGCATTTGTACCTAAATCATGGATGTTTATAAATGTATATAAGTATGTCTATCCGTTATCTAGTCACCATAGCACAAGCTCACGCTTAGTTTGGGGCTAGGTAATTGGTGTGTTTGTTGAAACAATTTATTTATTTATTTATAGTTAATAAGGGTAGATAAATCGAAATTATATGTACAAATAATTTAATAACACATTTTAGTTTTTTCTTAAATAAAAAAAATAAGTACTTAAGAGGAAACGCGGTCTAAATGACATTTGAAAAATAGGTATTTGAATAAAATGTTGCTGTCTCGATGCAAGCTCTGGCGGCCGCCCCCGCACCCCGCACTGCTCTTTCCATGTGTGAGTAGCCTAAGTTAGGGTGTGCGCACTAGTTCCGCACAAAACTCGCTAAAATAAAGTATTTTCAAGAAACACGATGTAGTCTTTGATAAACTATAACTGAGGATATAGTACGTAATACAAAATAAAGCCTATGTATACACAATTCTTTATGGTGGGAAGTGTCTTACTACTATGAAAACAAAGAAGAAAAAGTTACTCAAATTCAGGTTATGGTAAAGTCAATATTTAATACAATTCATGTTTTAATTCCAATATTTACGTTATTGTATCTTTATAGCAGGACATTATACAAAATATAAATACGTTGCTACTTATTTAGCAGCTAGAACATGATACATGATTAAATTAAAAGAAAAAAATTAATGTAAATATGTGCCGTGGCTGTCAGTTTGATGATTATATCCTTTAGTATAGTTTATCAAAGATATACCTAGAAACGTGACGGCGAGGTGACAGATCACATTTTCCGGTTCACTCATACTCCGAGTAGGTAGCTAAATTAATATTTTACAAAAATAATTATTTATATTCAATTTTGATGTACATACTATTAAGATACGACACGACAGTCTATTTTAACAACAAGAATGATTTTGCAAAAGCTTAAAAGATAATGAAATTCTAGAATAATTTATTTTTTAAAATTGTGTTTATACGTAGAACGGAACTTTTTACTTATGAAGATTTATTGACAACAATGACAACACCCTTCAACAAGACATTATCTAATTGTGCAACAATAACAAGTTGAAATCCACTATCTCTTAAAGAAAATAAACCAAATATTGTTTATTTTGATCGCTAAACGGAAGAACATCATTTTCGAATAAAATGCAGGATTCATGAACACTTATGTTTCATATGCCCATTACAAATAGGTCAACCTGCACAAACATCATGTGCTTTACTCGAAACGATCGCAGCAAGAGAAGATAAGAGGCTAATTATTTTAATGTTGGCGTGGACGGAAAACGAAGGAATCCCTTTTATAACAGTGGTCGGCGATGGATCTTGGGCGAAGAGAACCGACAAGGATACAATACCCTCAGACAATTTCATATCAAGTGCAGGATAATGCTGCGTGTGCAACACCTATAACCACGGGTTCAAGGCTCTGCTTGGACTTCTCCGTTAGTGTAGCGATGTTTGCGAAGCATATAACCGATGATCTTTACTCAATCATTCGCAAGAAGACGGGCTCAGTCTAACCAGAATGTTGTTGTTACAGTCTCAATGTGTTCGTGTAACGACATTCATAGTTGTTATAATAAAATTGTTTTTATTTTTTTGTTGCTAACCCTAGTTTTGAAGATAATTGTATATACTAACAAGTGGTTCGCAGTTGGCGCAATAAAAACAATATTATGAAACAATTTGTTTCATTTGTGTAGAAAGCTGGCATGAGTGTGTCCTTCCAGTTGAAAGTAAAATTAGGTATTTTTCTTATAAGGTTTAGTGATCTGTATCTGCAGGTTGTCTACAGTGTGCTTATAAACCATACAATAGATAATGTAATTTATTAGACGTCTTAGTGGATATTATAACAACAAGATAAGGTGAATGACCTTATCTTTGAAATTTGTATATAAAAATGAAAACTTAATGACTGACTGACATATCAACCCACGGCCCAAACCGCTGGGTCTAGAGACTCCAAATCAAAGGTTCCTTATAAGTGTGCACTAAGAAAGGATTTTTGGAAATTCATTCCCTAATGGGGTAAAAAAGGAGGGGCAAGTTTGTATAAAACTGTCTGTTATGGAGCTAAATCAATAAAACGTTGTATTTAGCTTTTTGGTTAGAAGTCGCGGGCAACCGCTAGTAATATCCATCTCAATCCATCCTATAATTAGCTTCCACTGAAATCAGGTTGGCTACAACCTACCGAATTGAAACGAATCTACTAACGTTACGTTACGTCCTCAGTAAGTGCTTATATGTATGTGCACAATAATTATAGGAATTAGTAACGGAACATCTATCTGCTTTTTGTTTCATAGAAGCACCACTGAGGAGTACTAGACCTCTAAAAGCCAAAGTGAAGAAAGTTAATGATTTAAAATATTAAGAGAAATTATCAAGACAATATATACTTAATACATCGATGTCGATTATCCCAACAATGGCGTATCGATATAATTATCGACTATGAAGCATCACTATACGTATACGTATTTGTTATGACATTTCCCACCCCCCAAATCTCTCCTCTTAAAGCAAGAAAGGGACAAATGCAGCTCCGACCAAAATTCGCTTCATAAAACTGACCAAAACAGCATTTCGTAGTCCCCTGTTTTCTCAGCGAAAACTTTACCAATGATAATATTGTTTCCAAAATTAATTTAAAAAAGGATGGGACTATGCTCCTATGTTTTATTTTTTGTGTAAATGTGCGTAGATTTTTTTTGGCAAGTGTCTAAAGTTTGAGGTTGAAATTTGGCAATTTTCTGAATGTTTGAAGGCCCATATTTCCTATGTTAATTCGAATATAGGAAAAAACGAAACATAGGAGCATAGCCGTAGTAAATGCAGATATTAAAACAAAAAAATTTTTGGACCTTAGTCTATATCCAGGGAGGAAACAGGGGACTACGTTTGTATGGAGAAATGGCGCTATTCTTTCGTCTTAACTTCTCTAGTAGTTTATAGCCAATCAATTTTGAACTAACCTAACATTACTGACAATACAATTAGATGGCTCCCACCAAACCCAGTCCCACCAAACCAACATTAATCGGTAACCTCAGTTTTGTTTAAACGTGTAATAAGTCCAGGATCCCAACTTGATATATTGCGTCCCGTAATGGCTGGGCGTGTCCCCGGCAATTTGGGACGTCCCTTAACGTATGGGACGGAATGTAAATTAAATAAGTTCTGTGTGAAACATTTTTGAAGTGGGAGTTATGGTGGACTCAGTAATGTGCCTTGTGGTACTCCTTCTTTTGTTTTGTTTTCGGCATTGTCTGATGTCAGTCTTTAGCAGAGCCTCGTTATGCATTTGTTATTTAAAGTCAAAACAGAAGAAAAGTATTCAAGTTATCTCGCACGCAATGGTGGTCGAACCTTTAACAACAATGTCGTAAGCTTACACAAAGTCACATTATGTAGATTTTAATTTCAAGGACACAATGAAATAAAAACTTTTGTCTTAAACTGAGCTTGATTTCAACATTAACGGGCATCTAAAATTTAATCGACGACATCTAAGACTTATTATGAAAATATTTAATTCTATGTATTATTTATACTGTGTTAATACCAGAATATTATTAAAAACAATGAACCATTCTGGACTCACAGACGCACCTTAAATGACCAACTCATTACATTTAATTGGTAATTTAATGCGATGTCTTTCGCTCGCGTTAATGCCAACCTTTATTTGAACGGTGAGTCGGACCATTGGTAATATACCCCGTATGATATATGGCAGTTCTTTAATGGTGGGGCGTGTCGCATTCAGCTCAGGACATCCCATAAGGCATGGGACGAAATTAAACATCTAATAATTAAGTTTGGGATGAGATTAATGGATACCGACGTGATTAGGTTAAGAACTTTTAGTAACTTTAGGTTGGTCTTTTGATTGGGATATAAACTGTAAGATAATTAATAATCATTGAAATATTTTGGTGCTATTCCTACTCTTTTTGGATAGGATATATGTGTTAAGGTTCTTTAAGTTAATCTAAGAATTAGGATTAGGTTAATAATACTTATCTGATACTTGAAACTGACTTGAACAAGTGACTGACTTATACTTTCAAAAGACTATTTAATCGAATTAATGATTACAAAAATATTGTGCCTATTAGACTGAAGTCACGACCGGCAGGTGATAAAATTGGATTGAAGAATAGCGGGCAGCAGATGGCGCCACATATCGCACGAGGTGAGAGCCGTCGGTCGCTTATCGTTGGATATCATCTATAACCGATGAAGTGGCACAGAGTACGGTGGATGTAGAGTAAAACCAGGTTTTGATTTTAGAAATACTACTCACAAAAAGTAAAAAAGGAAAAAGTAAAGTTAGCCTATTAAATCCCAATGCTGGGTAAAGGCCTCACCTCAGCTATAAGAACTCACAAGAAAAGCGAAACGCAGATAACATAGAAATAAAACAACAGTGTGTCAAAAAGATCACCTTGACTTTTCTTGGGTCATGTGTATGCATGGAATGCCTGTTTGATGAATACTTAGTCAAAGACCTTAGAAAAAACTTCAACATGATTACAGCTAAAGTTAAGTCTTTGATTGATTCTAGACGATATACTTTAACCAGGAACTGAGCTTTTTTTAGAGGGGATTCTGTCGGGTCTTTTGTTACTGTAATATGTGCATATCCTATCTATCCTACTACCTATATACGGTTTTACTTAAGTGTTTTTCTTATATTTTTTTAAATATGTTTTAGCGTTATTTCAAGCTTTATCTACAGTTTATTTGCTAAAAGTTTGTTTGGTTGCTTTCCGCGGCTCAGATGGACGGTATGATAAATCCGACGCCTAATGGGAAAACAGGATGCTGCCCTTTTGTAACTAGGTAAGTTGTCTAACAATATCGAATAAAAATCTCTATACTTTAGCTTGGACAATGGCCACACACAACCTTCTTTGAACATAAGACTATTTTACGACTTTGTGGATTTCTTTTCTTTTACTCTTTGTTTCCTCTGATCAAGCCTACTCTGTATTCAGCCGAAGGACGCGGCAACGCGGGCGGAACATCAACCATTTTAATTATGTTCGGGACACCATTAACAATAAATCTGTTGTTCCTATACAATGCGCCGCCCCGTACACACGCGTTGGTAACGTCCGACGCATTTAGTGAGAGTGTGCATATGGCTTAGAATCGATTATCTTATATATATGGAAAAAACACACTATTTTGATGGAATGGTGGTTACCATGGCTACCAATGATAAAAATATTTTGTTGTATTCAATAATCACCCTCTTAGATTGATTTCCGTAATATGGAGTCCGAATTTTGTTTGAAAATAATTATAACCGTGTATTACTTGAAATCGAATGCCCTTTGCTCGAATATAAAATACTCAAAAAGAATCAATAATCGACCAATAATAAGCTTGACCGTTTGTAACATCGAAATTTCGAATAACGTAAACGTGAGCAAGATATTCCGAACGATCGGTCAATGATTTCATGAACTAGTTTAGAACAAAACATTAAAATTGATGTGATATTGGGTATATAAATTTTGAGTTAAGTTTAGTGGTGTGAATTGCAGGTAATTTTGTTTGTTTACTATTATGCTTTGAGATAACTATGTACTTCATGAATTCGATCCGTCGCGTTTACGTCACTTTGATGCTAACTGTTGAGCATTATTTGTCGAGGAAAAGTTTTCGAGCATTGAATATTCCAGCATTCGATTTCAAGTGGGAAACTTATGTTTTGAACCCCTGACTGTACTATGTAACGACACTTCAAACTTCGAATCGTGCGCAGGCGTGAATCCATCGATACTCGCTGCCAATTTATCGATGATTGCGATTTCAGCCATGAACTCGTAGACTCAAGTGTAGCTAATAAGATGATATTTATTATTTATAATTATCGTTAAATCCTACGTGATTTCGTGGTACCTAAAACAATCATCATAAGAGATAATAATGTTCAACAAAGTTTTTTTCATTCTGAGCAAATTTAAAAGTTAAGTTTAATATTGCACATTATTTATCAGTCTTCGTCCTTTCCGTACTTCATATAAAAAAGTTTATATTCGTAATTATTTACGTAGTTAGTAGTACTATACTCAATGCAGTTCTGTTAATCGGTTAATTTTAGCATCATATCATCTTCCATCATCGCATCATCATTCGATTGTTCTATCATCAATTTAGATCAGTGCAAATAATATATTTTGATCATCCGAAGCAATTTATTTAAGTATGTCCGATTGTCTATCTCTGTCCCTTCCATTATAATTATTTATTTGTACAGTCCGTCCTTCACCTTTGATTACAATCGTGGCTTTGGGCGGTACAAGAAAAATATGGCTGACCCATCGAGTGGTGGAGTTATCGAAGTTCCACATCTATTCGATTAATCGGTCCTCGGTACCCTCCGGTGACCCGAGTGCATGCTTGTAATAAAAATTGGTTTGATGCAAATGTCACAACTTTTTTTTATGTTAGAGAGATGGGTAGGTGCGTTTCATCAATGAGAAAGAGAGTGTGGGAGTAGGGATATTTACTATAAGAAGCCTCAGAGTAGCATGCCGTCCTCTGATTTGAAGTCATACTAAAATAATACTGATCTAAGTAAATATAAAACGATCTCCGAAGTAAGAATTTATTATCGTAACATTTTTCAGGTGCATACTTTAATGAAATTTCAGCAGTTTAAATTATATATGCAGTTTTTTTATTTTTTTTATTAGGCTCTTTTTAAATGCTTATAGCTGTAAGAACTTCGTTATGCAAATGGCGGTGTACCAGTATTAATTAAGTAGCCTAGCTTTGAGACGGTATGCATATAGAAATGGCTACTACTGACAGCGATAACAAGTGACTCATCTCCGCGGTAGGCAAACGCCCCGAAAATCGGCATCAATTAATGTCGGTTGCGCCAAGCTTCCTAGATAACCCTGCGCCTGCGTCGGTCCCTGTGTGTGACCATCACGGCTGACGTATCCCGGTCGCGATATCGCCGCAATAAACTTGATTCGAGGAACCGTGACAGGAGACTGACAGTCGCATTTCTAATCAACTTCTATGCATTTGTATAAATGTATGTTTGTCAATTTGTCTGTGTTTAAAACGATTTTTTATGTTGTTTTAGCCTTTGCTTATGTATTCAGATTAACTTTTCGTAATCCTAAGGACTTCGAGCTTTTGTAGACAGTTAACATATCCAGCATTGTAACTAAATAAATGCGGGACGAGCAATGCAATTTTGGGTCATATTTCTTCAACCCAACTCTGACCTATGATGGATCCCAATGCCCATCGGTGAATACTCGGCTTGATGACGGTTTTTATTTAGCAGACATTCGGGCTGTGAGGATCCACCATTAGTTTTGGTAAATAACGTTTTGAAAGACAGCTTCCCATATTTTAATTGTAGCAAAGCTAGATAAACTGCTAATCTGAAAAGGTCTGCAAATATAGAGAAGTATTACTCGCACTTATTATTAATTCTGTGGTATCATTGATATATCAATTAATTGTCACGCAAAGCAACATGTTAGAACATGGCCATTAAAATTGCTCTAAAACCGGCTGATAAGGTTGACAAAGTTTATCGTTCACTGGTTCATTAGAGTAGAACAAACCGCCTGACTATTTATAGTAATGAGCAATGGAAACGATTTACCACAACCTTACCCACTGCGAAGGTCATAGATTTTTTACTAAAGAAGTAAGAATTGTACCTACTATATGTGCATATTTACTCAGTAGGTAGGTAACAATTGTGCAAATATGACAACAGAAAGCGCATCTTGCCTATTTGTCACGCATCGATGCCCAAAAATATTTTTACAACGAAACGTCTACTTATCGTCATATCAAAAATTGTCTGCACATGCCTTTACATTGCACAAAAAGTTAACAAAACCCATCGGTGCCTTTCAACCGTGTCATTACGACATACAGAGGGACAAAGGGACAAAATTTCAATAGATATCCCTTTGTACATAATCACATATTTGGGGGGAAAACATGGTGGCTCCGTAGAAACATAATCCACATCCTAAACTCAACAAAGAACATGTAATTGGATTACTGAGCACTTAATATCTCTCTTCTAATGCATTTGCCGAAATTTCTAACTTTAAGTTCATCGTTAACCATTTAAAACTGGCTCCTATTATTAGTATCATAAAAGCGATTTTAAAAACGATTGGATTGGCATTTGAGACGTTTTTGTTTGAGGTTTCATTTCCTGGTACTGGCAGGCGACAAAAAAATATCACCGGTCCAAAAGATGTCATATTAAGAAACATGTCAATCATATTTTTATGAAGCATTGAATAGCCGTTGTTCAGTTGCGCATTATTTTTTTCCATATTTCACGCTCAGTTTGAGTGGAACTTTTTGTGAAACTTTTTCCCTTCGAGTGTTTGTGGAATCGCCGGTTTTGGTCCATTCGTTAATACTGGAATTCGGTGCTTGTATCGAGTGCTTGTACAAACAATTTGGAGATTCTGCTTCCTGCTCAGTTTCGCAAATTAGATTTGTTATAAAATTGGACTATTAATGCCAAGTGGTAGAATTTTGTGGCTTTTATAACAAAATATTAATTGTCATTTTAAAATGACGGCGGTTTTCTTTGAATTCGCAGTTATTATTTGAGGTCATTTTATTCCATGCAGAATTGTAGGGTTAATTCAAGCAGAAATATTGATAGTTACTCTACCTTTTAATTGTAATTTTAAAAACCGTGTGTTAATTAATATTATGTCCTCCTTTACACAACACAATTTTTTTTATTTCAAAAAACTAAATGTTTGTCGTATTCGTTTTATCCCTTTTATACCACTTAAAACTTGAAATTATTTTCGAACTACCTTATTGTAAGTAGGTGTGTGTAGTATTAGCAATATTAGTTATGCTCGGTACATGAAACATAATTAGACCCGCCGCAAGAATTTTTTTAACACAACTGCTCTTAAATTGTCAGATTTAGAAACACGAAAGTCAAAAATTAGGCGTGACCTCACTGTTTTACAGAGTTTATGACTCGCATCGCATTGTCTTGCAATTACCGGTGGAACATCAATTTTGGCACTACCGACAACCAGCGTAACTTGAGCTGCGAATCACCAAAGAGTTCACGTGTGAAATACCTGCTCAATTTGTTCATTGCGTTACAATTTTACCTAAATTAGTAATTTTCGTTTAGTTACCCGTACAACGATCCAAAGTAGACGTTATATCACAGATTATATAATAGCTACTACGTTACGGTTATACGTTTGTAAAGTCGTTATTTATTTAAGCTTTTCTGATACGTTGAACTACTGTGCCCTTTTTTCCTGTGACCAATATATACCTACTTACGGATCTTAACTCTCAATTGGAGTATTCGCACAAGAAATCCTAGTTTCTTGTACAGATTTAGTAATTGGCATTGCATTTATGCGAAGGCATATGTTCGTAAACATGCACTATTCGATCAATGATCCGATTTTCCTTAGTTATCCTATTACAATTAAATTTTAGCCATGAACACCAGATAAGTGTATTAAAGCGATGTCACTTACATTACGTTTTGGCAATACGAATATTATCGTTTGAGAATGGTTATTTGTATGCCGTTACGTATTTTGTGAGTACAGCCCACGGAATTCAGGTGTCCATTTAGTACCATTTTCGTACTTGTTCAAATTTTGACAGGTCAACCAAGACTAGCGTGCGTTCAATAATTACCAAGCGTAACAGAGATTGCGCTGCGAAGTGACGCTAACTTGCTGTTTTTTGTTCGTGGCAGCGCAGCGGATAGCGGTGTAGTGCACAAAGGGTGCCTTGTGGTGTTGAAATTCGATCGCGAGCGACATCGCCGCTGGGGGAGGTAGGGGAACGTTGGAGCGCTCTACTATCTGTTAATAAAACTGAGGAACAAAATCTACTGATCGGAATTTGACATAATTTTGTTTTCGTTTGTTAATTTAATTTATCTTTTTTGGGTCTCTTAATTGCATCAATAATTATAAAATAAGGTTTAAAGACTTTATTCCCATAAAAACTATAAATATAATATTTTAACAAAAATTGCCGCTAAAGCGCTAGTACGTAATAAGCGTTATACAAAATCACAGTGTGCTTACAAATTCTCTTAATTTAGCCTTGTACATAGTCAAACATTTTTTGATATCATTTGGTAATTTATTGTACAACTGCACTCCCTCAAACAATATCGTTTTCTTTCCATAGTTCGTGCGCGCATTCGTAAGTTGTAATTTATTCTTATTTCTTAAATTATGCTGATATACTTTTTTATAAAATTGTAAGTTACATTGTACAGATTTAGTACCAATATTCCGAATTAAAATACAAGTGTAGTAGTTATATAATTGCACAATATTTAATGTTTTCGTTTTTTGATACAATTCTTTTGTTGGAGTGAGGTAGTGATAATGGAAAAGAACTTTAATTATAATTATTAAATAATTTTCTATACCGATATAAGTTTAAAAAATCTTTCCTAATTCTAGATTTTGATACAGACAATAACATTTGTGATTTAGAAATATATTAAAAATGTAACCTACATACCTACCTATAAACAAAATTCTTGTTTTATTTATTAATTCTGTAAGTTTTTTGAGCAATAAGGAATTATCAATCTTTTTTTGACCGTCCTCTTACTCACACCTGCCATTCCATTCCATTCCATTTACCTATTACTGAATAAAAAAAATGCTTGATTGTTTTATAAATGTAAGATTATTTATGTCGACATTTATTTAATTGCCATTTTTTTAAAACCTAATGAACAAATATTTCTTACATGCATTCTGTCCGCAAGTTCTTTGAGCAGTAAGGAATCATCTTAATCTTATTTTACTCACGCCTTATTGCACTTATTTAATATATTAACATTATTCATTTCGGTAAAAAAAAATATATACTATAGTATATATCTTTTTTTTTATTTACAGTTATAACTGTAACTGCTCATATCATCACCAGCATGAACGAGCCCAGCCTCCTCCCAGCACAAGGCCCGTTGTGCGCGACAAGGCGCTCTGTGCACTAATCACTTTCACGTGCCGCTGTCCCGAGCGGGCTGAACTTCCTCACTGCACAAGTGCACGTGACGTTACTGGGAAATGCATTTGAAAAAATCTTGTGACTGTAACGAAGGATGAGTTTGAGTACAAAAAATGTAGCCAATAGATTAAAAGCAGAAAATATTACCTATTTTCTTACCTAAATATCTAATAGCTACGTTTTTTACAGTTAACGTTCTTAGATCCATGTGCCTGGACAATTTATATTCTACAGAGAAGTTTGTTCGCTATCATTTACAAAATGTATGAAACTGACATGAGTCATCGCAACATCATCTGTCTTTTGCATATTTGGTTTGTTGGCGATAGCAAAGTTCGCGATTGCATTTTGCCCTAGGGCCCAAATACCTGGGAGATATACTACACCGATTTTCTCTCATATGAAACAAGTATCCAAATAATATTAAGTAAGCAACTTAGCTACTCGACGAAAGAAAGCTTTAGTGATGTTCTTAAAAATAGGCTTAAGAATAAAAGGTTTTAGTGTCACAATTTCATGACATAGCATTTAATTAATGCTATGTCATGAAATTGTAGTAATACTTGGTTTCAATTACTATAGGATGCTTGTGTTCGTTTAAGAAAGAATCATATCTTGGAAACGGATATTGTGGGTGGAACACTTGATCCACACCAAAATCAGCTAGAGTCACTAGAAAATAGAGTTGGCAGCTTTCTTTCCAAGACATAATGCGTGCGTTTAGCATTCCAGCACTAAACACAGCTCGGTGTAATGGTGTAATGGGCAGCACTAGTTCAGCAGCCGTTCCCATGCATTCCCGGGCCGGGGACAGGGCGTTATTATTGCCAATGATGAGAGGTGGGATTCACGCAGATAGTCCAGCGTTCTCTGCCCAAGTACAATCCTAAGAGCCTGCGCAAGTGCCCACATTGGAGCTTACAGCTCAAGCGAATTTTTTTAGTTTGGTGTTCCTAATATTTAGAGCCTAGTCTAGTCACACTATACAGATAAGTTAACCTATTGTTTGAGTCCCTAATAATATTTATCAAAAACCAAAGCGTCAGTATTTCATCGAAAGCATCAATGTTAGTTGTGTCTTGTGCCTGTAAAATTTATCACCGGCAAGGTTAACTACAAAAAGTCACGTGTACATTTTAGAAGCGTTGTCGCATTTTGATTTTTACAATGTAGACTTTTTGTCATCTATCTATCTATAATTTAAGAGCTACGCTCTTGTCGGTGGAGTCTTCTCCATTCCTCTCTATTCAGTGTCATTTCCTTGACTTCCTGGTACGACACGACTCCTAACTTTTCCTTGATTTGGTCTATGTAGGACCTTCTTGGTCTTCCTCTTTTCCTTTTCCCTTCTACTTTTCCCTCTATAATCACTCTAATTAGTTCATCGTGTCGTACCAAGTGACCCAGCATCTTTCCCCTCCTATTCTCGATGGTTTGCAGTATTTGTCTTTCCTCGCCAACAATCTTCAAAACCTCCTCATTGGTCTTCTTTTCCACCCAACTAATCCCCTCCATCCTGCGCCAACACCACATCTCAAAAGCCTCTATTCTCTCCCTTGTTGCGTTGGGTCATCGTCCACGTCTCACTGCCATACAAGGCGATACTCCAGATGTACAATTTTACAAGTCTTTTTCGAATTCGCCTTGATATTCGGGCTCTAAGCAGGTGCCTCTTAGCATTAAACGCTTTCTTTGCCATAGCTATTCTTGCTTTTATATCTGATGGACATCTGGAGTCATCCGTCACTATGCTGCCGAGATATTTGAAGTATTTGACTTGTTCTATTGTAGTGTCATTTAACCTAATCGGATCATATTTTGAAGAAGTTTTTGCAGTTATCAAGTTTTCGTTTTTGTAAAATTAATTTATCATATAGGGTGTAAAAAATTACGAGCCAAAAAGGGGGTAACTACCCCCTTCAATTTGCCTCGTCAGCATATTTTAATGATAATAGTTAGATGTTTTCTGTATAAATTATAGATTCGTGCTTTTTTAACACAGTACATTGAATGCAGTAAGGTATTTTCACAATATTTTTGTTGACTGCTGTCTGATGTTACATGCTGCAGTTAGGTAAAAACCTCTTACGTGTTAGTCTTCTGCGCCTCCATAATCATCAGCTATTACGCGATCCTTGCGAATGTGGAGCCAGTCGGCACGTAAATAAGGGTAGACAAAGAGCACACCGAAAGGAGCAAGGCGGAGGATAAAAAGTAGCTGTCAGGACGGTCACGAGCGCGACCGGTGCGCTATGAAAAAACTGGATAGCGCGAGCAGAGTTTGAACTGTGGGTTCTGTGGATTTTCCACCTGAAACTATACTTAAATATCGAAGCTAAAGAAGAAACAAAATATAAGTGCTTTTAAATTACTGTCAGAGTATACCAAATCGACTCAAAGTTATTTTTTTAAATCATTCAAAATGGTTACTATGAAAGTGAAGGAATAAGTCAATATAATATCTCTCTAATCATTGTTGAAATTGGTCACTGTAGTCGAAATTCGTCTAGGAAGTCATTATTATTATTATTTTCCTATTTTATATGTTTTTTTTAAATATACTACTCATGTATAATAAAATATAGTTTGTAAGAAAAGGATGAAATAATCTGTAAAATATTTTTTTTATTTCATTCTAACTTCTGTAGTTAGTTTTTCTGATTAGTTAAGTCACTTTTTGGCGTGAGAATTATCTTCCGCGTGCTTTTTGTGACACGCGCGCTGTAGGCCTTCCCTTATTATAGTAATAGTATTTTGACACTGGCAACCGTGGCTACTGTAGATGTTTAATGTATACGCAAATGATCGGAATTAATTTGAATCTTGGATTACGTATTGGGCATTCATATCGATCGTTAGTCTTTTACCCATGTAAGTACTATTATTTATTCTGTGCATTTACTAGCGACTCGCTCAGACTTCGCAGTGGTAGAAGTTAGAATGGGTGTTGTAAACCATAGTATCCATAAAAAAACTTATGCTTTCGAGTATACTGTTTGTAGAACTATAAAAGTGACACAAACCCACTGTACATGTTTTGTTAACACTCAAAGGGATTAGGCAGATGAAAGCCCCCAAGACGGCACTATTTCTTTCCAACGTCAAAAAAAAATGTGCACTGGGAAGAAAGCTGGCGCTTATAGCATAGGATTTTCCTAAGTTAAGTGCCGGCTGCTCACTGTTAATTTGTGTTTCTAATGTACCTATAGTATATATTTTATTAAAGTATTGTAACAAATATTGTTTATTGAAATAATAAAGTTTATTATTATTAACGTCTAGGCGTTTTAAAAAGTGATCGTCATATTTGAACTCCACTTGACAAATTATGCAAATACCACTTCCCCAGGAATCTTGTTATTAGATGTTTTCATCTATAACAGTTTGCGGCGATATGACAAAAGCCATGATAGATCATCTACTACAAAAACATAGTCACCCTCAAAAACAAAAGCTATTAGGTATATAATTTTACATTAACGTATTTTTTTTATTTCTTACAAACTTTTTTATAGCAAAGGTTTCTTTATGCACCTATTGGCCCCTAAAAGACCTTACATGCTACAAGTAATGATACACAATGCTATATTACATATAATTGGTGCGTGTTCGAGGACACAAGCCATGGATTAATCTCGGAGCTTCGGAGCTTTTGATAAGCTACCAAGTTTTGTAATTACAAATATTTGAAGTATGTTTCATGTCCACTTTTCTTGTAATTATAAATATTTTAAGTAGGTATGTTGTATGTCCACTTAAATTTTATAGTGAAGACTGTACCTATATGTTTTTGATAGATTTAATGGATAACGATTTAGACCTTTTAAATTAGCCAATTTTTATTTATATTAAAATCGTTACAAAACCTTGCTTAAAATCATAAATAAATTGTTACTAAGGTGGCATTATTATGACATACTTATAAATCCCTAACATCCATGACTTAGGTACAAATGTACACAAACATTTGCCTCTTGCAGGATTCGAACTCGCAACCGCCTGGCTTAAAATTCCGGGGCGCGAACCACACCAAGACGGTCGTCAAACAAAGCTTTACCTGTAGAGGCTGTAGGTAATCTTACCAAACCAGTGTTTTTCATAAATACAATTATTTTTGACGATACATTATTTCTATGTCATGTCTTGAAGCTCTAGCTCTACCTAGGGTCCAAAAAAGGAGACATGTTTTGGCCTGATATGGTCCAATATGTGTTATTGTTGAGAAGCCATTTTTAAGGATTCCTAAGCCAACTTTCTAAAAAATCCGTCTACCTTGGATCACTCTGCATTTTCTGTCCTAAATAGGAAAAAAAAATACTCTGACTTAAGTAAAAAGGTGCAGGCTCTACCCATATGTCATATGTTTAAACATTAGTGGGTATATCCATATTGGTTATGTTGTGTTCATACTTATTAACGACAAACTTCGTGGTCAAATGGCTCGCACATCAGTTTTTTAGGTGTCACCATCTCTTGAGGTCCCGGGTTTGATTCACGGTTCTGTCAGTATTGAAATCCATATTTTCTATATTGTCTCGGGTCTAGGTATTGTGTGTGATAGATTGTTGTTTCTGATTTTCATCTTTAGCTAGTATAGCTAGTTACTTTGTGATCAGAGCAATGTATGTCATGTTTTCCAATTATTAATATAACAGTTATTAATCTCAATTTCATACGTAGGTAACGTACATACTTGTGTAAGTTATTCTGTGGGTGCATTATTAACAAGTACAAATATAATCAACATATCACCAACTGCTGTCACACATAAAAAAATGAAGAGCCTCTTTTCCGAAGGTACCAAATTGCCACAAACGAACTTGACCCTACAAAGAGGTTAGACAAACATCGCCGCTTCCTCAAACTACCAACTAAAAAACTATTTAAAACAGTCTCAAATGTCGAAACTATTTCTTGCTGTACATTAGTACAAGTGGACGTCAGGTGCCTGGGACGGACTGGTCACGATTCTTTGACCGATGTCTGGCTGAAATGCTCATACTATAACTTACAAACATCATACTAAAAGTCACTTTATCATTATTCGTAATAGAGTATACTTTCATGCGTCTCTCGAACGGATAGTATTTCATAAGCGACAAGCAAATATCAACTTTAGTTTTATTGGTTTAAGGCTAGTTTCGGGATGGAAGGGTGGCGGCAATATTGAAAAGACTTCGCGTTAGTTAATGCTCTGCCTATGATCGTAATAAGTAGATGGTGTGTTGAAAAATTATCGGTGCGATCGGAGGCGCAATGGGCGCGTGACTTTTTTGCCTGTTTATATTGAGTTTGAAATTACAGACATAGTGCGCTGGATTTCGTACCGTAACTTTTTGAGAAATCTCACAAGATTTCTCAAAAAGTTACGGTACGAAACTCAGTGTTTTAGTTTCTAGTGACTTTTAGATTTTACTTACTTTCTTCTAAAAAGTTCTTGTCAGTTTTGTACAATTTTAGCGAGTAAATTCTTTTTATTGATTCTGTCGTATGACAATGATCCTATCCAATTAGGTATCGTACTTACCTATAATAGGTATAAGCTTTCTTTCAAAAAGTAAAGGCCAACCAGCGAAATTAAAAAGAAAATACACATTGCAACTTTATTTTTGAATTTCATACTCTCGCTACTTTTATGTTGTGTTACAGAAGATAAATACTACAAAAAAATTAAAATAAATGTTTTCTAATATTTTATTCTATAGATTATTTTAGTGCTACCGTCAATGCCTGAAAAATCTTTCTTCAAAAAAGACTCTTTTTAAAAAAAAACATTCTGAAACTCCGATGCCGCTTCTAGTAACGATCTTATCTTCGTACCAAACAAGTTTGTAATACCCGCTGTGTTGTACGTAATAAATGTATAGCGAATGCGTGGACTCCATCAAAATGTCATCAATGTTTCGGCCCGTGACGTCGCCCGCGCACGTTTCACACAATATTGAACTATGTAATTATACCACGTTGTTTAATGCCGATCGTAAATGCTTTAAATATCGCATTATGATATTACCCTTTTTATGAGGCGCAAGGTTTGAGTTTTGATATATTTTAAGTTTATATTGTTGGCTGTGGAATGTTCGCCTATGATCTATGATGTAATTACTCAATTTAATAACATACACACATGTCCATTTCCGATATGAAATCTAATTTAGGTAAAATAACTTAGCAATGGAAGTTCTGGTGGGTTATGTCAGAAATTCACGGACTATAATGGCTACATTATTATTTTCTTAGGTAATATTTATGCTCAGGTATGCGTAATGCATTTCTTTCACGAAAAAAAAGGTTAAGAGGTTGGTTCTGCTTCTGATCTCTCTCCGGTCATGTCGGATTGCCGGCTTACCGAACTGTGAGAGTGAATAAAAATAGAGTACACCTGCATATTTGACACATTACTTACTGCCTATTTGTGAACTGTAATTAGCTGCGAGGAAAATATTATATTCCTTGCAATAAAATTATAAAGTCTACAGGTTATTCTAATTACCTCACTGTGTCGTCGTGTCGTGTACACTGACTTCATGATAAGGATTTGAGCTGTCAGCTTCAGATCTTTGTCCATTCGCTCAAATCTTAGGATTTGCAATTGCCTTACAGATTACCTAATTAACCCCAAGACCCTGACGTTAAAATATCCACTTACCAAGTTTCATAATCTGATGTTAAACAAACACACAGATAGCAGAACACGACTCTATAATAAATTATTTGAACAAACTGTATTCACTTTTACTCATTGTAACTTGACAAGCTAATTAAAAATACAAACGGACATACGGGCTAACACTACTAGTGTTTTGATTTATCATGAGCGCGTGGTGCTCACTGAAATTATTTTTAGGGTTCCGTAGGTAAAACGGTGCAACAGCCTTAACATTTTGTAACTACAGAAAACGACTCGAAAATACTTTATACTACAAGGCGACTTAAGTTTGATGGATACAAATTAAATTTTGAATGAACAAAACACAATCGATTTCTCGACTTTTCAGTTAAAACAGTGCAGAAAAAAACGGCTGTAACCTTTTCTTTCACCCCAAAGTTTCTCTTAATCGTTTACATTTGATTAGTAAATTGATAAATTACATAGTTGACCGCTTGTTCATTTAAAGTTCTTCGTTCCTCTTGCGTACGGCTTGAGAGTGGAATTCGTTGCGCTGAAGTGTTCCCTAAACACTACGATTTGGATTCCTTTAAGAAAAGAGTGAATAGGCTGCTTCTAGACAGACATGTCCCATGATCGGCCGCATCGTCGCTTACCATCAGGTGAGATTGCGGTCAAATGTCTGCCTATTAAATAAAAAAAAAAAAAGTTCAAAACTCCAAAATATTAAGGGTACGGAACCATACGTTGATTTTTAGGCAATACACACTTAATCGATCACATTGTTCAAATTAAAAGTTGCATGATCTGAAGATGGTTTAGTCTCCAGTCAATCATAGTGAGTGTTGTGCAAAATATTATTTAGGACAAAACCGATTTGTTATGTTAAATTCGTGGGGTGTTAATTGAACATGATTTCTTATCTAACAGAGCAACCTTTTTACGAAGTGGCCAGCGTTATGTAGACTCATCTTAGAAATCTATACCACGATCAAGTGTGCCAGAGTTAGTAGTTCGTTATTTTCTAAATAATACGAGTATTCCACTTAAAGCGACATTTACTAGTTTTCAACGACAAGCAAGAGTTTCCAAGGTTCATTTTTTCGAAACTGAACTATTTGCCTGAGTGTGTCTTCTATAAGCCTTCAGACATGGACGAATATTTATGGATAAATTCACTTGATCACACTTTCTTACTTGTGTAAGTAAGGGTCTATATGTTGGGTCGTGTATGTTGACCTACAATCTTAAATAAATTAATTTAATTACTTTTTGTGTATACTTACAATAATGATTGAACCAGCCCAGTGATAAAAGAAGTTAAAAAGATAATTAGATTGCATGCAAATTAATTGAACCGCCCTAGTTGGGGACTAAACAGACAAGAAGATAAACGCGGGTTTGAAAAAATACATTTGATAAATGATTACCTACCATTCGTTTTGCGTTCCGTACTAGCGGAAAATATCCTCAAATCTTTTTAAGTTTAATTTTACAAGCCAGATATTACAAGTAATACCTAGTTATTATAAAAACAGACAATAACAGACGAATACAAAATGTAATATGTTTTTGAAATACTAGCTTTCATATGATACCCATATGGTAAGAAACAATATCAACCCCTTCCTCTTATCTTCTCAACACCTCAAATATCAAAATCTGTACATTCGTTTGGGCTGTAGGGCGTGCCAAAGAAATTGGCATACATACATACATCTGCCTGAAAAACATTACCCTCCATTTGTCGCATTCGGATAAAAATTACACTCCTTCTGTCGCAGTCGGGTAAAAATAACAATTTTAGCCCAATCGTGACGCGAGACTCGCCGCTCTGCAGCGCTGACGGCTCATTACATAGACATCATCCATCATCAGAACAGGTCCTAAGGTCAGGTGGCGTGGTATACAATTGGAGCAACTTCTATCGCTTAATAGAACCCCAATTGTTTTTGATGCTGAATGACAGATGTCAAAAATTCGACCAGTAATGATGGGAGAGTCGGTACGTTGGCAGACATTAGCGAAGTAATAACTTTACTAATTATAACTTTAATTACCTACCGCTAAGAGAGCAGTAATACTATCGTAATACTTCTGTTAGGCTACCATGAAATAGTTTTTGTACGTGTAAAGTGAACAAATTCAACACCATCTTTTTAATTTCAAACGATTCGTTATCATATTGGTATTTGTAAAGTTTTAAATTTGTGTTTGAAACAATTTACCTAGAAACTGGGATTAAGAATCATTTTTTGTATTAAGACTTCATGTCATTTATTCTATCAATTATTAATCATTCAAATACATAGTATCCCTACAATGCATACTTTATCGCACTTCTAATGCTATTTTAGACCTTAAAACGATTTAGGGGATTTAGACATCAGTCGATTCCGGGGTTCTATTATAGTTTTAATGACCTACTATACTTACAATAAAAAAACATGCCTTTCACATTTATTTCCGAATCAAACAAAAATCAAAATCCATCTTGCAACGGTTGAAAACGTGCTCATTTTTGTGCCATACTCCACCATCAGCCGTCTGCGAGATATTTACAATTTAAATTCCCGAGACAAATGACGGCGCCTGACATTTGCGCGGTAATCTTGTTCAAACTGACCATTACGTGCGCGGGCGCAATGCGCGCGCGCTCCAGTCGCTTTGCTCAGTGGGAGCCGAGAAGAAAGCCCGATGGATCCGTGACAGAGTAGTGATCTGGAATTTTGCGCAATTGCATATTTTCGAGAAAACAAAAACAATACCCCGTCTGCAAAATGAATAATATTTTTGAAATTGGCTTTTTACTAGCTTTTATATGATACCCATATTGCTATGGTAAGGAAAAAATCCCCCCTCCCTCTTTATTTCCATTTGCGGGCGCTATTTTTAAAATGTATATAGTCTATGTCACTCTCACAATTTTGACAAATTCAACGACACCTCATATGTCAAAAACTGTCCGGCCGTTTGGACTGTAGGGCGTGGCAAACAATTATACATGCATACATACTCTCGAAAAACATAACCCTCCTTCCGCAGTCGGGTAAAAACATGAACATCTCAAACATCTTAATATAGGATTAGAAAGGTCATGATGATAAAGACTTATTTATTAATTTTAATTTAATTTTATTAATAGGCAAACATTTGACCGCAATGTCACCTGATGGTAAGCAACGATGCGGCCGAGGATGGGTCATGTCTTACTTACTAGTAACAGCCTATTCACACTTTTAAAGGTATCCAGGCTATCAATAATAACATAGTTATTCATTGTTTTAGCGACACATTTATATATTTAAGGATTTAAAGCTTCCGCAATGAATCAAGAGAATAGAACAGCGCATCTTACTAAACGATCAACATCTAATTAAAATACTCGTATAAGCAGTGTGCAGCAGAGACGATGACTCACACAGTGTTCTTTCGTATTGTACTCGTCGTATGCATCAAAACATCAAAGAGCACAAGTGCTTATGTATTTACCTGTCACATATCCGATAAATACCAAACCGACATAAGACAGACAGACACAAGTGTTAAACTAACAAAAAGCATGTCATTGCCTGTGACGTACCTCCGTGCAACATGTGAAGCCTGTCTTGCGGTGAAATTTCGTCTCAGCACGATATATTCAAATTTCTAACCATGTGTCACTCGATACTAGACATCTGACGTCTTCATGATGCTTTTAACAATATTCAAAAGTCTTAACCGCCTTTAAATGTTTGTCTCAACAACCAACTCTATCACTTTAAGGTTATGTTCCATTTTTTGTGTTTTATAAAACGGCTATCTTGGCATAAAGGAATTCGTCAAGAGACTATCCGTCACGGCTCTTGTACTATACCAACAACTTACCAATAGTTTTCTGTTATATAAATAAGACTTTATTTGAAAAGATTTACACTTGATTTTCGTTTGATAGTTGTCTGTTAACCCCTGCGATGCCTGCGGTGGTCTGCGAGGCGCTTCTTCCATCTGACGGCGTCAAAAAGCGTCGGGTCAGTCAAGTGTGAGGACTCCTTGTTAGCAAGTGTGTATTGTACATACGTCTCATGACAAGATAATGCCACGCTGATAATACTTTTCTGTTTCAAAGGTGCCTACCGATGCGTCAAGTTTTTTAATTTGAATTTTGGTTGCTTACGTTTTTGTCGATTGTTAGCGTTGTTAGAATAAAATGGACCTTGTTGTACAATTTATTACAAATACAGTGTTGAATAGACACAATATTGTACACATAATCTGTCTATATGATCAGATCAATCTTCTGTTAGGTACTTAAAGTTGCCTTACAAAACGAAAGGAAATTTAGATTATTCAATTGCGTTCCTTGCTTGGCAATTGCTTGCGTTTGTAAATAATCTAAGTACTACGTTTCTTAATAAGTAGTTCCCATTTTTATATCAACGACGATTGAATGGAATAAACGTTAGAACCTTTTTATCTATCTACAGAATTGATATAACGTCATCTCCAATCAAAGACGCATCACACAAGACGTTAACACGTTGAGTGGCATTGAAGGCACTAATCCAGTTCACATGTTCTAATTCTGCCGTCAACACTTTAACCGTCCAAGGTCCAATCGTTACCCATAAGTGGTTAACAATTTGGCCAAACACCGTGGGCCACGTCACGCGGCTAGCCGGTACATGCGTTTCCCAACATTTGACATTCCGGGCCCAAATTGGTGGTTCGATGGCTCGTGTTTTTCTCACAGATTGGAGAGCAAATAACTGGGTGCTGATGATATGGCAATATCGGTACGGGTAATGCTCGAGGTGTGGATTAACAAGCGTGACTCACGGGTGTGGAGACTGGCGAGTTTGGTGCCGAGCATTCAAGCAGAGATAGAATACTTATATTTACCGTTTGCATTTTACTAACGTCATTTATGTTATTTCTACTAAATAATATGATGGATGCCACTCAACAGAGTGTTGGTATACAAAACTTTTAGTAAAGTTTGACACTTACGGTGTTATTACAAAAAAATTAGACCAGATTTAAACTAGGTCTACATATTAGCCAATAACAGAGTTATGAATGACACATTCATGACATAACCTAATAGAGAAACGCTTTTCTAATTGCTAACTAATAGCTTAGTCCTGACTTAAACCCGGTACAAAGTTTTTGTAATAACGGGGTTAATGTTCATTTGCTTAATTTGAAACGGCAACTAAACCTCTTCTTTAAAGCTAATTTATTATTAAAACTAAACATTTTATTAGGTCGGTTCAATTCGTTGATCAGACGAACCCTCAATCAGGTTTTGATAATATTGAGCTTGGTGCAGTTTATCGGTGAAATTGACTTGATAACTGGAAATATCCAAGTTTCAGTAAGTTAGACCTAAGTTCACCACAACAATCGTCTGTATGTCGCACGTCTAAGTATAGCTCCGGTTGTACTATCATGGCTCCAGCCAATTTTCGCCTCTCATATTGGTAGCGTGTAAGTACACGATTGTATCATGCTTTCGAAATTGAATTGAAATTCTGTCTCACCGCGTCTGTCTGTCCTTATTTTGACACGTACGGATAGAAAAAGACGATGCACTTTCATCTGGTAGGCTGTTACATGTGTCAAATTGGCCGGTCGTGAGGTAAGGTCTCGTGTCAATTTGCCCAACTACACGAATGGGGGGTTATTGTGCGCGCCTCCTTTGTGATACTCTAACATTCCTAAGGTGATTGGTTGTAGGTAATTTTCGCGCGGATTGCATTATGATTTTGTTTTTTGCTGGTTTCCACTGAAATTCGCCGGTTTTATTGGGAATCGTGGTTTTCTGTGCGCAAGAGCAATCTAAACATGAGTGTTATTTTGTTACATTATCTCTGTGTTATGCTGAGACTAGCTAGACAATCAAGTGTTTCTTTCATTATCTTATTAGTGGAGATATCAATACACCTAATGTTTTTATAAGTCTTATATACCTAAAATGATTGCCTGTTTTAGATTTCTATGTATAGTATACATTGTATCGTAATAGTTTTCAGCTTTGAATACTTTCAATATTCGGTGTCAATATTTTTTTGTCGACTACAATATTTAATTTTTTCGCAAAACCCATATTCCAGTAGTGGAACTGGAAGCCAAGCCACATGTAATTCGATCGAGATTGTCTTTGCCTGCGCGGACGCAGCAAATCACCGCAGTAGCGATTGTGCGCAATCACAATCGTGACGTGACATAGTGCTTGTCAAACTGTTGGAAGATATTTTTTAATTTTATTATCAGATCAAACAATTACTTACATACAGATAGGTAGGTGTTATTAAAGTCACGGAGATTTGACTTGCTTAATCATAAGCATAAGTACAAAAAGTCTCTATGTAAGTAGTTAGGTCCAATTAATTATGATACTGTCTACTGCGTGTTTTTAGGTGAAGCTGAATTTGAGTTTTACATTACCTTTAACGATCGTCAGACTACCCAATTTTAACTTTGAGACCGCCTCTATTCTCTACGTAATAGAAGCTGTTTTCGTAGTCCAAATGGACAGCCTAACGTGCTGCCGACTTTGAATTTACTTTGTCAATGATAATAATTATTGTAATAAGGCACACTGATGAACTTTGAGATGCATCTGGTATTGTCCGATCATCTGTCTCATACTTATAATACGATACATGAAAGTCAATGGAAAACGTGAGTACAGTCACCGTCGTAACGCGTCACTCGTGTTTTTCTTTTCATTAAAAATTCAAGCCTAAAAATAGGGGTAATTTACTACCAAAATTTACCCATGTAATTGTTGTCAAATATACAAAAATTGACTCAAATTAGCGTTGCTTTTTTATTTTGGAATTCCACTTGGCATTACATTCACTGACAATGTAAAATGTGTCCCAAAATCTCATGTTATGTTTATAAAAAGGAAAATAGGCTTTCGACAAAGGTTTTTAACATTCAATGAAGCATATACTTACTCGTGTTTAAAAATACCTTAAGAAAAAATATGTTAACCTTTTGACCGCCACTGTCCGCTGCCCATGTCCACGATAATGGCGCTGGGTGGCGTACGTGCGGCAATCGTACGGCGCGACACGGGACGCGACGGACAAACACACGTAATGACATTGCTCATAGACTCCCGTGAGTACGTGCGGGTATCCTTCATGCTTCCAGTTTTTATTAGAGCGTGATGTTTACAAAATGGTAGCATTTTAAGACACGTATAAAATGTTCCTTTTAATACGCTGGCTTAGCCTAGCTTTTAGGGTAGTAAAGATTAAAGATAACTATTTCAGGTAGGCTGCAATTTTAAAATATTTACTAAAATTTATATGGAAAATAATTACTAATTATGATTAGTAATGATTTGCAGTTCTTAATTGAAAAAACCAATATTTATGCCAGATATTGACAAATTAAGTTAAGATACATGTGGACTAGTTCCAGACACAATAGGACATCGATTATTATGCGACCGCCGGCGATCTTATGATCCTCAAGGGGTTAAAGTTTGTAGGTCTAATTATTATTAGAATTAGGGAAAGGAATGTGAAAAATCCTAAAAAATTAAAATGAGGTTGCCGCATAGTAAAATATCTGAAGACTTTTCAAAACGTATTTTCAACACTGAGCGTAATAGAAAAAAAGGACTGCACAGAATCAGGCAATACATTTCAGCACGTCCGAACATTGTCATTGGCGTGCCACACCGCGATACACGTAATGGAACTTTACCCCACAATCAAAGCCAAAATCAACCCACAGTAATGACAAATGAGAATCAGCCATTTGCGGCAGAGACACGGGGTGACTACGTGAGCAAATTATTCGGGGGATACACCGCGGAATATGCCACAGAAGATTTACACGCTACTGTGTGATTGCTGTTCTATGCAGCCGGTATGAAGGAATGAAGATAATTGTTTTAGTTGTTTCGATGAGATTGTCTGTAATGCACCGACTACAATCCATTTTGTAGCAGATACTTTTCAGGAAAAGAAAGAATTTGTGCATTCCCGCAGTTACAACCTATTCAATTCAAAAATAAGTAGAAAATTGAATGTAAAAAACACAGAAGTACATTAACTTGCGAATGAGATAAAGAAAGATGAAAGTAACAAGTTGTATAATATGGCAACAAATTCCATAACATCTTCAATTCATTCCATAATATCTTAGATGAACATGAACGCTAAGGATTAAACTAGTCTGATAGAATGCAGACAGCCAAACATAGCTCATATCCAATACCACTAGGCATACGAACCTCAAAATTGGATGAGCCCAGAAATATGCCCAAAATTACCGTGGCCAAACGCAAAACAAACGAAATCGATAATTGTTCAAATACCAAAGGGGTTGTGTGCAATATTGTAGCTATGCGACACAGCGCCGACCAATTGTGAACGCACCGATGCGTGACTGCCCTAAGTCAATTGCACACGGCTCCTTAATATGCAGGCTACGCAAATGTTTGCGCACTGATTAAAAGTTGTCAAGCCGGGGGCGGGACCGCGGGTCTAAATAATATTAGCGATGATCTTACGCGTGAGCGATCATAGGAAGCGGGGTTTCGGGTTGGGAAGAGAGCATGTTGAACACCACGAAATATTTAAGAAAAAGTTGTGCCCAATTTATTTATTTTTTCCATGGCGGCCAACGGGTTAAAATTAGCAGTCAATTAAAGACTGAGCTGCTTTTAGAAAAATCTTAGAAAACCTGACGCATTTTCAATATTGATTGATAGAATGTAAAAATTGTGGTTTACCAGCGATAACACGTTAATGGTCTTACACGAATCCTTAAGCATTAACTTATATGTATTGTCAAACCTGTTTAGTTTTAATTATTTTCAAATAATTACATTTACGTAATGAAGACTAACATCAGTTTTTGTAACTAACAGTCATTATAAAAATATTTGAATCGCTTCTTTCATGACCAAGCGTTTACCCTCTTACCTCCAAAAGACCTCTCAGTTGACATTTGGCATTAGAGGGATTACAGCTATTCGGCGTACGTTACAAGGGTAACGCTTTGCCCAAATCAGGGTATTCTCTGAGATTGAGGGGATTTCCCTAATTTGCTTACATGCCATGGCAAACAGAATACCCTAATTTACGAAGGTCTTGAGACGGCTTATTGTTTGAGGATGTTAAGTAATGCTTTATGATTTTCTGTAAGCAGTCTGTCTGTAAGATATGTTGCCTTTTGCACTTGTAGACGGCTAGTACTTAAATTATCTTAATATATTGTTGCTTATTAATTATGATTATAATAATGTACATTAGTAATATATATACAACTTATTAATAAAAAGTTATAATTTCAAGAGACTAGTTGATATCAGTGGTGACCTAAGAGCTGGCAGCTACCTTGCTCAGCGTATAAGCATCGCTATCCAGTGCGGTAATGCTGCCAGCATCCTGGGAACCTTACCACAAGGACCCTTTTTATAATTTTTGTTTTTGTGTTGTATTAAGTAATTTATCTTAATTTTTATTAATAACTTAAATTATTACATTAAAAATCAGATGTTTTAATGCTCGTAAATGATACATTATATATTCCTAAATTCAATTAAGTAGCATGATCTAAGTTAGTCAGGTGTCTCAACTAGAATTGACTTGCTTAAAACCAACTTTTATCTAATTCCTTAATAAATCATGATTAAACTTCTAACTTATCGACCTCTGTAAGTTAAAGTTGTGAAATAAACTTAGTACTTTCCGAATTGCTACTTAGTATCTCTCTAGGCGCTTTATTTAATTTTCCTACTCACGTTTTAGGGTCTAATAAATACAGGATAAATAAAAATATAAAGACAATGAAGGACAGTCGAAGTCTACATGATTCAGACTAATTCTTTTATTTGCGTAAGAACATGGTATAATATGGTTGTTACAATAAATACAGTGCACATGTCTTGCCAACATTGTTAGCATGCAAATAGAATAGGGTAAAAAATAAGCAAAAATTTACAATGTCAATAAAAAGTGATTCTAAATTCTATAAATTAAATTATTATAAAATTGAATATTTATGTCGGAGACTATTAAATAAACTGGTATACATCATGCTTGTTACCATTATTGAGATTTTCATTTTAAGTTTTCATTGTTTTTTTAATACAGTAAAGAGTATTTACATAAAAATAGCACGCAAAACAGAATATGTATTAATGGAAAAGGATTATCCTTCACGTTCGATCTAAAATCTCTTAAAGTGGCTGTCCCTCTACACTTGTTTTTTCTGTATCGTCATCAATCACCATGGAATTATAATTTAGCTAGACATATGACATCCTTATAAATAATTCCCATAAAATCGGTATATCTTTGTCACGGGTATTAGTATGGCGAACTTCACATACCTATAACCTTCATAATCCCCGTGAATCCCATAAGGAATTTATTATTTTACAGTGTCAGTAAACACTAAAGCATTTTATTGCAGTTGTAATAGAGGCGATTTTTCAACAAAATTGGGTAGTCTGATATTGTCCTTTGTAAAATGAAAAAGGTTTATTGTTGAACGGTTTATTTGAAAGAACGTTTTTCAAAAACAGTGCAAGCACACAATTGCGCAGCTCCAATTAATATAAAGAGACACGGAAATCGGCCAAAAGACTAATCGCCTCCAAGAGGGGCGGACGGAGAGAGTAAAAAAAACAAAATAAAACAGAAGAGCATCGGAGCGGCAAAGAAAAAACCCGCCAAAAGCCAATCGGTACGCGAAACAATGAGCCAATTACACTGTCCTCTCGATTCCGTAGGGTGTGTGACAAAGGGCGAAGAGAAAAGCTAGGTCACTTTTGGCAAAACTTCAGGTAGGTAAATATTTAAATTCTATGCGATAAGTATTTATGATAACCATCATCTTATTATTATCCAATTTAAAAAGCTTGCTTGTTCTTAATTTGCCTTGCCCTTATATTTTTCATTCTATTACAGTTTTGATGAAATCATTGTGTTAAATCCGGTGTCCTAACATTCGTCCATCGTGACCACCAGTGTGATATTTTAGAATATTACAAGTATTCCCTAAAGATGTGTTCACCAAGGTGTTCACCTATTTAATATAATATGTATAATTTTGCGTATCATCCCTACTTATTTGACGTCTCAGGGTATTACGGTATTTTTTACAAACCTCACTATAATATAGTTGGTCAGTGTATCAATATTATGATACATTGATTTATAAATTTGAGTGATCTGGCTGTTTTTCCTACATCTATTTCTACAGGGCGATAGCAGTCCCCAAGGAGTAGCGATAAAAGATTTTGGCGCGAGCGGGAAACGTCACTTTGTCTTTTTCATAGGCCCTTTTCACCTTTCTATTTTGATATAAAGTGGCATCATGAGACGTGAGCACAAATAAATATCTCTATGCATAATATTTGACTCAGGATGAACACAAATTCTAGTACGTATATGAATTTTATAAGCAGTGTTTTCGGTTTTGCGATAATATTTTTCATTGGCTTGGTGTTTTGAGAATGCTCTAGCTTTTGGTTAAGGTGTTTGGTGCATGTACTTTATTTTAGCCATCTGCTTCTACCTATTAATGATATATATATATCAGACTATTATTTTTAAACAAACTACTAACGAAACTATCCGGCAAATCATAGAAGTCCTGCTATTGCTGTCCTAAGTAAATGTAAGGAGGCGTTATTTATTTCCATATTCCGTTAGCTTCTGCTACATCATAATTATGGCTTTAATTATTACGTCTAAGTAAAGCACCAATTGTAACTGTCAAAAACACACAACCTTTAAATTAAAAAGCAACCAGTAGACATTAAAACGACATGATTGCAGCTTAACAGGAAATTTGGGAATTAACAAGATTGTCGACATCACTTGTCTCTCCCCTCTTGTATCTTTTCCGGGAAAAAAGAATAAAAACACAAAAAACAGGGGAGACAGGATTACTTCCCGGGGCCATGCGATGTGACAGATTAGCCCGTAATTTCTCCCAAATTGATATCTCAAGAGGAAATTTTCCCACTTTTTTCACCCTCGGTAAAAGATTGCAAGTCATCGTTTAACGAGGTTATGGAAATCTTCGACGTAAATTGGAGAAGTTTGCTCCTTTTTTGGGAGTTTTTAATGCGAGTGGACTGTTTTGATTAAAAACATTTCAAAATTATATCTTAACAAGTTTTCTTATGATATTTTTGATGTTGCAGTTAGTTACATTCCACAATGAACGACCTATCTCAGAAGAACATTCTACTGATCAAAGTAAATGCCAATTTCATTTCATTCGAAGTCAAGCGAGAATCTTCTTTGAGTGGTAATAAAAAGGTTACTACTAACTTCAAATGTCTAATTAAATGACTGCAATCAACTTTTATTCCTTTTTTATTTGTTTTAAACTCAAGTTGGTTAACTCGCAAACTTACGACCTTTGCAATTTAAATCAATTTGCCAACTGATATCCCAATTAAATCCTTGACATCTGAACTTGGTAGTATAGTTTCTTAACAGCTCAATCATCTTTGCAGAACCTGTCTCGGAGTCTCCACTTGACTTGACAAAATAATGCAAAGATATGACAGGACCAAAGATAAACTCAGCCTCTTAAATTGTAGTCTTATGATTTTGGGTTAAGGTTTAAAATGTACCGAAATGCCGTGCCGAAGCCAAACATTTCGCCATGAGGCAGACGCAGTCATCTACTGTCTTGTAATCGCTATTGTACTAAACGACGGTTAAAACACTCTCTCACTTATACAACATTTACGCAACACACAACCAGTGTAGCTTGAGCTCCTCGAATCACCTCGAAATAGGATCGCTTGAGAGAGGGTGGGATGTTTTCGGGGTTCAAGAAACGCTGGTGGTTCGGACTGCGCATGCGATCTGTTGGAAGTCGCGGTCTGGTTGTCAGAGAGGCCGCCAGATCCTTTGTGGTGAGTTATCACTGCTGATGATAAGTGCTCGTCAATAAATCGTGCATAATGATTGTAGGTCAATTGCGTTTTAATTGCAACTTTTGGTACATTAGAAGACATTATGAAGATTGCTTTGGCCTTTGTTTGTTTGTAACTAAGGTAAGGATTATGTTGGGTTTAGCTTTATTTATACGGTTTTATTTATACGGTTTTTTATAATAAAGGCAATTTTAAATTGTTTTATTGGAGCTCATGTATCCAACTCTAGGTAAAAATATTAAATTCTTAGAAGGTCTTCTTTTTCTTGCTGATAAAGGACTCAAAAGTCACGTCCTTGGTCTTCATTGTGCGTATTTGTTTCATCTCTAATCGTAGCAGTAGAACATTTTTTAGTAATTTTTGTTTGTGGTCTCATTATTTCAACTTTTCTTATTTTTATAACATTCCTGCCCAACAGGCTCTCCACTATTCACCTACTCAAGCTACACTCATAATTGGCTTTCTCAATCAAACTCAATAGCTCGCATATCATTCTCATAGCTATCGATTTCATTAAACACTCATCATCCTACCACTCTGTCGCTCAACAAGTTTCGCTATAAGCGCACTCCCACGCACCTACTCACAATCGGCGCGCGCGCAGATTTATAGCCAACGGTAGCATAGAGCAATTATCCCGGAGCTATTGTGATCCAATGGATTTATACTTTGATTGGATAACACGACCGTTGTTACTGTCGTTAGTCTAGATACGGTGATGTCTTTGGTTAAGGGATAGTTAGGTTTTATTGATTAAGTAGTTGGTAGAGTAATATGAAAGGTCACCAATTAGATATTAATATTAGCATGATAATATTTATATACGATAATGTATCTTGTATATTTCTAGGATTGTTTATTTTACGCTGCCACAATTATTTCTGCCTCGCTCAATGGTGGGCTGGTAGAGAATATTTGTACTTCTTTTTTAAGAAATATATAAATACAGACTATCAATGAGATGTCAGAAACGTAACGTAACTATCGTACTATTATTATTTATTATTTATAATGTATATGTAATACTTAAGTTTAATATATAAACTTAACATCTAAAGAAGGCTATGGAATTAGCTTGATAATATACTCTTTCCTAATATATTTTATGTCATAAAAAATTAGCATCTTTCTACTTTTGATATTGTGTAGCATTGCAGGTAAGTTGAAAGACAAAATTACATTAGATTTAATACCCACAACATGTGATGGATGTGATGATATTCTTATGGTAATTTTGATATTAATTCTATGATTTATTTATTCTCATCACACGATTTATGATTACAGTAACGTTCGATGACTTATTAAAATAAGTTGCCCACTTCATGAGTAATAAAGCTATGATGAAAACGTTTTATCTCATCTGTCATAAATATAATCACGTGCCACTATCGCCTTATCGAGGCTTAATCTAAAAAGTACTACATTGCCGCCATCTTGGGGTGGAGCTGATAAAATATCGATAGGTTTGTGTATCGACAGTTAAAATTCGCATTTAACTTGTACTTAAAACATATGGCTACCGTGGTTGCAGTTGTAAAAATTATTTCTATAGCTTTATGATTTTTAACACTCACAGTGCTTATTTTATTTGTATAAATTTCAAAAGACGTGTGCTATTTTTTGGTAGCTTATTTAAACTTGAAAAATAAATTTTATCATTTATGGGAATGAGCTACATATTGATCTTATGGAATCTTAATATCCCTTATTTTATTTAAAACCTATCCATCCTACTTAGTAATATGCGTTCACTAATCCTACTCCTTTCCTACCTCACACCTTCAGTGTTTATCTAGAAATATGGTGACATATATTTAGTAAGTATTTATCTCTGACTTTCTTCTAAATACATATGTCACCATGTTTTTAGATCTTAAAAAGCGGATGGTTAAGGCTTCCTATAGTTAATTTATTGCTCCACAACATTCAATACTATTGGTAGACTATTGATATTTTTGTAACGACAAAGGACCTAATACTCGCGCTTTCAATATTAAGTCACATACGATATTTATCAAAAAATATGGAGGATATATCAAAATCAAAAAATGTGATGAATATCCAAAATGTTGATACTTAAAGAGTATAAAAAATTAAAATTGTGTGATACCCGCCATGTTTTTTCGATAAATACTTATTGTATGTGACATAACATACCAAAGACGTAAGAATCGGGCCCCTGCCCTGAACCAGTATCGGCTATCGATAGCCATTTAGCGACTATCGATATTCCACACCACTTTGGCCCTAATAAAAACTTTTAATCGAAGCATTCACGACAGCCTTCGCTTGATTGATGCCGGGTAGGCAACTTCCGCTGAATGCTCGCATTGGGTAGGCTTTTTTTCACTTTCCGCGTTTCCGGTGTCATGTCGTCACGAATGACAGTTGACAGTTGGGCTGATTACTTTCGGGTGAAAAGTCTATTCGAAAGATCGTTGTTAACGATTGTCATGCTAAGTAATTTAAAGTTGTTGAGTTGAGCTAACAATAAAACCATAAACGCAGACGAACGAAACATCGCAGAATTCATCGTTAAGGATCTGGTATTTTGGAAATCCTTTCTATAATAACTAATAAGCACGATTAAATCAAAAATTGAACTTAACATAAACACAGTGGTGACAATGATAGTCTTCGAATGCGATTAAAATACTAATAATTATTACTCACTACACAATAACGGTGAAATCGCCGATTTAATCATTAGTCTAGCTTTTTAAAATAAATAGCTTGTTTTATTTGAGAAGATCACGTCTTAAATGTCGTCATTCAGCATTTAGCCGTCAACTTCTTTCTCTTCATGTTGAAAATAAAATTAATTATTCGCAAAATCCGCGCATATTTACATAACGTCTCATTGTACATGTCAGCGCTTTCTAATTTTATGGCTATCAACAAAAAATCAATTAAAAATCTAATTCGAACGCATCCGTTGACATGCCAGTAAGAATGTACCTCACTGGTTTAAATCAACCTTTATAGTTCCACTATAAGTCGAGCTTTGGTTTTACAGGTAGTACTTGCACTGAAGGTTCAGCATAAAGTGGAAATGAATAGCTTGATTGAGGTCTAGTGTGTACTTCATCAAGTAACTAGGGGTCAGTAAAAGTTGTCCAAACACACCCGATTCACACGATTTCTGCTTCGTGACTCGATCAATCGCGTGATCCGATCGATTTTGACACTGTAAAGATCAATTAGAAATCGAATCATCCTTTTATGGATAATTAAGAGTTTGCAGTAATATCCTGTTAGTAAGACAACTCATTTAGGATGTATCTATTTGGAAAGATAAGAATTGATATCCAAAATGTTTTTTATATTAACTGATACAAGCATGGCTTTTCGTAACGACACGCATATCTTGTCACATTCATACTTTTTTATAAAAATATATATTTAAGAGCACACTAACAATTACACACATCAAAAATAGTCTAAGCAACACATACTATTTCAAATTATTAAAAATCCAGATTATTATTTTTTCTTACCAAGTAGCCAAGTTAGAATACCTATGTAAACTTTTTTAGAGGACATACTGGCACGTAGTAACTATTATATAATCTGTGATACTGGCTGGTTGTAAGAAGAATCGAGTGTCATTTTGTTTTTTTAGTTCTTTGTAAACAAGTTATACTTATAAAATAAAAGTAACCACAATATTCGAATAATAATTTGGATTATCAAAACAAAACTCAAGTTTCTGTTTAATTAGTTATTGCTTAACTCGGTACTAGTAAAATTTATTTTAGGCAAAACATTGAATCCCTACCACAAGTGCATTAAAAGTCATGACGTCAGTTTGTTCATGAATTAGTGATTTCATTGTTTCCCGCATTTGCTCTTGACACTTGCATGGGGAGTGACGTTAGCCCGAGGCCCTGACCAGGGACCCTACTCTCAAAGACTATCTCTGAAATTTTGGCTATAGCACAGAATAAGTACTAGCAATCCGTACAAAGGTATGACTTTGCAATGAAATTCAAAGAAATATCTACTTAATGTTGTTAACGATATGGTGTAATTCAGTTCGCCTCTGACTTAAGCACATTTTCGTGTAGACACCTACAGAAATACATTGCAAGATAATTTCATTCTTATAACTCTGGAATATGATTCATAATACACTAAACCTATTCAGTGATGTACTATCACGCAATGCGATAGGGTTGACTGCCCCAAGAAGCTACTTACGCCATCTAGCGCATCTTTCTAGGACTTTATTCACGCTCGTCCAACCAGCAACCTAGTGTCGCGCACTGCCGGTGAATAAAACGCGGGAGCGTGTCGCTGCCGGCTAGCGACACCCAACTTGTTTAGTCCCTTACCAAGGGGTCGCCGCGTGTAGTGTACGTTTTTGCTACCTACGCGGGAAGATACACAGGCCTGGCTATAGTCATCTATATTCGCCCCTTCTCTCTATGTCTCTTTCTTTGCTAAACAAACTACAATAATTAAGGAACGTCAAATTAAGTTTCTTACGTATTTTCACAATTTTATTTTTGTCTAACTTTAGTCGTCATTCTGTTTTAAAGTTTCTGTTTCATTCGGTGTTTAGTTGTAAATTGTCTATAGATTGTATAATTTTCTTAGTGTTTTCAAATTATTATTTTATTTGGTACGAATGAGATAGAATAAACCTAAAATAAGTCGGAAAAGGCACATTGGAATCGAGCCCAGTGCAGTGATGACAGTGTCGCTAACATTATTATAATAATACGGGAATTCATGCTACAGTACCTATCTAAGTATTTTGTTTCTACTCTCGACTTTAAAAAGTTATATGGACTTCGCATTTGAGAGTAGGGCTCTGTGGAGGGTGCGTGACGTCGTAGGCACAAAATAATTAAACTATTTCAGAATATTCAGCCGCGGTTGACCAGTGTGAGGTGTTTATAGAATTTAGGAAATTTTTCTAGCTTTTTTTTCTTAATGTTGGTGTCATTTTTAAATTTTGTTGACGGCGCAAGTTTTTGTTTGTAACTTTATTCCAAGTAAATAATGCTTCTTCTGTTAATTAATGTGATAGGTACCTACTAACCGATTACATTCTTGATATCTTAAATTACAACTATTAATATCAATGTAGAAAGAAATGGTGTTGGTAAACAAATCTACTTGTTACAATTTCAAAATAAAGACTCAATATTACGATACAAGATATAACATATGTTACATAGAATAATAAAACCATTTCTACTAGCAAAACTCCTTTAAACAGTTTTATTCACAAAATAAAAGAGATATCATCTCTACATTGTACTCGTATTGTACCTTTATTAGGAAACGCATTACTGTGTTCAGTGTTCCAACAAAACAAAGCGCTTTTATGGAATAGTCATCTGCGCGTGCGCCTACCGGGGACGTCTGACGAATGCGCGAAACGCGCCATTTTACGCGTCAATAAATACACTCGAGCAAACCAAAGTCACCTTTAATACTATAGCCAGAAAAACAAGGCCAAGCGCAGAGGTGTATCATAAAGCATCTTAACGCAAGACATGTTCTTAGCCTGCAAGCAAAATTCAACTATAAATAAGCAACTTAAAGTATATTTTTCATAGTGGTTTCGGGAAACGTAATTCAAAAATTGATTTACACAACTTTTAAATACATACAAAAACGAACATTACTGCCTAAAGAATAGAGTTAAAAGTACAAATGTTAGGAAAGTGCAAGTACATAAGATGCGCCTACGCACGTCAACATGTCTGTAATCCGATCGCAGTGCCTTGGGTGCCGTACTGTGCCGATGATACTACTTTTGATTTAAATGCGTATTTAATACATGAGGGAGCTATATTTCTTAGGAACAATTGCTTTCTTTAGTTATATTAAACGAGAAACTGAGTATGCCATATTGTTGTGCTTGTTTAAAAAAAATAATGAAATTTACGAGTAAGAGAATGTCTCTTTGTAATTCATTCATGAGATTGGAATATATAGGTATAATAGACAAACTTTAGCTTAAAATATTCCTTATCCCTTTCTTTCTTTTGTGTTAGTTCATAAGCTAAAAGGTGATAGGTAGTGTGTAACAGCACTAAAATATTAACCGCGTTGCACCAACATACTTTAAACATCTTGGATCGAGCTTTAAACCATAAACAAGTGTAATTTTTTTGTAGTTGTTATATTTCTGCTTCAGTAAGATAGTTTATGTACGTTTGTGCAAACAAAGCCTTAGTAAGTAATTATAAAAGAAATCACTGCTGTTCATATTCACGGGGCTCTCTTTCACTACAGCTCCATCTGTCCTAAAGATCTAACCAGAAACTTTCTATGCTAAAAATCAACAGTTGCGTCAATCGCAACACTGTTTTTTAAAACCCCTAGCCTTATAAATCAGATGCAATCTATTCTACAGCGAACTTTACTATCGCCAACGATGTGACAAAATAATTATGAATGCAAAAGTCACGTTAATATTTGATGACTTATGTCAGTTCCATATATTTTGATAGCGATAGCGAACATCGTTGTAATAATAATAATAATAATAACTTTATTTACTCACACATATTTGACAACATACATACAATGAATATGTTGTAGAATAGATTTCATCTTATTTAGGGGCCCTGAAGCCTCAACGTAGACGTCTATACTTAGATAAATTAACAACCGTCTATAGCATAGTTTGACGTCGTAAATGTCGGCTCATTATGCCTCTCGTTACAACTCTGTCGTCTTTTACAACCCTTAATGACACCGTCCATTCCCAGAAGTTGACAAAGATGGCGACCACCACAATAAAAACATAAAACTTGCTTAATTGTTACCATAAACTTTCGAGAGGTTTATGGCGCGGATCCTCTGAGGAAGAAGGTCGTATCTTCAGGGTATTAGGTATATATTGGTTTTGGTGCTCGTTAGTGTGACAGGATGTGGGATGGCTTGGTGAATAAAGGTCGCGGGTTAACTAAAGTATAGGATGGAAAGAGCAGACACTACATCAGTTCCATGTAAGATATTGGGAGGAAATTCTTTATCGGATTGAGCAGTCTTGAAGAGCTTCAGAGAAAAAAGCCTCAGTAATCTCAAAAGATAATGAATTAGAATCTTCTGTAGGTAGATTACTTTCTTTTTAAACAGATATAGGTATAGTTGTTGAAATATGTAATGTTTCGTCTCCTGTCATAGCAGTTGTTTCCCCTGCATCATATAACATTATAACTACTGGCTAATGGAGATTTTTAGAGGTCAAAAGCAAAGTTAATATGTACCTCCTCAGTCACAAGTATTTATTAAAATTTCACTCAACTTTTTCGTGAAATGATAATTAACCTTTAAATCTTTTTTGAGCGTTTAAAACTGCTTTCTTAAATCATAATCTTGTTCTTCTGACCTAGCTGTTTTTTTCGAGCTGTGCTGTGACTAAGGTTTATAGATTTCGAATTGTTATCGATAGGCAGTATTCGAATCGCTACCGGCACTCGTAAAGCAGATTGATGCTAGGAAAGCATAATTTATTATAGAGCTTAGATATTATTGTCTGTAGTTCAGTTGTCTTAACAAATTAAAGTAAGAGTTATAAATAGTTTTGTTTAGGTACATTTTTGTGGAGCCTATGGTTTTGCGTTAGGGCAAAAAAAGTCAAGTTTTGTTGTTCTTTATCGGTCTAGAGGTCAGAACTCTGGTTTTTGTCGAAGAGGACCCAAGTTTGAACGCCGGGTCGGGCCGAATATTTGTTTCTGGGGTTTTCCGTCTTGAAATAACTCAGAAACAGCTCGAAGTCAGAAAGTTCGATCCTGTTAGCGGTGGTAGGCTCCGTTAGGTGCCGCCTAGTAGGTACCACCCTCCCACCGGAGCATGGCGCCAAGCAGCTTGCTCTGTTCCGTCGGTGAGTGCTAGAACCTTGAACCTAGAACCCTTGGATGAGCTCGCTCCACCGCCGACTTTGTCTATGCCGCGACCGGGTTAGTCTATAGTCATTACCATACCCATTTAAAGAAAAAAGTTGGTGGTGTTTACACTACTCGCTCTGGAGTGCACGTTATACCGTTAGTCCTGCACCTGATCTCTCTCCAGTTGTAGTAGCCGCCGCAGTAGAAATTTGGTTACACAAACATAACTAAAATATTAAGACCCGAGTAAGGAAAAAAAATAAGTACTTGAGTATGTAGGTTCTTAGTTATGCCAGCCCATATAGATCCCACTACTGGGAAAAGGCCTCACCTCAACTATGAGGAGGTACGAGCCATACTCCACCACGCTGGCTCAGTGCGGATTGGTGGAGGGGTGTCTGTTAGGCAAGTGACAATCCTTACTGTAGATGTTATTAAGCCGCCCTAGGACCTCCGACTAGGCTTAACGACTAATACCAACAGATATTAGCCGGGACCAACTGCTTAACGTGCCTTTCGAAGCACGAAGATGCTTGTCATGAACGTCACTTAAATGGTCGGAATGGTCACCCATCTAATCACGACCGCGCCGTGGGTTGCTTAACTTTTGGCATCACTACCAAAGCGCTGCCGCCACTACGCTACAAGGACCTCTTAGGTACCTCCGTAGGTTCTTACTTAAAGTATATGGTAAAAATTGCAAAAGTGAATTTAAGGTTCGCTTAGGTACTCGATCGCGAAATAAGGATAGATCAGACAAGTTGTCATCCAGTCAAAAATAATAAGACAATGGATAGATAAAACAAAAAGATCAAAGCGCATTGTTTACAGAAACATTTAAAAATGTTAACTGGTCAAATATAAGAGATCTGTTGGCTAATTCAAACAAACGTCCACAAATCGACGTAAGTGAAAAACACAACAGCATGTACGTACATGGCATTCCTTAGTAACACCAAAGCTAAACACTCATATCCGTCTATTTATGTCGCGGTGTTCACAGATCGGAGAGACGGATTTACACGGGACGATTTAGTCGAGAAATGTAGTCGTGATAGTGTTGCGAAAAGTCTAATCTAAGTATAAAAAGTCTTGTTGGTTTAGTAATTTTGGTGCAGCAAAAATCTATAAATTTAACTCGAAAATATTTGTTTTTTTTTAAACTACAGGTTAGTTTATAATGACATTAAAAAGGCAATAAGACCAGATCTAAATAAGCAAAATCGAGGTCGTCAACTTAACATGTGGCAGCATCTTATCAATCATTGTCATTTTCTTGCTCTGTTCGGTCGGGTGGCGCGGACTTTTTTTTTCTACCATACAATCTTAACACTTGTCAATCATCCATTCCACTCACAATCATAGGTATCTTGTTCTTTACAACTATTCAACCATCTTTTCCGAGGTCTTCCGCTCCATGCATACTCATCACTCTTTTTGTCACGGTTTTCCTCTCTGGTCCAGCATTTTAATATATAGTAAGGTAGGTCGAATCATGTTTAATAGATTCGGCCCAGAATTTTACTAATCGTCCCATGTAAATGCCCAATATCAGACCTAAAGGACCACCCACACTGCGATGCGTTTTATGGTACAATAAACGCGTGTATGCGCGGTGGCTGTCAACCGAACACCGCTACTCTGATGCGCAGACGCAACTATTCTCGGGCGCGGTTTCAGCCCGTGTGTGGTTGATGGGGTGGCTTCGGTGTTTATTAGTACCCACCATTTTAGATTCACTTACTCATATTTTCGTTTATTAAGTATTCTAACAGCTTAGATATTTCAGGATGTTCTGAACCATATAGCAAAATACTATTTTATATTAAGGCCCAAAAATGTTTTTTTTTATGTCACCTGTTCGGAAAGTTGAACTTTTATGTGCAGATAACCGGGTGGGAAATAGATTTTCCCTCCTACTTTTTACTCCACTCCTACTATTGAATAAAAGGCCACTATCGAGAGTATCGATAGTTATTGCAACAGTCAGAGCTGTATCAGCTAACAATAGTGATTATAGTATTGAACTTTATTAGTATTGAACTCGATAGACTATCGATAGTTGAGGAAAAATTATTTCTCTGTTTGGACTTTGGATCTATGGTTGACTGGTAGAGAATGCTTTTAGCGTTAGGTCCGCCATTTGTACAATAAACTGTGTGCAAAAAGTTTAAATAAATAAATAAAAAGCAATAGTATTGATAAAATATCGATAGTATCGATAAACTATAGATAGTTGAGGCAAAAGCAATAGTATCGATAAACTATCGATAGTTGAGGCAAAAGCAATAGTATCGATAGACTATCGATAGTATCTATAGTTGAGGCAAAAGCAATAGCATCGATAGTCTATCGATACTATCGATATTTTATCGATGCTATTGCTTTTTCCTCAACTATTGATAGTCTATCGATACTATCGATATTTTATCGATAGTATTGCTTTTTACTCAACTATCGATAGTCTATCGATACCCTCGATTTCTTCACAGTCGAAATGAAAAATAGTATGTTTAACTCGGGTTAAAGCACCCAATGGTCACTTTCGTCCCTTGTATAATAACAATCTACTATTTTTTATCGGATGGAAAACAAGAAAAAGTTTCCATTTGAAACATGTACATATAGTATATTGTATTTCATAATGCAGAATTTTGGGACCTAAATATCTTTTTATGGTTCAGAACGCGTGGGAGGGATGAAGTGTGAAATTTTTTTATACTTTACATTACGTATACTATAATTCGAGTAATTTTCAATTATTATAAACTACTCAACACCGAAGGTAAAAGTATTAGACTGAATAATATCTATCAATTTAAAGTTCGATCTCATAATATCAGATCACAAGCAACTCCAATTACAATTAAAAACGTACGATTTCTAAACGTACCTTTGCCTTGACGTGCAATAACAGGCCAATTAACGTCAAATAAGTAGCTGACAAACGAACAAAGAGGATGTGCCATTAATCACTCCGGCCTCGGAGGTTTTGGCTAGCGTGCCTCTGGTTAAGGTTCTTACACACTTGCCTGCCACCAGGTGGTGTGGCACCTACTCTGACTGTAACTGAAGTAGTGGCTCCAAAATCCACGTTGAAGAGCTACGATGATCTATTTACTTACATTATCACTACCAGCATTAATAACATAAAAAAAGGTTAAGCTAGCAAGCTAATAACGTCTCACACTGCTGGGCACAAGTCTGACCTCAACAATGAGGTAGACATTAGTTGTGTAATTTTTAAGTATAGTTCTGAGGGATCACTGCTTACTTATTTTAGGCCGAAGGTCTTTAACTAAAATTTTGTTTTATGAGATGAGATGTGTGTTACTTATGTAAAAACGGTGTGTCTTATACGAGTATATGAAAACAAAACTAGAAATCGTTCTCATTAACAAAGTTTGTAGTAACAAATATTGGAAAAGACAATGTTCTTCTAGCTAGTGTAAAGAGCAGTTGTTACATATTGGTTTAAGAGTTTTCCTTAACTCATAACTGAATATTGTGAGTAAATAGGTGGTTTAAATTGCTCTGACAAGTGTGCACGGATCTTTAACTGACTAGAACACAGCCCGCATAATGGCTACGTTCTGATTGTCCTTGTTAATTAGGTCACTCAGTGTGATCAGTTAATTATCACATTTGATAATGCACGCCGTTCGTTTTGTTATGGACTGACTTATGACCAAATCCATGGAAGGTAACGGGGAAAGAAAGATAGCTGTATGTCTATTGACAACTGATGTTTTGATTTAGATGTAAACGCACGTCAGACTACTTGGTGACCTCGAGACCGCCTCTATTATCTACGTGATGAAGGCTGTTTTCCTAGTTCTAATGGTAAACGTGCTGTAACTGTAATTACATCAGAACGTTTACCACAAATCACATGCAATATACGTTTTATTTATTATTTAAGGCCACATAAAAAAGCGAAAATATTTTTTTCAGTTTTGGAGTAGTGTCTTCTAAGCTAAGCAGGCCTACCACGCAACTCAACAGCTTTAAAAAATAACATTCAAACTTATGTCAGTCAATCAATGAGATGCACCTCCAGTTGCACCAACTAATAGGTTAGTTATGAAAACCTATCTAAATGCGATCCAGTGACTATTGTCTTCCTTCTAGCACTTTGTCGTCTAAGTATTTCTCATTAACTGCTCCAAAAATATTAGTTTTTGGATACGAGTATTGTACTTGTTCCATTAGGTTGTTGCTAGTAGTGATCAATTTGATCAAAAGTAATCACCGGAAAGATGGACAGACCAAAGGTCGCAGGTTCGCACTGGATGCAGGCACTTTAAAAATCTATAGGGGAGGCCTATGTTCAGCACTGGACTTCCTGCGGTTGACGATGATGAGCTGTTATAGTCATAAAACTTCATTTTGAATATCGCCAGCGCACGAAATAAAAGTACTTTCTTCTGCCTACTTGGTCGTCGCTTCATGTTTAGCCAAATGTCGAAATTAAAAATGTCGGACAGATTGTGTTTTTCGACAAACAGACGGATGGACAGCCACATGGGCCCAAACAATTCGCATGTCCGGACATCTGACAAGAGGTGAGGTCAGAGGTCCTCGGTGAGTGACAAGTACAAGGCAATTGTCTCTCTTGCTGGTCAACATTCAAGTTGTGAAGTGGGAGACTAAGAATTTCTTTTGGAAAGACCGTTATTCAATTTTGATTGATTCGATTTCGTGGAGTCGATGTGGTGCATATATTCGGCAACTTATACATCCAAGCAGATTCATTCATTCATGAAATAAAAATAAATCTGCTAAAATAAATACCTACCCCTTCGTGTACGTAAGTATATATATAGTATTTAAAGCCTTGGAAATGCTCATTTCCTATTATATTTATAAAAACCTTTCTCTTGAATCACTTATCTATTGCCTAAAATCTAGCGCATAGTTTAAAAGATTTAAGCGTACAGACAGCAGGAGCTAGTTTTTAAGATATAAGATTGTAGAGAATGTCATGCATTTGCGTTACTTGTGTGACCCATAATGCATCAACGTGCGCCTACATCTCAGATGAATTGAGAAAGTACAGCCTATAAAAGCATTTAAGCCAAATTATTACCAAAACGGGTAGGTGGCACAACAGACCATGTCAATGTTTGTCATCAATCTCTCATAGAGTCTTGTAAACGTTTCGCACCCACGTGGGACGCGACACGCTGACTCATTGTCTGTCGCAAGATGTAGACAGGCCTTAAGAAGTTAAGATCTTGATCTCTTGGCTAATAGTGTTATTGTCATTGATACGCTCACACCTACTCGGTTTTCGGACTCGTTTGAGTTAAGTACTTGATGAAACAAAAACCTTAAGATTATTTTTGAGTCGATTCTTCTAAATATAACTACTTATTATATAGTTACAACAATGGAACTCTGTGAAATCTCACAAAAGTTCATCACTTTCACAAAAAGTATGTAAAAGCTGATTGACATGCAATAAAAAGGTGAGCTATTTTCTGTTGTTTTTTTTAATATAGGTTCAACATCGAAATGCTGATGATTTTGTAATTAAGTCAGTCATGACAAGACAAGTGATTATCTGTTCAAATATTTTAGTTTGATGTTGGTCCCATAGCAAAAGTTTTTCTATTAGAGTAGTGGAATCCTCCCTTAAAAACGCAGTTAAAAAGTTACTTACGTCCTGTATATGGTTAGTACTCATACATATGGGTCTAAGATCCGGAGTAAAAAAAAAGACCCGTTATGTCCAAATATTTTTAAAATCGAAATACCATGACATTCTCCCAAGTCAAGAGAGGTTGGAAAATTAGGATTGTATGTAGTTTATGAAAACAACTAAGAAATAATGTGTCCAATGGAGTGTGAACTGAATAAAGCAAGGATGACTTTATACAAAAAAAAACTCAACCAAAAATAATTTTCTCACACAAGATGAATGTGCAGAGCCGACGACCTCTATTCATAACATTGTGTCCTTTCATGAAAACAAACACATCTGTTTTATCGAAGATTAAAATCTATTTTCTGTCTTTAACATTTGAGTTGTTTTAGAATGTGCCGTTGTAACAATGCATGTTGGCAGTATTGACAGTGATGATGATAAAATAAACAAGTAGATCGTATAGATATTTTCGTTGTCAATGCAAGAGCCTAAACAAACGATTGCACCGTTAGCCGGCACTTGAAACAATATAAGGCTGGATATGGGTGGTACGACAAAATAATATTTTTATTATTCACATACATATTTTTTCCGAATTTATTAATATAAATTTGACACCTATTTAATAATAGCAACGAATTAAACAATTTGGACATTTGAGTATTTGGGATAATTTAATAATAGTTTGGAATCATTAAGAGCAAGAGAGAAGAGAAAGACAGAGAAAGACCTAGAAGATCATTCAGGGAACAAGTGAAGGAAAAATTAGGCGTCGTGGTGTCGTATCAAGAGGTCAAGAGAATGGCGGAGGATAGGGAAAGATAGAAAAAACTGCATCAACAAGAGAATAAACTCTTAAATGGGATTATGATGAAGATGAGTTAAGTAAAAAAGTGTGGAGCTTTGATTTTTTAAAACCTTAGTGGTTTTTTTAAAGTCTGGAAGTAAGTACGAGTAGGTATATCTGCTGGGTATAGTACTTTTGCGATCAGGACGCAGCATATTTTATTTTTACAAACACACTATTTACTAAACCCCTATTACCCTCTTCAGATCACAGCTCTCAAACTACATTTCACTCTTTACAAAATTGAATTAAATTTCGCTTACAAAAATGAATCGACTGTATCATCCGGTGGGACTCGAACTTACGTCCCTTCGCTATCCGGGCGAGTGCTGTTACCAACTCCTACCAACAATCGAACGCGGCTCACTGACGTAGCAAGCATTTACAAAAATTCGTCGGCTGACTAACGTCCTCCGTAGCTCAGTTAGTAAGAGCACTTACCCGAATAGCGAAGGGACGTGGGTTCGAGTCCCACCGGATGACACAGTCGATAAACTTTTGTGAGCGAAATTAATTTCAATTTCGTAAAAACTTGCAAAATGATTGTAAGTTACAAAAATAATTATAGTGAAATGTATAATTCTTTTCGCACTTTCCCTTCTTTAAATGGTGTCGTACATCCACAGTCCCGGTATCTATGACCAAAGTGGCTTTAATTAGATGGTTATCAGAGGAGCGGCCACCCACTGCGCCTGCGCCGACCACGCGACATATTACGACAGCTTCGAGCTTGACTCACCGTGTGGGTGTGCGAATCGGCTTGCGACATGTCTGGCTGTGATAAGGTTGTGATATCCTAGATATCAATTCAGGAGATAGGTGGGATGCCTGTGAACCGAGTCAAACAAAACGAAAACGTTTGGACTAAATACCTGTAACATTTTTGTTGTTTTTGTTCAATTAGGCGTTGGAGTGTGTGGCGCTAGTGGCTAGCGGGTTGCCTCTCATGCGGGAGGTACCGGTTCAATCCCACGTGCCGCCGTGTACCAATGTTTTTTTCTGAGCTATGTTACATTAGTTGTTTTACTAACTGATGCTTTTACGGTGAAGGAAAATATCGTGAGGAAACCTGCACTTTCAGGCGACTGAATGTGTAACCATGGTCCAAGCTGGTCCACAAACTGGATTATGGTCAAAAGCGGACCCTGAGCCCTCGCGTGTGAGTTCACACCGGGATAAAGGTAGGATAATGATGATGTAAATTTCAATTAGGCAACATTACACAGTATCAAGCAAATGTAATAATAACTAAGGTACCTACTCTACAAATAGTTTATAGTTTTGTTTTAAAACCCGCTATTGCTCATGATTCAACGTAAAGTTCTAGTTGAAATGCGTATTTTTAATATTCCTGACTATGGAAGTTTCGCAAATAGGTACATAGCGTGTCATTTTATTTATCTATCAAGCGATTTTCCAACTACCACCAAATGGATCGTGTCTCATGTCACTGTGCGATTGCATGGGACGGCTAGGTGCTATCAAAGTTTTTTCGGGATAGATGGCCTTTTTCTCAGCGGGTCGTCTATCCTTAACGTTATATATATAACGTTATTAATATGGGCTTGGCAACTATCCCCTATATGGGATAGATGTCTCAAAATTTAGAGGTCCGCAATAATCGGTAATACTCTGGAAAAGTCAAAGGAAATAGTTTTTTCCTTTCATAAATTCTTAGATAAAATACCAAAGTACTTGCCAGTTTTACAAATAAAAGAACGGAACAATTGTACAGAGAGATATAACATATTTTCAAAAATTGTGGCATCTATCCCGGTTTTACCACTTTTTTGATCTATACATTAATGCGGTTACTACATGCAATGAAAGAAAGGACTATTCTGTAATATGTACATGTAAAAATAAATATGTTTTTAAATTTCAATGGTTTAATAAGCCTTGAACGACACATACAATTTTAACAAAAAAGCATTAAAAAGATACAAAAGCTTGTAACAACCGAGACACCGCGTTGGCACCCACATCTGCTATGTATAATTACGTAAATAAATAAACTCTGTGTTTATTGTGTCACAGGCATTATTTTTATACCAGCCACTTTTTCTTGAGACCTCCCGCTAGTTGAAGGAATCTAGAGGACTTTATGGCAAATGCACAAGCTTTGAGAGGTCAAATTATGTTGGTTGGAATAGTCCTTGTCATTCCGTGTCACGACATGTGGTGGCCATTTGTTTGGATTGTAAATAAAGGCGGGTTCACAGTGCGCCATATGTCGTCTGGAGCGGATCCGTGTTGTCTGTACCTAAGCGCTGTAAAGGCGATAAGTTGACGTCGATTGGCGACAGTTTTGTGGTTAAATGGCTTTTGTCAGGTACTAAATGTCACACACTCGTATGGGACCTTTGATAGGGCACTGGTATTACTTTTATTCGCTTCTCAATTACATGCCAAAGTATGTATACTCGTACTTACCTACATTTATCATGTTTTGTGTTTTAACTTGTAACAGTGTTTTCTAGACGTCATAGCAACGTAACTTATTTAAAAAACTAGCAGGGTTGAAATAATTTTATACAGGCCATTAATAGAATAATAGATTAGGAGTGATTTTTCAATAGTCATATAAGATTCTTTAAATAAAACATAATACGACTGATTTTAAAATGTCATCATCTCGTCAGCAACATTAACTTTTATCCGTCAGTTCAGAAAAAGCGGCCCTATAATGGGTTTTGACTTCGTGCAATTTGTAAAGACCATCCCAGAAATCTAAAAATAGTTATAAACATGAAAACTGACTCACTGACTGGCTGTCATATTATAACGCACAGCCCAAACCGCTGGGTCTACACTCCAAAGGAACACTAAGAAAAAAATTTACAAAATTTATCCCCTAAAAGAGTAAAACAGTGAGAAATTAGGAACGACGTATTTTAGGATTTTTGTAAATTCTACCTCTATGCGGGTTGGAAGTTTGTTTGGCAATTCGACATTTGCGCGGTTAAAATCGCGGGCAACAGTATTCTATGTTACACATATTTAATTGTTTCATATAAATTCGTCGTCGACGTCATAAAAGATTTAATTGTTCCATTTTACAGGTGCATACAATAGGTACATGTGCCCACGGATAGTGAGCTATATTTCAATGGTCTGGTCCTGCCCACGATTGTATCCGCGACTATCCGCTATCGCGCGCGTCGCTTGATGCATGAATATTTCGCGTGCCGCTAACTGCTTTGATACCGTTTTGGCCTTTTGAGAAGTGTGCATTTTATCAGCACTTTTTAGTGGTTAGGTATTCCCAACGCAACTTGCCTGCTACCTACATATTCAGTGTTTGGTCTTTTGAATAAGTCATTTTGTTATTTGTGGCTTTTTTGTAGGTTAAATGAATCAAAACAAAGCAACGGTCTTGTTTGAATGTCTGACGTTATAAAAAAAATAAAGAGAAGTGAAAGAGAGGTAGGTATAGGTATATTACAAACATAACGAATTTTCATGATTTCGAAAATAACGATTGAAAAGCGCCACGAGCTCTTGGCCTACTAGATTTTCCCTCTTATGATTTTTTTCGGCGCTTGGATTATTTAGGTACCCCGGCCACCAAACCGAAGAGTACATTCTAGTGCGGTCTCTTATCATCTAATCTCTAATCATCTTACTTCATAAGTACCTGTTGTAAAGAGAACGCTTCAAGAAACCTGAGCCCGTAGACAAGATGCAATCTACTCTATAGCGAAGTTCGTTATCGCTAATACATTGTATGAAACTGACATAAACCATCGAAATATCACGTGACTTTTGCATACATTTTGTTGGCGATAGCGAAGTTCGCTATAGAAAGATTGTATGTTGTCTAAGGGCTCTGTTCTTTTAGCTTAGAGAATAATTATTTTTGTTTACATTTCCACTCTTGATACAGGTATTATTCTGTGGAATAATTTTGCTGTGCATTTTTACTTGAAGCTAACTTATGCAAACGAAAAAAAACCAGTCCCCGCCCTAGTCAGCGCATATATTTCATACTTACCAGGTATATCACACGTCGCCTCGGCTCGCGTGTCGCTAAGTGGCTGTGATACGCCGTTTTGTTATGATATTGTTAAGTGGACGATGCTTTTAATTATATTTTATAGCGGCTATAAGCAGATAAGTAAAGCGTATTCATGTGGCATTGATAGGGGTAGATTTTTGTAAGAGTTTATTTTTAACGTGAACATAAGGTTCTAATAATTTCATTAAAACACAATTTTACGGATTACTTTGCGATTTATTTACATTTTATTTTAAACCTGACGTTTCGAACACTTTACAGTGATCGTGGTCACAGGGAGACTGAGACAGAGATAATTCTAATAATTTGCTATAGTAATTACTTTTCTGGGGGTTATTTCAGCTAGTTAAGTTCAAAACCAGCCAAAAAGTTACAAAATCTCCCAGACAAGTAGGTAGGTAAGTACTTAAGAACTATTGGATTCTGACTGAATCAAATCGAAAATGATATAGCCGACGCATAGAGAATAAACAATTGATATGTTACGAAGTTCTTATATTCTAGGAAGCCATAAAACAAATTTTATCAATACACAAATATAGATTTAAAATAAAAATTAAAAACGCGTTTTATGCAAAACTAAGCGGTGTCTCTACGACTTAGTATGAAACCGAAATTTTTTAGTCTGTCTATTAATAAAAGTTCTTTTAAATTCGCAGTAAAATACGTTTCTTGAAGATCGTAAGAAATGATATTTAGCTATATTCTTCTTACAATTTTTAATCAAGTTAGGTAGTATTCAAAAAGTGCCTCAAACAGTGGCAGATATAAGCAATTTAAATAAGTATCTTTCAAGGTTTTAATTCTGTATAACATTTTCAAAATCAGACAGTAGGTAGAGTTCTCGACTAATCTTGATTCAAAAAGTCCCCCGATCGCCGTACAGCCTGCAGGCTTAATTTTACCGTGTTCCTACCCCAAGAAAGGCAGTAAATATTCCTTCCCACCCCCACTCTGATACCATCCACACGCGAAGGCTCTCACTTTGTATACAACTTCCGGCGCGGAACCGGAAGTCAGCCGTTCTGGCTCTATGTCACCTTAAGTACGTGTTGTGATTGCTAGTTATTTATGGTGTATGGTAATGTGGGGGGTAATTACATCTTTATGGTGGTTCCGTGGTGAAATCGTGGTCGAGTTAAGGACTGGCCGCGGTGATGTTTATCTCGTTTTTAACACGAAAATAGAAATAGCCAGAGTACTTGGCTTAAGATTGAATATTTTTCAAATTCCAAATGTTCAAGATTATATTTGTGTTAATGCAAAACCTCTGGTTCTCAAATATACTTCAACACTGTCTAGGGATATTTTGGTTATAATAATACTATGTTTTATATATCTCTAGACAGTATTGATGTGTGTACAACCACTTTTACTATGGTACTAACAACGAACACGCAAAAAAATCACCTCCCCATACCTACCAAATACTCGTACTTAGCCGATCAGCTGGCATCAGTTTGTATGCGATTTAATTTGAATATTTTTTGCGATTTCGATGTCGGTCCCAAAGTTGTTATGTTTGAGCACCAAAATCAGCCTAAGCCTAGAATTGTTTAAAAATGAAAACTGACTTAAGGGGGGTCCTACACGAAATTGATAAAATTAACGTATTTTAAATACATTTAAACAACTTTTTTTCGTTAGCCTAATCATTGTACAAGGTCATCGTCTTGTTGTTTGAAACTAATTCTTTATGATATCTATAATAAACATGACTTGTAGCTAATGACACCTAAGATTTTTTTTTTCGGAAACTTGGTGATTTTTACGCATAAAACAATATTTCGTACATGAAATTAATGTATTGGTATTCCGCAGGTCCCCTCCTTTTTAATATCCATGAATACAATATAAATAGGAAAATATAAACACTTTTCAGTTATTAACACAAATTCACAACTTCACAACAACAAACACAAAACTTTTGTTCTAATTAAATCACTAGGTCTAAAACTTTAAAGGAAATATATCTAATTTCTATTATTAATAAGTTCGATTCTGGTTAAAGATCGTTTAGGTTTACTCGACTTCCCGCTGCACCCCCTTAATGACTGACATTTCAACCCACAGCCCAAACTATTAGGATTTAAAAAAATGCACCATTCTTCCTTTTATAGTGAAGGTAACCTAAGAAATATTTTTTACACCCCTTAACGACGTAAAAAATTAAAAGTAAGTTTGTATGAAACTATGTCAGTATTCAAGTTAAATCAATAAAATGCGCTATTTAGTTAGAAATTAAGAATGACACATCCCATAATTTTTAAACATTAACTCCTAAGGGGGTGAACTTGTGCGGGGAAGAAGTCGCGGTCAATCACTAGTATACATTTCAATCTACATTTAGGAATGCTTAGACTATTGTTCTGCTAATATTTTAAACAATTGAATTGTTTTTTATATATTGTCTAGTACTAAAGAGCAAAGTGTAGCAAAAAGAAAACTTGAACAGGAAAATCTGACATTTGTAGACAAAGTCCCGGCGAACCGATAGTGAAGAAGTTAGCAAATTGATTGACAATATTTAAGTAGGTATCTTTGAAAAAATTTAAGACTTTCGTATAGGAATCTACACCAAAAACTATCATCTTTTTCGGCGCAGCCCGTTCTAAACAGTGTAACTCCATAAACGCACTTCGGCCAACACATGCCGAAACCGCCCAAATCCGAATTTGGTGGAAAACATGGCTTCCTCATTAGGTCAAATGAGTAAACACCTTGGTTTCCGTGGGACTGTCATGGCTTGTTTGTGGTACCAATACTGGTACTTAGAGACCACATAATGGCCGGTTAGCGGCGGTCTATTTAATTATGGCGTCGTGATGGGCCTGTTTAAGTATGTTTAGTGACTGGTTAGACATTGGGCTTGAGATTGGAGCTGATATTTGGGGGAATAGGAATGGTAGGCCAATAATTCCTGACGGCTCAGTAAACACATGCTTAAATCGTAACCAGCCGGCTTAGCATCATTTGACATATTTTGAATGGTAATACTGTCAAATTAACCGTCAATGGATGTTTACCGGCTGTTTAATAATTGGTGGACTCGGGTCTAGCACCAAATAAAGGTTTTAAAGTCTATTTAAAATCATTTCTAAATTCGGCTGGTTCTGCCGGCGGCATCGACGGCATCACTCCCCAACACCTTAAGGATTTGGTTAGTGCTTCCGCTGCTGACGCCGGTAGAACTTTACTTTCAAATATTACTAAGCTTTGTAACCTCCTCTTATCCGGAAAAGTTGTTGAAAGTTTCCTTCCGTTTTTATTTGGCGCAAGACTTTGTGCCTTTCGAAAGAAAGATGGTGGCATTCGTCCGATTGCTATCGGATCCACCTTTCGGCGTCTTGCAGCCAAATTAGCCTGTCGGGAACTATTTTCACCCTGAAGGAAATTTTTCAACCCGTTCAACTTGGTTTTGGCAGTAGAGGAGGTTGCGAAGCTGTGGTTCATTCCGCTCGAAATTTTCTCGCCTATGATGACGAATCTGACTTTTTTTTTAAGTTGACGTGAAGAATGCTTTCAACTCCCTTGATAGGATTGCCATGCTGAATGAATTTCAAGCTCATACGTCTAAGATATATCCTTCTGTATTACAATGTTACAATAGACCATCAAATTTATTTTACAATGAACATTCTATTACATCTGCAGTCGGCGTTCAGCAAGGTGATCCTTTAGGTCCAGCCCTTTTTAGTTTAGGCATCCACCCTGTCATTTCATCCTTAAATTCTAAATTTAATGCCTGGTATCTTGATGATGGCTCACTCGGTGGCAAAGCAGATACTGTTTTTCAATTACTGTTGTTGAACTCAACCTTTCGAAATGTGAACTATTTATTAACGACCATGTTCCCTCTGGTTCCCGTAAGGATATCATTGATAAATTAACCTCCCTTGCTCCAAACATCAAAATTCTAAATTCTGAGTCGCTTTGCCTTCTAGGTGCCCCTCTTCTGGATACTGGCATCGAACCTTTTCTTGACAAAAAAATATATGATTTCACCCTTTTAGCCCCCAGATTGGAACGTCTAAATTCTCACATTGCTTATACGATCCTGAAATCTTGTCTTTTTGTGTCTAAATTTACTTATTACCTTCGTGCTAGTCCAATCTGGAAAAAAACGGATTATTTAAAACTTTTTGATACCACCCTTAGAAATTGTTTGGAATAAAATCTAAATTTGCATTTTGACAATGATTCTTGGGTTCAGGCTTCTCTTCCTATTTGTTTCGGTGGTGTCGGAATTTCTAGTGTTGCCCTTCCCGCCTTTCTCTCCTCTCTCCGTAGCACTTCCGTTTTGGCAGGAAAATCTTTAAACATTCTTGCCAGCTCTCTGAGGTAAGAGAGGCGGAGGAGTTTTGGCAAGGTCTCTGTCCTAGTGTAGACATCCCAAAGGAACGTCATCAACAAAAACTCTGGGATGTCCCTCTTGCGAGAGAGACCTTCAATTCTTTACTTCCAAATTCTGTCAGTGATTGTAATCGTGCAAGGCTCTTGGCAGTTTCCTGCAAAGACTGGCTTCATGCTTTACCATCAAAAAGTCTGGGCACCCTTTTTGAAAGTGAGTCATTCCGGGTGGTGTGGGAGGGGTCTGCGCCTTGGTACTCCTATTTGTACAGTTTTTACGTGTCCCTGTGGCAAGGAGGTCGACAAATATGGTTTCCACTGTCTTTGTTGCCAGCAAAGTGCTGGGCGTCTCGCTCGTCACGCTACTCTTAATGACGCCATTAGGAGAGCTCTTGCCAGCATCAATGTTCCTTCCACGTTGGAACCACGTGGTTTGGTCCGTGATGATGGCAAAAGACCCGATGGCCTCACGCTCATTCCCTGGGAGCGGGGTCGGGCCTTAGTGTGGAACGCAACTTGCGTCGATACTTTGGCCCCTTCTCATCTCAAGGAGTCAGCGCTCAAAGCTGGAGCGGCGGCGGAGTTAGCTGAAAACGCCAAACGACGCAAGTATGCTTCACTGTCAAGTCAATGTGTTTGCGCCGTTTGGCGTTGAAACTTTTGGACCGTGGGGACCATCCGCTAAATTACTTTTTGGAAAAATTGCACCTAAATTAAATTCTGTTTTAGCAAATAGTAAAGCTGGCTCGTTCCTCGCTCAAAGGATAAGTATAGCTATCCAACGCGGTAACGCAGCCAGCATCCTCGCCTCCTTGCCTCAAGGACACGGGTTTATTTTTGATTAAGTAGGTTTAAAGTTTATTTATTTTTAATTCATGCATGTCTTTGTGTTTATTTTCTTTTATTGAATAAAGTATCTTCTTTTTTTATGACCTCGTGTAGGCAGGTAGGTACCACCCACCAAGAATATTTATTAGACTAGTGGTGTGATTGTTGAAACCATTTATTTAAATTTCTTGATGAATAAGCGACATAAATATCTATTTAGAACTTACTCGTATGTTCCACAAAATAGATTTTTTAAATGTCACGATACGTACTTAGTTATTTATAACAATTATAAAACCTATCTATGACAGGGTCATAAATTAAATGAACCTCCATATTAAAACACACTTGAGCCCATAGAAGAATCATTACTACGACCCTTATTACCAAGCACAACCCTAAATCGACCCGAATCATTTCTAGACCGCGTGATTGCGGCTTATTTTTATATTTACGAAATATGATTTACACCGTTCCTATCGCACACGATCTGACAAATTATAGGCAATCAACACATTTTCGTGTCAACAAGAAAAAACATGAAGTAACAAACGACACGGCGTTATCTCTGTGGGGATCTTTACGCGTTATTGCGGGGGGCGGGCAAGCTTGTAAAGTAAGGTTTGGTGCACAATGCGGGACTATTTCGATATATTTTTTTTGTATTAAAAATGTACAGCTCTCTTTTTAGTCTAAATAAATAGGTAAAAAGAACTTGAATGTCCTTCAGTAGGACCAAAATTCCAGTGTTGTTTAAAAATTGATAATTACAGTCAGATGTACATGATAGAAATATTTAAAAAAAAAATTTTTATAGCATCTCTTTTATAACTTATTTCTTAATCAAATAAGGTAAGAAGAAGTGGAATAAAACTAAAAGCAAAACAAACATCTATTTTTTTATAATTTGTCGTCTATTTTTTTGCCCTGTTCCCACTTTATCTAGTCGGCTGCTAAACCTAATGTTTTCCCTCTTCCATACAATCAATTACAATTACAATCTTGTTAGAAAGTAAATAAATTAAAGAACTAAATACAGACAATGTCCACTCAGCTTAAACAAACAGCATTTCGAACCGTTCGAGTGATAATCTTAGTAGATTATACACTTGACTGTACCCTGGCCCAGTGTGGATGGAACGACTATGCTTGAATAAATAGTAAAATTATACAAATACTAGCAGTTCCCCGCGACTTCACCCGCGCCAAAAGTAGATTTTCCATACTTTTTTTTTTTAATGATGATTTTATATCGCGACAAAAATTTGCCTAACTATCTCTGTACCAAAATTTCATTTGAATCGGTTCAGCAGTTTTGGAGCCTATTTAATACAAACAAACAATCAAATCTTTATAGTATTAGTGTAGAAAATAAAACCATCTTAGGACAAAATTCAAAAACTTGTGCAACTGTTCATATTTAGGTACTTTACAGTCATTCTTGAAAAATATGAAGTAACTACATAATTACGTCACAGTTTATTTATAAAAAACAACTAGGTATTTATGCAAAGTGTATATTTCTAACTTAACATGGATAAAGAACCTACAACAGAAATAAATGGTAGGTGAAAATAGTTTAATTAAAAAACAATATTGTAGCATTTAATCCCAGCACTAGCAACTAAACACAAAATCAACCAATTCAACTTAACCTGTTAGGCGTCCCTACATTTCGAAGCAAACGTGAAAGTACCAGACCCTAGGCCTAGCGTGGAGCGCGGTATCTAAACGACCATCGCCCACGTGGTACGGCGTGTAATAGCGGCTTAAGTTTGTCGATAGCTAACGAACGGTTAAGGGGTATAGATAGTAAAACTTAAAAAAAAGTACCTACGACACGATGTTTTGTACAGCAATACCCGTCATAATATTGTACCTACGATTACTAACTACTAATGTTTAAAGTAAGAAGTCCAGATTCATTGAAGGAATCCTACACTACGAAGTTTTTATAAGTATTTATTACGATTAAGATACACAATCCGAGGCCGTTATAATGCCCTCTCCCGATTGGCTGCCGCGCAATTTTGTCGCCCATTTGTCACCAAGCAGCGTCAACCAATGGGAGTTCTCCGTTCCAAAATGGAACACAATTGAAAATGTCACTCAATGTCGCTTATGTAGTCTTTTGTTCAGCTTTTTCATTGTGTTGAAAGAAGGAGGGTTCCAATTGAACGGTACGTTTTGTATAGTTAACAAGCGTCGAAATTTTTACATTTGTTGTGATTCGTCAAAGAAGATCTATTCATATTCTTTCTATAACGTTGCATTGCATATTAAAAATGCGTAAAATATTAATCACATGGTTCCAACCAGTTTTTTGCGAGCTCATCAAAACAACAAATGTTATCATGACAACCTTGAATAATTCCACAACGGCCATAGTTAACCCGTCACAAGCAGGGTATAATTTCAACACTCATCACTCGCGATGAAACGACAAAATCGCCTCGAAATCAACCGTGACGTGGGGTCCAAAGTACCGATCTAACCCTCCCGCGGTGGATATTGCCGCGATATCTATCCAGATGCGTAAAGTTGGCTCGTTTCAACTTTTAGTGGGGTATTTTAAGCAGCTTGAAAAAGCATACTCGTAAATGTCATAAAAAGTTTTTGAATGATTAAAGCAAAGAAGATGATTAAGGTTTCAATGTAAACGTTTTCGCCTGTATTAGTCCTTTTATTAATAGAAGCAGACTGATCCAAGATCAGTTGAATCATCCCTTACTTTCATAAAGTAGGTACCTAACTAAAGAAAATGATGGAAAAAAATTTTTTTCAACATATTCTTATTCAAATTCATGTTTATGGTTTCCTTGTCAAACAAGGTGATTTTTTATTTTTTTGCTCTTAAAAAAGAGCATATTGTTTCGTGCGTACAAAACCACCTACCACTGGCCGACCGCCCGGGGGTTCCAACGTGGTGTATCAGCTGCAGCTGCTGTCCCGAGTCAGGGGTCCTATTCTGTTAGGCAATGTCCGTAGTCTTTTGACTCCTGGTCGTCTATCTCAATTCCCGACGTCCAGATTCCAGCTAGAGCGAGAAAAACGGGTAAGGTCAAAACATATAAAATATTTAATGGATTAGAACCACAAAATACCAAGAGTCGTCTAGGAGTGAAAGAATATAGGTAAGTAACACTCGCCAGATATATTGTAATGATAAATAAATACAATATTTTCCGGTAAAAATAAGGTCACAGATTTATGTTGGCGGAAGTGAAGGGGTTAAATTAGTTCAGTAAGTTAAACCTATTTGATTGATTTAAGAAATTAATAATTAAAGCATATCACAGTCTTAAAATTCGTTAAATAATATTTACTTACCAATGGCAACTTATACCCCATTGAATTGATCTAAGCGGTAACTCTTAGTACTGTAAAAATACTGTCAAACTGTAAAAATAAAATAAAAACTGGTAGAAAACTAAAAACGCTTTAAATCACAATTAGCTAAACATATATTATTTTGAGTTTTAGTGTTATCAATAAAAAAAATTGTTATTGAGGGTATGTAATTAGTTTTTTTTATTGATGCAGTCTCAGCTGTTTTCTAACATCGATCTCCAGACTTCCCAAATTTTACCTATCAGATGTTCTGGCAGGAGTCGTCGTGAAAGAAAGAGTAGAATCATCCTAATAATAACGTAATTTTACATACTCCATTATGGCTTTATCGTCAAGGGCCGGTATAGAACACAGCTGCCGCGCCGCGGGTGTAGGATGCATCGGGACGGTCGCAGGACACACGCCTCGTACATTGTATCGATTAGGGCTGTTTGTTGGCTCTTTTGTTAGAACGATAAAAAAGCTATTGATTTGTGAGTGTGATTAACGAACTGACGAATACTGGATCAATGTTCATAGCAATAGGAACTAGTAAGATTTAAGCAAATAAATGTGTGAGGAATTGAAAATTCACACTCCGGATTTGGTTAGTAGGTATGTTTCTCCGAATGAAGGCCAACCTTTGAAGTGTCAATTCGAAGTGTTAGTTTTTAAACTGCCGTTGGATCTTGTTTGTTATGTTTTACTTAAAAATACTTCTCAAACTCATTCAGTCAACTTCGAAATTTTGAGCTTGACTTTTAAACTACTCCCTTTAATCGTCTCTCACCAACTTATACGTTCTAAAACACACACACAAACTTATCAAGAATCCCATTCACACGGCACCCAAGCCGCCATCTTTCTTTATTCGCCATATTGAATAATCTTTTTATCAAAGAGGTGCATTAATAATAATCCTTTTTAAGACCGTAGGGAGGCAGATGGTCGCGTTTATTCCACGAGTGAAGTAATGGAAAGATCTTCAAGTGGACAAAATAACTGTATTATTTTGTTACTAAAAGAAGATATTGTTTTGGACTGAACAGTGGTTAAGTGTTTCAAGTGTTTCATTTGATATTGTCTTGACATATTGAAAAACTGCCGTGCGCTTTTGAAGGGTTGTGATGAACTCGTGAGTGAACCTATAGGGGGTTTTGTAATTACGATTTTAAATGATGTGTACTGATGTGACGTTGTGGACATTAGTTACGGTACCTAACTAAGGACTACGGTAACTTCATCTACCTTAGGACTACGGTAACTTCATCTACCTTACTCACATAATCTGTGTCATATTGGATGGGTATATGCTCAGTTGAGAACTGTGGTTACTATTTTCTAGCAAAAAAATCAAAAGAATCTTTAACATTGCGTTATACAAAACGCCTCGTTGGTCTAGTAGTCAGCACGCTGGGTACTATCCACGAGGTCCGGGGTTCGAATCCCGGGTCGGGCCGAAAGTGTTGGGTTTTTCTGTCTTGAAAAAACTCAGACACAGCTCTGGAGTCAGGAAGTTGGTGGTGTTAACACCCCCGTGCCTCGGAAAGCACGTTAAGCCTTTGGTCCTGCGCCTGATTTATCTCTCTACAGTCATGTCGGACTGCCGTCTAACCGAATTATGAGAGTAAAGGAGAGACACACTTGTGCACTATAATATGTCCCAAGCTGTTGGCTAATCTCTGTTGAGATAGGCCGCCTTAGTGGAAATTTGGCTAGGAGGACATTATTATACAAAACGTAGACAAAAACTAGCAAAGAAACCGTCAAGCCTACCGCTTAGTCAGATTTCTTTCAAATTGCAATAGTTAGTTAATTTTTTCAGGAAAGTCATAATAGATTTCAAACAATTACAATATGTATAGCATTGCTTGGAAAGTGTAAGTATTTCGATTAATTTGTAAAGGTTCAAAAAATTTTCTACTAGTTTTATGAAAATAAATACCTACTGCGTTCCAAATTTCATCGTCGCGTCTTCACATGGACATGCAATGGTAGTATTCGACTCCTTTGAATTTGTTGCTAGAATTAGTTACTTCGATGGTTCTCAACTGAGCAAGTTATAATAATAATTCAGCTATATTGAGAGCTGTATTACTTTTCATTATAACTTAATTATATTAGACACCGGGTTTGTATTGTATTATACAATTAATTATTTTATGTTACACTAGCAGTTCCCCGCGACTTCGTCCGCGCCAAAAGTCGGGTTTTCTATACAAACTGTCATCCCCTATTTCGCAACCCCCATTTATGTTTTATATCGCGACAAAAATTAGCCTATGTCCTTCACAGGGTCTCAAACTATCTCCGTACCAAATTTCATTTGAATCGGTTTTGTAGTTTAGGCTTGATTGCGTACAACACAGACCGAGTTACTTTCGCACTTATATTAGTGAGACTGCCGAAATAATGACACCACCATACTACATTGCCTACATAAAGAACGCTATCATACTATTGCCATAAGTAGGTATTTTCGACCACCGACAAGTAGGTCACTGTGGAACTTAGCTGTGCCACTAGGGTGCGCGCACACTAGCGCAGACAGTGTTTGTAGACGCGAGCCACACAGATGGAAAGATCCAGAGGGAAACTGGGCAGTTGGACAGACGAGGAGAAAAGATTATGTTGTTTTTTTCTGAATTGTCAGTATGTTGATATAACGGCCAGCACATGAGTCTACCCATTTTTCCTATAAGATGCCGCAGTGTTTATCTTGACGTGTTGTTCGGTCAAGTAATAGTAATAGGGCAAAATCACAAAAGAAAGAAATAGAAAAAGAAAGAAAAAATCATTTGGATAAAGTCATTTGGAGTACTATTTATTAAATCACATAAAAATAATCAGTTAACTAAATATGTACACTTAAAAAAAACTTAAAAATCTACTTATTCAAAAATGTAACCGTGTCCATGAGGCGAGGAAGCGAGAATGCTGGCTGCGTTTCCGCGTTGGATAGCCATACTTAGCCTCTGAGCGAGAAACGAGCCAGCTTTTTTGTTTTCCAGAATTGTATTTAATTTAGGGGCTATTTTTCTAAAAAGTAATTTGGCGTTAGGTCCCCACGGTCCAAAAGTTTCAACGCCAAACGGTGCAAACACATAATCACCAGCAAGAGACTCGTATTTGCGCCGCTTGGCGTTTTCTGCCGACTCAGCGGCAGACCCAGCTTTAAAAGCGAATTCCCTGAGATGAGAAGGGGCCAAAGTATCAAAACAAGTTGCGTCCCATACCAAGGCCCGTCCCCGCTCCCAGGGAATGAGCGTGAGGCCATCAGGTCTCTTGCCATCATCACGGACCAACCCACGAGGTTCTAATGTGGAAGGAACGTTAATGCTGGCAAGAGCTCTTCTGATGGCGTCATTAAGTGCTGCGTGGCGGGCAAGACGCCTCGCACCTTGCTGGCAACAAAGACTATGAAGACCTAATTTGTCGACCTCCTTGCCACAGGGACACGTAAATGGTTCACAAACCGGGGCCCCGATTCGCAAACCCACACACACCCGGAATGTCTCGCTGTCAAAAAGTGTACCTATATTTTTGGATGGGAGGGCGTGAAGCCAGTGGCCTGATTCCTTACAGAAAACTGCCAAAAGCCTTGCACGATGACAATCACTGACTGAATTTTGAAGCAGGGTATTGAAAGTCTCTCTTGCTAGAGGGACATCCCAGAGTTTTTGGTTGTGTGTTTCCTTTGGGATGTCTTCACTAGTACAGAGACTTTGCCAACATTCCTCCACCTCTCTCAACTCAGTTAGCTGGCGAGGGTGTTTAAAGATTTTGTCTACAAGACCAGCAGTGCTATGAAGAGAGGAGAGAAAAGCGGGGAGGGCAATACTAGAAAATTTGCGAACGCCGATACCACCAAACCGAATAGGAAGCGTTGCTTGTAACCAAGAGTCGTTTTTCAGCTGCAAATTCAGAATTTTTTCAAGATATGTTCTAAGAGTGGTATCAATAAGTTCTACAAGATGTAGTTTTTTCCAGATTGGACTTGCGCGAAGGTAATATGTAAATTTTGGAACGAAAGGCAGGATTTTAGAATGGTGTAGGCAATATGAGAGTTAAGATGTTCCAATCTGGGGGCTAACAGGGTGAAATGATTCAATTTTTTGTCGAGAAAAGGTTGGATGCTGGCATCTAGAAGAGGAGCTCCTAAAAGGCAAATAGATTCAGAATTTAGAATTTTGATGTTAGGAGCAAGGACGTTAAATCTTTCAATTATATTTTGACGGGATTCCGCAGAAACATGGTCATTAATATAAAGTTCACACTTTGAAAGATTGAGCTTCAAACCTATTTTTTTAAATTCTTGATTTATCCGAACGAGGTCTTGATACACAATATCAGCTTTGCCTCCGAGAGACCCATCATCAAGATACCAGACGTTAAATTTTGAATTTAAAGACGAAATGATGGGGTGAGTGCCTAAACTAAAAAGTGCAGGACCTAATGGGTCACCTTGCTGAACGCCGCCGGCAGAATCAATGCAATAGTCAAGATATAATAATTTGGATGGGCAATTGTAGCATTGGAACACAAAAGGATAAATTTGGGAAGTATGGGTATGAACTTCATTCAGCAAGGCGGATCTATCAATAGAGTTAAAAGCATTCCTCACGTCAACTTTCAGAAATACCTCCGATTCGTTACAGGCGAGAAAATTTCGGGCTGCATGAACTGCAGCTTCGCAGCCTCCTCTACTGCCAAAGCCAAGTTGTATGGGCTGAAAAATGTCCTTGAGCGGAGAAAAAATATTACGGCAAGCTAATTTCGCCGCTAGGCGTCGAAACGTAGAGCCAATTGCGATTGGGCGGACACCGCCATCTTTTTTTACAAAAGCACAAAGTCTTGCGCCATATAATAGTGGAAGAAAGCTATCAAGGACTGTACCTGACAGGAGGAGGTTGCAAAGCTTCGTGATGTTGGAAAGTAAGGTTCTGCCGGCGTCAGCGGCGGATGCACTAACCAAATCCTTAAGATGTTGAGGAGTGATGCCGTCGATGCCCCTAGCAGAACCAGACGGGAAAGACATAATCGCAGCAAGCGTATCGCTGTCATCAAAAACCTGTAACGGATGAATAATGTGAGGTGGTGGAATAGGAAAAGTAGGAAAGTCTGGACGTGAGGGATGCTTATTTTGAAGGCTGTCGAGAGTTACCTGATTACGAGGAGCGAGTGTATCATCAGAGAAAAGGATACGAGCCGCATTCTTCAGATCACCGTCCATCACTTTATTTTCTACTGTGCGGAATAAGTTGTAGGATTTGTTATTATAACGAGGATTTAAAGTGGGAGGGGTTGAATTTTGAATAGTGTTGTCAATAAGAGCGCGAGTTAGATAAACAAGTAAACAAACAATGAAATTTTGTAGACTAAAAACTTGCCAAAACAATCAATAAAAATTATATGCAAATAGAAAGCGTGTGAATTACTCGTACCTTACGTTATTTACAATCGTATCTACTAACTTAATTTCGTTTCTAATAAACCAAAACACACAAAATGACAAAAAATTGTTCAGACACAAAACGATTTGATGTTGCGCTGACACACGCAAGACAGTCCATTTTCATTCCGATAGAAGGTATTCCAATGGTGGAAGAAGTTTTGTGTAAAGCGCATATTGGTCAAATTAAAGTAACTCCTGGCAACGGCGGGGGCTTGAAATGGCTTCCTTGGCAACGGCGGCTTCTTTGTAAAAATGACGTTGACAGGGAACAATCAGCTGATATTAAATTAAATTGAATTTGATGTCGTAGTAAGCTCCGAAGGCTGCGCACATGCGGAGAGTGGCAATCTGCACTTTATTTTACTAAAGGAAACTCAAAAGCGCCACATTAATCAGATAATGATATTAAATGAAAAAAAATGGAGTGGAGTTCAACTTTATTATTTATACCCATTTATACCTACATGTACATACTACCTACATTCCCCCATACCCTGGATCAAGCCTAAAGCGGACCCCGCGCTCTCGCGCGGAAGTGCATTAACCCGGATAACGCTCAGATTATAATGTTCATGACCCGCCTGTGAAACGAAAGTTTGTCAAAGTGAATATTTAGTCAAGAACAATTGTTCTTGATCCTTACTGGCTATACAATATACTCGTACATTCATTTTAAAATCAACATTTCATCTCAATTTATTCAAAAAATAAAAATAGCAACATTTTTAAGCCAAAAAGAAAATTTAGTATCGACCTTACGAAGTCTTATAAAGACCATGACGATAGAAACCCTTTTGTGTGCGAGTGTACATGGTTGTCGCGCCCTTGATTTAAGAGCGCGCAGGGGGCAATTGAAATTTTGATGTGGGAGACATCCCTAAGCATTTACTATGTACGAACAGTGAATACTTATGTGAAAGAACTATTAAAAATAATATTATAAAAAATATGTTATATTGGTGCCGCCTGAATAATGGCACTGAGGCAATAATATTTATTGTTGGAAAAATGTAAAGCAAGTGACTACTACTACTACTGGAGAGGAAAGCCACTTTCTTTCCCAAGTTTACTACGAGTACTTATTAAAACTTAACGGTGCGGTGTATAATATTCAATTCTCAAATTGCCTGAATATGTACCTAACTCAACCTTAATAAATAAATAAAGTCAAGTATGATAAAAATGAAGTAGTGCAGTTACCAGCACATCAGATTACTCGTCGCTAAAAAAAACCACTGCAAAAGATGCCGCAATGTTTATCTCGATGTCTGTCATCCGTATAAGAGAATTTTTTCTCCATAATCTTGCAGTTTTTCCAAAATTCACCGTGGTTTTCAAACACGTTCATCTCCATCCCAAGGCGCTCCGATTCCCATCACTCATTCCATGATTACGTAACTAATTACCGAAATTAAGAAATCGTGGCCGATATCTCTCGTTAAAGACAATAAACCTATCATCAATCATTAGGCATTAGCTCAATCATTGGTGATGATGTTAGGTGTTTATGTGTGCCGGTTGCGGTGGCGCAAAGGAGAAACAAAAGCGGGTGATTGTTTGATACCGGCAATACTCGTATTTAATTCAGAAATTATTATTATTATTTATTAGGTGCCCATCGTGTCCCACTGTAGGGCACAGGCCTCCCTACTCCAGTCTCCACGATTTTGGGCCACTGACTCCCAGTCTTTTCTATATGAGTCCAGCCCGTCACGCAACCGCCTTCTGGGTCTACCTCGTGGCTGTTTTCCATTTAAAGGGACCCACCTGGTGCATTTTTTGCGGCAGACATGTCCGGCCCAGTCCCACTTTAACTGAGCAGCTTTCTTAGACATATCAGATTATTATTGGTATTTTGGATGCGATCAGATAATTTTACACCCAGCATACTGCGATACACAGCATACAAAATTCAGAAATGATTACGCTAAATTATAACAAAAAAATCTGACTTGCTACCAGTATAGCACTACCAAAAAGATATTTTAAATGACAAGAAGATACACTTCGATTTAGCAGCATTCTAAAATCTTAATGTACAATGGTTTTTTTTTAGATTCAAATTGTTTATGACGTAATACTAACTCCTCAGATGAATCCTGCCTCCATTTGTAGAGAGAGCATGGAATCGGCGATTGATTGTTAACTCAAGTTTAAATCAAGAAGCACAGTGATTGCCACAAGCTAGCTGACTAAAAATTTGTATTTTAGCAAAATACGTCATATCTACTCGTATTGATAGTGGCCGTTTATTGAGCTGGTGGTCCATTACAGAGATAACAGATAGCGAACGCAATAACCAATTACATGACCACCCGAGACAAACTGTCATGTCAAGAATTGTACCAAAATGACTTATAAGTACATCTGTGCCACTTTCGGGCAAATCTGAAAAACATGAAAAAATACCCAAAATTATGGGACATTCAAAAATGTATGATATCACTTTAAAAACCTATTTTAAAAAACCTATTCTTATACCTATTTTGGAAAAAATATAAATAATCTTGAAATAATGCAGCAACACTAATTTGACTGGTATGGACCTGTCCAAGGCCCTTATACCTAAATACAAAAAAAGAAGAGTTGAACCCAATCAAACAAAGATTAGCAGGCCTATCGGCTAACTCGATGGCTTTAAAATGGCTCAAACTGAAGTGGAAAGCAATGAGAACTTAGTTTGAAAGCTATTTAGTTCAGCGGTAGACCTGCAGGGACGGAAAAAAGAAGGTAAGCTGTAATATTTTGCTAAGAACCAGAATCTTGTATCTTGTCTCTGTCGGTTTGCGCCAAAATCCGGGCCCAGTTGCGAGGGCGGGTCGCTCGTGAATCGTGATGCTCTGCGTCACGTCTTTCAAACAGCTGCATCAATATTCTTAACTACGTGCTGGTTCTACCACGAAGTAACAGATGAAAACATCATTATAATAACATGAAAATCGCGTTAATGAAAGTAACTCCAAGAAAAAAAATTTACGATCCAATATTTTGACAATTTTTCTAGTGTAGTGCCATCTTTACTTTACTGTCAGTGTGGATTGGCCCAGTCTTAAATTGCTAGCATAAACCATTTCTCATCAAATTTATTCAAAACCGCATCAGTATTATTATTTAAATCAAAAACATTCAAAACCTATCTTGGAAAAATATTATCAGTCGAAGCTGCCTTTATAAATACTAAACCACTACTTTATAAATACTTAAAAGTCAAATATAAACGACTGCAGTCTGACAGTAGTTAGGATTTCATGTAGGATTACGTTGAGCGTCAGTACGTGTAGGAGTTTTCATAATTTGAAATCCAGCTCTATTGCTGAAAGGCGAATACCAAATTGGCATTCTCTTGTCAAATATTAGAACTATGCATGTTTTCTTCAAAATATTTAATAACACTAAGCCTTGAGTTTACCAATACCATGACCAATACTTACGTGTTTAATTTTTAATCAGCCGGTTAAGCATTAGTTGACATATTTTGTATGAGAATTCTGTTAAATCAACCGCAAACCACGGTTTAATGGCTGTTTAAAAAATGATGAACTCGGGTCTAATTCATATATAATATTTAAATCCATTTTAGCTTTGTTTAAATGCATATTTTTCTAAAGTGAAAATTCTATAGCAGCGCCATCCAGCGCCATGCCCAGTGGTTCGGATTGCGTAATTCTCGAGCGTTGCGCTAACAACCTAAGGTGCAAGAACAAAACGGAATTACAGTCATTGACATCGTTAACTAAACGGTGTAACGAGCGGCGCAACGCGTCTGCGTACGCGTAATGACACGTTGCAGGACTGTCAATGATGCCAGTGCGCAGTCAGAGAGCGGAAAAATTTGAACACTGATTTTTTATATTTATTTGTCATAATGGGTATATTGAAGGCGGAGTAGACATGTATTAGAAGTTGTAAATTTTCCATCATGATTGCGTTGTTGTTCGTACCATCACAATCATTTTTAGGGTTCCATAGTCCGACAAGGAATCCTTATAAGATCGTTCAGTCCGTCCGTTCCGTCCGTCTTAGTCTGTCACAGCAGAATATCTTCTACGTTTATGGACTGATTTGCATGTAACTTGGTTCGAGGATACTTCACATATAGATCTCATTTTTAAAAATACAAAAAAATTATTACTCCTCTTTTAGGGTACCTCCCCATACATGTAAAGGGGAGGGTGAATTATTTTTTTAAGTGCACCCCCTTGTGTGGGGTATCGTTGAAAAGGACTATGAAAATAAGATAGGGTTTCCATACAACACTTTTTTATCAGCTTTACCATTTGCGAGATATAGCCCGCCAAAGTCGTTTACACGGTGCCCCCCCACCCTCTGTAATTTCTAAAGCAAAACCTATAAACTTCAAATCACTCACGTAAAGAAACAGGCGCGGAAACTCTTATTTAAAATTGTTTCGGGTATCCTGTGACGAATACTGTTGAAATTATAAATAAAATAAAAATATATACTTTTTTTGCCTATACTGTCTAATGTTTTAAGTTAATGGTACGGACCCTTTTCACGCGCGAGTCCGACTCGCACTTGGCCGGTTTTATGTCTATTGCTGTAAGATCCTGCCTGCTCCCTTTTTAGTGGTAACTTCAAACGCGTCTGAAGAAGAAAAGTGAATATTTCAAAAGTCTAAAAATAAAACCTATCTTTGAGACATCCAATTCTGAAATGCTCTAGGTACTCGACTCGTTGAAATATCGTTACCTATAATGCCGCGGCGGGGTACCGTATCCAGCTGAGGCGGTTGAGGCCCTCAACAACAACAAAATTAATTGTTGATTTTGAGTGATAAGCTACCACTTTGTAATCTTAAGATTAGGTATGTATTGCACTTGAAAAAATAAAGAATGAAATGGAAAGGAATTTCCCGCCTCAGGTGATATTTTTTTCAAGTTCAATATCTAACAACTAAAGCATTTTCTTAGAGCGGTATCCTGCCGTGCTATGAAAGCGCCATTTCAATGAGCAGAGTATTTCAGAATTGGATTTGTCAAAGATGGATATTATTTAATGATTTGCGTTAGGATTTTTTAAATTTAATTAAGAGCTAATGATCTTTAAACGGCTTAACAAATTTTGATAAACATATATAAGAACCACCGTTAAAAATCCTTCATGTAAAAAGAAACTGCATCCAAATTGATTCACTCGTTTGGCGTACCTAGCTCTTAAACGAGTGAACCGATTAGGATGCTGTGCCACAAGCCAGACATACAGACACATAGCGGTCAAACTAATTACACCTCTTGCATCTCTCTTTTTGCATCGGAGGTTAAAAGACAAAGTACTGAATGCAGGTATTTAGTGAAAGACAAAGTACTGACGCAGGCGCCTCCCAGTGGCGCGAGTAGAAAGCCGTCTGCGTATGCGCATTAGTGTAATTAAACGCGCGCACGACTCTGCTATCATAGCGGACACTATCACAAGATTTCGGCAGAACGTCTGTACGGATAGAATGAGAAAGAAAATTTACCTGCTTCTTATTTTTTAAACACGTTCCAATCATGAAACCTCTAGAACGTCCCCTTTTTCCTCAACCATCATCTTCTGACATAACTAGTGAAATTTTGGCGCTTATGAAAATTGGATCAACTTTTAATGTCCCCATTTCAACTTTTTTCAACAATTTTTCTACCTGAAAGATGTCGTTTGGTCACAAGTCGCGTTAACTTCCCTTTGTTGGTAAAATTGTCAAGATTAAAGGCTTGATTTTTGCTATAATTATTTACTCGCTGGTCAGCGGGAACTTCCTGTGATTTCCTCTGAGCTTCTTCCTTTACATATAAAACAGCATATTTGCTATCGGTACCAGTAGTTACGACTGCTTCCAAACGTAATATTTCACTATCAAATTCACACGATCGTATCTGAACATCTGTCACGACCTTCTATGTACGCAACTTGTTTAGGTTGGGCCACTAAAACTTCGATTATGCTGTTGCACCTGCCACCACCATAATTGGCCATACTTACTTACTTCGATGATTCAATGAGCCAAAGTGATTTTTGGCCTCCGACACTAGAAGACGACAATCATTTCGATCTTGCTCAGTCTCTTGCTCGACTATTTGCAGTGCGCTCTGCTTCTTCTTAATCTTTCCAGGTACATCTAGGATATTATCTGGCTCGGGTTTTCCCGCTTTATAACAAGTCATAGAATAGACAAAAATAATATGTAAGTAGTTATTTAGAATAGCATTAAAATATAAAAAAAACTTAATTTGCGAATCAAGCATTGTACACATAAGAATTCTCATTCGCAAATTAGGTTTTCATGTTTTAACTTTTGCGGTTTAAGCACCATAAGAGAATTAGCCGTTTTGAGAACTGGTGTAAATGAAAATCTGTAGGTAGCTATTAGGCGAATTGGGCACTGCTTCTTACTAGTATGTATTACTGCCTCGTTGGTCTAGTGGTCAGCACGCTGGGTACTATCCACGAGGTCCCGGGTTCAAATCCCGGGTCGGGCCGAGAGTGTTGGGTTTTGCTGTCTTGAAATAACTCAGAAACAGCTCCGGAGTCAGGACACTGGTAGTATTAAACACCCCCGTGCCTCGGAAAGCACGTCAAGCCGTTGGTCCTGCGCCTGATCTCTCTACAGTCATGTCGGACTGCCGTCTCACCGAATTATGAGAGTGAAGGAATAGAGAGTGCACCTGTGTATTGCGCACACACTTGTGCACTATAATATGTCCCGCGCAGTTGGCTAATCTCTGTTGAGATAGGCCGCCGTAGTCGAAATTCGGCTAAGAGGACATCATTATTATTACTAGTTTTTATTCTATGCCTAAAACAAAAAAATTGGCTCCAGTTTCATAGCCCCACCGCGTCCAACGTCGACACTCGCCTCACATATTTAATGTGCTCATTATTTTTTGTACGTACACCTAACTGTACTTTCATTTCGGAGATTGATTATTAAACATTTTGGTCGTGGCTAATTACACGCTCGACTTAATTGAGTAATTTATGGCTAGTGTATCGCCTTTTAATTTTTTCGCCGATCGTCTGGCTTGTTTTGAAAGTTGTGATTTTCATCCAACATCATAGGTGAAAATCGTCATTCCCAAAATCGTTTGTTGATCTAAGTAATTTCGGTATTGATTCTGGGAGAAATTTACTCTGGTTCTTTATTTGCAAAACATAGGTAGGTCCTCGGAAATTAATTTATTGCGGCAATATTGACGACCGTCTTGGTGTAGTGGTTCGCGCCCCGGACTTCTAAACCAGGCGGTTGGGGGTCAAATCCTGCAAGGGGCAAATGTTTGTGTGATCAGCACGATCATTTATACCAAAGTCATGGATGTTTATAAATGTATATAAGTATGTCTATCCGTTATCCTAAGTCACCATAGCACAAGTTTTTAAGCCTAGTTTGGGGCTAGGTAATTGGTGTGTTTGTTGAAACAATTTATTTAAAAAAGGCCACATGTTTCATGCCTTAAAAACTAAAATCTGATGAGCATTTACTAAATAATATTTTTTTTTGTTTCAATGTATCTATCCTACTACTTTAATTTACTAGAAATATGCGCAAGCCATTAAAAATATGTCCATGCTTATAATTAATAAAGTTAAAATAATAACCTGAACTGTTAACCCTTTGAACGTAATACGACGCGACCCTTAATTAACGATCCTCGTATCAAAATATTAATGAAGCATTCGAACCAGACATGTAGTTGAGACTTTTGGGAGTTTACGGCTAAAAGCATGTCAGGATTTTATTAATTTAACAAGCGATACGCTGATTGTAAGGGGATTAGGGGACCAACGACGGTCGCTTTTGCAAAATATTCGCCTGAATATGAGATAATTTTCGGGTTGATACAGAATGTATCAGTTACGCCGTTGATATATTATTCAGGTATGAACAATATTATATATTTAAGTAGGTATTCATTGAAGAAATTAGAATTGAGTTACGTGAAAAAAACGTTATAGGCACATGTTTAATCGTCTTGCCTAAACCTCAAATATCTTGGATATATATACTATTTTTAATTTCTTCTTAATAATCGCAAAACGGTGCTTTGTTGAAATGCTCTACAAAATCAGATTCTGTTTTAGCCATCACCCACAATTTATTTGCCAAAAACTGGTACATTGTTAACGCTAAAACTTTGAAATGGACAAAAAGCAAACAAGTGCGTTCGTCGACAAAGGCTGCGCAATTTTGACAAAATTTACGAGCATTAATATCAATATGTAGAGCAAAAAAGGGAGCGCAAAATCCCGGGTCCCGCTTTATTTATCAAAGCCGACCCCATATAACCCTTTCATGGCTGCGAATTAAATTTCTTTTGCCGTCATTTCCCGTGCATTATCTCGGTTAGAATCATAATGGCGCGACGTGCCTCACAATGCCGGGCTTGTTTGGCTCCAACTTCATTAATGTTTGCTAAAGAATTTTATTAAAATGTAACGTCGCGCTTAAGGGGTTAACGGACTTAGACATGCACGGTTTTGAATGTGATATTTTTTTGGTTAATAAATATTTTGGATTTTGCAGAAAATCTAATGTTAGTGGTGATTAAATAAAAATTTTCGCAGCATTTTTTATGTCAAGTAACAATTTAAGTTTAGCACTAATGAGAGAATAATGCATCAGATTAAAATGTTACACTTTTTTACTAACGTGAATATTATTGACCGTAAAATGTAACTACGACTGCTAATTTTATTTGCCTTGTAATTACTTGCTATTTATTTTATTTATACTTTCTTATAATAATAATAGTGTGTAAAGCCATACGTTGGTGTTAACAGTTGGATCTTTATAGCTATTGTTAGACTTTCATTTTTATCTAAGCAATTTCACGGTTTACTTGACAGTTTTAATTTAGTTTTATTGGAATATATTAACGACGCGTGCTGACAGGGAGAGAGTAGTTTTCAATTTTCCTTTCAACAACGCGAATAAAACGGATCGTAAAAGTTATTCTTTTACACAACGACGCGTGTGGGTATAGAATTTTTTCCATATTACGCGTAGGTAGTTACAAACAAAGGCAGACATAAAAATAACTGCCTACCGAAGCAAGCAGGCACTTCATGTGAAGTTGTTTGATATCTTTATAGAGCCTTCACAATCACTTGTAATAAACTATTTCAAGTTCATTCTTCTTCTTCTTCGTCTCGGCGTTTGTGTAAAGTGACATGACTCGATCGGACCTACCGACGGGTTAACGTGTCTTCCGAAGCACGGGTAATAAGTATGTTTACTACAATATTTTGATTTGTTTGTGTACCCTATTGATACTACGCCGCGCACACTCACACGCATACCTGCCTTATTTTTGTTTGTTTAAAACGTACCGTGAGAACCCCCAAGATCGAGTCGACATCGAGACGTTCCCTATGACACATGTACTAGACTGACCAGAGCGCTTTCGCCGCGTGTGTATCCTGTGAAGCTCCTTGCAGACATTTCGAGTGATTGTGGCCTGTGAAGTGATACATGAACCCCTGAAAGCTGATGTGGCAAGTACCTAGCTATAAGTGCTCAGACCTGACTAATTTTCCACCTATCATTGTCGCCCTCCACGTGTAATCCACTGCCTAAACTCTCAAACAAAGTAGATTATTCACCAAGGGCGTAAAGTAGTGTACCTTTTCATTGCCTCGTTGATCAGGAATCCATGAGGTCCCGTATATAAATCCTAGGTCAGGCCGAAACTTTCTGGGTTTTTCTGTCTCGAAAAAGCTCAGACACAGCTTCGGATTCAGGAAATTGGTGGTAATAACACCTTTGGAAAGCACGTAAAAACGTTTGTCCTGCGCCTGATCTCTCTCCGGTCATGTTGGATTGCCGTCTAACCGATCTATGAAAGTAAAGGAATGGGGAGCGCACAATACAAAGGTATTGCGTTTACACCCCGTGCAGTAGGCTAATCTTTGTGAGATTGGCCGCTGTTGTCGAAATTGAGCTAGGTAGGTTAAATACCAAGGCATCCTTGATTAAGGCAGCCGCCGATATTGACATGGATCTCGTTCGTGCTGCGATAGACGACTGGCCGCGCAGATTGAAGGCCTGTATTCAAAATCGCGGGGGTCATTTTGAATAAACTTTATTACCATACGAATCTATGTTTTAGTAAGTTCATTTTGCTATATAAATGGTTACATAAATAATAAACATGTCTAAATTATTTTACATTACACATGTGACAGAACTTATGACCTGACTATGTAGTATGCTACGTCGCGGCCTGGTGTCGTGAAAAATCAGTATATTTAGAAAAAAGAGAGGCTGACTTGACAAAACCTATTTACCCCGAAAGATTTATCGACAAATTAGGCAAAGTGTATTGCAGGAACTCCTCAAAAAGTTTCCTTAAAATTATTCCCGTCCAGTTGCGGACCAACTGCGACCGGCATTATAATAATGAGTTCGCAACAGCCGGATTTTTGTTCACAACTCGCATTAGCTAGCGGAGGTTTCAGAAAATGTGGAAATCACAAACCGGGAGAAAAAATTGGGAAAAATGTTTTGGTATCGTAGCGAATTGTTGTAGTATTTGTATACAATACGCTACGGTGTCTAGATGAATTACACTAGGACTAGGATATACGTATGTATTGAAATAAAAACTAATCATGGCACAACTTTCAAGTGCGACTTCAGGTAAGAGTTAGTTATATAGCATAACTAGTACTTATGCAGATGAATTTTAAGATTGAAGTGTTTACGACAATTTATAAGGTCCCCATAATTGGATTTAAAGTCTCCGAAATGATGTCAAAGGGGAGTTGAAATAATTCCGCGACTTTTCATGCGATATCTTTAACAGGTATGGTTGATCTAAAGATTAGAGTATCGGTGAGTAAAATAAAATATATTAAATTATTTTGTACTTACATAGAAACTGTTTATAGTTCCAAATGAATATATTTCATTTCAATTTGAATTGCGGGAGAAAAAGTCCCGATGATAGGTATGATGTCACTGTTTTTTTACGCAAACAAAAAATAAAACCTTTTATACTGCAGATCAAATTATATGTTAATATTTAATATAATCCTCATCGATCCTATGATAAGTTAGCTTGATAAAAAAACCTCGTTAAGTTAATAAATACTTGCAACAAAATTACTTCAAAAAAATCTAAACAAAAGCTTACATCTCTCTGAGGCCACTTATAAAAATTGTAGCACTCTTTATATTCTCGACGAGACCCTTAACCCTAAAAAGGCGAGCGAACTAAAACAAACACGTCCTGAACCCTTTCAAACAATTTCTAAAGAATCGCAAAGGTGCCCCAAAGTAAATACTCAGAAAACTTTTGGACCTTAACTCCATACAAATAAAGGCCTACTAAAAGTTGCTGTAACGAAGTATCTAGTCATCCTCACCGTCCCCCTCCTCCCCTCAGCCGTTAGCCACCGTCTAAAATATTTGCATAACTCATTACGCTGCATCCATATTTAATTAGGATATTTCCTTCTTTCCATCTTAGGTACTTTCGTTAACGACGGATGAGTTGAGATTTTTCGTATAACTTAAGTATACCTAATAAGGTATAACCTTATATAGCTGTTTAACAAGTTTGCTAGGTACCAATAATAATTAGTAGCACACAACAAAACTCTAATGCAACTATCTAACAACTCGAATGTAACTGTTTCAGTTGAATTGTGTTTGTTTTCGCGTGCAGTTCATTTTGGACGTGTGGTCACCTCGGTCACAGCAATAATACTAGCTTAAAATAATATAGCCTCATGTAAACAGAACTAGCATATATATTCCAAGCCATGTCAGCTAGCTAAGACAGTTTAGAAGAGAACTAGCTCGCTATCCTAGCTTGAAAAACTAGCCTCGTGTAGCCCGGCCATAAGAGTTAAGAGTACGTAAGATATTTTTTAAAAGCATTCGGAAACGGTCATAAATATAGGTAGTTGTGTGGAGTAGGTAATCAACCCGAGCCGGATTAAATATGAGAAAAGGCTAATTTACAAATAAATACTTAAATCACTTGAACGACGTTATTGCAAGACCTTTAACTTACTCAAGGTATTAAAGGATTAGTACCTAATATATTTCAACTTTTACTGAACTAAACCATACCCACTATTGAGTCGTACGTTTTTTCATTGGATCAAACGCTTAAGCTTTAGCGAGAGTACTCTCCGTTTTCCCCAATAGCAGGCTACTTGAAATCGATTGCCTTTAAATTTGCCGGCGGCAACCGAAGAGTTCTAATGGCTCTGCAAATTCCAATGTTTGCTCCCAGTTTTCAGATTTAATTTTTGAGTGGCTAATGCGCGCCGTTTTAGGGAGACGGCTGAAAAGTTGACGCAGCTATTTTTAACGGAAAAGAGAGGCAGAGTAAGTCGTCATCATCATGTAAGTATCCACTCATACATACAAATACCTAATAATAGATGGATAGGTACTCTTTATTGCACACAACAAACAAACATTAGACATTTTTACTAAATGTTTACAGAGCCGTACAATTTAGACGGTCTTATTGCTAAAAGCAATTTCTGAAAATCACATTAGTTCGTAAGTAGTGGACATCTGCATCTGAGTGCCGATAGACAGGTAGATTTTCAATTAATTTTGTGTTTTAATTTTAATTTCCAAAATGTTGTGTTTATTACATTTTTCCTGTGTTCTAGGTCCCTTTTGACCTCCTGAAATTAACTCATACTTTTTAACACCCTCTGTATTCATCTAAGCTATGGCAAGACAGACATACATCGACAGTTAAACTAACAAAGCGATCCTAGCTAGGCACACATTTAGACTGGGATCTGGCAGACGGACGTTGACCTTATGTATTTAGTGTTCTGTACTAGTTAAGCCAACTTTACTAATAATTAACTTTGCTGATAATTTAACTTTACTAATAGAAACAAAGTAATTATTAGGGTCTTTCAAATTATTACACGAAGATACGGCTTATCGATACAAAGCTACTAATCGGAAATTTTCCTGTTATTATTTTGTTTTTTTGAAATATCGATTTTGTTTGAAAGATTCCTTTTCTGAGCATTTGATTTTGAAAGTAAAAAGGTTTTGTACTTAAATATTGAAAACTTTCATTCACTGTAATTTTGCCCATAGCTAAAATTCAATCGAGACGAGATTTAATCCACAATGACAAGAACTGAATATCAAAGACGTAAAAAAAACATGAAATTGAAAATGTCCATTTTGGCAATGCCCAACAAAGCGGAGACGTTTATTTAGTTTCCACATAAAATATAATACATACCCGTTTTAATCACCCCACGGGCGGCGTATTGACAAAGTGCACTTAGCGCTTGGATTACAAAATGGCCGACAACCCTGTCCCCGGGCGACATTGTACAAACTACACTAAAAACTTTAATGAACCCAAAATATCGCTTAAAATATGAGCTCTATGATATATAAATAAAGACGATATTGGGAGAGCAAAAGGACATTGGGGTAAATCAGAGCATGTTTTTGAGTGGCGAATAGATTCGCTGCGTACGCGCTCCCCGCGTATTGACAGTGCGATTAGTGAGAGGATTATGCATGTATGTCATGATTGTAAAAAAAGTATAATGCAATCAGTATCATCGTGCGTTAATAAATGGGTTTGAATTATTTTTGTTTATTTTTCAAGTTTGTGCAGCTTAAAAGTCCAGACCTCAACAACATCAGATGGCCAGAAGTAGAGAGAGATTTTTCAAACCCAAAAGTGATCTTTTATTTTCTTTTTACACAATACGTACATGTATTACGTAGGTGTATTACATCAACTCATTGTACTTACCTAATATAAGGTTGCCAATATAAACTAAAACAGACACTAGTCAAAATACCTATATATTTTTTTATTCTGTGGTAAAAAAAAAATTCAGAAGTTACAAAAAAATGGGGGTAGGCAAATTATTATTTCCAATAGTTCTCTCTCGCATGCATCAACCACGATGACATGACTATCCGAATGACGCGCCGTCCCGGTCGGAACGGAACGGAATGAGAACGGTCCCTATTTGCCCCATCTCCCTGCGGGTGGGGTGGGCACAGATAACTACATCGCGTTATGAGGATTAAGTTTCAATTATATTTTTCGTGATTGAATCACTGTGTTTGGTCGCAGTCGGCCCCTCTATGCAGGGAACAGTGGTCATACAGAAATATTGCACATTGCATATATTAAAACAAGTGGTTCCCCGCGACTTCGCCCGCAAGAGTTGGGATTTTCAATATAAACTTTCATCCCCCATTTCCCCTTAATGTTTTTATATTACGACAAAATGTAGCCTATGTCCTTTCCAGGGTCTCGAACTGTCTCCATACCAAATTTCATCTCAATCGGTTCAGTGGTTTAAGCGTCAAGAGTTAACAGACAGACAGACAGACACACTTTCGCATTTATAATATTAGTATGGATATATTTATTCGTGTCTTAATTCGTACCTTCAAAGACAGCTTCAAATAGATCAAAATCAGTATTGTACTATTTTTTAAGTATTTTATTTCCTTAATTAGATCAACCTTACAGAGATATCGTATGAAACTGACCTGCGGGACATGGTCAAGTAAACCTTTTGAAACATTAATTTGGTTGATGTAAATCCAATTAGCTTGCTTATTGTCGCTTAAACTTTAATAATTATAAATTATAGTCTGTTGTTCAAGTAACGGATAAGTGGCTGTCACTTTCTCCGAAAGTGATATTTTGAATGCCAAAAATCTGTTGTTTGATTCCCTAACAACATCGAGGCGGAAGAAAATCAGGAAGAGATTAGGAAAGACAAGACGAGACTTAGAAGACATCATCAGTGTAATAAAAGAGACGGATCCGGAGGAAATCCCTGTGTTTGTTGCAAAGGAATTACCTACACAAATTACCTCCGGTATTATTTGATCACGTCGACGTAACTCGTCTCCTCAAAGATATCGTGAGAATTGACAGTGAATTAAAAGTGATAAAAGGCCAATACGTAACCAGTAACCAGTTGGAAGACATCAAAAGTGACTTACAATCTCTAAAGAAATCATCGGTGGTTAACAATTTCGCTGGCAACGTAAATACGAGACGAGGCGCCTGTCTGCTAAACAGTTTTAAAAGAAAGAAGAAAGAAAGAAAAATATTTTATTTGGAACATTACACAATAAAATAAAAAAACACATATAAAATTAAAATAAAGTAGAGTTTGTAATGTTACCAAACTGGTACCCACTCAGCTTTTATGCCATGGCAAGCCATGGCGCTGGTTTTCTGTGGGAACCATTGATGAGGTAGAGAGAGTTACCACCAGACATTACAATTTAACCAATTTAACCTAAGAAAGACCTATAAACTAAACTATATACTAGAACGAAACTATAAGTAAGTGGTTAGGTATAACAAACTATCAGAAACAAAGACAAAAACAATGACAATGCTCAGTCGTGTTTGCTCGTAAGTGTGCATGTGCTTAGTAGGTACATGTGTTTGCTGTTACAAGTGTACTCGTACAAAATGCTGCTTATGTCTTCGCCTCAGTTTGGTTTTAGTTACGATAGTGGTCCAATGGGGCTACAACCAATCCAGGACATTAATGTTATGTCTCCTGAGCACCAGTCTTCGCTTCTAAATCAGGAATTAGTGTTTTATCGCCCTATAGTAACTAACTGTTTACCGGACGGTAAAACGCAAAGAACGCAGTTTCAAACGTTATCGGTTAACGAGTCAGCTGTTCGAGAACAACCGGTACAAGTGTCATGCGCAGAGGCGATGACTCACGCTCAGCCAAGCCCGGCAAGTGCGAGCGGCGATAATACGGCTAATAAGGCCGGCAAGCAAGATACAATATCTTTGAATCGAACCATAGCGGATGTTGTACGCGGTGGTGAATGGAAACAGCCAGATCACGATGAAAAGTGGGTCACGGTTCAACGTAAGAGATGGAGAAACCGTTTCTCAGGGAAAAGGGGTAATGCTACTGCAGAGCCCGATCAAAAATTCAAGGCTGCGGATGTAAACATACCGATCTACGTCTATAACGTGTCGAAGGAGGTGTCTGTGTGTGACATTATGACGTATATCGAGAATAAAGCAAATACCAAAGTTACGGTAGAAAAGATGGCTATGAAAGTATCAAAAAACTATGATGCATATAAAATATATGTACCTAGTCATAAAGTAGATATATTTTTAAAAGATGATTTCTGGCCCGTCGGGATAGCCTACCGCAGGTTTATACATTTTGGCAATAAAAAGTCACAAGAACCCCGTGTTGTGCCTGTCGAGAATATTTCCTCTTGAATATGAGTAGTGCACAAAAAGGCACAGTTACATTTGTTAGCTTTAACTGCAAGAATGTTATCAGATCTGTTGACTGTGTAAGAAGACTATGCCGTACGGCGGATGTGCGCTGCAGGAAACGTGGCTTTTGCCTCACGATATCTCATTCCTGGGAACATAGATGACAACTTCGCATACACAGGTGTGTCTGCGGTGGACACCTCGGCTGGGGTGCTCCGCGGTAGACCTTACGGCGGCGTAGCTATTCTCTGGATGAAGAACCTACTAACGTCGGTGTCAGTGATAGCGTGCAGTAGTGTACGGCTCGCTGCTCTTAAAATAGTCCTCAAAGATAGGTCGTTACTCGTAGTGTCAGTGTATATGCCAACCAATTCTAGTGACAATCTACCCGAGTTTACAGTGTCTCAGTGAGGTTAGTGCTGTTATTGAGAGTAGCGGTGTTGAATCCGCGTACATACTTGGTGACTTCAATGCGCATCCAGGTGAGCTATTTGGTTGTGAACTTCTGAACTTTTGTGCTGAACAATGTTGGTCTTGCATAGACTTTGACTTATTGCCGGCGAATACGTTCACTTTCGTGAGTGATGCCAATGGCAGCCAGCGCTGGCTAGACCATTGCATTGTGACGAGTGCCGCGCAGTACACAGTGACTTACGCGTCTGTCATAAATGATACCTTTTGGTCGGATCACTATCCTATTGAACTTAAATGTAACATTGATGTAATAACACCCAAAATTGTACGTAGTAGCTACAACATTAATGATGTAATATGGGGCGACAGGGATTCTTCTGAGATAAGTAAATATAGGGAATACTGTCATTCTAAACTTAGAAATGTGCATTTTCCTTTGGAACTCACGGGTTGTGCAGATAAAATGTGTTTGGATAGTAGACATAAAAAAAACTATAGACAAATTATACAAAAATATAATTTGTATCCTTTCAGAAGGTGCTAGAATTTGTAGTAAAAGTAAAAATAGTTATAAAAAGAACAAACATGTCATTGGGTGGAACAAACATGTCAGGGATGCTCGGGATAGTTTACATAACTGGCAGTTCCACGGTAGGCCGGGCGCTGGTCCAGTATACCTGAATATGATGGAATCTAGGAAAGTGTTTAAGTCTAAGCTGAAATGGTGTCAAAACAATCAGCAACAAATCAAAATGGACATGACTGCACAACACCGTGCTAGTAAGGACTTTAAGCGATTTTGGAAGGCTACTAACAAATTAAACCCAACATCGAGCCTCCCGGTGAGCGTTGCTGGCCTGCATGAGCATAGTGAGATAGCCAAGGCTTTTCAAACTCATTTCAGGGTGGACTCGCCTCTTGAGCCTGCAGTTGCTGTGTGTGATCATAGCTGTTGTTCTGATAGACTGAGTGTCAGATTCTCGGCAAATGATGTGAATCGCGTAATCAAGAGCATGGTACGGGGTAAATCCCCTGGTCACGACCACCTTAGCATAGAGCATTTGCAGTGCGCAGGAATCCATCTACCAAGGGTATTATCTTTATTGTACAATCTCTGTCTCAGCCACTCTTACCTGCCGGATGACCTTATGCGAACCATAGTTGTACCAGTTATTAAGAACAAATCGGGGGATCCGTCGGACTTGTCAAATTACAGACCAATCTCTCTGGCTACTGTGGTGGCTAAGGTGCTTGACGGTCTGCTTGATCAGCACTTGGCTAAGCACATAAAATTGAATGATGCACAATTTGGTTTTCAACCGGGCCTGTCCACCGAAAGTGCTATATTGTGTCTCAAGCAGACTGTCAAGTACTAAACTGATAGGAACACTCCAGTTTTTGCCTGTTTTCTTGACTTGTCCAAGGCCTTCGATTTGGTGTCGTATGATATAATATGGAAAAAACTTCAGAGTGAAACTGACGTGCCGCTCGAGTTGGTTGCATTGCTACGGTCCTGGTATGAGAGGCAGACTAACAGTGTTAGATGGGCGGGTTCATACTCTGATGTATATAGACTTGAATGTGGTGTGAGACAAGGTGGACTTACATCTCCTAGGCTCTTTAATTTGTATATTAATGGCCTGATCGAGGAGTTGAGCGGAACAAATGTTGGATGTTATATTGACGGTATATGTGTTAACAACATAAGTTACGCGGACGATATGGTTCTGCTCAGCCCCTCGGTTGGCGCCATGTAAACTATTGAATATCTGTGAATCATATGCCGTATCCCATGGACTCAAAAGAGCGAATTTATGATTAATTTTTAATTAGCCGGTTTGGGATTATTTGATATATTTTGTATGGGAATTCAAATTCAAATTAACCGTCAATCGAGGTTAACCGCCTGTTTGCTTGGTGAACTCGGGTCTAAAGTGTTTTACTTAACTATAACTAGTTTTATCATGTTTAGGTTTTGATTTTGGAAAGCGAAGTATATCCTAGTGTATTATTGAATTATCTTAGTGAATTAGATTAATTACCATCTAAGTTTATTTCTTAAGACCCTAACCAGTCAGCAACACTAACTATACATAAATATTTAAAAGGTCTTCTTTCTAGTTTGTTCAATCTTTAGATCGTTTTGTTCTTGTTTAATCGTTCGTACAAATTCGCTCTATGGAATTAATAATAATTTCATACTTAATTTTCAGGCCATAGAGAGCCTACTACTTATTATGGAATTATCTTATTGGCAGTAATTTTGAATGCAAGCTGCTATCCCATTTTGTTCAGTATCATATAAGTACCAGTACTTTAGTTTCCTGCTCGTTCCACATTCCCATAATAAACCGCGATCGACATAAAATCGACTGACATGTCAATAGAGATGTGTTCCTTGGATGTTTTACAAGTCCCCATGGTTTCAATCAATATTTAACTTTATCGCATGGTAATAGGGTTTTTAATAGGCATAGACCGAACAGGCATGTGCCCGGTAATCCAGGATCACTCGAGACGCGATCATGAGTTCTCGATCCGGTATGTGGAAGTGATATAGAGTGAGAATAGTACGTTAAAGGTGTGACAAATGGTTTAAGTGTGATATTTTTCGATTATTCGAATTTTACAAGTAAAATTTTACAAGCGGCCACACCTCAGGTTACCCATTTGAACTACAAAAACAGATTTTATTACGTAGGGAATAGAGGCGGTCTGAGGGTCAAAGTGGGGTAGGGTGTACGCAGTCTAGTCTACTTTAAAAAAATATCAAGAGCGGAACTTGATGGCTTGATGTTAGAGGACTAAGTCCGGGGAGTTTATTTCCCAAGTGGAAAAAACAGAAATTATTTACTTTATGAATCAAAACATATGCGTTATTTACTAGTTTAATATGTAGGTTGCTATCAGACTGCACGTGAATGTAATTGGTCTGATTTAATTTCATTACTTTTGATTAGGTATGTTTCTGATATTTAGTTAGAGTCATGGATGTTTAAATATAGGCTTTTATGAAATAAATATATCCATTAACTTTTCATCACTAGAAATTAAATCAAATTTCGCTCACAAAAAATAATCGACTGTGTCATCCGGTGGCTGGCACACGAATCCACGTGCCTTCGCTATCCGTCCTCCGTAGTTTAGTTGGTAAGAGCATTTCTTACCAACTAAACTACGGATGACGGTAGTCTGTCGACGAATTTAAGTGCTTGCTACGCCAGTGAGCCGGCGCGTTCGATTTGATCAATACTTGGGGAATGTACCCGGATGTATCCGATGGAAATATTTTTACAAATATTTGATAATCCGTTAATATGAAATCAGCTTAACTTATAATTATTTTTATAACTTAAGCAATTGCAGCATTGCTTAAGAAAAATAATTGCTTAACTTGTAAAAATAATTATCAATAGGAATTTTAGAAATTCTACCAGATGGTGAGAGCCGATTAGACCGGAATCAATAAAGGCAAATCGGATGACTACGATACTCAGTAATGAGGTACCGCCAAAAAAAAAAACTAACTGAACTAACTGATAAATTATCGTGGCTGTTGTGGCAAAAAGTTTCTTGATTGAAGATTCCTTGATCAAAAGCGTAGGGCGTCCATTGGCAAAATAGACAAACTTGTAAAGGTCGCAGGACCGCTTGTTACAGGTCACAGCGGAAGCCTATATTCAGCAGTTCATCTTCTGCGGCTGATGAATCTTGAGTTATAGAAGATTTATTTATTTATTATTGGCATACATAGTAATATGTTATAGATATTACTACTTCTGTAAGAATTCTATAAGTATAAATAATCTGTATCAACGACTTAGTATGCCAATAATAAATATATAAATCTTCTATAACTCAAGATTCTATAACTCAGCTCTATACAAATCCACAGATCAGTGTGAGTGACGCACTGCGAGATTAGCGCATCTAACCGGCCCCCTGCGACTTACCAGCGGTTAAATTCAACCGCGCCGGCGCCGCGCTGTGACGTCACAGTACACCACTGATTACGTACTGATATGCACTGTCAGGTTACTCTTGGATCTCTTGTACAACTTACAACATCTGAACGCACCGAGCACATAACCTATTGACACGAAATATCATTAATTTTATTTCAGAAAAACTCTGTCAAAATCCCTTGGCACTGGGTGCCTCCTTTTTTTCTTTAACACTTTATGTCACTTCTTTCTTTACATTATATCAAAATAAAGTTGCTGTTGATTTTGATTTACGATAAAAACCGAAATATTTCATATTTCATAATATAGATTAAAGATACACGCTTAACTTGACGCTTTTCGACCCATCCCATCACTATAAAGTTTCGGAAAAAAAACGCATTTACTTCGCATCTATACGTTCTGACATCGACCACGTAACCGGTCGATGTCAGAACGTTAGTCTACAGACTTTGGAATTCAGTGTGAGTTAAACAAATATGAGTTTCACCTTTTTGGACAAGTTTACGATATTCCTAAAGCAACCACTTAAAAACACTTTTGTTCTGCTTAACTTTCTTGTTAGGGTGATTCCTCTACACAATAATGTGTAATGTCCTCCTAGCTGATTTCGACTACGGCGGCCTATCTCAACGGAGATCAGCCAACTGCGCAGGACATATTATAGCGCACAAGTGTGTGCGCAATACACAGGTGCACTCTCTGTTCCTTCACTCTCATAATTCGGTGAGACGGCAACAGTCCGACATGACCGTAGAGAGATCAGGCGCAGGACCAACGGCTTAACGTGCTTTCCGAGGCACGGGGGTGTTAACACCACCAACTTCCTGACTCCGGAGCTGTGTCTGAGTAATTTCAAGACAGAAAAACCGAAACACTCTCGGCCCGACCCGGGATTCGAACCCGGGACCTCGTGGATAGTACCCAGCGTGCTGACCACTAGACCAACGAGGCAGTCCCCTCTACACAAATAGAACTATTAAATAGCTAACCGTATTGAGCAGCTTCAAAGAGCCACTAACATACAATGTGGGAATGTAATTAACTTTTTTCTTGCAAAATCCACTCCACTAGAGTCATAAGCGAAATGAAAAATAAAATACTTTAAAAGTTTCGCTATTCAAATGGCGCAGTACCAACACTACCAACCTGAAATATGTAAATTTGTAAAAATATGCCTAATCAAAAAGTTAACCCACAAATAAGTCACGGATATTTTGAGCTAATTTCTGACACTAAAGAGCAAACAAAGACTCATGATTGACGAAAAGGGGGCTTTGTTTGTGGTATAAAGTGAGAGATGGCTGTAGGTAGGCAATCAAAGTGTTTCTAAGTCAAACAGGCTCTCTCAGATCAGAGAAAGCTCTGATCTGAGGTGGTACTACTGAGATGGAACATAGCCTAGGTTGTGCTCCGGGTACGATGTTTTCAATTGTTGTATAAGTATCAAAATGAATACAGCTGATTTTGATTCCATAACTACATTTAAATACTCAACTGAGGCCCTATACTCCTGTTGTCGATGTCCGTCCGATAGTTAGTCCCGAAAGGGTCTAACCATCACGCTCGTTCGCGTTGTCATTCTGTCGTGAGTGAAAGGGACGGCTACATTCGAAAATACGGACATCGTCAACCAGAGCCTTTAACTTAATTCGACGTTATGCAGTTGTATATGTAAGATGTAAGTATAGATCATTTCCACAAATAATCAGATTCTTCCCTACAATGAAGGGAATGGAACCGTTTTCCTCCAAAGCAAAGACGAGACAAGATGTGGCAAGGTGCACATCTTCTATCCTCTCTACTTTTTTGTGGAAACGGCGCAGTCTTTGTCAAGGTGTGTCTTTATCTTTTATCCATATGAATGACATAGGTATCGCCACGTTAAAACAAACCCTGCGGCATTAGTAATAGGTGTGATTTTGCGACACAAATGTATACGCTTATATGCTTGTCAGGTTATCTATTTGAAATACGAAAATAGCTTTAATTACGTAGGGAAAAGAGGCAGTCCAAAGGTCACAAAGTGGGGTAGTATTACGTGCGGCCTAGTCACTTTTGACCCGTCTCGTAATATAATGTTTACTAGCAGTGCCCTGTGACTTCGCCCGCGAAAAGTTAAATTTCCCATCTTCCATCCCCTCATCACCCCATACATGACTATTTGTGGGGGAAAACTATCTTATGTACAGCCTAACTATCTTATCCCGGGACTCAAAACTATCTCTGTTCCAAATTTCATTTAGACCAGTTTAACGGTTAAGGCGTGAAGAGGTAACAGACATAAAGACATTTGTAATATTAGTTTGGATATGGATTCATATAACCCTGTCAATGGTGCAGTGATAATTTTTGACCCGCCTCATCCAATCAATATCTCATTATGACCCCTGGTCCTCGCTGGTAGAGGGGTTATTATTTTTAATCGTCTAATGGCGGCCAGATTTCATTACTGGGGTGCCCTGATTAAAAGGGTGGGACCGATATTTTTTATTGATGTTTAGGGTTGATATTTACATGGCATGTGTGTACGTATATAGATTTTGTTTATTTTGCTCAGCATGAATTCTTTAAATACTTCAAAGATTCAATATTTGGGTAACTAATACCTTCTTTAGTTTACTGTAAATTAACGAATTACAGGTTGCCGAATAGAGATCGCTCTTTGCGATAAAACCACCTACATTGTACCCTTTTCTGTGTAAATTGCTTTGCTTTGTAAAGAGTTATCGATCTACCTATATTTTATTAAAATATTAAGGGATATGTAGCAACACCTTATAGTAGCATAGGTAAGCTTATATAAGAAAATTCCTAGGTGGTCTCGCCTTAGTAGCTTTTTGTCCTAACCGCCTATATTATTATTTTAACGGCCAATAACGTTGGCCCGTTTACGTCCATACATTACGCGGTTATTGTTATTCTAAAACCCGCCAGCAGACACCACTAATCTGTAAAATCTAAGGGAGCAAACATCCGAAGGTGGTCTATGACCACAGTAACTAAACAACATTAGTCGGCCATTATGAAAAATAAATTGAAGGCCATAAGTCATGTGCCAGTGCCATTAACTTGAGACATTTTAAAAGTAAACGTTTAAGCTGTGCTTAAAACACAAGAGACGTAAGTAGAGTTTTGACGCTGGCAACTTACGACGTTTGAAATTTGAATTTGGAAATGTTTTAAAGGAGTGTACACACATGCGGCGTGGCAAAGGCGAAGTGTGTGTCAAAGTGATTAGGATACTAAAGGGACCTCCGCTGTGTGGCGCTACGTAAGTGAAGACGTGTTTAGAACTTATTTATTTTAGTTTCGTCCTGTTACATTAGACTGTTTGCTAAATGTTAGTCACCACTAGTAAAAAGTTGTACTGTGCAAAAATAGTAAGTACATTTCATATAACTTGTACTTACATCACATAATAAGCTTATTAATAAATAAATAATTGTTCCTATAATCACATCAATTACCTAGTCTTAAATTAAGCGGTGCAAAAGTCACCGCTCAAATAAATAATTACTTTAAATTTTTATTATTAAAATATGAATTTGTAAATAAAATTGAAATAGGTTGGTATGTACCTACTTCAAATATAATAATATAAATATTGGAAATCTAATAAACATCTCAAAATTAAATGTAAAATTAGGTAAAAGTGTAAAACTGAACATTGTAAAAATAAATAAAATCGGAAAAAAATAACAGAATGCACCACCAAAAACCCCCGCCTGAGGCCCCGTGGATAGACTCGCGAAGAACCTAGCCATCAATTTAGCGTTTTGACTTTTTGACTTATGTTTTACAGTGTTCACTTGTTTTACATAGTTTGTGTTTTGTTTGATTTATTTAGGCGAATATTTTTCATTAATTGGACAAAACTCGTATTGGGCATTACTTGTTCAACAAAAGTACCAAAGTGTATTTTGTGCACAACTGTTTACTTTCTGCCGTAATATCTGTCGAAACCTAGAAATTGCCTAATTCACGAATCTTTCGAACGGCGGATCCGCCGAATCACGAATGTGCCCGGCCCAACACCAAATAAAGAACAATTCCACAAAAAGTTTATTTAGTGCAAGTCGTTAGGTACATTTGACTCACAAAATCGCTAAAGCTACAAACACATCTTGAAACCCATTCCCATCGGCAGTGAGCTCTTAAATCGCTATGTCCACAATCCAGGACAAACATTGACGAAGCGAACTCCGGTAGCTTTTAAACAGTTTGTTCGCTGATGCTAATAGATGTCCCGCCAGATGCCGCCGCGAACGACTGAGGATCTCTTTACAATGTTTAAAAATCGAACGCGGAAAAAGCGGCCTTCTCAAAGTTTTGTTTTCACGTGTGCGTGCAAGATTCTTAAATTTTTGACACGTAGCGACAAAAAATATGTTGTAACTTAATTTTTTGTATAAAATAATACAGCTTACGAAAGGTTCATTAACATTGTTTATTATTAATGTGACTTTACAGTACAAAAAAAAAATGAGAAAATAACACTTTTTATCACACACAAAAATCTTAACTGCGTAATATAAATTAAAAGTACATTGAGACAGCGCGTAGGAATGAAAAATATTAAAACAAACAATAGTTGGATTCCCCGCGTATGTAAATTTTGACTGTAGTGATTACAATTACAGGGCTATAGTTTAAATTTATGGCCTATTATGTTAGCAAGCTATTAAATCTCGGAATTAATTCGTCACTGCTGTGGTCATTCCCATAAAAATTTTGAAACAAAATTTGTGTATCACATTCTAGAAAGCTTCATATTTGGAGTCCTATGTGTGTACGTGCCATAATAATGAAACATTTCTTTTAAAAAAAAATGAATCTTGAATAAAGAATGCGTGTTCCTATGCTTTCGTTGTAATAATAATACTTTGTCGAGATTTCATTAAAAGTAATCACATTTTTTGTGCCAGTAATATCACGATTGTATTAGACCAATTTTAACAGTTAATTAATTTTCCTATCATCAAAATGAGTCGGAAGAGTCATGTATGAGTGATAAAGTGGGCTTTGTTTTATAATTAATACATTTTTGAGACCATTTAATAAAAGTCGTGATGATTAACAACTGTTGAAGGGATAAGAGAAAAATAATGGGAGTATGTTAGGTCCATTGTTGGGATAATGTTTGGTCCTCAGATAATGGCTGTTATAAATCTATTGCTTACTGTTTACTGCTCATTTTAATTTAAAGCGATAGAAATCAGTTTTAGCGAAGGCCAAATTCTAACTCCACTTTATCTTAGGAGTAAATAAGTAACTATGAAATGAAGTCCGATTATTAGCATAGTGTAATTTTGTGCTTTGACTGGCAAATTAAGAAATTTGGATATTACTTTGTAAACTAAGATACATTTGTTGATCTAGCGTGTACATCCAGCCGTCTGAGCCAGAGTGCTAGAGAGATCTTGCATTTCTAGGCTGATAACGAATCGTAGGTGACGGCAATATACCAAGGTTTCATCGTTTGTGACGCAATAGATTTTTTGACAATTGAAAAAAACCTGGCTCAGACAACCAGAAATTCACCTTTCTCGACACTGTGGATCTCAACTTCCAGAGGGTTTCAGAGCCCCGTTTCTTATAAAAAGTATAGTGACGCGTTATGTGACGGCATGTAAAGTAGTTTCATCCATTTTGGCGCAACAGTTTTCGAGATATCTTGAAAAACGTGTGGTCAGACAGCCTGATATCCGGTCGTTTGGACCAACTTGTTTTTCTCAATATTTCACGACATAACACATTTTGGACTAATCTTTATGGATTATAAGCTGTGACGGCTCTCAACCAGATTTGAACCACCAAAACCCACGCGTTTAGGAGCTATTCTAAAAAGATTGATGGTTCAGATGGCCGGATGCTGGCTGTCTGAGCCAGCCAGTTCTACTACTTCCAGGTGTTCTACGAAGCTGGAATATCATTTTATCCTTAGTGACGGCAATGGTGAGTACGAATTTCGTTATGTGACGGCTCTATGTGCCGGCAAACAAAAGTTATAAGCATTTCAATTATTTTCTATACATTGATTCATTAGGGTAACCACACTTCGCTCTTTTTATAGGAATACAAATACCAATATAATGAAAAATGCCTCTGTTTCACAAAAGCTGATTGCCTTGTTATTTAAATACGTATTTACGTAGGTAACTTGTTTGCCGATAAAGGATAATGTATTAATTATTACTTTTTGGGTTTAGTGTAACTGTTTGGAATTAACCGCTAATTTTAGTTAGGTACCTACTAGACTATACTAATCTTACTCAGATTAATGTTTCAACTCGTCCTACATGCCTTTCACCCATTTGGGACTAGATGTAGAAAATGTATATCTTTATTCGACAAGTCGTCCCTCATATGAAATGAGGGAGGATTGAAAATTGAGTAATTCATCAACTCGTCCCACATGCCAACGGCTGACTTGACGAGATGTAGGAAATGATAAAATCATACATTTTCCGTAACTCGTCCTCTGTTTCTTTTTGTATAGCACACACAAGGAAAACCGCTTTTAATACGTATGGAATAAAGGCGGTCACAACGCAGACCTCTTTCACTCCATGTACTTGAGCGCGCTATTCACCTACGCGCCACTGTATCGGCCACGACAGAAATTCAGTAGGTTGCCGGCAGCAAAGCGAGCTCGCGCAAACGTGTTTTCCTAGCCAAGAAAGATGTCCCGTATTCATGTGCAGTAGGTGGTTGAAAAACATCCAAATCTAAGAAGTAAGTAAAGAAATCTCCTTTTTTCTCACTACAGTTAATGAAGAATGGTGGTTTGTTTTAACTTCGACATTTGCTTCAAGTGACAAAATACCTAACGTAACGGCACCAGTTATGGACAAGCACCCAGTTATGGACAAAAAAAACATTAGATTTCGAAAATAAGGCCAATAATATCGTTATGTGATCTGGGAACACTTTAAAAAAATCTTTGATTCATAAGCTGTCAAAATGTGACACTTCATTATATTCGGCCATTTTGTTTAAAGATGGCTTAGCATTGTGTTTTGTTGCTCCGGCTCGTTTCTGAAAAATCCATTTTTATTAAGGAAATCAGTAAGGAAGTGAGTACACAAATTTGTTTTTTAAATAATTTAGTTATAATCTCAGCAAAGTTTGATATTATTTTATGTTTTAAGGGTTAAATGTGGGAAATATCTTACAGCTTTGTGGTGTGATAGGTTATGTTGTTTAAATAATAATCTGTAAGTGTCCATAACTGGATTTTATTTTAAGGTGATGCCATTTATGGACAAATGTCGAAATTAAACTTTTTTTAAAGATTTTGATGGCATACTCTTTCTTGTATTAGCTTTTCTTTCTGTTTAATAATATATCTATCACGATCACTTCAAAGATAGGGTGCCAGTAATGGACAACGATTGTCCATGACTGGATTCGCCTCAGTTTCCTATAATGGACAATGGAATTTATTGTTTCCAGAATGGCGCCCAAAAAAAATTACACTCCTGAACAAATGGCTAATGCAATAAATGCCGTTGGCAGTGGTGAAACCATAGCAAAAGCCGCCGAAAAATTTGGAGTGCCTAGAATAACGTTGCACAATAAAGTATCTGGCAAAAGCCCTAAGGTCTGCTCAATGGGTCCAACTACTTATTTGTCTCAAGATGAAGAATATTTATTAGAACAGTGGGTTCTTATGATGAGTGAAAAACATGTTCCTATAACTAAAGAAGAATTGTTAGATAGCGTTCAAAAAATAATTACTGACAAACGTCAGATTACACCTTTCGTTGATAACCGCCCAGGTAAAAAATGGTACCAACTTTTTTTGAAACGACACTCAATTCAGGCTGAAAGAACTGCCCAAAATTTAACTACTGCTCGGGACAATGTGACAGAAGGTGAAATTAAAAAGTGGTTTAAAGAAGTGGACGACTATTTGGAGAAAAAGGAATTAAAATCGGTTCTCAAAGAACCTGAAAGAGTATTTAATACTGACGAAAGTGCCTTTTTTGATCTCCCAAGCCAGGTAAAGTACTTGCAAAAAGAGGCGAGAAGCATGTTTACAGCTCTTCAGGAGATGAAAAAGATAATCTCACGGTCCTTGTAACTGGGAACGCAGCAGGTCAGTTAGCTCCACCCATGGTCGTGTATAGTTACGAACGTATTCCGGCAGCAGTTGCAAATAAAATACCAGGAAATTTTGGTGTCGGAAGGTCCCAAAGTGGATGGATGAGTGGCAGTACTTTTTATGAGTACATGACAAATGTTTTTAATCCCTGGCTTATTGAACAAAATATTAAAAAACCCATATTATTTTTCCTTGACGGACATAAGTCGCATTTAACGATGCATTTATCCAATTTTTGCCTAGAAAATGGAATTGAGGTTATTGCTTTGAACCCAAATAGTACCCATGGATCTTGCCATTTTTAGGCCTTTAAAAATATCGTGGAAAAAAGCCATAACGAACTGGAAGTTGCAAAATTTTGGACAAAATTAAAAAAAAGAAGATTTTGCTCCCCTGAATAAGACAGCTTTGGAAACAATTTCCAAAGACACAATAAAAAACGGCTTCCGTGCAGGGGGTTTATGTCCTTTTGGTCCAAGTTACGTAGATATGACAAAAATCAAATCCCATAAAATACCACAGGCCAAAGATCTTACGTTACAGAACCAGTTCCTTGATAATCTGGAAAAAGAAATAAAAACTTGTTTGAGTGCCGATAAATTACAACTTTTTAAGGAACTATATTACAAACCCAGGCACGAATTGGATGACCAGTTGCCCAGTGAAGACACTTCACTTTATGTAATTTGGGCAAGCGTTAAACACTCTGCAGATAGTACAAATCGAGATAGTGATAGACCTTCCGAAAATACTCCTGATGTTGACATGAGTAAAGTTTCTGTTCCAGAATTCGAAATGATGCCTACCGACAATCTACAACTAGATCATTTGTCCTCAAACTGTGCAAAAAATGACTCCAAAGCGGCCGAAACACTCAGGCGTGAAGATCAAATAGACAAGACTCAAACTGCACTACCTCAACTACTGCAAAATGAGCCTGGAACCAGCTATGGTGAAGATACAATTTCAAATCAAAATAGTAAAATCCCATTCGTCAAATCTGCTGATGAGAATATTGTGGACCATACCACACAAAAAACTCCTGAAAAATATAAGAGTCATGATACGAATATAATAAAACAGCCTCAAAAAGATACATTCACATCAGCAAAGCGTAAAACTCCGTTTAAAATTGGGAAATGCATTTTGCCATCTCTTTTCAAAAGGAATTTGCACTGGCCGGACGATGACAACATGACCAAAGGAAAAAAACGAAAGCTTAGAGAAAAATACCTTTTGCAGTTACTGGTGATCAATGGAGAGAGTATCATGAAAAAAAAGAATCTGAAAGAATTCGAATACAAAAAGAAAAAGATAAACGATCAGTGGAAAGGAAACAGAAAATTAATGAAAGAAAAACTTATTGAAGAAAAGAAAAGAAAACGGATGATTAGCAAGAAGTTGAAAACTAAAAAAACCAGATGACACATCTACAGATGAAACGGATACTGAAGTGCGATATTGTGAAAGTGACGATAGTAATTATGAAATTGATGAAGATTTATCTCATACTAATGTGACGGAAATAGCGATAAAATCTAGCAATGAAAATAAATCTGTAGCTATTAGGCGCTCGATAAACTCTACCGATTCTGAATCAGAACGTGTGCCACTAAGTAAATTAACATCATCTAAAAGAAATATAATCAAGGGAAGTTATGTCATAGTAAAATATGAAGGTGAATATTTTCCTGGTGTTGTTGAAAAAGTTGATAAATCGACCTACGAAATAAGCACTATGACATTTTCTACTGGGGATACATATAAATGGCCAGAGAAACCAGATAAGATTTGGTACCGTAAAAATGCCATTATTAAAGGTATAGATGCCCCAGTACTAACAAATAAGAGAGGTTTTTACACTGTTAAAGAGATGAGCAAGTATCATATTTATACCATTTGATTACCTATAGGTATAGATAAAACAGAATATGATTCTGTAATTTTAGGATTGTTAAAATTCGAAATGTTTATGACTTTACTATTTTGTGTTTTTGTTATTTTGTGCGAAAATTTTTTGATCTCTTTGTTATTTTGTACGGTAATTTTTTGATCTCCTTGTTATTTTGTAAGGTAATTGTTTGATCTCTTTTCTACTTGAAATTTAAATGATTCTTGCAGAACTTAGTCATAATTCAATGATTATTACGAAACTGAATCAGTATTTTTAAGACTGCTCTATATTAAGGACAATTCTTTATTGCACCAGACTACATAATTTGGTGCTTTGTTAATAAATAAGTGGAGACGCGTAGTAATAAATACTCGTACAAAAAGTATTATATTGCTTGAGACTGTTGATTTAGTCCTAAATTAATATAAGTACATGCAAAATAATTAATAAATACTTTGTTTCAATACATATACATCACCGTTTCATTTTATTTACGACTTCATTATCTAGATTGTATTGATAACTAACAAGACTTCTACTTATACAGGTACATAACTGGAGGTTCAACATTGGGTACTGTCCATAAATGGGTGTTTAAAACTGGATGTTTTCCAACATTGGGTGTCCATGACTAGATTTTTTCTGTCCATTACTGGACAAAAAAAACATATTTTTTAATTAATAAACAATTTCAAGAGATAAGCATTTTTACCTTTCTTTTATCGACAGTTACATTAAACCAACACTGAACTAAACATTTAACTAAACAATATCTAAAAAGCCTAAAAAACCTTCGAGAAATTTACAAAAAACATAAAAAATAATCTTAACATGTCCATTATTGGGATCTTTACGTTAGTTAAAAATACTTTTTATGCAAAAGCTATGTAGGTATTAGGTAAGTAATCAAATTTTTATGTTGTATCACAGAATAAATATAAGTCTTAAGGTCAAAATAGGGTAGTCTGACGTGTCATGTGGTGTACTTACTTACACACTGCAAGTCAGACTATCCCTATTGACCTTGAGACCGCTTCTATTCCTTACATTATAAAAGCTAGCTTTGAAGTTTAAATGTATACCTTTAAATACCTTAACGTGCTTCCGACTATACATAACTAGGTTATCGTATCAGCTTTATTTTGTAATTTAGTTAGACAACAATGTAGTAGGTAAGAACATACTGGCCACCTTAGCTAAGAAAGTGTTAAATAACTAGTAATTTTGGTTGGAACCCTTCTCAATCAAACCACCAATAAAGAACTTTATATTTAAGGTCGTATTTAAGGTCGCGTAGCCGTGCGCAGCTTCAGAGGAAAAACTACGTTATGTTCGAAATACATTTTCTCTCTAGTCTAGTACCTAACTGAAATTAGAGGTTATTTCAGTCACACTAAACCCAAAAAGTAATAATTAATACATTTTCCGTTATCGGCAAACCAGTTACCTACACGTAAATACGTGTTTAAATAACAAGGCGATTGCCTTGTGAAACAGAGGATTTTTCACTATATTGGTATTTGTATTCCTATAAAAAGAGCGAAGTGTGGTTACCCTAATGAATCAATGTATAGAAAATAATTGAAATGCTTATAACTTTTGTTTGCCGGCACATAGAGCCGTCACATAACGAAATTCGTATTCACCATCGTGGTCACTAAGGATAAAATGATATTCCAGCTTCGTAGAACACCTGGAAGTAGTAGAACTGGCTGGCTCAGACAGCCAGCATCCAGCCGTCTGAACCATCAATCTTTTTAGAATAGCTCCTAAACGCGTGGGTGGTGGTTCAAATCTGGTTGAAAGCGTCACATTAGTATAATCCATAAAGATTTGTCCAAAATGTGTTATTTCGTGAAATATTGAGAAAAATAAGTTGGTCCAGACGACCGGATATCAGGCTGTCTGACCACACGTTTTTCAAGATATCTCGAAAACTGTTGCGCCAAAATGGATGAAACTACTATACATGCCGTCACATAACGCGTCACTATACTTTTTATAAGAAACGGGGCTCTGAAACCCTCTGGAAGTTGAGATCCAGAGTGTCGAGAAAGGTGAATTTCTGGTTGTCTGAGCCAGGTTTTTTTCAATTGTCAAAGAATCTATTGCGTCACAAACGATGAAACCTTGGTATATTGCCGTCACCTACGATTCGTTATCAGCCTAGATATGTAAGATCTCTCTAGGACTCTGGCTCAGACGGGCGGATGTACACGATCTAGCCGCTTTGGGTTTTACTCAATAAATGTTTGTAGTAAAATGATAAAAACTAATAATACCCATTACCTATCAGCCTTTTGATGTGCCATGTTTATATTGTTTATAGTCTAACGTTGTAGTACCTACTGCATAGATGGCTCATTTATATTTTTATTGACTTTCTTTGTAAAAGTCATATTACCACAGATAATAATAGTTACTTCGTACGAGTATTACTCATTGTTTAAAGGAAAACCGACTCATAACACACTTACGACAGTTTTCGAAACTGGCATACATTAAAATTTAACCCTTCTTGCAGTTTTTTGTGAGCATTGCCACTAATAAAAAGATCGGAACTTTTTAGTATCCGCGCTCAAACTTAATTTGAACCAAAACGCTCGATTTTGAACCTTGTCATTGTGGAAATAACTACTAATAAGATCGTAAGATAAACGCGGTAAAAGCCCGTGAATCACTTTGACGCATAAAAGTCACGAATTAAAAAGGACAACAACAGACAAAGAAGCCATTTTGCATTATACTGTGACAGTCTTCCTTGTGGTGCCGCTTTGTAGAGTACCGAATCTTGTAGAGCTGTCTCGGTTTAATAAGAATTGTTTAAATTTAAAGTTTGTTTTATTGGAGGTTCTTTATTTAAAATTATAAAGTTATCCCTAGGTAATAAATATGTAGATCTAAGTAAATGCAACAGTGCTTACATTTAGTGTAGGTTGTGTTAAAAATGAACGTGAAAGTTTCCTTTCACTTCGATTTAGGCTGAGCACGGTTTTTAGTAATATTTTAATGTACCTACAATGTTGTAAGAAAAACCGTCAATAAGAGGGGTAATCTTTTTATTTTAGTAGACAATTATCTTAATTTTACCCAGTGAAACCATTTCCAGGAGTGGTAGGCCTAAAATGGATTGTCTATCCGTTCTTAGCTCTTCAAAAACGCATCAATGCTTCTTTGTACTCAGCAGTGTAAATTCGGGATGCAGTGTCGCCGTGGTCGTTTTGACACCACCCCGATAATTGGTCACTTAAGTCCGAGTTAGGGTTAAGAACTTTTTATCCGGGGACCAGAGGGACCGACACGCAGTGGACGGCTTGCCCACTGATCTTGCCGTCAAAGAATCAATAGTATGACTAGATGTAAGATAATTGTCCGTATTTTCAGTTTTAGGCAACTTCCTCACTAAGAATGAAATTTGGGCTCGAGTGACGACCTAACTCACGATCAAGACGAACCACGAGTCGAAAATACGAACAACGCGTTATAGAGTATGTATAAATCATGATTGTTTAACTGTGCTTTCAGTTCTTTAATAGGTACGTCACGTTAATCTTGGACTCCTATTAATTTTTCGCAAAAATGTTGATCATAGACTTTTTAATGTACCTATTCAAGAGGCGGGACGCCGCTATTTTTTGCTTCCGAGCGAATGATGTTTATCTAGCACAAACATTGTAAAGTCCTTTTTACAGAATTTAAATGTGTAGCTAAAACCACAAAGGTTGCTGAAAAACATTGTCCCCACCCACACAAAAGAAACAATTTAATTCAAAATAAGAACACAACGGTTCGCGCCACATTCAAATACGCCATTTTGCCCGTTCGATTCTTTGTTGTCTATGTACAAACCCCTGCACCCATAGCTCTTAACCCTTCGCCCGTCGCAGCCCTTTATAACCCTTTCATACCGTCTATTGTGTCAACTGTCACTCGTGAGGACTGAATTAAAAAGTGGGTGTATTAATTTTTTTATTCCCAACTCGTATTTGACGGTAAGTGAGGGGTTGTGAGTGGCTAATAGTACGGTGCGCGACGAAATGTCAGTCTTTTGAGCATCTTTTGACTGGTAGAGTGGTCTATGTAGTGCACTTACTACCTACGTAGTTATTTGAATTTGAAGCGTTGTTTGTTTTTCTATTGAATTTTGTTTTTGATGAAGTTAATTACTACTGTGGAAAGGATAAAGATTGTAAACTCTAGTAGTAGTTATTTCACATACACTGATGATATAAAATTGGTGATAATAGTGAAAATAAACATCAAACAATATTCATACTAATTATAATAAACATTTACGGGGTACTTTGCGATTTGTTTACATTTTACTTAATATAATAATACCTTAGTCTGTCTACGTGTGACCTCGTTTGCTATAAAGTGTTTGAAACGTCAGGTTTTTAAAAAAATGTACTTATTAAATAAATCGCGAAGTAATTTGCAAAATTGTGTTAATAAGTTCGAATAAACTAAAAATATAAATATTTATACAAAAATTATGTGTAAAGATAACATTTTCCAATTTCAGCCTGTGCGAACAAGTCGTCTTGATTCTTATTACAATTTTTTTATTTGAATTATTTTAGACCACGTTCAGTGACTCATAATAACGCACACCAAAAAGCAAATGGCAGCCTGTGTACACGCTCGATATTTATGAGTTTATGACCCATACTTACACCTAATTTGCTTACGGTGATATTGTATCATTAGTGCGTGATAGTTTGGTGTTGTTACGATAATTTTAATGTGTGATACGTGATTTTTCGTCCGACAGTACTGGGTGTAATCTCTATTTTTTTTTTTTTTCTTAGGTTGAAAATTTTCAGACAACATAACTGAGTGCGGCCAGGGTTTAAGGACAGGATAGTACACGTTAATCGTTATGGACTTGGGTTAATTTCTTGATTAAAAATAACTTGTAATACCTACTTAGTTATTTATTTTAATCACTTTTTTAATACTATTAATTAGATTTTTAATATTCATAAATTACAATATATTTTTTAATAAGTCAAAATGCAGGAACGTTACAGCTTTTAACGGTAAATTTTTTATTTCTACCTATTTTAATTAGTTACATGCAGTGCCCGTTCTTTAGTGTAATTATTATCCAAGTGCGTTAAAAAAGGTCCAAGTATAGAACACGACAGTATCGCGCACTCGTGCGCCGGTAATGCGCGCACGCAGCGAACGGTGCACGGACACAACGAGATTTACAAGGTACGGTCAGGAAAAATAAAATTTTTTTTTTTTTTTTATCATATCAATATAAAATTGGATCACAAGAAGAGAAGAGAAATAACAAGAAAACCAGATTGCACTGTCTAGTTTATTGTGTTTCATTTGTTTAGAATTTTAAGTATCCGCGACATAGAGGCTTCCGATGTTTTACTCATTGTTTAACGCATAACTTCCAAAAAACTAATTCTCTAACATAAATTTGATAGCCCTCTTAAGGGTTGGCCTATCCCGCTGTAAAGCGCCAAGTAGCTTAATATGCTTTGGGTTGTATTTTCATTTTTTTTTATTCTGCTTAGCTTGTGCTGTCGCTCCGCGTTAGAGAGGTTATCTCAACCTGCTTTGACAGTACATAATTGAAATTATTATTTACAATGATTAAATAATACTCGGGCACTTGCTGACGGAATCGCTATTTGCTACAATGTACGCTTTGCTGTTTATGTTTTAGATTAAGATTGTTGAAGGCTTACAAAACTGGACAAACATTTGAATCAAATTGACAGGACGAGGTGTATTTGAAGAAATTTATCATTTAATATTTATATATCTAATTCATTCCTTTGTTCGACTTCGTATTTATAACATGTTGTTTTTCATGAAAATGCAACTGATTGATGATGACATACACTGAGAAAAAAAATTAGTTGTATGCAACTCAACTTTCGTTAACCTGTAACTGAAAAAAAGTGACCATATAACTTAGGTAATACATAACCAAAACCAGTTGTGTTATTTTTTTAACAAAAGGTTTTTGTTGCATATGGCAAGCCAACATTAGTTAAATATTGTGAAAATGTTTGTTTACGTTTATACAATTATTCGTTTAAAATAAACAGACTTGTATGTCGCATATAGAGTAAGTGTTTGTCTTAATCTAAATGGAATTGTTATTGACTTTAAATACAATATCTGTTATATTTAAACAAACTGTTAAGTAGTGTGTAATATAATTTCACCTTTAGATGTAACGAATGTTTCATGTTGATTTAAAAATTGGTTTGGTTACTTTTTACTGAAATGCATTCGCTGAAGGTAACTCAAATTAAAGTTAGTTAATGCAGTATTTATACATTTACATACTAACCAAAATTTGTTTACATACAGCTAAACTTCTTCAGTTACTTGCAGCAATAGTATTTATTTAAAAAGGAGTTTGACACCTTTTCTCTAGCCTTATGTGCTCCATAAAGTATGACATGCATAGTATGATACACATCAGGTCTAGAAAAAAAAATGCCAATGACACCCAGCGGATCCTGCAGATTTTACTAAATAAGTATGTTGAGAATAAAAGAACATTATGTGATGTGTTTATATTATTTGAATACTACATTTTAAATAGGATATTTGGCAAATAGGCTATCATGGATTTAACAACAAGTAGTGAAATGGTCGATGGTCTCGTCTATTTCAGCTGCGCTTTTCAGACGACAGAAAAAACTTGGTAGGACTTCATGTTGTGATGGTCGCCACGGCTTTTTGGTCTTGTCTGTTTTAAGGAAGTTGTCATCAAAAAGGGCAGTGTCATAAAAGACAAAATATTGAGAACCTCCTCGTTGTCTGTAAAAAAATATAGGTATATGTTAATTCTTCTAAATTTTTGGCAATTACTTAAATGCATTTGCTAATGAAATAAAAATCTAAAAAAAACATAATGTACATATTTTATAATGACTACGTTTAACTAATTCCAACATGAAGGTCGCGGGTTAATCCCGACAGGGTCATGCTCTTTTCTAAATTATTTTGGGTCTAGCAAAGTGGCACTACCGCAAGGGGCCGCCTGGCTTGCTACTACTGTCCCGCCAGAGTCAGGAGCCAAGTAGCTGGAGCCGTGTTGCGTCAGTATGGGGGGAAGCCAATGCCCCCTAGTAGGTTTTCAAATTCGCGCGAGGTCAAGAGTGAGCTATTAAATTTAAACGGGGATGTTGTAGGTTCAGTAATCATTTGATTGTCAGCAGTAGCTCTAGATGGCTGCACCACATATGTCTTGCACACAACACAATCAAAACACAATAAATAGATTAACAGAATTACCTTTAAATGTAGGGATGTATTTCTCTAATCCCTATTGGCAGAGGTACGCATCCAATGGGTCTGGCGGATCTTCAGCTATTGTATGTATTCTTGAATTTTTCGCTGACTTTTTGAACGATATGTAATCACTGAGCAAGTTATCACTACTTAGTGTAATATTATGATTAATTATAGACGCTCACGCGCACAGATCAGTAAGAGTATGTCTAAAGCCGCGCACCGTATAGAAAGGACAAGTAGGTATCTGTTTCTCTCGGGCGGGGAGGCGTGGGGTGCGCGCGCAGGCGATAGTCGTCCGTCGGTTGCGTTCCGCGGAAACAAAACCGTTCTGTTTCACGTAAACTAAAGAGTGACTAATTTTAAACAAAGTTTGTCTAAATATTGCAATTCTGTTAATTGGCATATCACAGAACTACAAAGTTGTCATACTCCACAAAATATTTTGAGCTGTATGTTACAGAACGTTTGTTTCTTATTAGTACATGTGGTCGTGTAATATATTAAAGCACAGTTTTATTGTTTTTGCTTGGATGCAAAAGCTCATCTCTTGTTACATTTTACCAATGAAAAAGTAAAAGTTTAACATAACCGTTGACTTACGTATAATCTTTTACATTTGTTTATTTTAGTATGGTTAAATCTAATCAAATATTTGATTATTAATAAACTAACATAAAATAACAAAAGGGGTTTAGCTCTATAATGAAAAACTGTTTTTGCTAAATCAAGCTTACTTTTATAAAGTATAACCAAAGTTTGTTAAAAACTGTTTTAAACGAAGTAGTTTGGTTAAATATTTTTTTCAGTGTACGTTACAAAAGTTCTGAATAATTTTGTAGACTGGATAGGTTACGAGTACCTACAAAAGCTCTGAGCGGAGACTGGTAATTAAAACATTACCCTTCTTGTGTCACAGTCTGGTAAAATAACCTCGTTTCTCGTCGATTTATACTAAAGAATTTTTAAATATTTATCCTGCCCAGTTGATAATAATCATACCATACTATTTAACACTTATTTATATTATTAGATGGCGTATTTGGAATAATGACAGATAGTTGTCAATCTAATGGAGACAATCATAGAAAATGAATTAAGTACTAGTGAGCAGCAGGTCAGACTACGCAATTTCGTTTATAAATCGCCCATATTAGACATATAACTGCAAAAGATGCCGCAGTGTTTAACTTAAGGCGAAATATGCTCGATGCCTTAAAAATGTATTTAAGAATCTCCGTCATCAGGAATGAGTGCGTTGAAAAAGTTCCTGTGTATGTATGTTCTTAGTTACCAATACATAACCTCAGGCGCCCAAAGAACATCAAAACAAACGTTTCGTCATCCTCTGTTTACAGACGAAGCTTTATTAATAACGGGAATTAATAATCACGGGTACAACTCGGTAATTGAGACGTCCCAAGGGCTCCCCCAACGATTCATATTTAGTCATCCGAAATGCTGAGATGGCTCCCGTTTTGCATGAAGGGGTAGTCTTGAGGGGTGATTTGTGATGGTAAATTGGGGTTTGCGTAGGTATTTTTCGAGCGATAATAGGTACTCTACCACGTTGTTACTCAATCTTTTCATAGGTACCTAGTCACACCGACCTGCCCAGCTTTGGGAGGTAAGTATATCGGCTTACTTAAGTTCTTGGAAAGTCTCAGTGCTATCAATGTACGACGACGAATAAAGTTAAGTTATAATTCACTAAATAGCTTTAAAATTCGAAGAATATACTCTACCTGTTTTGAGTGTTGCTGAAAATTTGGAAAAGCTATTTTTAGTACACACTTTATGTAAAGACAAGATATTATATTTTGGGCGAGCACAGGCGTTATTTAAAATAAATGATTAACCTAATGTACTGTAATTAAATTTATTGAATGTAAACAACTAATGGGAAACTTACCATTTGCTATCCTACCTTTTTCGTCATTCACGCACACTTGATGAACTCATCGATCTTCTGTATGTTTGTCCTAAGGTTGACTGGTAGAAAATGCTTTTGGCGTTAACTTCGCAATTTGTACCTACAACTTTTTAATTTGTGCAGAAAGAGTAAAAAAAATCTTCATGTATATTTTTTCAACCACAGGATGGTTGAAAAAAATACATGAAGATTTTTTTATATTTCCCTCACCATACTATCCAGCCTATGTTCCCAAGATCCAAAGACATACCTATTTATGCCCCTTTATCAAAGCGCGCAAGTGGCTTTTCCCACGCCACTGGCAAATGTTAGATACTACTTAGTGTAAAATGACGGCTTTTTGGTAAAACCTCAAACCTAAGCCAGGTTTAGGCATGGAAGTTTTATCGTTACTGTTTATTGTGCCATTCTAGATACAGATTGGGCAACTGATATGGAAATAGTAACAGTAAAGGTCTGTGCCCACTACACCGTACCATACCCTGACCGTGCTAGGACCGTATAAAAAGTATACATTTGATTTTCAACCCTAAACAGAAGAGTTAAAGTTCAAAGTGTATAACCGCGGTGTTCGTTTTGACAGTTCCAGAACGGTGCAACGACGAACATCGAACTTAAACATTTTGAACTTTAACGTTTTAGACTAAGGTCGAAAATGAAATATGTACGTCTTATCCGGTCCTAGCACGGTCATGGTATGGTACGGAGTAGTGGGCAAAGACCATAAGTGTATTTTATTTCATCCAAATAGCACTAAGGTGAAAAGGTGAAATCAAATCATCGCTAAGAGTACAAAATGTCTTTGACTATGTTATCCTATGACTTCATTTCAGTACGGATTTTTGCTTTACCTATTTCCAAATAAGTGATAATTAGGGCACAACAGCACAGTAGCACACAGAATGACACCTGTAAATTATAAGAAAACAGTTTAAAAAAAACTTTGATTCCAAGAGCAGTTTTTAAAATGTGATAGTTTGTTAGTACTAATGTTAACCTGGACAATGTGCTCTGAAAACATTATCTAATAAGTTTGCGAAATATAGATAGTTTAGTTAAAATGTTAGTCTGTTATTTAGAGGTGTAATTGTAATATCCACAAAACATTACAATGGAAACAACCCGGTCATTAGCAGTCACACGCCCTAACGAGGCGTTCATTATGCGCGCAAATTGCAGCCCTTATCCTATTACCTATTAGTGTCCTAGCATCATGGATTCACGGAATACATAGGTGCAGAAGACCCACTAGTTGTATTTTATAGTGTAGGTACCTGCTTACTTGGTCTAGTAATCGATAAACACCTCTGTCGTCCCTAAGCGGTCTGAGAAACCACGAGGACTTTAAGATAGTTCATCAACTTTCAAAAAGCCGGTAAACGTAAGTTGGAGGTTAATTTGACATAATTCCCATACAATATATGTCAAAAATCGTTATAATCGCAGTTTAAAAATTAAACATGGGTTGGTGAACTAGACCCTTAGTATTAATGGCCAATCGTCCAAGGAGTCCCACATAAATAGCTTTTATATCCGCCCAGAGCATGACAGGTACCTATGTCATACCTACTATACATAAAATTCTGACGCTCACTTCTATATATATACTTGAGTGCAGCAAAGTAAGGAAACACTTTAATTTATACTCTCCAGTAAAAGGTTAGTATTAAAAGAAATAACAGAAATCAAAACAAGCTCAAAATTCCCTTTTCCAAATTAAAACTATTTTCATCTGGTCCTCACAGTATGTTAATTAACATCTATAACCACTTGCCTAATGTGATTGAAAACTTAGAACCGCTCACGCTTTTTAACAATAACCTAAAGAAAATGTTAATAGATAAATGTTATTACAATAGGAAATCTTTGATCACAATAGGTACAGATAAATTAAACTTTATAATTTGATGTTTTAATTTAAGTTTAATATGATAGTAATGACAAGCATCTCCGTGCTTCGGAAGGCACGTTAAGCAGTTGGTCCCGGCTAATATCTGTGGTATTAGTCGTTAAGCCTAGTCAGAGGCCCTAGGGCGGCTTGATAACTTCTGACAGTAAGGTTTGTCACTTGCCTTACATACACCCCTCCACCAATCCGCACTGAGCCCGCGTGGTGAAGTATGGCTCGTTCCTCCTCATAGTTGAGGTGAGGCCTTTTCCCAGCAGTGGGATCTAATAGGCTGACTTATATATATTATGATAGTAATAGCGACTAGTGGTCATTGTTGTCATTCCCTTGCAGGGCTTCACATGTTTACCTATATTATAATGTACCAACTTAAAATGTTATGTGATTATGAACAATAAATGATTTGATTTAATTTGAAACCCAAGGCATGACAGGCAGACAGCGTAAAGTATTGACTCTGCAAAAATAGTGGTTCAGAGTTTTATTATTTTCTTATTTTACTATACTTAATCACTCAGATGCAGCTTGAAGTTAGGAAGTTGGTGGTGTTGCACACCACTGAGCTTGATATTACCGTTTCCTAAGTAGGTAAGTGTTGTTAATGCTTGTGGCGATAGCGTATTTGCATTGTTTTTGATATTTTCGTAAACAATCACAAATGTGACGACAGACACGGTGATAGATATCAATGATAGTCTGATCCCTTTCGGTTATTACGAACGTGCAATATTATATCATCCTTACAACCTCAACCTTAGTTCAGTACTATGTACTAATTTATATACGCGGCACGTTAGGTTACCCATTTGAACATAACGTAGGGAATAGAGGCAGTCTCGAAGTCAAAGTAGGTTAGCCTGGCGTGCGGCCTGTGTGTACTTACCTACAATCGTAAATGCACGAAAAGCATTGGACAATTTGGACATAATACACATACATATTTACACATATTACACAGATATTACAATATTCGTATGTAGGTACATATCGTTTTGTCAGAGATTGAGTTCCCAATTTAATTTGAAACAAAACGTTACCAAAAATAACCGTAATAATAAATTCCGTCGAAATTTTGATCCATAAGACAATATCTGAGTTTAATTAATGAGCGGGTGTCGGTCGCCAAGGAGTCGCTAATTTGTTTTGCAAATTGAGGGTGACGTGGTTGAGGAAGGGTTCAACGCTGTATACTTACGTGTATATTAACTGTATCTACGTATTATTTACAGGGAGACGGGATTGATTTTTTTTAACGTAACAGCGATGACTGCGAAATTGGTGTTAAAAACGCCAGTAGGTATACAAACACGGTGAGTAAAACGTTATTTCTTTTAAATAAACTTTGTAAATAAGTATGGATGATAGATGTTTGTTACACACTTGCAGTTGTACCTACTCGTAATATAGCTAGCACTATCAAAAAGTTATCAGAATTAATGTACGGCTCTACAAAGCTCTGCTCTAAGCTTCTAACTATTATTATTTTTAATGGGTGCGGGCGGGGTATTATTTTTTAATAGGTGATTTAGTAAAAATCCTGAAATTATTATTTATAACAAGAAGTCCCCAACAATATTCAGACCACTAGCATCAAAATTTGCGGAATTCTCATACAACTTCCATCCATTACTTTAAGGGGCTAAGGGGTAAAAGTTTTAAGTTTTAGAATGTTTTTTGTTATTGGTATAGTATACTAGCTTCAGTACCAAATTTTAGCTTTCTAGGACTGCAGGAAGTACCTACACTAAGAATTTTAATGGTTATCAGGGAGTGAGTGACGAAATCGGTGTTTTTAGATATCAATAAAATATAAAGCATTATAGCTATGCAATTAAAACTTTATCGGTGTTATTACAAAAAAAATAGGTCCAACAGAGGAATGAATGACACATTCGTGACATAACCTAATAGATAAGCGCTTTTCTAATTGGCTAGCTAAAAGCTTCGTCCTGGCTTAAACCCGGTACTAAGTTTTTAGAATAACGGTGTAAATGTTTTTAATACTTAAGTCTACTATTGAAATCGTATCCCGAAAATCTCGTACATCTGGTATAATTCAAACTCGAGTTATATGGTTTAAAAAAAACGACGAAGAGCTTCGAGTAAAGGTAGGTATTGCACTTACGCTTTACTTAGCTCTGGTGACGTTCAGTATGTATGTATTTACTTTATCCATTCATAATATTCTTTGTCCGTATTGTCCGATTGTCACGACACAATGCGAGCAAACACAACACAAAAGTCGTGACAGTATGCCTAGACGAATATTACAAAGACACACTAGGACAAACGACAGATATGTATTTTGAAACTACTCAACCTAATCTTAAGGGTCCGTGGTAAAAAAGAAAAGCTTTTTTGTTTTTATTTTAACTCAGTTAAGGTTTCTCAAGTTTAATTTTATCATTTCATTGCCGATAGTGGCAGAATTGTTACTACTGTAATGCGTAGTCAATATACTAACGAAATGAATTATGTATTATTCTTTGATATTACGTTTGATATTATTTTAAATATAATATATATTTTACATTTATTTTAAGTTTTCTTTGTGTGTGACATTCATTCAGTCACATGATTTTTTATTAAGGAAGATAATAAAGAATTAATACAGATGATACAAATATAACATAATTTCTTTATTATCGTCCTAAATAAAAAATCTAATGACGACTTAATGATGTTTCTTACTAATAAACTAAGAAGCAGCAGTGGTGGCAGTGACAGTGATAAGCAGTAAATACGTATAGTCGTTATCTATACACCTTCTTATAACTTTATATCAAGAGGTTATGTTTGTAATTTTGAGAATGTTTTTGTAGCAAGTAATCTCTGGAACTGCTATTGAAAATTCTAACAACCGATATTGAAAATTCTTACACCAGTAGAAAGCTAATATAATTTCCCCGTGCCCGTGCAAAGCGTGTCGATAATACTTACTTAATGAACTAAACTAAACTAAACACAGTACAGAACCAATACAGAAACTCGTGACACTCGTAACTCGTCCGAATTTATTATCGCTGATTTGTGATAATTATTTGTTATTAACATACACTAACATTGGTAAACACCTGTTTTACTACAATATGTCTTATTGTCGTGCCATAAAGCTTTATTTCTACTGATCGTTTTGGGGAATGTTTGTCAATCTAGTGTCGTCAGTTGTCACAGAGTTGTGAACTTGTGACTTGGTTGTTATCAGTTTGTTCCAAATTTGAATTCTAGTACCGATAATACTTAGACGTGAAATACATAATAGGGCATGAATACCCAATTGACAAGTTTTTGTTGTAATACAAATACGACAAAAGCTAATTGTTACGGTCAACTTTGTGAAATGCTGTTGTGCGTATTATTATGGTCATAATGAAAGTGGTGATTATTTAGTATTTAAATTTGTTCAAATACTTTTTTAAATGTAAACTAGTAGGTTTACGAAATCCTTAGTATTATAAAAAAATATACTTACTGTAACGTATATTTTTAGCTGTTCTTCTTGCCTATTTTATCGCATGCCTATTTTGGAGGGTAGATAGGTAGTTAGCAATAATTTAGACACTAAAACAAAGAAAGTTCACGTCATGACTCAATTCATATTGTGAACCGTTATTAATCAGGTTACGCGAATTGTTGAACTCATTAAAACACAATTTTACGGATTACTTCGCGATTTATTTACATTTCATTTAAAACCTGACGTTTCGAACACTAATCGTACAAAATTCCTAAATAAACCTCACGTCATATCTTGACTCCTTACAACGTCATTACCTTCTGGAAAACTGCTTATTTTATTTTTATTATCGTAAAGGTATATCCCAAAATTGAAAGCACGACACATGGCGCTTTGTTATTATCACGAAAGTTGTGCCAAAATTATTGCGTGATCTTAATTCGAGAATCGAATCGACAACATCGGGCATTATCGAGCGCGGTTCGAGTAAATGTCGAGAATTAGCGCAAATTTGACGTGCGGTGCGGTTTTCGGCGCAATTAGCGGTTGACTCCGTATGGGCATGGTTTTTCCACAGTGTGGATTGGGCTGAGTAGGTTAAGTAGGACAAATGCTATACCTAAAAACACGTTAAGCCGTTGGTCCTGTGCCTAATCTCTTTCCGATCATGTCGAATCTTACTGAACTATGAAAAACCGAAATTGTACCTGTATAATGCACGTTGCGCACACAATTGTGCAATATAATATCTCCTACCTTATTGGGATTGGCCACCGTAGCTGAAATCGGTACAAGAATACATTTTCAGGCTGTACCTATGGTGCTATTTCGCAGTATTTTACTTAGGATGACGAAATATAAACTTAAATGATTTTTGCAATGTTTAGTTAAAATCTATCTCTTTCTTTAAAATTAAGTTACAATCGAAACCGTATTTTGCTAAAGATAAAATTTTTTTTTATAAAAATATTGTTCCAATTTCCTCGGGTAAAAATAAATCTTTTCAAGAGAAATATATATTTATATATCTATTATTGTAAAGGAAAATTCTAAATTAAACAAAACATAATATTTACAACGGGTTTTAGGCAAAACAAGTAATACTCATCGTGTAGGTTTAAGAAATACCGTTCTACTTCTTTTAATTTTAGTTAACTTTATTTTAGTTTGCATGTGAGTTACTGTTATTGTTCTGTACTGTGACATCGCAACATTTGGTCGCCATTGTAAGTTGTGGTTGCGGCTGTCGCTGCGACTGTCGCATAATGTTTTATGCGCTTTTGATTATTGTGTAAACGAATTAAAAAAAACAACTGTCATGTGCGTTGAACGCATTGCGCTTTCAGTTTTAATATTCATCCTTTTTAGGGTTTCGTAGTCAACAGGGCACCCTTCTAGTTATGCTATGTCCGGTCGTCTGTCTGTCCGCAGCAAAGCTCAGATACCTTTGGTACTAGAAAATTTTGTGGCATCATGAGTATGCATGTAGGTAATCTAATCACGCAAAAATGGTATAGTATTTTTTGGGACACCTCGCGTAACAAGTAAAGTGAGGATGTTTTTTTTTCGTCTATATCCCATCGTAAGGGGTGTTGTCAAATGGGTCTTTGAAAATGATTGCAAGTGTGTAGACATCATTTTCTATTTAGCGGCCCGTAATACAGGGATTGCTAAATACTGAGTTATTGCCCAAATTATAAAGTGTAGGTACTTGGTGAAGGAAAGTTTATCTATCTAGATAGGTTATTAATATTCGGTGTTTATTAATATTCCGTAATAAAACTATATCTTACGACTTGTGACGTTTAAATACGGAACTCTACTACGAGTATGCGCGTGGCCCAACACGCACTTGGCTGGTTTTTAAGTTTAGGACAACAAATGAATAGTGTTTTATCATTATGATGATGTTTTAACTAGGGTTATACTTATACGGTGCGTTTGTAGCTAAAAGGCCTCAAGGATTTACCTTTAATAATTACCTATTACCTGCTTTCCCTTTGGCCTTACCTTTGGCCAACGGCTTTCAGAAACCTTTGCATGATTATCAATCAGTCTATCTTGTAAGAGCCTACGCTGAAAACAGGCACTACAAAAAGTAGGCCTTATTTATTTATCAATACTTTTACAACTGTACAAATGGCGGACTTAATGCCATAGGCAGTCCGTACAGTCAACCATCGGCCTTATGAGACCATACAGATATTTGGTTCTATATTTATTCACTCTAGGTAAACACTAGCAAGACACGAACTAATGCGTTAATTTTTGTTTTTGTTGTCAAGTCATTACTTTTTCTTCAACTTCAAGTGACTTTTTGTCGTGTAGGTGTGAAAAAATAGTGTCAAGTGGAACACTCAAACTGGATAATTATAAGACGTTACTGAAGAAGCGAGTAGTACTAAGCCGGCTTCACACGAGGTAACTTACTTAACGACAAAATAAGCTGTCGCGAATTGTCAAACAATTCACACATTGAATCTCTAGGGCTGTCTATTTATGTGTCGTTGTTTGTAGGATGTTACCTTTATAACTAGACTCCTTTAGGCATTTACTGAAATGTTTGCAAAGAAAAGCCCAGCTGCATTAAAATACTATACAATAAAATAGGTGATTTGCAGAACAATATGTTGCAAAAAAAAGTATATAGGTAAACAAAATAAGCAACATTTTGTTAATTATGTATTTTAATTTGCTATTTCTTTTAAGCTAACCTGACAAGTCTTTACAAAATAAAAATATTAACAGCGAACGAACCGTTAATGTGAAGTAAAGGAGTTAATTTCGTGGAAGTTGGCAGCCCTGCGTTTTGACAGTCAATTTCCTTGCATTTGCATAATTGTGCCGATACCCGCCCGCGGCGCGGTGACAATTACTGCACTTTTCCGTACGTAATCGCCACTTCTTCGGTTATTTGCTCATTCAATTAACAGCCGTCCATTTATTTTTATTTATGAGGTAAATTCACTTACTCTGCCCATTTAAGTGAGTTCATGACTCAGTAAACTGACATTGTTACAATGTAAGGTATACGTTACGGGAAAAATTACCACCTACAGATTGTTTCTCCAAAGAATCATGACTTTAGTTCATGAAAAAAAAAACCTCTTTGAATCTGCAATCGTAATTTGGTGTCAGTTACGAAAAAATGTCTTAAAAATTGCTTGTGCAAGCTCTTTCTAGCCTGAGATACAGGTTAACTAGTCCAGGCAAAAAAGACTGCGATCTGTGTTAATTTGTAAACTAAAATTGATTAATTAAAAAACTGTAAGCAGAAGTGATAAATATTGTTTTATTACATATTATGTATTTAGGTCTGTAGTTCACATCCTAGAATATTATTTTTAAATTACAAGGTCAGCTTTTTAATCTTCCGTTTTTTCATGTAGGATAGTAGTATGGCATTTCACCCTTTACGCCATAAGGTGCTGTTCACACGGCTACGCGGCCGTGACATCGCGACGCGGCGCCGTATTAATTACACATACGAGAAAAAGCACCTGAGGAAAAGAACTGTCATTAGTTATTGTCAGTCATTTAGATCTCTTTTACAGCTATAGCCCGACAAGTTCGTGTGCGGCTCTCCTGCGGAACCAGCCGTGCGCATACGCCTCCCCGTATATGGAAACCCTTCCAGTATTCAGGACTCCGGTACTTCTGAGCTGCGTAAGGTTTTAAGCGATTTGAACGCATAGTTTGATAGTTTGAATGCTACCCTGCTTTATTTCATAACGTGTTACAAACGCAATATTCCCGTTATGGATATGAATTCATACTGCTACTCAGACTAAACTTTGACTCTTAGGTTTAACAGAATATTATGGAAACGAGTAAAGATTGAACGAAATCATGAATATCACACTATTAGGAAAAAAAAATGAGTTGTGATGACCCTCACGCAGCTCACAAGTACCTACTGGAGTTCTGAATACTGGAAGGGTTTCCATATACGCTGCGGCATTCTGTGGCTGCGGGAAGCGAGGCATGATAGATGTTAGCGGTGTGACGGAATGGTGTTGCGTAAATGGAGGGGATTCCATATGATAGTCGCATGCGCTTGGTTCTTCCTCGCCCCCCGCACGTCTTTCGTTCTGCAGGTTGGTCGCGCACGAATTTGTCGGCCTGTATGTCTCTGGATGTACTTACTCTATTGAGATGAAACATGGCATGCGCAACAATTTTAAATCAGCAGATTTGAGTCCGTTTAAGGATAGATTATACTGACAAAAACTAATAGCTATGTAGCCATTATTTGTAGTTAGTCGCATATCGACGTAGGTATCGTAGCGTAACCTGATTTTTGAGTAGTCAGGACAGTCTGACTGACTTTAACATTTCTTGGTCGCATTTGTGCAACTTTTTTGAATGCTATTTTACAAAAGTTGCTTTAACAGTTATTCGACCAATAACTTTCATCCGACCAGTTAAGTAATCGGCCCTTAATTATAAAAAATAGTACCTAAGAAAACGTTTCTACGTAACCTAAAAAGAAATAAAAATAGCAAAGCCACAATAATTTCATGCAGCCCAGACCTTATTTTGTACATTGCGCCATAAGGCCATGTTCACACGCGCGTCCGCGACATCGCGACGCAGACGCCACACATTAATCAACCACGATGGCGTCGATTCGTCGCGCAAATTGCTTTATTGTTCCCTGATTGAACATTTTACGCTCGCTTTTGCCGATCACTGAAATATGGAAGCCTGTTATGTTTCGTTTTATTTATAATGACTGTTCCTGACCGTAGTCGTAGGAAAATTAAATCTTTTAAGGATGTAGATAAATGTCATAGCCAAAACATACCTACAATATATTTTTTTACCAAAAAGTTACTAAGTACGGACGTCCCTATTTGTCACGGAAGTCTTTACTGAGCAAAGTGATGTGTTCAAAGTTTATACATGCCTGTGAGAATAGTGACTCATAGCAGCTATTTCAAAACAACAATTGAGTACAATTACAAAATGCTACAACAAAACGCACTTACAATGCGCCGCAAAGCAGAAGCGACAAAACGCAAGACGTTTATCATCTTACCATCAAGAAGGTCACAACCTCAACTTGTTTCCATTGTTGTGATCAAACTCCATAAAGGCGGTCGTCAAAACAAAAAGGCAATTGCCAAATTAGAACCCTATTCCGAAAATATAAAGTTTATAATTAGTAAACCCCTGATTGGTATTAAATTATTAATACCTACGCAACCTTCATGCTTACACGAAGAAAATTGAATTTAGAATGCTTAGTGCATAGGTTCCGTTTTGAAATGTATTTAGATAACACATGAGTTACTGGCAACCTGCAATGAAAACAACATTCTGCGCGTAATGATTTTAAGTTTTGATTTTGAATGTATTTTATTATTAAAAGAAAATCATCAAGATACAAGATGGTATCTAGGCTGTTAGTGAAGACGCTATAAATTAGTCAGATATTGAATTCAATTATTATGTGGGCCCGTTTGGAACAGCTTTTATCTGATCGATTTAAATTTGGAAACTGTATGTGACGACATGGTGCTGAAATTACGAAAACATGAAAAACAAAACGTTAAGTCGTTAATCAACAATGTGCGATGAAAATAAACAACGCTGAATTGACGTTCATCAATTTGTTTATAAAAAAATTCATTATTTTGGTGTAAAAAGGTCTAAGAGGTGCAACGCTTTTATCAGTTTAATATTTTTGAGATACTAGGTAGGTATTTTTCTTCATTTAAACTCAATTTTACGGATTACTTCGCGATTTATTTGCATTTTATTTAAAACCTGACGTTTCGAACACTTTACAGCGTTCGTGGTCACAGGTATTTTTTAGGACATAAATTAAATTAGCAATACTCATCCATACACATTGATATTGTCCCCTGTCATGGACTACTTCCAATAGGGTCTCGTTCAGTCTCCTTGAATGTGTTATTATTCTGAATTAATTACGCTCAATACTTTTTTTAAACTTATTAACCTCTTGAAAGCACGCCAATGCTGCCAACGTGCAAATGTACCCCGCGGTTTCCACGAACGGATGATTGCGTCATATTCGACGATAAGTATTCTTTTTTTGAAACCGCGTTGACAGTTGCCAGAAAAACAAATCATCGAATCGCCGTGAAATGACTCTGATGGTCGATGCATGTCGAGATACTGGCCGGTTATATTAGCGCTACTTTGTTTTTTATTCGACCGGTTTTAATGGCTGGTCACTTGGCAAGGTTCACACGGTGTGATTTTGTTGGCGTCGTGACGTGCGAGTAGCAGTAACTGTAAGAACAAGTATGGGTTTGTTGATTTTCAGCGATGTTTAATTGATCCATCTTGATGTAGACGACCGTCTTGGTGTAGTCGTTCGCGCACCGGACTTCTAAACCAGGCGGTTGCGGGTTCGGGTGTGATGAGCACGAGCATATTTGTACCTAAGTCGTGGATGTTTACATGTATTTAATTATTTCTATCCGTTATCCTAGTCATCATAGCACAAGCTCACGCTTAGTTTGGGGCTAGGTAATTGGTGTGTTTGTTGAAACAATTTATTATTTATTTATTATTATTTATCTTCTTTTTGAAATTTGTATTTTATTGTGAAATACGTGTATATTCAGACTGTACGTAGTATTTTACTGCATTGCATTTGCATTTATATTCTGTAATTGTATTATCGATGTGAATGTGTTTTAGCGACATTTTTCCAAAGATTCGTGATGAAGATGATCGTGAACATTATTAAACTTTATCTAAAATTTTGGCAGTATTTGCTTTTTTTAATTAATTGGCAGACATTTGACCGCAAACTCACCTGATAGTAAGCAACGATGCGACTGTAGATGGATTGACTGTTCACTCTACAAATTCGTTTTTTTTTTTAAATGGGTATTCATTAAAACTTTGAAATAACTCATACATCAGAATATTATTGCGTCTTCACGCAAATGACTAATTACAGGTTAAGTCTTATCAAAATTAGTAGCAGCACCACTTAGGAGAATATATTTTTCCGATTCCAGATCTCGGTAGCTCATAGTTTTGAGTTTAATGCCTAGTACGTATATAATTAGCTAGCAGTAATTATTACAGTCGAGTCTCGTAAACCGAGAAAAGTCGTTTGGACTGGACGATAATGATTTATTATCATGAAATGTAAGAAAAACCATAACCTATGCAAGTTCTCGTAACGTCGTAATAACAGGGTTAGGTACACTTAGTTTTGTTACTTATATTAACCAGTCGAATCCGGATGGCTTAATTTTTTTTATTTCGTAGAGGAATTGCAAGAAGATTGCTTAACAATTTTATATTACTTACACCAATATCCTTTAATTCTTTAATTTTCCTGTAGTATAATTCAGTGCTCAGGCATTTATTCTGTGGCTCAGGGTTAAATCATTTTACCCACATACCCAGCTTGTGACATGAGGACGTTGATTCTCGTCTAGATTATATAATATTACGACCACCAAATAAGACAGTAGAGTTCGTTATCCAAAACACATATGTACCTATTACCTACTTCCCAAACACACACTGACCCGCCGACAATAGCTTATTAACAATATCAGCAGATGCACCCGCCACCTGAGCATAACGTACGTAAATACGACAGCACATCAAGCTAAACTCTGCGGCATCCTATACTCTTGTGATAGGGGTGTTTTTGCGATGAAAATGTGCAGTTTCATGTGCTGGCTACTGGAACCTACCGTAAATCATGCAACAATATCGACCCGGTAAAGAACCCGCTGGCACAGGCCCAAAAGGTGTGTGTGACATTGTAATGAATAAAAAATAACGCGTGTGGTCTGCTTTTTAAGAGTAAAAATAAGGCATGGAGCACATGGCGCCAAAGCTATAAATGATTTGCGTCGAGATGTCCTACGGTGTGGCAAACTTGATTTAACTCATAACAAATTATGCAAAAAACTAATAAGTGAAACTCTAGTTTAAGTGTAAATTTTCCAGATTTTCAGACACCTACTAACAATATTAATAATCTGGAAAAAAGTAACAAACTCCTGTGTTTATTTTCTGAACTTAATATTTATCTTAATTAAGGAAGCAAACTGTCTGTTTTTACATGCTCAATATTTAACAAAGAAAAGACATTTTTTTCACATTTAATCGCTTTAAAATTAAATCTATTTTTAATAATCGTCACACAATACACCATCGGAAACAAACTAAGGGCGGACATTAAAAAACTAAAATTGAATAACAATCCTTTTTGCTGCAATATCATTATTGAACGATGACGCGCATCCCCCACAAAGGGATCCGTTAGACGCATTAATATCATCGACAACACTATTCCCCGTTTCGTTTCCCTTTTTTGTCTGCTGACAACACAGAAATTTGAAATGTCACGCCTCGTTCATTGCGGGAAAATAGAGAGTTTTTGGGTTCAGCGTTGATTTTGGAAAATATAAAACGCCATCATAAAATTTCGGAATAATAGGTATTAAACGCTATTATAAAGCAATTAAAAAAATATTGAGCTATGGGTGGCATTTTTTCAATTTTATCATCAAAATTATAAAAAGTATGTAAAATTTTATTATAATATTAATAATTGTAATAGTCACTTTTCATATTACCATTCATTATTGTTTAATATTATAGGCTTAGTATTCTAAGATCATAGGTATACCTATGTAAGATAAAAAATAATCATTGTTGTGTAGGTTTAACGAACTTAATTATACCTATACCACGCGGAACCTTGATATACCAAGTCTCAGTAGCACTTAACCGATTTTCAAACGTAAAACACATCAAAACCTTTCGACAACGTGCTGTTATCCTATAATATCCTCATTCGATCGAAGGATGCGTTCCTATCAACGCAGTCTTTGTCGTCGTTTTTTGTCTCGATTGTCCCCGACACCGGACATAATCGAATTTTTGACAAACAATGTGGAATGAAATTGGTTCCTTTATTGATACGCCTTTTATGGTGTCGGCTAAATTATTGTTTGGACCCTGATGTAAAGAGCTTTATATTCTGGGTTGGTTTTTTGAAGCTAGTAGAAACAAATGGTAAGAGGAATGTACCAAATATTAATATAAGACCTATTTTTTTAAAGCATTGACTTAAGTTACCTCAGGAGGTAATATATTAATATTGGACAACATCACGTCATGATACGTTGCTTTAATCTCAAAGTAAAACTAGCTAAAGTACTAGTGTTTAGACCATCAGGAACTACGGTGCTGGTTCGATTACCGCTCAGGCCAGTACCAGCCAGACCAAGACAATATGGATTTCTAAATTGACCCAACCGGGGATCGAATCTGGGACCTCAGAGATGGCAACAACTTGAAAACTGGTGAATGTGCCACTCGACCACGGAGGTCGTCAGACATATACTTATTTCAACAAATATACGTATTTTGTTTCTAACGCTAAACAAACCACTGCTGTAATCGATGCTAGTACGCTACTTACTAAATGAACTTTCTTCCTCCGTTTTGTCTGATGATTGACTGTTGCCACGAGCTCACTCTAATTTATTCGCCTGAATTCACATGGACAACGCGTAGCATGATAAATCCGAACGCACATGGCAACATTACATGCATCTGTCAGGCTGCGATTTAAAAAAGGAACGCCCGCTCACAATACGTTCTGTTGATACACATTTGAAAACCCGTCCAGTGTCGTCAGAGCTACTCTTCCGCTCTGTAGTTATAAATTTCCTGGTTATTTAGGGGACGTGGTAGGTGAAGTGACGGTTCAAGTTATGTTGGGCGCCACAGGCGGCAGATGACCGCCGTTGATTTATAGCCAGGCACAGTCCAACGCATTTACATTCGTAAATATGATACGTAATTATGCGCTTGTTTCGGCCACGGGCGGTTAGCTGGCCTCCTGTGTTACGGCTCTGGGGTAATGACGACGAATGATGAATGTTAGGATTTGGGGGAATGCAAATTCGTAGAAAACTCACTTAACCTAGAGCAAAATAACACAACTTTTTAACCAAATGAGAGCTCTTCTAACGAGATCAGAATCAGACAAAACACGTCTCATAATAAAATAACAGCCTAAAGTAATAGCCTCGTCAATACCAATGTTCAATACAGAATGGTGACATTACCTAAGTACGTAAGTGCCTCCTGCATACATTATTCAATTCATACATCATCACAATTTGCAATCACAAAATCATAAGTGACCGTTGTTCATCAATCATCACTTAGAAAAAAAAACCCGTGCTTTAGAATAGTACTTAATGAAAACTCCAACCCTCATTTTAACGGTGTGGAGACATCAAGCGTGGGCGGCATCGACTAAATTGTTAATTTGTTTTTCAATACTTGTAGCGTAATTATTGTAATTTGTGCACACGCTACTTCACGGTTCACGGTAAAAGCAACTTCGTAATGTTTTAGACAGGGAAAAAAATATGACCACAAAGTAGTTTACTAAAATTATTACTGTAGGTACCTCATAATAGGAAAAAGTATTTTACCAAAAATAGCAACCAAAATTTAAGCATGCCTATACACGCTGTTACTTTGCATCCTTGCCATATTTACAGAGGTAACTATATTATATTAAATAAATGCCTTTAAATAAAATGTAGGACATCTTTTATTGAGCAAGTACGAGTAGTTATAGACAACAGCTAGCACCTTTGTAACTCTGCTATTTCATAAGTAAATTAAATAAAGTACCTAGCTATAGCTTATTCTGTGCTATAGCCGTTGGCTGGCGCGTTTTTAACTCTGTCTATTGTTTTCATAGCTCTACTACGCTGCAAGCGTGACGGACGAAACAACGGAAAGCGCGGTAAATATTAAAATAGACAGTAACCAGTGTCACTGATGATCTTAAAAGAAAGTTAGAAAGGTTGTAGTTTTAATTAATATGAGTAACGCCTCTCACTGCCATCAACGACTAGGAAACCAATAAAAGGAATTTTAAAATTGATACCAAAGATTCAGATTATTGCATGTCACAAGTTGGGTATGATGCAGTAGCGTGCATTGGTTTTGGAGTGAGGTAAGGCCATACAAAAAAATTCAAGTCAGTATTGATAAAGATCATATCAAATCAATATTTTCATTACATAGTACCACAAAATCATTCACGCTAGCTAGACGCCCAGATCTGTTAAAATAAAGGTTAAAATATGCAACGGATTTTAATGCAGTTTTCACCTGTTGGTGATATAGATAGAGTTATCTAAGAGGAACATTAATATGTATAATACATGCACAATTAACCGCAGTTATAGAATTAAGTCATTTTGCATGACAAAACAAGAAAACAAAGTGTCCCGAGTAAATTACCTACTTACCGAAGAACTAGCAAATAAACAGTATTTCTTACCTAGTTTTATTTTTATCGGTGCATCTTGTACTAGTGCGCTGATTTATTAAACCACAACAGTTAATAAGCAAACGAACGAATTTATGAGACATGTCATTTAATTGATATTAATTTTTATGAACAAACTGAACATTAATTACACTTGTTTTTTCTCCATCTTTTTCTTAATGTAAACACACTGTTTTGAATCCCAAAAACAATTCAAATCACTCAAAACAGCAAAAGAAATCGCGTAAGAATAAAACTACGGTTTAAAATACTCGCGGGATGAAGGCGAAAGCAAACTAATTGCCTAAAAAAATGGCCGGCGTAAACTTTGTGTTAAAACTATTGTTTGAAGAACTTTTTTCAAAAAAACTTACTTAATCTTTTTTTATACTTGTGGAACGATTAAATGATAAATAAAACTATGATTTAAGCACGTACCATCACATTCATTCATTTGTTAATGTAATGTTTATAATAAAATAATACGCGGCAACACGGAACGCATTACGCACGCCATCTTGTGTCGAGAAACATGGCGCCGCCATATACTTTTCAAGTTGTTTCTTTCTAATATTATTTCAAACAATAATTGATCAATACAATCAATAAGTAAAAATAAAGATATGATTTATTAGTGTAAAAACAAACTTTTAGATAGTTTAAATGTTAAAGTTGTTCATAATAATAAAAGACGTGTTTTGATTGCACTCCGAAGTGTTATCACGCTATTATGCGTGAGTAAAACAAAAACTATTTAGTTCGGGATTTGAGCGAGAAAGGAAGATGGTAGGCTTGCCTACTTTACCGCAGTACGGCGAATGTCACGGTTTATAGCTTTACCAATATGAAAAGTGTGTCATTTTTAATTTGGTCGGCTTTTTTATCTTAATATGCGGCTATGTCGTTAAGGGCTAAAATTGCGTGAGTGTAAGTGAATCTGATAGGCAGCCGCGAGAATGCCAACTGATCATACAATGGTGCAAGTTGAGCGGTTTAGCTAAGTGAGATAGGACTGGACATAGACCGACGACATTTTTCTTACAATTATTTTAATGGAAATCGACAAATTTTGATGAGGTAGGCACTGCTTAACTGCCTATATGGACTGCACGCGCCTGGTATGATGTTACATGGTATAAATATGTACAAGTGACACCCTGCAAGGGCACAGCAAACTTGAGCGGGAACTTGCCAATTTACTTATTATAAATTAGAAAATAAAATCAATTTTAAAATTCAATTTATTTGTTATTAATTTTTAAAAGTGTTAGCGATTACAATTATTACTTATATTATTAATTTAAATATAGGTAGATTATTTATTACATCATTATGTTAAATGAAATTTATTCAATTACATTATTCAGTATGATGTAATCATGTCTAGTAAAATTTAAAAATTAAAAATATATGTCCATGTGAGTTATGTATAAAACGTTGTCGAACATGTGATCCTAAAGCCATCAGTGATTAAATGGCTTTATGTCATTTGAACACAATTCGATCGAATCTTATTTCGAGTTTCTCATCACGATTAATTCGCCATCAAGAACGCTTAAAGGGTTAACGCGGTTAGTTCCGCCGTCTGCCGCGACGCCACTGTCGCGGCGTAGACTCGAACTAATCGGGTTTATGAGACGATTGTAACTTTTAATTCTTGGCTGCCAGTTAGACTGTCGAGATGTTAAGAGGTTCGAAATAGAAAAAAAAAGTTTAAAGTTGTATGGCAGGTAAAATCTCTTTAAAACAGTAAAAATAAGAAAAAGCCTTACTTAACCAAAGCTAGAATGTCATACAAAGTGATTTTAAAAATTGATCTTCTCAATGTCTGATGCCTGTGACGTTAATTGTAAATCCTCTTGATAGATTGGTTAATTTTACTTGTAGGTTTATGCACTTTATAAACTTACTAAACTTTTGCGACGGTGTAACAACACCCTTATAAATTGATCTAAGGGCGCATTTAGACTTCTTTGTCAATTTCAACTTTCAATTACTTTAATAAGATTGGAATTCCAACAGCACAATGGGGCTGCAGAAAAAGTAATTAGTGTTTAGCGCTTTGCAGTGACATAAAACTTTGATTGTAAGTTTTTACGTCCTCCGATATAGGTACAACGTAAGTACAGTAGTTGTCAGGTTTAGTGTTAGTACTTGGTAGTGGCCAGCATATCAGAAAGTCTATTTTTGTCGCAAAATCAACCATATTACAACTGCATAAGATGCCGCAGTGTTACCCTTGCCGTGCTCTGTCGTCCGTACATTTGGTGCTATTTGGACATAATATTATATTTTTGTAAGATGGTAGACCGTAGGCCTTTTGAAGAATTTTAAGGGAGTGAGTGATTGAAGCCTCTACCTACTTAAGTAACCTAGGTGTACTCATAGTCACCACTTGACTCGATTCTCACTTATCAAACTTAATCTTATCTTTACAACTTTTGACTAACTTATTGTAAGCATAAACTGTAGGTAGGTACTATTATAAACAAGAGAGGTGGTAAAAGAGTTTTTAATTTTAGACTGTTTAATTTTTAGTGACTGTTTTAAAAAAAAACCTAATTGGATAATTGATTCGCATCTTTCGACCTTTGCATTTCAACATAGCTTAAAAAACACCTTCCAACTGGCCACTTATTACTTAATCTATTCTAAAATTAAAAAAAAAACATGTTCCAAAGACAAAATCCTCGAGACTGCAAGGTGTGAGGGGCGGGGGAGGTGCGGCCGCGATCAATACTGCCTCCCCCCGCCCCGGCGACGACACCCCACACCCTTTGTCGCCTGCCACTCGAGAAAAACTGCTTACAGAGAAAATTGGGTGAAACGCCGAAAATTGTGCAAAACTCAATTGGTATTAATAAAAATCGTACGACATCTTTATTAAGATTATTAATAAGAGTATTGTACAATTGTTTTTTGTCCTAAATGAAATAAAGTAAAAAAGACATATCACTGAGACGGTCTTTCAAAGATGAAAATATTGTTAGCAAAGTAATCATTTATGAATTAAGTAATATGCAAATCTTAATTTGTGTTTTTTTTAAATTACATCTATTAGATACTGCCTGCTCGTAATTTCGCAGGCGTTACCAGCCTACTAAAATGGAAAGTAGGTAGAGTGAGCAGCACAAAAAAGCAGCCTTCTACGATGTACCTAGAGTGTAAAATTTCTATCTATAAGCTATTAAGGAATATAAAACGTAAGATTTTTTCTTAGTCCCGAACTAGGTGCCACAGTCATAACCTAAGTACAGTTTTGTTTAAGCAGGCTCAAGATTGCGAATTGTGCTAACGTAGGTATCTCATTAAGCCTTTGGCTGCCACGGAACTAGACACAATAGAATTATATTGTTTGGGGGTCACCGGTGACCACCATGGCACTCAATGTGTGGACCAAGTGCTAAGCCTCTATTCTTTGAGTCTGGGCTGGATTAAAACGTAATGCGATTTCTTACGCATTTACAAGAGTTTGCGTGTTTTCATCTAATTTTAGTCGTCATCAAAGGACATCCCTACTAAATAAATTGTCAATTGATTCTGTAGTTTGTAAGCCTAAAGGCCGTAAATCTGATACTTAAAATAAAATCCTCAGTAACCAACAGCTGTTTAATGTGACGTTTCTAAACTGAGTAGATTTATAAAGTTTGTTTGCACCAGAAGGAAATAGACTGAACTAAAAATTAGTCCAGTAAGGGCACATTGGAATCAAGCCCACTAAGGTAGGTCCTATCAACAACAGAATGATCGTAAGCTACATAGGTAAGTACTTGAACAATCTACTACCTACTTTCCAACAGGCGTCATTTAATAAAAAAAAACATATCTAAAAGACAATGTGTAAAAGGAAGGCCTTTTTGTAAATAGACCTTATTAAATTTTGTTTGATGAATTTTTTGACGCTTCTCAAATACCTATTCGTTTTTACCTTTAATCTACCCGCATACAAAATGAAAACCTAATGGCACAACTTTAACAGACACTTCATTAGTTATTGTTTAGGTATAGGTAGGTACTGGTTAACATTAAAGTCTGAATAATCTAATAGGTTCAATTTGACAGCTCAGAGTTATCACAGAACGTAGCATTGTATGCGGAGGGATTCCAGAGACAACACAAAATGATATTAATTAGAAAATAAAAAAGATACATAGCACTGACTTAAAAGTATGCAATTCAACACATTTTAGTTTATATTTTCTACATAAAGTGTAAAATAAATCAAAATTCTATATTGCTGACAGAAATCTTAAAACGGCCATGTTCTATTCCGTTTTTTTCTTCATTTTAGTGTTGTACCTTTTTACTCGTTACGGACGTTACAGATTTATCGATTTATCGGTTGGTATTAAACAAGTAACATTTTCAGTATGTAATTTTGAGTTTGAAAACTTAACTTTATTTGTGGTTCTTAGAACGGAATTCTAAAACATACCTACTTATAAAATAAATAGTCACTAAAACGTGAATTTATTTTGTAATGATTAACAATGTTTTGAATCGATCGTAAATCGAGTTGATGTCTACATCGTTAATTCTGCCTACCAATTCGTAAACACCCGACCCTATATGTCAACTGTAACATTTGAACCTTATTAAGTTATTCAGACTATAGACGATAACAACCTATAATTTTGACAAAATATCTACTTCAGCTACAACTATAATTAGGGCTGATCTTAGGTTTCTTTACAATTACCAACTAAAACACGACAGTGTCTTACCCGATTACAATAACAATATTACTTGCTCAAGAACTTATTCCTTTTTTAATTTAAAATTACAAGTCTGTCGCCAGATCTATTTAAAATTGGAACTTACAAGCCCCGCCCTACGAGTGACAAAAGCGGCCAATCAGAGATGTCGCGCAACCGCCCGCGACACTCTCAGCCAATGGGGGCGTCGCCCGGCCAATGACACTGGTGACATCGGGACCGCGTCGACGCCCTGTCACGTGGTTGGCGCTAGTGACAGTTTCAGATTCGGCGCGAAACTGTTTTTCTTTTAGAACCATAGACTTACGATACGATAAAATCTTTTGTTTTTTTCTTTTGGGTTGGAATGGTGTAGCCAGCTGCCAGTGTCAAGTTTATTTTACTAAACAGTCATGAAAATCTATCTTTAAATACATACACGAACTGCATTTGATTTTAAATTGTTTAGAATATTTGTCTCCCACAATATTTTCTTAGAACGGTTTAGAATGCAACGGAATTGTGACTTAATTAAAAATAGCCCGAGCAAAGGCATCAAAGCACGATTCCACGAATCAACGCCATATCTTGGCGCCCTTTACCTGCCTGAAATATGTAGACCCTTCGATTTCCACTTACCGCTTTGTAAAGCTGTTGGGTTTGAAGGGATGAGGGGTCTTTTTAGACTGGTTTTTAGTTTATGATATACAATTAGGCATTTATTTATTCCGTCGCGGTGTCGTCTAATTGGAGCGAGGGGACACTGAAGTAAAAAATAATTGCTTTGACAACAGTTTTATGGTCGATGGCTCAATTAATTGCTATTGCAGGTGATTTTAGTTAAAGTTTCTGGGCTACGTAAGGGTTTTGCCTGAAGAGAAACTAGTAACTTATAATAAGTATTCCAAGCAGGTTATATTTTTAAGCGATGACAATACCTAATTATTGTCTGAGTATGTTCCTCTTACTACTTAGATTGATTAGTAGTTTTACGTCGACTGTTGTTTGGGTGACTCGCAAAAGAAGTTGAAACTCGTAAAATAAGAATTGCCTACTTTGCTTATTTATTTCCCACATAATTTGCATGTAATAATATATAAAGTAACAACATAGTCGGATCTTTGGCCTGTAGAAAATCTTATAAGAAGATGGATCTTATAAGATCTATTACAATTAGATAAGCAGGTACCTAGGTGTTTTTTTGCGGAACAAAAATGTCATTAGAATATTTTCATTAAAATCACGGCTGTTTCTCTTCAAAAAATGTAAATTAAAAAAAAAATACAAATAAATTGTTTTTAAAGAGAACAGGCGTGATTTAATTAAAAATATTCTAATGAGTTTTTTTTAATCCTCTATTTACTGGTAAAATTTAACGTTTAAAAGTTAACGATTCAAGCATTTTATAAACTCTGGGTTATAAACAAGAATTACCTACCTACGTCTCCTTCCAAGCAAAAGTAGAGTAACAGCAAATCTGTCGCGGATGCAGGAAGTCTCGAAATAGTTTTTAGCTTCGACAGTTGTGGCGCCACCTGCGCCAAATTGTTTGCCAATGAGAAGGCAGATTTGATTTGCGATTAAAAAGGCGGGATGACGACTCAAAGATGCTGTTTTAACACAACATTTGACAAAAAAATACGCTATAAAAATACTTACATTAAATAAAAAACAGTTGCCGTTAATTTTCTGACTTTTGTGGTATATATTATTATTCTACCTAATTATAAAAAAATGTTATATGTAATTTAAAATAACATTGAAAAGGTAAAAAAAAATATCAAACTAGAACTCATCATCCTCATCATCCTAGCGTTATCCCGGTGGTGCAATCGCACGCGAGGGCCCAGGGTCCGCTGACCATGATCAAGGATTCGGCAGCTCAGGTACCTAATTACCCTGTTAAGGGGAACCTGACCAATTTTGGATCATGGTTACGCATTCAGTTGCCTGAATGTGCAGGTTTCCTCACAATGTTCCCTCACCGTAAGAGCATCGGTTAGTAAAACAATTAATGAAACTACATGGCGGCATATGGGATCGAACCCGGCTCGTCCCGCATGAGAGGCAACCCGGTAGCCACTGCGCCACCGACGCTCTTTCTTTTTTATCATGAAACTAGAACTACGGAAGGTTTTTTAGGACATTTTTTATCATTAAAAGTACCTAGTAGTTTGTTTATCTAAACGTATGAAGTTCTTTAAATCTTGATACAAGTACCTACATATCTTATAAGTCAGCCTATTAGATCCCACTGCTGGGAAAAGGCCTCACCTCAACTATGAGGAGGAACGAGCCATACTCCACCACGCGGGCTCAGTCAAACCTTACTGTCAGAAGTTATCAAGCCGCCCTAGGGCCTCTGACTAGGCTTAACGACTAATACCACAGATATTAGCCGGGACCAACTGCTTAACGTGCCTTCCGAAGCACGGAGATGCTTGTCATGGACGTCACTTAAATGGTCGGAATGGTCACCCATCCAATCACGACCGCGCCGTGGGTTGCTTAACTTTTGGTATCACTACCAAAGCGCTGCCGCCACTGCGCCACAGGCACCTACATATCTTATAAAGCATTAATTATCACAGTTATTTTGCAGTCAAGCAAGTCCCATAATTACAACCCCACGGGACGAAATGTTGCCAGCGTGTAAAAAGCTTGTCACACATGTCACGATGACAGCAAAGTCATTTCATGCGAAATTAACGCGCCATCAATTTTTTGTGTCGCGAACGTGTAAAGGACCTTTCTTTTTTTAATAACAGCTTTCGAATAGGGCGTCAAACCTTTAGGCTCGACACAACATACCTCTTTGCTGTCACGAAAATATTACTTATTATAATACGATTTTAGACTCTATTTTGCAGACATTAAAACTGTTTATTGGTTTCGTATGGGTGACGATTAAAAAATTAGCAATGTCATCGTTTCGGACCGTCCTTGAGGAAATTGGAGCAAAATAAAAATAGGGTTCTGTACAAAAAAAAAACAATCGTTTTCTAAATGGCTACGTATCCTGCGAGTGAAGTATGTCGTATTCGATAAAAAAGGATGACGTTTGAAAAACTGTTTTGTGTTTTGTTTAGCCGCCTGGTCCTTTGAGATGTAATGGACGACCGTCTTGGTGGAGTGGTTCGCGCCACGGTCTTCTAAACCAGGCGATTGCGGGTTCGAATCCCGCAAGGGGCAAATGTTTGTGTGATGAGCACGAGCATTTGTACCTAAGTCATGGATGTTTATAAAAGTATTTAAGTATGTCTATCCGTTATCCTAGTCACCATAGCACAAGCTCACGCTTAGTATGAGGCTAGGTAATTGGTGTGTTTGTTGGAACAATTTATTTATTATTTATTAATGATCTTAAAAATCCTGCCATCTAGATTTGTTCTATTTCAATTTAATTACGTGTTAATTTAATTTTAAAATAATTTGCTTCGGTCATCAGGACTTTTATTTCAGTGCCTAACACATAGTCAAATTTTCACATTACAGATGAGAAAAATAGAAATTCCCGCTTAATTGTCAACGAACTGCAATGATATCGCAAATAGAGTAAAATACAATTTAAGGATAAACAGTAATTACGTCAATATAGACAGATACCTACTCCTTTATTGCACACCAAACACAGTAATATTCACAAAAAATAAAGAGGAGCCGAATAATTTAGAAAATTATGTAAAATCACTAATTAAATCTTATTTAAATTGTTAATCTTATTTAAATTTATTTAAATGTCATACATAAACATCATTTTGGCAAAATTGTTTTTTTGTGCCTTTTGACTATAATTTAAATGGTCTTGTATTGGCAATTGCAATAATTTTTGACGGGCCCGTCGGCGAGAGCCATAACTACCTAACGTGACAATGCGTTCCATGCAACAGATTTTGAGATGTCATTTTAATCTCTTAAATCATTACACTACAATCGATGATAAACGCGCCGCTCCAATCACACCTAGCGTTAATCAACGTCACTTCTAATTGGCGCGCCCCGGACAATGATTCCGAGTGTCATCGGTGTCACAAAAACTCGATTTGTGTCAAATCATCGCGCCTGATGAGGCGGCGCCTTTGACGCGTAAGGCATACCTTACCATACCTGTGACTATGTCGAGTGTTTTCTTAATGACGTGAATGTGTTTTGTCTGGGCGTTGTCCAGTGACGACAAAGGCACAAAGAGTCTGGTGGGAAGGGAAAGAGTGTGTAGCAACAAAAAGCGCCGACTGTCCAATCAATTTTGATACTTATGTTGTTTGTGTATTTAATTACAAATATTTGATCGTGTCGCTGTTGACCTTAATAGGTTCACGAAACTCTTAACACACTTGTTTCTTCACTTCTTTAATTTATTTATCTTCAACCGCAGTCCGACCTTATAAAACGTACTGGCCGATAACAAAAACGCAATGACATCTGTGTTGACTGCCAGGCAAAAAAAAAACAAATGACAAACTCAATCAACAGTCCTCTAAAGTTTGTTGACCGTTTGAAATTCGAATTCGTAAATCGCGACGTCCATTACCACCGCGTCACTAATTGTCGTTTAGCTTTAAATCCAGCCGCACACGGGCTGATTATTTGCAATGAAATTTTATAGATCCTTAACTTTGCAGACTCTGCTTCGAACCAAATTGATTATAAGTAGAAGAGGTACCTTAATGACGTAATTGATTCAATGGATATTTTTTGGCAAGAATAGAATTCCTTATTTCGTAAATAATAAACAAAATAAGCACAAATTAATGTTTAAACAATTAGTAATATTACTATTTATTCCAATTTTTAACCCCTGAATTCACAATAGATTGTTTTAATATATTGTTTTTTATTCCGATAGAGACTAGGCTAAGGTTCAGGTTCACAGGAGAGAGAAGGCTAAGGTTCACTTTTACGTTTAACACAATTTAATTATAAATTATTTCAAAAATAGTTTTGTCTTTCTCAGTCATTCGACGTTGACAGAAACAAAAGATGTCGTAATTATGTTTAGCTTTAAATAGTTCTTTTAAACGAGTGGTCGTGAAAGTGGGGTTAAGTTTTGTAAAAGAAAACATAAGACTTACAACAACTGTAAAAAAATTTAGCCAGTGTGCGCCGAGGCTAACTGCGTTAACACTTACCACCCACGGGCGGCTAAATTAACCGTCTCGGACGGACGTCGGTGTCAACTTGTCACTCTGTCACGTTAAAAGCTCCGCGACTTTCACCCGGTGTTGGGTGACCGGCCCGATTTGGATTCGTTTGTTGATTCTTTTTTCAATTAATTCGTGACGATTCCTGGCTGGTTGTATAAAAAAATAAAATGTGTGACAAAATATCGCTCCATTTTTGTAAAATTTGTAGACGGCATAAATTGTGACCACGCATTTGTTCAAGTTGCTTTGCTTTGCTTTCTATTTCATTTCTTAATTATTAAAATACCTAAGCTTTAATACCATCTTATCATAAATTAAAAACATATTTATCAAGACTGTTAATATGACCGTTGGTAGTGTCATAGAAAATATAATTTGTTAGCATTTAATTTATAAGCAGTGTCTAAAAAAATCTTCAACACGACACGACAAAGCTAAAAATAACAATAAATTGTCCAACCACGATATTTAAGAGCCCACACATATCTCATTCGCGTGTCCTTTAAACATTCCACAGAGTTCAAACATTTAATTTCGCCTTTTGTATCGAAAAAAGCGTTCAAAAGGCGCCGCTTACAAAAAGTTTAATCGATTAAGCATCGGATAACGTGGAACGATTATAATGTGAATCGATTATGTAGGGCCGCGCGACAAATCGACTCGTAGACAATGGTATTACTTCATCAGTGACAAAAACGGCGAATGTTCTGATATACGAGGTTATGGAAATTATATGAGTGCATACAGGGTGGTTAAAACTTTGCTTAAATATTCGCGGTTTTGTTTTGTTTCGAACAGAATCTTTCTACGATCAGATCAAGACTTATCAAAATTAGATTACTTATAATTATACTAGTATCTATGTAAAAACATGAAAAATACCCTATGTGAGTACTATTTGAAAGAATCTAGTTAGACTTTTAAAAAATATATCGCTGGACAAATAGGTATTTGCTGTTTTCTATGACTGATTGATTTTATTAGTATTCCATCTTCTAATATTTATATTATTTAATTGACCTGAATTGTTATAGGTGGGTACTTACATATTGTGCCATCTGGAAGGTTAAACAAACCGGTCTGTTCCTTTTTCCGATGCCTTCGTAGCTTCAAAAAGGTTATTAATGTTAAATAGGAAGTTTTGATTTCATTAAGACTTATTATCAGATAATAATGCGTGATAATAATATTTAAAAGACCAATTTACGCATCCTCAGCAAGTACTGAGGCAACTTTGGCAAGTGCCAAGCTATCTTACCTAAGCTAATAGGGCCTAAAAATCAAAAGATCATGGTTCTGGGTCCAAACTATGGGCTCATTATTACTTGTTTATTGACGTTTATATGAGGCAAGTCTTATCGTAAATTAAGAAAAAAAGAAAAAAAGACTTGTGGGACAAGTCACCACCCTGTATTTCCCGCGCATGCGTGTCAGTCCCGGCGTTTAACCGCGCCCGCAGCGGGGCGCGGGCGCCGGCTCAGCCTTTGTGTTTTGTACTTTTTAATGTCTTTGCCTGTTTTGTTTTAAAAAAAACTCACCTAGTGGCGAAGCGCGAGCCGTGATTGATGTGAGATCGGAATCCAAGCACAATGGAGGTATAAGTGGTAACCGTTTTATCCGAGTGAGCAAAACCGAGCAAAAAATATGTGGACGTATATTTTAGGTATGCAAAGACTGACAGTCTTTGCTTTTCCGAAGCCGTTTAGGTGACTTTGTTGTCGTTAAAAGCTTTAACATACTAAAAGTAGGTAAATTGATTTAAAGAAGCCTCTTAACTTGAGCTAAGAATTTCCCTGTAAGTAAAACCACCTATTAAGATTGGTGGCACTTGATACTTACTGACTTTGTTTTTGGTGTTTATACATATCGACTGTTCGCAAATTTCTGTCTTGTTGTTAAGTCCCTCCAAGTGCCTAATAATGAGTGACCCTACTATAGCTTTAGCCATTGTGATGCTAGATCAATTTAGATTGTGTGATAAGTTTGAGGTGTGATGAGACTGTTTTGGTGTTAGTAGTATAAAACGTTTAACTTTTTTACGTGCTAGATAACTTTGAATTTTAGTTTGCAACTGCACCACCAAGAACTACGCATTACCACATGTCGTAAACAAAGACGATCTATGACTCTCGTTTTAAAAAGTTAGCTAACACTTGATGTTTTTTATAATGCTGATAAACAGACCTTTTGAACTGTGTGTATTTCGTTAGAGTTTATGATTTGTTTCATTTATAAAATAGGTTGTAAAGATGAAAATTGATAATTTTTTGCTTATTTCTCAAATAAATGTCTGTATAAATAAAAAACAAGTGATGACCTATATGTTTTAAGGTTTAAAATGCATGTTGTGTATACGCTTAATGTAAAAAATAAATAAAACCACTTCGTTTAGTACAATATTTTTTAATAAAAACGTTCCTAAAACTTCGTAAAAATTGTTGGCGCATGGAAGTTTTGCAACCAGACTGAATATTTTTTTTCTAAATACATCTGCTACATAGAATTAGAATATTGGTACCAGTTTGTAGCCGATTTAATACATTAACATATATGTAACAATCGTAACAGTACAATAAAAACTGTCTTCAATCTAAGGTAAAGAAGACACACCAAAAAACCACAAAACATTATGAACTACCTTCTTCGAACCATACACGTTGCGGAATATAATGGAAATTAAGTACAAAAGTTACTTACCGACTTGAATCTTTCACTGAATTTAATTATCTAGTAACTAATTAACACTCACCTAAATTTTTTTGTGTTTACAACGGAAAAAAACTATTCAAATACAAGAAAACTTTGAGTCACTTGAACGTGCATGCCAAACAATGAAATGTCAGTTTGAATTTTTTTTTCTGAGTTGAGTGAATGATTTCTAGTCTTGTCATACCTTAAAATAACCGGTGATTTATGAGGAACGATACGTAATTTTTGCCAGGCGAAATGACTTTTATTTTGAGAGCAATAAGGCTTTATATTCAAAAACTTCGTTTGGGTACTACTACTACCCATGGCCGCTCAACTACAATTTTCGTTTTGGGTACTACCAGTACCCATGGCCGTTCAAGCGGTTACACTCTTGATATCTTTGAAAAGAAATGAAGAAAACCTTGTATTTAGAATTAGGAAGAAGTTAGTACAACCAGAGATTTAACTCTCTAGGTACAACTTTTTCCGTGCAGCGGAAAGAATATTAAACTAATGCACCAGTTGTGATGTGATTCACAATTTAATAATAATGATCGGCTATCCTTTTTTACTTAAATCGATATTGCTTAGGTCCTCAGATTAAAGAGGTTTGACTTAACCAATAAATCTTTGCCGGTGAAAAATCATAATTTCCTAAAAAGACGTCAGGAAATGATTTGAAAAACAAAGCGTTCGGCCGGCCACACCCTCGCTGCTTGGGTGCGCAAGCGCATACTGTTCCCACGTAACGGTAGGGTGACCATGCGTTGCGTGATCAGAGGAAAAGTTTGTATTCCAAGTTGTTATTACGTACTTATATTTGTTTTTATAATTTAAGCCATTTATTTACAAATTGTATGAACTTAATTACGCTGAAGTAGTGCTCAAATCAACATCGGCTCATTGGCAGGCATTTACAAGTAAGGCATTTGTTTTTTAGAAATATGAAATGTACACTAATTTCCACTTGACTTCCATAATCAGCTCAGCACCATAAAATTATGAAAATCGGATGTAAACACTTGAATAATTGAAAATTATGCAGCAATAACGGTACACGCGCTTATAAAATCTTAAAACTTACCTTAATCACCTCCAGGATCCCATTTTCAGATTTTGACTTGGTGACAATGGGACACTACAAAAGTATATAGCTATATAGCTCTCTCAATGTGTTAATTAAAACACGATATTTATCTACACGATATATACCTAGTTGGTTTGACACCTAATGGAGTATTCATTTATTACAAAGAAAAATAATTGCATGAACCTAAAGTAGTCTTAAACAAAGGCTGTTGAGCACCGATGGCTTAATCAACCTTTTTTAAATAGGTTTTTTACTTTCTTAGAGTTGTATTTTTGATATATTTTTTTTGGATAGATGTTGTATGGAATTAAGTAACTTAAAGATTATTTCCATTTACCTTGCTTTCTCATCACCAGGATATTTACACAGATATCGTTTTACAACAAAGTCTGTATAAGAGAAATAGGCATGTCTTCTTAATCAATTATAAACTATTGTGTGGTTCTACTAGTACTAGTCAGACATACATGATAACCTCAGCCGCATCGTCGCTTCCTATTAGATGGTTAAATAAAAGGCAAATGCAAAGTAGCCATATTCAACAAATTCGCAATCTTCCCGTATTTACGTTTAGCTTTTTCTTACAGAAACCATGGTCACCCGAGCAAGGAGCCGGTATACTGCGATGGGCGTTGCGCGCTCTTCCCCGCGCTAAAGCTCATTAATTTGAGCTTTGACATCGCAGGACTATCCGGACCCCGGACGAAGAATGGGTGTCACTAATCGTCTGAAATAATTGTTCTTGTAATTGCTTCGATTGTGATTTAAGTTTTCTGTTGCTAAGCAGCAACAGAACAGCTTGGCATTGCTCAATAGTAAATGAGTATCGATGATATATGAGTGCGATGTGTAACTATGAAAATAACACTTTACTTTATCTTATGATTTACGATAGTTGGGCTATGATATCTATTTGTCTGTAGTAGGTACTTACTTCCAGAATAATAAAAAGCCTTTATTCTACCATAATTAAGTACATTTTTCACTGTTTTCTTTTACATTTCCTTTTTATGGAACTCGCTTCTTTAGCGTAAAAATCCCCCAGTTTCTTCCTGTCACTATAGCCAGCATTCTCTAGTTTGGTCCTCCTATCGTGTCAGTGGTCTACCTTGTTTGTCCTTCTTGTGGTGTTCATTCCATGATTATTTTTCCATTAGACATCCTACATACATGTCCAGCCCATTTCCGTTTCCATTGAAAGGGCTTATATACAATATGCAGGTATCTTATATGTTCTCTACTGTCGTACTTTATTTCAAAAGCTTCCTGTTAAAATAGAAGTGTATTTCAGAAATGCCACATCACCGGAAACCAGTCCTGATCAATCATTGGCGCGGTCTAATGCCATGTTATCAAGTGCGCCTATATTTGGACGCATGTCGTACTGAATCAAAGATGTAGAGTCAACATGGAAAGGCCATTAGGAAATGAGTGTACTTGAAAAAAAAAACAATTGAAGGTAAAGTGCTTACCTTCAGTTGTTTTTTTTTCAAGGATTATGATTTTATGATTAACGTCAGAAACGTTTGACCAATGCTTAATTCAATATTCAAATTAATCCTGATATTTGCAAGTGCATTGGACTGAACAGTCCACGGTAGCCACGACTGCTGTCGCATCGTCTACATACACAAGTAAGCGATCAGTTGATAAGCAAACAACGAAGATTGACCTGAATCTTGGAACTTTAAACTATTATTGATTTTGAGCATAAGCCGGCACAGGTTAGATACAATTGGAATTCTTTTTTTCTGTAAGTGATCCAACTTTACGTATTGACATGTTTTATCAGTGTTTTGTTAATTCTTTATGCTGTTTAAAACTTTTGGAGGTGGCATTTAAGCTAATTAACTAACTTGTATTAAACCTATTTGTAACGAAACACAAACGGAGCCGACGTTAATTTGTTCAAATGTCCTCAAAGTGTGCTGTGTAGTTAAAATATTTTCTGTTTTTTTTCTTTATCACAACATTTGCAACAATTTTTGTTGTAAAGCCATTTTAAGTTAAGCACATCTAATTAGATAACTAAACTTAGCCCTTTTACATTGGACAAGTTTTTTTCAGCAGCAGTGAACAGTTGTACCATAGACTACCCACAATCATTGTACCTAATTTTAATATGGATGATTATGCATTTAGAATGTGTTGAACACATAAGAGTGTTGGACTGTATATCTATCGGCCGTTTCCAGCAGCTTTATGTCCGTGCTTTGTCAAGTGCGGGCGGTAATATTTATTTATTTTCACCGAAATAGACCGAACGGTCGTCGAGAGCGGATCAGTGAGCAATGCCGGTGGAATTCGAAGCGTGTTTTATGTCTTAATGTAGTCGCCGAAAGGAAACATGTACCTGATGTAACTCCGGCTTATTTGTTAGAGTTTTCGTGGAAACCTTTTTACAGCGATCGGATCCGACAGGTGTTTGTTTTTGCGAAGTTCATTTGAAGGTGGTCTTGTCAGTTTTTGAGGATTTGATAATAGATTAGACGGTAGCGAATCTGAGATATAACGATACCACTATTAAAATTGGTAGTTCGTTTTGCCACAGAAAGATGGCGCTACCTGTAGACAAGACCGTGGTTATAAGAACTATAGCCTGCAGTTACGCTTAGATATGTCTTTGAAGTAAATACATTTTTAACTTTATTATAAATAATTTATCAAATTCTTTAATATACAGGGTATCCCGGAAATGAAGGATAATCCTTTAAGTACAGATTAGTAACATCATGCCCTAACATATGCCTTTTTTTTTCAAGTAAGTGTTACTTGCAGGCAACACTTTTTTTTACTTTAAAAAATGTTTGCCACATAGTAGAGCATGATGTAACTAATCTGTACCTAAAGGATTATCCTTCATTTACGGGACACCCTGTATATAATTTTAAAATCTGGTGGCCACTTAAAGTAGGTCGATTCCTTTCCGCGCAATATAAGCCACCAAAGCAACTTCCAAGTCGAATTTATGGCTCTATTCGACCGTTATAGTGCAGCTTTACAGCATGATCTAGTTTTTTAATTGTGGCTGTAAAAAGATTATGTGAACCCATTTGATGGACAGACGACAGGCTGTAAAAGGGCTTCATTTGGAAACCTTAACATCGTATGCCATCGCGTTACCGAATTTGAACATTCTCTTACCCAATAGCAAGCTACGTTATCCGTTCTTAATAGGCTATAATTATTGCTTTTTAGGGATCTGTACCCAAAGGATAAAAGCAGGACCCTATTACTAAGACTCCACTGTTTGTCTGTCACCAGGCTGTATAGAAAGTTCAAATTCTCTCAGGTGATGTATTACTCGTACTGTTGCTACTATAATGAAAATTACTAAAACATAATAAAATAAATATGTAAGTGGGTTTCCCGAACAAACATGATTTATTTTTGCATTTTTAAAACTAAAAACTGTAATCTTATATTTTATAAATTGTTTATATTGCACTGGTACGAAGCCGGCGCGGGTCGCTAGGTACTTATAAACCGAGCAAAAATAAACCGTTTTGATTCAATATTCTTGTTTCAATACCTGTCGAATGAAAAAGGCTACAAAAAAGTATGAAATTAAAAGCCATAAATGCCATTGTATAATATGATAGAAATATACCTTACGTTAAGTGACTCCTTCCACAATTTTTTCGCGAACTCTGTTAAAAATAATTTCGCTTTCTTTATTTGCAGTTTAAAACGGAACTATTCGCATTGACTCATTGGGAAATTATAATTTATTCAGATCGGCTTCTGTTTTTCTGTAATTTCACTGCAAAAACACAAACTCGTTGCAACTGCGCCGTGGCTAGCCTTGTGGCCATAAATTGTCAACGTTTGTCGCACGACATTCCATTGTTTCATTTGCATGCCGTCTGTTAATCGGTCAAATTATGCAAATTTTTCTGTGTCTTTGCTTAGGCTACATTTAAAAAACAAAAGTCAATTACACCGTCCGTTTGAAATTTAAATCCTATTCCATTGTGATAAGAATGCACGTTCCCTTTTTAAACTGACAGTTTAATATTGCCGCTCGACAATTTAATGCGAATGATGCGATGGCCTTTCCGTGTCCCTCAAAAACCTGTCGCCTAATAATTATTATAATGATGAATAATTACGGTTTTAATTATTTTATATTGTTCGATTATATACGTATTGTTATTGTCTACAATAAGTTATGGTGTTTACCTTGTTAGCTTTTTGTTATTTTATGCAAATAACGAAATCGTTGCATATATAGGTACCTAAATATCAGAATCTTCATTTGTTAAACTGGTGAATAAAAAAAATCATGCGAATTATCCAATTACGTTTATTTTTTTAAGTGACTAATATTATTTTTAAGTGAATATATTTAATTCTCTCAAGAGTCCAGTACCGTACAGTACAGTTTGGACGAGCGATAATTTATGGGCTATTAGTTCATCAAATATTATCTACAAAAAAAAACCTATGTTGAGGTCTGACTCCCTTGAAATGGCAGCCTTTTTAATTATTTAAAAAAATACTATAATTATAGATCTGGTATTCCTAAAAGTTATGAAAATGTATTGAAAGCTAACGCCATCGCCTATAAAGCAGAATAAAGATCAATTTAAAATAAGTAATTACCCGTCATAGAGAATTTTTTTTTAAAGAAATCTAGCTAAAGTTTTAAAACAGTTAAGAAGATTTGTAAAACTATTACAAAACTAAACTAAAAATGCATTTTTTCTGTTTTTTATTATAAATTATCGCTAGTCGAAACAAGGACAACCTGTATATATCTGCTTTATTAATATTTAGAGATATGAATGATATACCTAACTACCTATGGATATGGATGGAATTTTATTAAAAGTATAGTAGTAGTACCCTCCCATTATGTTTTAGACTAAAAATTAATACATCAAACCCGAATATTTAAAGTTTCTTAGACGAACCTGCGAGCGAATGAATAAATGAATAAACTTAAACCATGAAAAAAATTGAGCCCAAATAATTTCTCAAGGTCAAACCGTTTCAATTCATTCTCAAATACAAACCCATCTGATTGGCGAGACATAGGCTTAACTTTGATTGACATTAAACTAATATTCTACACAATAATATCTTATTTGACAAACCTTTTCGTATCTAACTCTAAACAAACAGAATACATTACATTTTCAAAAAAACATTCCAATTTTACGTTGTCACACGTACTATTATTGTACCTCTTGAAATACATTGACGTTCATAAGTGGCATTTTGTGTCCTAAATTGAATAAAGAATTTTTGACTTTTACTTTTGACATATAAAAACATTCAAAATATGATGTCAAACCAATTTTAAGATCCTGGAGCAATTATTGGGATCCGCCTACAGTTCCGACTCAAAATTAGATGTCACGATGTGGAAAGTTTATTAAATTGCTTTTAATTGACAATCGACTAATAAGCATTCATTGGAGATTCAAAATTGTATTGTTTTTAAGTAGCGTTTCCAGCAGCTGTATTTATATATTTCTTGGGTTTTTTCAGTAAAAAATATATACGTATGAGTACGGGTACTTTCAAGTCTCTAAGTAAACAGAATGCTAGTTCCTTTAAAACTGTGGCATGGCGTGAGTTGTTTTTTTGTATTTAACATATTGGTTCTGTTCCGATATACTTACGCCTCACATGCAAAATAAATGAAACTTAGAATATTTATCTTGATTAGATTATCCAGCTCACGAATCATCCGTTGACACTCAATTTCGAACCCAAATTGAATTTCGGGCACTGTCACTTTTCAATTACGGCCCTTGCCGAGGCAATTTTGGCCTGCCCTCCAGACGCAAATAAAAAAAAAGTGACCACAACTCATAAAGTGTCCCGCCCTCGGCTTGTGGCCATTTTCTTGAATCTATTTCGGAATCGTGGCAATTTTTTTTTTCTGGCCATGTTATTATGAGCCTGCGATTGGATACGGTACGACAGACTTTTGTTTTGGAGTTTTGATTAGGAATGCTTTTTTTGTATAGGAATTAAGGTGGCGCTATATATTTTTGTGATCTTACAAAAGTAGTGCCTGTCTGGCTTATGATGAGCCTTGTCCATGAGTTCTTGACATTGATAATTAATCTCAGATCTTTTGAGCTCCGATTTGTATATATATTTTTTTGTTTTTTGCTTACTGAGCGTAGCCAATCGCAGTTACCTACGCTCTAACAATGTAACGGTTAATATTGAAAATACGGAATTAGCTCAAAAACCGGAATCGTCACCGGATACTGCGTCACGTCGGTTGGTCGTGTTTTTGAAATCCGAACGTCCTGCAATTCGTGTTTACGTTGTGCGCACGCGCGCCGGCGCCTGTCGCCGATGTGACAATGTTGCTATACTTAAAATAGATAAAACGCCAAACAATAATACCCAAATCCTTTCTACCCACATTGTTACAGTAAGTTGCGTAAAGAAGGCAGTTCCAAAGTTAGTACAAAAACCTGCAAATAGGATGTTTCTATTTTGACCTATTAAATAAAATAAAATGTTCGTACACGAGGTGTCTATTACAAATAAGCGCGTTTCTGCTTTTAGGGGAAAAGCTGCCTTAATATTTAAAACCCTATATTTGAAAGCTGGTAATTCTACAAAAATAATTTATAAGAACTTTATCAATTGATTGCTGAACAATACCTTCTATGCGGCAATATAACTAAAAAAAAATTCATTACCATTTATAAATTTTAACTTTCCTTTCATAAGTTTGTAATAGCAAGGGTATAATATACTCGTAACTGAACATAATAATTTTATGAAACCTTTCTTTACTATATAAGTACATATTCTAATGTTGAACGATAGTCAATTCATTCAACTATGTTCCAAGATGCGATAAACCTGACCGTCACAATATTAAGGATCCTCAACTTAGTCAAAAAAAAAACCGCTTTGATTAATAGCTCTGCTGACACAATACCAATCGATTTCATGGTCATTACCATCACACACGTTACATATTTGCATAACTTTATCCATCACGATAATTAACTTTATTTCATTTGCAACAAAGTGCATTGCTCCTTGGAAATGGAGTTCGAAGGATTGTATGCAAATTACGAGTTAATGTTTGCCAATAAGCAGCAATTATTATAATGAGTGCCGTCGTTTTCATGGCCTCAAATGTGTTAATTAATTATTAATTTTAGTAGTTAACAACTGAGCGTCGGTGGCGCAGTGGCTAGCGGGTTGCCTCTCATGCGGGAGGTACCGGTTCGATTCCTCGTGCCGCCTTGTACCAATGACTTTTTCTGAGTTATGTACCTACATTAGTTGCTTCACTAACCGATGCCCTTACGGAGTGGGAAAACATCGTGAAGAAACATGCACATTAAGGCAACTGCATGTGTAACATGATCCTAACTGGTCAGGTTCCCCTGGCAACAGGGTCACGGAGGTCAGATGGCAGTCGCTCCACTGTAATTACCTGATCTGCCACAACCTGGATCATGGTCAGCGGACCCTGGGCCCTCGCGTGCGAGAGCACAACAGGGATAACGCTAGGAAGTTGATGAGTAGTTAACAATTTTGAGCAGTTAGAGCTTTACTTTGACTGTCCATTTTCTATACATTTTGACCGTTTTTATTATTGTTACTATCTTATTTCCACGTTAAACAATAGCTCGTATTAGTATAAATACGAGGGTCAAACTGAAAGTTCTTAGAAAATCAAAAACTGATTACATTAGCCAGTTATTAGTTTTATTATATCTTTTCAAAATATTGTCCATTGACGTCAATACACCGCTGCATGCGATGGAACCACTGGGAAAAGCACTTTGCCCACTCGTCCTTAGGGGTCTCTTCAATGGCATCGCGATACGCAGCCACCGCTTCTTCAGCATTCATAAACCGCTTTCCTTTAAGTTTTTCTTTAATTTTTGGAAATAAATAAAAATCACAAGGCGCGAGGTCGGGGCTATACGGCGGGTGACCCAGTAATTCAACGTTTGATGTCGCCAAATAGTCGATCGTTCGCTTGGCGGTGTGCGACGAGGCGTTGTCGTGGTGAAGGAGGATCCTACTGCGAGGTCGTTTCTCTCGAACTTTTTCCAAGACAAGTGGCAAACAATTGGTAGTGTACCATTCTGCAGAAACTGTTTTTTGATCCTCTAACACAATTGTTGCGAAATGACCTATCCTTCCAAAGAACGAGGCCACCATTTTTTTTCCCGCACTTCGATCTCTCTTCACTTTAGTTGGCAACTCCTCGAAAGGAAACACCCACTGAGCAGATTGTCTTTTGGTTTCAGGATCATAACAGTAAATCCAGCTTTCGTCACCTATTAGTATGTCGAACACAGCATTTGAGTCACCTCCGTTAAATCTTTCAATCATTTTACGGCACCAATCCACACGATGGAGTTTTTGAGCCTTAGTCAAATTATGAGGTATCCACCGGGCGCAAAGCTTCCTGACCGCTAAATGTTCGTGGAGGATTTTGTGCACTTGACTCATACCGATGCCTAAGCTTGTCCGAATCTGCTGATAGGTCACTCTTTTGTCAGTCTCTATCATACGCCGCACAACACAGATGTTATTTTCAGTCGTCGCCGTAGAAGGCCGTCCCTCACGTACATCATCAGTGAGATTAGTGCGACCACGTTTAAACTCATTAAACCAGTTGTAAACAGTCGCACGAGATGGGGCTTCATCGTGAAAGGCCAATCGTAGTCTATCATAACTTTCTTGTTGACTTAAATGACATCGAAAGTCATAAAAAATCATTGCACGAAAATTTTCTCGTGTTAAATTCATTTTGACGTGACACAGACAATTTTCAATTTGCCGCCAAGTCGTAAAACAAATGACAAATGAATGAAATATATACTCAGTAATATTGGCAAAGAGTTCTATTTTCAAATTTTAGAATATTTTTTTTATTATATTGTTTATAAGTGGCCAGTTCTAAGAACTTTCAGTTTGACCCTCGTAAATAATTAGTAACCTTAAGACAGAAAACTAACTTTGAATCTTTCTTTCTTATTTACAATTCATCTTTGTAAACCATAGTCTATTCACCTCGTAAATTGTATTGGTAAGCTGTCTAGTTTTCTCACGATCTCAGTTTAGCATTCATATCCAACATTCTTACATCTTTAGACCTGACAGTCCAACTTGACAAACTTCCCTAGAGTAATTTCATTATTGTCGAACCTAATTTTGAAAATACACAGTGTGTTCCGACACCGATGTCGGAGCCTTCATGTGGTGACTAAGAAGCAAAATTGCTACCACTATTATTATTAGGTATCAGGCAGGCAGTTGAGACAACTGATAGCTGCCTGTATCCAGTTCTTCACATTAGGTTAAGCGAGTTTAGACGAGTGTCAAGTCGGTTTTTGAATTTATTGATATTTCGAGCAGAGATCACATCTTCTGGAAGCCCATTCCATGCTTTGACTACTCTATTGCTCAAAAAATGATTGTAAGGGTTACACTTTGAAATGTCGGTACAGAGTCTGAGATGGTAAAATAGGATGAACTTTGAAATCCCTAATTATTTTGTCACTTCCCCATACTATTTAGTAAATCGGCTAGGTTATTAGGTACATTTGTATGGAAAGGTCATTGATTTAATATATATAGGGATATCTCATCACACTGACAGCTATCGCACATGCTCTAATCGGCCGGATCGCCATTTTAAGCCGATTAAGTATCTAATGACGCGAGGTCCGTCAAACAATGAACATGCCTAAGTGTGTCGTCAAAAATTGCAAAATCACAGCTCAATGAATCGTAAAAAATATGGAATGACGTTTCATCGGTAGGTAAATATTATTGATAAGGTTTGAAACCGAAAAAATACGTGAAACCTGCTTTAATATTTTATTTTCTAATTTATTTATGTAAAACATTGCCAATCTTCTATCACTTTCACACCCAAAGCTAAAATGAAACAAAATACGTGACGTCATCGGAACAAAGTCAATTTTAAGAATGGAGTCGCCAATGATTTTTTTTTTGTTAAACAAAATACTTAAGTTTTTAGGTTTCCACAAAATCATGTTTGTAAAGAAAATGAAGCAAATTTATCGCAATAAACCTGGACGATGAGTTTTATGAGAAGGGAAAATATAGCGTTGTGTGTTCGGATATTTTTACTGAATCTGATATGTAGGTATTACACTACACGTAAAGGGATGTAGATGCAAAAAGGCTGCAATTAGGCTAGTATTTGGGGCACCCAGCCTATGTTTTTGTGTTGTATTTCACTTGCTTGTTGTTTAACTGTCATATATCTTAGCCATCGGTAAAATCTAGAGAAACACCACATTCTAGCCGAAGAGCAAAAAGGATCTCGTAAGTATAGCCAGGGTTGTAAAGAGCAATTAATAATAGATGCAGTCGCCATGAAGCAAGCACTTACAAAAAAGGAAAACGTTAACACAATGTACGTCGACTATCGTAAAGCCTTTGATTCGGTCCCGCATAGCTGGCTTATTGCTGTTCTAGAAATGTATAAAATTCATCCGTCCCTAGTTACATTCCTAAAATCTATTATGATGAAATGGCAGACTGTTTTAAGCATAAAAAATCCGTCAATAACTACTGAACCGATTAAAATTCAAAGAGGCATATTTCAGGGTGATGCCTTAAGCCCCCTTTGGTTTTGCCTCGCACTTAACCCACTCTCAAAACTTCTAATAGACTCCGAATGTGGATTCAAACTCACAGACAATGATTCACACTTTACATTATCACATTTACTCTACATGGATGACATCAAATTATTCGGATCCAACAAACAAGAAATACGGAAATTGGCTGAAGTTACAGAAGAGTTCTCAAAAGACATAGGCATGAAATTTGGGGTAGATAAATGTAAAATATTCACAGTCAATAAAGGAAAGGTAGAAGAAAATAATTACATACTTCAAAACGGAGAAATAATTGAATCACTAGGTGAACATGATTTTCATAAGTATTTAGGATTTCAGCAACTAAAACAAATTCTCCATACACAAACTAAAGCCGGCCTGGCCCGGAAATTCGAACGTAGGTTGAACCTTATCCTCAAAACACATTTAAACTCAAGAAACACAACAAAAGCAATAAATACTTACGCAATCCCTTTATTAACCTATTCTTTCGGAATAATCAACTGGTCACAGACAAATTTAAAGAACCTTCAACGTAGTATCAATACCAAACTGACCAAATATCGCAAACATCACCCAAAATCATGTACCCAAAGATTGACCTTGCCCCGTGAAGAAGGAGGAAGAGGTATAATTGATATACAGAATCTACACAACAGACAAATAACAACACTCAGAACATTCTTTCACACTAAAGCTGAACACTCACTACTTCACAAACATTTTGTTAATATTGACCAATTTACACCGCTGAACCTCCAAGATTTACACTTACAGAAAAATGAAACTATCACAACTTTAGACGAAAAAATTAAAACGTGGGCACAAAAATCATTACATGGTAGGCATAGAGTGGATCTAACTCAAACACACATTGATCGAGATGCTTCAAATAAGTGGCTTCTGAGAGGAGACCTATTTCCAGAAACAGAAGCATTTATGCTAGCCATACAGGATCAAGTCATCAATACACGCAACTACAGGAAATACATTACTAAAGAGCTAAACCTCCCCACTGATCTCTGCCGTCAATGTAATAGTGCCAGTGAGACTATACATCATATAACCAGCGCTTGTAAAGCTTTAGCTAACACTGACTATAAACACCGACACGACCAAGTAGCTGCAGTTATCCACCAATATTTTGCCCATAAATACAAGTTCATAAAAAAAAAAAAAAACAGCTTATTACAAATATAAACCGCTTTCAGTACTAGACAATAATAAACACAAAATATACTGGGACCGAACAATACTAACCGATCGAACCACGCATTATAATAGACCATACATTACTATTCATGACAAAGAACACAACATTGTATATCTCATTGACATTGCTGTACCGAACACCCACAATACCCAAAGTACCATTAATGAAAAACTCACCAAATACACAGAACGTTCAAGCAGTGCATATTATACCAATAGTTATATCATCTACTGGCGTCGTACCAAAGACTCTTAAAAACAATCTGGATATTCTACAAATTCATAAAAATATGATAAACCTTATACAGAAAGTCGTCATTTTAAACACATGCCGCATTACACGAAAATTTTTATCTTCAGCCCGTACGTATAACTAACTAGCACTAAAATATATCTACAGTTTTTACCCTTTTTCGTACTCACACAACGCACACACGCGCACCCATGCATTCAATATTTATGAAAGCGCACACACACACACACACACACACATTTTTTCATAATGTCTAAATACATTTCCACGCTTGGTATAATGCCCGCGTGGAAATAAAAACCTCAGAAATGAGAGAGACGAAAAGTCTAAAAACATGAATAATAATAATAATAATCATTTATTTCAGGCAACTACAATTTCACACAAAAAATTGGCCCATATAATAAATACCTTAAAAACTAACATACATACAATATAATATAATTAAAAACAAAACGAAACAATGAACTACACGCGTCAGCGACATGTAGCGATGCGCTGTGTCGGTTGGCAGCCGTCCTCGGAACTTCCGAAACACGACTCCCAGCGGCCAGAAGTCCTCCTTCATGAAGGTCGCAAGATGATGGGTCGGTACTCTCACCACAAACGAACTAAAATTCACTTTGTGACGAGATTCCAACCGTTCGACCCTCAGGGTGAAGTTGGATTTCTTTCGGACATGGTCTACGACGTCCTCGACTTTTGTGGACCAGTGCAGGCGGGACACATACAACTGCGTCGTGCGTACTTCGGGACGCAGCGCATGTTCAGGTCCGGTCGGTGCGGTGCCACGGTGGTTACGGCTGACGGGCTTCCTTCTTCTTCTTTCTACTTTTGTGAAACCCTGCTCATCGCACCGTTCCTTCGGTTGACACGGTGTCGGTGACAACTTCTTTGTTTTAGGTTTTCCCGATGTGTTAGGCTGCCGAGGTGGCATGGCAGCGGCGGCAGCGTAGGCACGGGTCGGGGGGCTCGTATCAGCGCTTTTCATCGGCTCCGCTTGCGCGGGGCGGGCGGGGGGGGGGGGGGGCAGCGGCGCATCGCGTTCAGCAACAGTCGGCTGTGACTCAATATTGCTGAGCGATGCGATTTGCGCACCTTGAATACGCGCGTTGACGTTTGAGGCCACGGGTGACCTACTTACCGAATCACTACGTTTTAAAGACAATAATTCGTTACGCAGGTCGCAGATGGTAGATTCCGAGGCCTCTACCTTCAGCTTCATCTCAGCCAGGCTTGCTTTCAGGGTTGTTATGTCCTTCAGAAGCCTGGTGACGTCGACGTGGTCGAAAGTGACAGGGGGCAGCTTATGCAAGTCCCTCGCCACGAACGCAGGCACGTCGTCCGGGTCGGTCTCCTTCAGCAATGAGATGACATCTTGGAGACTCCTCTCGCCTTTTTCATGTCTCCTGCGTCGGTCGGGAAACTAGTGTCATCAGAAAGAGAAATAGATATTTTAAAAAAGTCGATGAAAAATAAACCTCAAAATACAAAAGAAAAAAAGAAAAAAAGCACCTCGAAAACTAGCAATAAACAATGTGTAGTAGAAATAAAATCACAAAACCAAGAACAAATAGAAAAAAACGTGAACTCAAGGAGCAGTGCTGAGCATTTTCCGGATAAATTACAAAAACACAATAATTCTGCTCAGTCCATAGAATCCGATACCCATAAAATATGCATATTAAGCACCAACAAGCCCAAAAAAAACCTGCAAAAAGCTATACGAACATTTGAAACAAACAAGAGTGTTAGTTTATGTCACTATCTTATGTCTAACGGTGGCATAGAGTACCAACTAGCTGGATTAAAATCAAAGGTGTCTGATTTTACTATAAATGATTACCGTGTCATATTTGTCGGCGAAGAAGATTTTATAAGAACTAAGAATTACGTAGATTTGGTTATTTATATTAGAAATATTATAATGCCCCTTCAACATACCAATATAATAATTTGTCTTCCTACATACAGGTTACCTTAATTGCACTCACGTTAACCTGGGTCGTGGCAGGAACGCCCTGCATGAACTCAAAATACATCTTATTAACAATAGCATTAACATAGCCTTCGTTAATGAACCCTACATCTCCAATACTTTAATACTAAAAAATATACCTGGATACGACATCTATCAATTTCCTGATAATCAGCGACCAGTGAAATCCGCCATCCTCACTAAGGAAAAGTCCTTCAGCGTACTCGGAATGACTGAATTTTCAGATCCCAATTTGTCCATCGTTCAGATTCAAAATCATCGAGGACGCAATTTTTTTCTAGCTGCCGACTACATTGAGCCCCGTAGTGATGAATCCAACATATTGGGGAAACTCCAGTTGTTCCTTCAAAGAACTGCTGGGGCTACACACTTCATCTGCGGGGATTTTAATGGACATCATCAACCACCGGGGAAATCTGGTTTTTGATTTCATCCTTGCAAATAATCTTACTGAATGCAACGCAGGACATACACCTACATTTGCTGCTGTAATGCAAGGTCAAATGCGTCAGTCAATAGTGGACATCACTCTTGTCAGTGATACAAATAATATTACCGTCTCAGACTGGCACGTTGACACCACCATTTGCCCGTCTTCGGATCACAACACCATCACGTTTAGTCTGCTATTAGGAACTGCCAAGCTTACACGAAACCAGAAGCTAAGCACATTCAAATACAATACTACACATACTAAATGGGATGATATCCAGGAATCTTTTGCTGCCGAAATCCGAAATAATATACCTAACGACACCGACTTTAACGAACTTACTTGTGCCCTTATTAATGAATATACAAATACCTTTAACAAAGCTATTCAAAGGGCTTGCGACAGACATTTACAAAAGGCCGCAGGACCACCACGGCGTGCACCGTGGTGGAATGAAGAACTCGCCATCTTAAAGCGCTCTGTAATCAAAATAAACCATAAACTCAGTAAAGCAGTACGCCGCAACTTACCTCTCGATGATATCATTGCTGAGCGTGATAGAGTAAGACGTCAATACTTTGATGCCTTCTGTGCAGCCTCATCAAAACATTTTCGGGAGTTTTGCAACAGGCAGCAAAAAGAGGACGTGTGGTCTGTTACGAACAGACTAATCAAAACTCGTCCTATGGCACAACCACCTGCCACCTTTGCGGCTCGAAGATGGCTCTCATACTACTGACTTAGCGAACACGGCCTGGGCGCTCCTCCATCAGTTCTATCCTGACGACACGCCAGACACTAGCCCCGCACAAACTCGTACTCGAACCAACATGAGTCTCCCGATTAATACACCAGATGAACCATCATTCACGATCAATGAAATACTGGAAGGGCTGAAGGGAATGAATCATAAGAGGGCTCCTGGCCTTGACAATCTTACCGCGGATATATGCTTCAAGGTAGCTAGCGCGCTACCGCGAAGATAATTCCGAAGCCCGGCAAAGCTGATTACTCCAACCTGTCCAGCTATCGCCCGATCGGGCTGTTGAACGTCTTCGGCAAATTACTGGAGCGACTGATTACTTATCGTCTCACTCATTATTTAGAGATCACCAACAATCTCTGCCGAAATCAGTATGGCTTCAGAACACAAAAATCCACAGTGACGGCTATTAACAAAGCACTGAATACCATAAAAACCGCAAAAATGAAAAAGGAACAAGTCATCGGAGTATCCTTGGATATTAAGGCAGCATTTGACCGCGCGTGGTGGCCGGCCATACTTCAACGGCTGCGGGATACCGATTTCCCAAGTAACCTGTACAAACTCCTCCTTAATTATGTCGAAGACCGCGAGATTTTAATTCAGTTTGCAGATCGAAAAGTTACGAAATTTATGTCCCGTGGCTGTGTGCAGGGATTAGTGATAGGTCCTACACTTTGGAATTTAATTTAAGATCAACTGTTACTGATGCCTATGCCCGAAGGCTGCCACCTTCAGGCATATGCAGACGATGTGCTGCTGATAGCTCACTCTAATAACGTAGCCACACTCGAGACAAATGTCAACGAAGTACTGGATCGTATCTTTGTCTGGGGATCAGGAGTAAAGCTAGAGTTTGGTCCAAATAAAACACAAATAATAGCCTTCACTCAACGTGCACATAAGTGCAAAATTAGAATGAACAACGTTTACAGTTTATCAATAGCATTAAGTACCTGGGTATCATTATCGACAATAAACTAAGATTTGTCAAACACGTTGACTACGTTATCGAAAAAGTGAAATCACTTTATAATAAACTGACTATGTTTATTCGCCCTACTTGGGGCGTAAGAGCTGAAAACGTTCGCACCATCTATGAACATGTAATTGAACCTATAGTCTGCTACGGTGCTGGAATTTGGGCACCGGCTCTCGAAAATAAATATATTCAGGGCAAATTACTCTCGCTTCAACGGTTATTCGCCATAAAAATCATCCAAGGCTTCCGTACTGTTAGTACGGTTGCTTCCATTATGCTTGCACAACTAATTCTACTATCCGATAAAGTCCGTTCCGTTGCAGACATAGAAATGACAAAACTTACGGGAAGGTCTTCCTTCTTGCCTAGTGATGTTCTAATAGAAACGCTCTGTTCGCCATCTGAACTTCTGCACCCATTCGAGAGAGGTGGCATCGACTTCACTAAAATAGCCTCTGCTGAAGATCTTTCTCGGTTGGAAACCAATAACACCTGGCGAATATACACTGATGGCAGCAGGCATGACGACAGGTTTGGCGCAGCCTTTGTGGTATTTAGGCCGGATGGGGTCCGAGCGGCAGTCAAGAAGCTGAAACTACATGACTGCTGCTCGGTCTTTCAGGCTGAAATGCTTGCAATTCGAGAGGCATGCGAGTATATAACTTGCAAAAGAATCCAAAAAGCGGTCATATTATCCGATTCCCAATCTGGTCTGATCGAATTCAAAAACTCATACAGCCGCAATAGATTCGCAGTAGACATACAAAAATCACTCATTCAAGCCCGAAGAGCAGGCATTGTCGTCGACTTTGCGTGGGTCAAAGCTCACGTCGGGCTCGATGGAAATGAAGCGGCTGACAAGGCTGCCAAATCTGCCGCCAATCTTCATAAAGCCCCTGACTATAACTGCATCCCCATTAGCCACATAAAACAATACAACAACAAAAAAATGCCTGGAAGCCTGCCAAAACCTGTATATGGAACCTACCAAATGCTCATACACCAAAATGCAACTCCCAACGTACCTGGAAATTCAAAATTACTTAAAAGTTGTAACACCCACATTCGCTGTGACACAGTTCCTAACTGGTCACGGATACAATAGACAGTACCTGCACCGCTTTAAAATCTCCGCAGTGGACACATGTCCCTGCGATGACATGTCAGTACAATCCTTCGAACACCTTATTCAAAACTGTCCTCGTTTTGCTACCAGGCGAAACGACCACCTAATTTCATCAAACTTTTATAACATAAACTCTTACAACCTCCTGGAAGTCGTCACGAAAGAGACGACTTTAATTACTTTTCACAATTTAATAAATTATATAATAAATGAATTAAAAAACTTTAACATATAAGAAACCAAAATATTTTCTAAACCCACTCACCGTCTGTTACTGCAGTGTAACCCATTAGCACTGCAGTTTCAGTAATCAGTAGCTGAAACAAAACAAAAAAAAAAAAGTTAGGTCACTATTATAGCATGTATAATTGGCGTGTCGAACATTTTAACAATTTATTATGATTGGATGTTTTAACTCATGAACATGTCTACTTGTTGGATTCAAATTTGAACCTTGAATATGACAATTCAATGTTTAACATTTATGTCGGAACTGTTCGTAGCCAAGCAGTGGACATTATTTTTCAAGACCTTTGTACCAAAATCAAAGATATTAAGAATTTTGTAACAGAAAACGCTCGTTCGCAGAGTCATGCTGATAATACTAACAATCAGGAAAACTCTTCAATGCATAACAAAGAATCCAAGACTAAGTTTTTTCGGACATAGGTATCTAAATATTTTACATCAAAACATTGCCAGTCTTATCAGTAAGTCGGACCAACTTGCAGTTTCTTTGGAGGAGCTTTGAGAGAGCGATATTGATGTTGACGTGCTTTGTATAACAGAACACTTTATGTTAGCAGATTATGAGCAGTGTCTGAGTTTTCCAAATTATACTTTACCAGCATCTTTCTGTCGAAAAAACATTAAACGACATAGCAAAGCTTTCTATCTCTGGTGTATTTGAATGCTGTGCTGTAGAATTAGTCGATTATAAAATCATTGTTGTATGTATTTATAGGACACCTATAGAGAAACACCTTGACATATTTTTTGATCAGTTAGAAATATTGTTACAAAATTTATTAAAAAGTATAAAAAACGCGTTATTCTAGCAGGGGATTTCAATATTGACAGGTTGGTAATTAATAATATAAGTCGTAGTTTTGAGTGTCTTTTGTCAAGTTTTAACTTACATTTGGAAATAAAACAACCAACTAGGCCCGCTAGTAAGAAGTGTTTGGATAATTTTGCACATGACTTCACTAGAGGATGTACATCGGAGGTTATGGAATTAGCTTTGTCAGATCATACCTCACAGCTCCTAAGAGTGCCGGTCAAAAAAAATCTTTTTTGATGCAGAATGCAGTGTCATTTTGGCGATGTAAAAGACGTGACTATAATGTAGAAAATATCTTAAAATTCAATCAATGTTTAGAGAATTTATCATTTTCAGAAATATATAAAACTAATAGTCCAGACGAGGCATGTAACGGTTTTATTGAAATGTTTAGACTTTTTTATGATTTGTGTTTCCCATACAAAGTTGTCATTCAGAAAACAACGAAAAAATTAAATTGGATTTCTAGGGGAATCAAAATTTGTAGTAAACGGAAAAGACATCTCTTATGGCGTTTCAGACACAATCCAAGTGTCTGTAATAAAAATGCTTTTAAAAATTACTCTAGGTCATTTAAAAAGATAATAAAACTTTCACAACGAGCTCAAAATGGACAAAAAATAAAAACTTCCACCAACAAAGCTAAGTCTACCTGGGATATCTATACTATAATAAAACTGTAAAACCGATGCGTCCGTACATTGAGTATTTTTCCAAAAAACTAATTGAGGGTGATGTTAAAACAGTAACAGAATAGGAATCTACAACTTTTAATTTTTTTGTCTGTTTGTCTGTTTGTCCGTTTGTCTGTTTGTCTGTTTGTACACGCTAATCTCCGGAACTACTGAACGGATTTGAATGAAACTTTTTTTATAAGGTAGTTATTAAGTCTGGGCAAATACTAGGCTATAACTTATTTTGAAGATCGAAGTACCTGACGTGGAACCTTAGCAGTACACTTAAACTAGGAGAGATATGAAAGCAGCGCCTTTAAAAAAGTTATTTGGCCTGATGAGCATTTTCTATTGACGTACACAAATTGAAGGTCCAGAGCAACTGATATGGAACCCTAGCAGCTCAGCTCAACTATAAGAGATATAAATAGAGCGCCTCAGGGAACATTGTTCAGCGTGATGGGCACTTTCTATTGTTGTACACAAATTGAAGGTCCGAAACAACTGATATAGAACCCTAGCAGCTCGGCTCAATTATAAGAGATATAAATAGAGCGCCTTAGGGAACATTGTTGAGCGTGATGAGCATTTTCTATTGACGTACACAAATTGAAGGTCTAGAGCAACTGATATGGAACCCTAGCAGCTCAGCTCAACTATAAGAGATATAAATAGAGCGCCTCAGGGAACATTGTTCAGCGTGATGGGCACTTTCTATTGTTGTACACAAATTGAAGGTCCGAAACAACTGATATAGAACCCTAGCAGCTCGGCTCAACTATAAGAGATATAAATAGAGCGCCTTAGGGAACATTGTTGAGCGTGATGAGCATTTTCTATTGACGTACACAAATCGAAGTTCTTGAGCAACTGATATAGAACCCTGCTGCTGGTGCTGAGCTTAACGTTAAGTAGTTAGTGGATACTTTCACCACAGACAGTTTGTCGAAATCTAAATAGTCTTGCCTACTCACTTCACGATAGTAGTAACTTACAAACCGACCCTTGAGTTGGCTAGGGACACCACAGGAACACAAAATATAGATGCTAAGCCACATCCATCTATTGTGGTAGGGAAGTTTAAGCCTGACTTTTTCTGAACACTAAAACCTAAACTTACATATATTTTATTCCAAACGAATAAAGCTGCCTTCAATTAAGTAAACGAAAAAGTAAAAACATTTCCATTCCACTTTTATTAAGAAAGATATCCGACAAAATTTAGTTTTGGAGTCGGTGTCACTGCCATGCGAAATTTTCTTACCAGAGGAGGAGGATGGCGAGATGATAGTAACCTATCAAAAAGAAAGTGCCCATTGACCTTGATTTTTCATTCCTCTCATCTCCTTACGACATGGTAAACTAAGAGATCATGATAGCTAGATGGCGGAGTATAAAATATTTTGTATCATGGAGTCCACGCGTACGAAGTCGCAGGCAACAGCTAGTAATAAATATGACTAGGGAAAATAAAACTAAAAATTCCATTGACAAAATTAAAATAAATGACACAATACTAACCGACTCATATGACATTGCTAATGCTTTTAATGACAATTTATTGATAAAATCAAACCATCAAATAACGTAGGAAAGAATGTCACTGCTAATATAACTAGTAAGAGTGGCTCCGTGTTTATGGCACCTTGTTTGCCATCTGATATATTAAAAATAATAAACTTCTTGGATAACACTCTAAGCGTTGGTTATGATGATGTGTCGACGAGGGTAATCAAGGCTGTGGCAAAACATGTGAGCCATCATATCAGCTATCTCATAAATTTAAGTATAAGCCAGGGTATCTTTCCGGCGAGTTTAAAAATAAGTATTGTAAAACCTTTATTTAAAAAAGACAATAAAGAACTAATGGAGTTTTATAGACCAATTGCTCTAATACTAACAATGCTTCCCACTTAAGGTATGGAGCGATATTCTGGGGCAATTTAACGGACAGGGATATAGTATTTAAAGGACAAAAAAGGTTCATCAGGGCCATGTTTGGTATCTACCCCACAGACAGTTGCAAGCCATACTTTCGACAGCACAGAATTCTCACACTTCCGTCTTTATATGTATTAGAGATAGCAATGTTTGGAAAAGCTAACCCATCCCTATTTAAAAAAATGGCCGACTTAAATGATCGCTCTCGACGAGACAACAGGTTCGTCGTCCGTAGCTCGAATACTGCGCTTATGCATAATAGTGTGCTTTGCATGGTGCCCACCATATGTAATAAAATTCCAAAAGCAATAAGGGAGCTCAATTTAAGTACATTTAAATCTCATTTAACAAATATACTAATTGAAAGATGCTATTACGGTATAAATGAATTTATCACTGATAAAATTTAATTTAATGTGAATGTAGTATTATATTTCATTTGAATAATTGTAACATATCTGACTTAAAGTAATATTTAATGTTTTCGTAGTGTTAAAATAATTTGACATTAATTTAAATCTGACATTATTATAAATAAATAAACATTAGACAAGCAAAACGCAATACATGTAAAGAATTAGGTATACTGCTTATGTAACTGGTTGGATGTTAAGAGTTTAGTTATAATTTGCATACCATCTTACGAGGGTCAAACTGAAAGTTCTTAGAAAATCAAAAACTGATTACATTAGCCAGTTATTAGTTTTATTATATCTTTTCAAAATATTGTCCATTGACGTCAATACACCGCTGCATGCGATGGAACCACTGGGAAAAGCACTTTGCCCACTCGTCCTTAGGGGTCTCTTCAATGGCATCGCGATACGCAGCCACCGCTTCTTCAGCATTCATAAACCGCTTTCCTTTAAGTTTTTCTTTAATTTTTGGAAATAAATAAAAATCGCAAGGCGCGAGGTCGGGGCTATACGGCGGGTGACCCAGTAATTCAACGTTTGATGTCGCCAAATAGTCGATCGTTCGCTTGGCGGTGTGCGACGAGGCGTTGTCGTGGTGAAGGAGGATCCTACTGCGAGGTCGTTTCTCTCGAACTTTTTCCAAGACAAGTGGCAAACAATTGGTAGTGTACGATTCTGCAGAAACTGTTTTTTGATCCTCTAACACAATTGTTGCGAAATGACCTATCCTTCCAAAGAACGAGGCCACCATTTTTTTTCCCGCACTTCGATCTCTCTTCACTTTAGTTGGCAACTCCTCGAAAGGAAACACCCACTGAGCAGATTGTCTTTTGGTTTCAGGATCATAACAGTAAATCCAGCTTTCGTCACCTGTTAGTATGTCGAACACAGCATTTGAGTCACCTCCGTTAAATCTTTCAATCATTTTACGGCACCAATCCACACGATGGAGTTTTTGAGCCTTAGTCAAATTATGAGGTATCCACCGGGCGCAAAGCTTCCTGACCGCTAAATGTTCGTGGAGGATTTTGTGCACTTGACTCATACCGATGCCTAAGCTTGTCCGAATCTGCTGATAGGTCACTCTTTTGTCAGTCTCTATCATACGCCGCACAACACAGATGTTATTTTCAGTCGTCGCCGTAGAAGGCCGTCCCTCACGTACATCATCAGTGAGATTAGTGCGACCACGTTTAAACTCATTAAACCAGTTGTAAACAGTCGCACGAGATGGGGCTTCATCGTGAAAGGCCAATCGTAGTCTATCATAACTTTCTTGTTGACTTAAATGATATCGAAAGTCATAAAAAATCATTGCACGAAAATTTTCTCGTGTTAAATTCATTTTGACGTGACACAGACAATTTTCAATTTGCCGCCAAGTCGTAAAACAAATGACAAATGAATGAAATATATACTCAGTAATATTGGCAAAGAGTTCTATTTTCAAATTTTAGAATATTTTTTTTATTATATTGTTTATAAGTGGCCAGTTCTAAGAACTTTCAGTTTGACCCTCGTATTGGTCGAATGCACTGGACTATTATAAATGTAAGAACCTATGTACTGTATTCTTGCAAATAAATATTACTTACTTACTTACTATAAATCTGTGGAACATGTTGTTGGTGTGTGTTTACTATAGTACCTATAGAATATTTTGCCTCAAAATCAATTTTGTACATTATTGTTTGTGTCATTGTCGAGCATCGAAATGTGAACCATCCCCGCATTTCAATGAGTTAGGTTAGGTAAGTTTGTAGTTTAGTGTAGTTGTAGTGTACCTACCCAGAATTGGTGAATTATAATAAATAAAATAAGTCAGCCTATTAGATCCCACTGCTGGGAAAAGGCCTCACCTCAACTATGAGGAGGAACGAGCCATACTTCACCACGCGGGCTCAGTGCGGATTGGTGGAGGGGTGTATGTAAGGCAAGTGACAAACCTTACTGTCAGAAGTTATCAAGCCGCCCTAGGGCCTCTGACTAGGCTTAACGACTAATACCACAGATATTAGCCGGGACCAACTGCTTAACGTGCCTTCCGAAGCACGGAGATGCTTGTCATGGACGTCACTTAAATGGTCGGAATGGTCACCCATCCAATCACGACCGCGCCGTGGGTTGCTTAACTTTTGGTATCACTACCAAAGCGCTGCCGCCACTGCGCCACAAGCACCTCAAAATTGGTGAATTGTGTCAATATAATTATTATTGGTTGTAGTATGACAAGTTGGGACCTGTATAGTAGAAATGTAGAAATATGATTATTATGAAAGTGTCTTCATTAAAAAAATACTCGTATTCTCATACACATAATATACCTAATTTTATGATAAGTAGTAAATAAAATATAAATCATGACTTTCATCAGTTACTTAATTTCATACAAAACATGAAAAAACAATCTACTCCATTACTTCTTTGTTCGTATTATTGGCTTATGAATCTTCAAGTGAATGATATTTGACATATGACGTAGTGTCGTCATCCATTGCTGCGTAATTACACATGACAATTTAAATAGCTGAAGCTTAAGCAGCAATGTATGAACTTAGACAGTTGAAGCTTCATAAGGTGAATAATAACATGTGCCATGTTTGGGCTTTGATTTTGTATGGCGTAGTGCATCCTTATATATAATAAATCAATGGGAAAGGTATAAAGGATATTGGTCTGTTTTTGAGGTTCTTGTAATAGAGAAAAATGTTGCAGGGGAACTGATCTATCACCTCTTGAAGGCTCCGATATCGATGACGAGACACTCTGTATAAATAAGCTACATTATTTAGGTATTTTTTCTAAAAAATCCATAGAAAAATCAAGATTTTTAACTCGTACCTACGCATAGTTAAACAATAAAGTGTATACAGCTCAATTATGCGCCCGCGCAAGTCGCAATTTGCATATAATGAAGACAGATGTCGCTGATGGTTGCGTTATTAATCGCCTCGAAGGAGATGAAGATACGGTTTTAATTGTTTTTTCTCTCATTATTGTCATATTTTGTACTGGCATTTTTGTTTGTTTGTTCGGGTCATTAAACCCACCGCGCTGGTCCAGTGCGTGTTGGCAGGTTATATTTTACCGCGACCACTGGAGAAGTTTGGGGGAGGCCTTTGCCCAGCAGTGGGACAGTAACGGCTAAGTAAAAAATTACATATTTCAGTACTTAAGTGGGACACAAAACACGATTAACTGATCCTTTGTATTTTTAATAAAACTTTAGTGATGATGCTCCTGGCTTAAAAATGACTTTTAAACTCAAGTCAGTCAAGCAATCAGACGTCAGTATAAAAGCCATTGAGTTAGGCGGTAGGCATTTTTGAACTAGATGAGATCAACGTATTAACGTAAGTTACATTAAAAAAGTAGTTACATGGAAATTGTATATTTTTAATGTAGGTATTTTACAGATGTACGTAAGTGTGTCAGACTGAGGTCAGGCTTACTGCCTAAATTGTTAGTAGGTCTAGGTACCTTTGTGTACTCGTAGGTTCATAGTCATCTATCATAAGGGTCTTGCCAAATTCCATATAAGTACTACGATTGCTTATGATACCGCAGTGTTTTTCTTGACGTGTTGTCCGTACCTATAAAAACAAGAAATAATTATTTAGATGTTTTTTATAAATAAACTAAGATGTTTTCTATTTTTATAGAATGACACTGATAGCATACTACTTTGCAGGTCCCCGCGAATTCGCCCGCGCCAAAAGTCCGATTTACCATACAAACTTTCATCCCCTATTTCACCCAATGATGTATCTATATCGCAACAAAATTGTATAGTTCAAGGTCTCAAATTATCTCTCTACCAAATTTCATTTCAATCAGTTCAATAGTTTAGGCGTGATTGTGTAACACACAGACAGAGTTACTTTCGCATTCATAATATTAGTTAGGATTTGCTAGCACGAGTTTATGTCCACTAATGACTCTGCATAGGTCGTTTCTTCACTGTTTGCGACACAGATCAGTATCGGCGTGTGTCGCCAAGCGCGCCCACCATGCTATTAATCTGTGGTCCCACGCACGACTCCCAGCATTGTTGCGTATGCGCATCTTAGTATAAGACATAGGAGGTGGTATTTACGTACCAGTAAGCATTAGAGAATGATAGTAAATGTTGATTTTAAGGTTTTGATAGCAAACACGGTTACCTATCTTAAATCCGAAATTTTCTAGTGCTTTTTTCATTTTACCGAAATCGTTAATCCTTTTTTTTATTTGCCATATTTTCATTTGACCGAAAACACGATTGATATTCTTTTGAAAGTACTATTCCCATTTGTTATTTTTTCAAATTCAATATGTTTTGAATTATAACTCATCGTTTGACAAAACTATGATTGCTAGATGTTTCAGTTTCTAGAAAAATCTTTTCAATATTATATTACAACAAACAAACAAGCAAAAATGCACGCAATAGTCATGCAGCATGCATTGATACGCTCTTCTCCGGCGTTGCAGGAAGTGCAGTCCTTCCGCCCTTCCGTAGCAAATATTTGGCACCCATACTCGCTACCGCAGCTCCAGCACGCACGGGTGCCAGATCTTTGTTACAGGGGGCGAGGACTGCACTCCCTCCACGCCTCCGGCATCTAAATTACACTCTAGTATTGGGCAGACTAGTACCACGGCGAAGGACCACGGCGAGTCGGGTTTCCCCAAATTGAGAAGATTAACGGTTACTTCGATCTTTAAATCAGTTAAGACAAGCACAAAATCTAATAAATAAAAAACGTTTTGATAACCGGAGAAATGTTTTTCTGGAAAATGAAACATCGGGACAATGAATTTATAGTTTTACAATATTATGTAAATAAATTAATCTATTATTTAAAACTTCGTCAAACCTTTTTCGAACAATTAAAATTCGAACAGCAAAGTTTCGAAAATGAGATAGGTTACCAGCAAAAATAGTTCCCATGTAACTCATAAAATGGTCTTGGGCTCTAACACACGAGCACCATTTTGCTGTCGACGTATGTAACTGCAGCCGACGTTAGAAGTCGGCGGCTAGCTGTCGACACGTTGGCGGCTGCCGCCAACGCGTTAACAGCACGTCAAGTCGACAACTAGCTGCCGTGTCCTAACGTCAGCTGCAGTTAATGCATGCAGACGTGTCGACTGCTTGCCGCAGGCAGGTCGCCTCTGACATCGTCAACGTGCTGCTCGTGTGTTAGAACCCTTAGAACTTAGTACTCATTCAAACTGAAGCAACTATAAGGGCTCTAACACACGAGCAGCACGTTGACCACGGTAGAGGCGACTGCAGTAGCCGTCACCTGTCGGCAGCTAGCTGTCAACCTGCCTGCGGCAAGCAGTCGACACGTTGACAGCTTGCCGACAACGCCGATGTTGTCGAATATCTTTGTACAAGAGCGAGTTGAAAATGGATTTCGTCGAAGAAACACTGTTGTTGGTTTTACTCTGTTGTCGTCGACGCAAGATAAAGAACTGCTCATTGTGGGTAGAGGAAAGATTATTTAATAGAAAACGAGACGGCCAGTTTTTTTCTCTTTGTCCACTATTACGAAAAAATGCGCAAAAGTTTTTAATTACTTCCGAATGTCTATTGCTTCTTATGATGAGCTGACGACCATTTTAAAAAACTCAATATCTCGCCGAGATACCATCATGCAAAAAAGTATTTAAGCGGAACAACGACTCGCTTGACAGCACTAATAAGCAATTCAGAATCAATTTCTTTTATCATGCTCATTTTGTGCACGTCTTCGCTCCTGAACCAACTGCATTCGACTGTCAAAATAGCGGACGCGGCTAGCTGTCGACATCAGCCGGCGCTACCCGTCAACGCGTCGACAGCACATCGACGGAGTGGTCGATAGCTAGCCGCCGACTTCTAACGTCGGCTGCAGTTACATACGTCATCATCAAACTGCTGTTCGTGTGTAAGAGCCCTTAGGAGGGCGGATAGTTTCGTCTCTTAGGACCAAAATAGCCCGAATTTAACTTAACTAGGTCCCAGTAAAGCATAAAATGTCACATCCAAAATTCCCAGCTCCGTACAAACGTCGAATCGCAGAGACAAGCAACAAATTGAGAGATCGAGTTCCCGTATTTTGCATACAAATTGTTACACGACATCACCCATTGTCCATTCTTATCAGCGGCATCTGTTCCGCGATCATTCGGACTCAAGTTATTGCTAGACTGTAATTATATGCTTGTTAACTTAAATTAACGGTAACGTCAACACAGAGGCCTGTGTAAGGAAGGAGGCTTGGTGTAGTCTACTTGCTTTTGTCATCGAGATTCTTATCGCACACACACATCCCAGCAACGCAGCAACGTCTGCGTCTGTATGCTTGCAATAATCTAAAAAAATACAAAGATTTTGATTCTTCAGAGTAATTCTTTAGGAAGGTAGGTATAAGTGTTTGATTCTTTAGGGTTTTATCCGTGCGAAGTCAGGGCGGTTTGTTACACTAGGTTAGATATAGAGACTGAAGATACAGTCGTTACTAGTTTCAATGTCAGGGATTCCTTTTTGACTCAACTATGTATCGATTAACCCTGGCCTAACCATGTAACAACTTATCATTCTCTAAACATTATTGGGTTATGAATAAATATATTATTATTATTATTAGAAAGCAAAGTAAAGCATGCAAGCAGATATTTGTTAGAACCCTGATAAAAAGTTACCTAATTAAATGTCGTGTTTTCGCGTCTCATTTCGTATGAGACAATTTGCTACCAATAAAGTGAAAAATTTGCCTTGATGAGGCTGTGATATTTATCATCTTGAAATTGTTCTTTCGGATGAGGTAAACATTAGTTATTATTCCTTAGAAACGTGCTTAATTGCAAAATCAAAATGGCAATCTCAATTATTGCTCTACATCACCTTATCCCTGTCATAGCATGACGTATGGGTCCAAATTGTACACCGGCGCCTAACCCATGCTAACCCAATCAACGCGTCCACTTGGACAAGCTGTAATTCTATAATAACTGATTTTATAACCCCCTCAAGTTAGAGAGAGACAGACACACCCAGATACCTCTGTCCCTGTCCCGTTGATTAGTTCTCCGGAATGTACGTGGAAAGACTCGGAACATCAGAAGCCTATAATTATCTAAAGCGCTCCGTTTTCGGGGAGAAACGAAGATTTAGTTAAATGTTTTTTAAGGTCTTGTTTTGATTTGTGGCCAAACATTAAACGGGACTGATTGTTGCCAAGTTGGGGGAGCCAACGTTTAATTTCTGTTATCATTCGTTATTTATTGCGGGTTGAATTACCACTTGATCAATTCAATTTTTGATAATGAGTCAGGATTTTAGGTATCTTCAATGTAATATGTAATGATACTTTAAAATTTAACAGTTTTCATCGGGGTTGCCACTGATTCAAACATGTACGATGTTCAAAAGATAAAATATATTAACTTAATGTTCGACCATAACTTGTTCTATTCACTTTTACCCAACGCAAAAAGACATAGCCGCGAAAAATATTCTGTAATCATATACGGCCTTGTATCACTCTAACTTAGATATTAATGGGTCTCCAAAACCACAGATGACACTTATGGGTTGGTTAAAAGTAGAAACTTATGCTGGGTTCCTTGTATACAATAAATGAAAAAGCAGCCCTTCTTTCAGAAGAATATGAAGATGACCATTACTTTTCTAAACAAATTCCCTTTGGTATCCCATAAGTCAATTTGCTTAAATGCAACAACTATTTCTATGGACTCAGTATTGTTAGGACAAAAATTAGGGTCCCCATACAAACTTTAATTACATATCGGTCAATTAGTATGGGGATCTCAAATGTTTTTGACTACTCTATATTGGTTCGGTATAAAAAGTTATTGCATTTTAGCAGTATAACAAATGTAATTAGGTATATGGGATATAAAATGGAATCTAATGCGAAAAAATATAGAAAAAGAATCCCGTTGCTAGTAATGTAATGGTTATTTTCATAGTCTTCCTAATGAGGGCCGAGCTTTTTGCTTTGTCATTATTGATGTCATACAGACCTAAGTTATAGCAGATCAAAAGGTACGGGCTATTTACGAAACTGCTCGACATCCAAACCGCCTGTGTGTCCCAAGTTTTGACGTTCAGCCAAAATTGCTGGTTCTCTTGTCATGTTACAATGGGGACTAATTAAGAGCACCCGAGTTAATTACATTCGGGTCTTGGGAGTCCAATGGGAGATAATTTTTTGCTTTGTCTCAGCTCTGAATGGATCGAAGCGAGGTAATCTGTTTGATGTATTGAGGAGCTGTGTGTAATTATGAATATAAAGAGCGGTTTCAATTGTTTCGTTATGCTATCGAATTTGAATCATGACTATAATGGAGTGAATAATGATTTAAATACGTCAAAGAATTTCTAATGTATTCTATCAGTGCCACTGTTGTTCTGACACCTTATAGAACGAACTAGATTATAAAATCTTAATTTGGATGTTTAAGTATGATTTGGGTTACTTTCCCCATAGTGTAAATCACTCGTGTTTTAATTAACTTAATATTTAAAAAAAAACTAGTGATTCAGAAATAAACCCACAACACGACTACTTACCCCGTACTCGATTGCAGTAAGCATTGATTTATTATATATATAATAAATCAATGGCAATAAGTTATAGCTTTCAGGAAATAAAAAAATGCTTCTCAACCAACGTCTGCTAAGACAGCTTTCAAAATAATGAGGAAATGACAATTCATATTATGTCATTGCTGCAAAGAAATCGTTGTTGCGACAGGAGCCCTCTTATATTCGATATTCATATAAACTAGGCCATGATGGTTTTCAATTTGGATATCAGGTATTTAAATAACGAAGCCTTGCTCTTGTTACAAAGTTATCTCAATAAAATTCCTTTGCTAAACGAAAATGTGATTGTGAATAATGAATCCAAATAATTTTGCTTCATCTCTTAAAGCACGATTTGATAAATAATTCATCTCTCTTCAACCGAACACTCCATCAATAACCAAATTGATTCCCACAACTAAATACTACTAATTAACACACCTCTAGTTGTTTACGGCTAAATAATTTCATAAACATGTGTTAATTGCTCCATTTATCTCTGCATTTATTAACGTTTCGTCTCTTAGCACTTAGTGAGGATATTCCTTCGTGACGGGATGACATCTATCAATCTTGTCACTTTGATAACAAAACCAAACTTACACAAAAAACGCTGACACTCCTAAGTCAACGGGCGAGGGTGCAAAATTCTATAAACGACTGTTTTATTAAGGCGTATACACACTTCGCTGACGTTGATACCATTTTGCAATTAAAATGAACAAATAGCGTTCGGAATAGTTTATGTGCGACTAAAATATTTATAGGTTCTCGCACTACTATCATAAGCTGTACAAACTGGGTATGGTAAACCAATCTGGCATGAGGTGGGGTTTGTTTTCAGGCATCACAATCGTGACGAGGCATGGTGTGGTTTAAGTCGCAATTGTGAGGATCAGGAAACTTCAGTCATTATAAATTCGACAAATGCTTAAAAACCCTGAAACAGTCCATAAAAGAAAGATCATTGTTGTCAACGGTTGAGGATACACTCAGGTTAGGACTACGAGTATTAACATAATCTCCTAAATTCCTTAAGTAAATTATTTCATGATATTTTTGTAAATGTTAAATTACCCACTGTGTCTACATACGATTTGAGATTAAATGATTAAATTATCATTAACCTTACGCCAAATTAGCGAAAGTTTAGGAAATTGTACATTTTTATTATGTTTGAAACCGACTTCTAAAAGTTATTTAAATGTTTTATCGATATCGACAAAAATACTTCATTCCCATCCCTACTCAGTGTCACATCTCAATTACACGCGACACTATGCTGCATCAATTAGCGTGACGTTGACTTACTCGAAGCAGATAGCTCCCATTTGACGGAGGCGCGCAAGAAACCATAAAGTTGATAATATCGACGCCGGCTGCCACGCGAGCCGTCGATAGTCGATAAAGCGACGTGAATTATATCGACAACCTGTCTGCGTAACATCCTTATTTGCATTTAATTACTCGACTTTGAAAATAACTAATGCGAGCGTGAGAGGAATACGTAATTTTGTGTTAGTGAGAGATCGAATGTGACTCTGTGGACGTAATGTTATAAAATATGAAAGTCTTATGACGACACGTCTTAACTTAATAAAACTACACACATTTGACTTACTTCAATTGTGTCTATAAGTTGATTTATGTGAAGACAGATAAAAGGGTTTTACGCATTCGTGTCACCGTTTTCATATCACCATACAATTACGTAAATATTTTGCTATTATCACACCTTACCACAGACTACTTAGGGGAGCGGGGGGTACGTTGTTACACGCGTTTTTTACCTTGATTTTAAACTTTTTGATGGACATAATTGGACTCATTCGTTTTCTCATAACATCATGCATTAGATAAAAGATAAAACAATCAGTGACCCGCCAAGCGCTGAGCTGCTAGGTTGTGTGCGTGTGTCCCGATTTCAGCCAAGTAAGTAAAAAAATCCTTTACAAAATTTTTGATTCCTGATGATGATGTAACAACTAGCCCCAATTCCGGGTTAAAATGTTACAATCTACTTGTTTAGTTTAATTCTCCATTGTGAAAAAATTACATATTATATTTTAATAATTTATCAGTCATATTTTAATAGCTAAATAGACATACTAACATTACAAGTAATCAAATGTATAATTTATTTGATAGCTTTTGTCATATTAACAACTTTCTAAACATTGTAACAACGTGCCCCCCGCTACCCTGCCTTACTACTACTACTAAAACATCAGCTTTTCACGCGCAATCATTTCACTTTTAACCATTTCATTATCTCTGAAAAGATGTATAATTAGGCACAAACCTCAAAAAGCGTAAGAGTGTACGCTGTAAAATATTAATAACACAAGGAAAAGATCAGTCAGTTTATTGTCCAAAAAACGAATTCAACGGGTTAAGAGAAAAAAAAGGTAAAAAGGGTTTGTACCTTACAGTGTCGGTGACTTGTAGATTTTTGAGTAAAAACTAATAACAATGGTAAGTGGTAATTTTAAAAAATAAGTCTTTACCAATCAAATTACGAACGGTTGTGACCATTTAGGTATAATTTAATTTGTAGAAATGATTTTAGAAAAACTAAAAAAAAAACTTAAATTTTACCACTTATGTTTGGATGTTATTTAATTTTATTGACCCGAAATCTGATGCATCACTACAGCTTAATTATATACAGCGTTACTTGAAATGCACTGTTGGGCGTTAGGTGGCGTTAGGGCATGATAACTGGACAGTAAAATTGGAGTATGAGTTTTGTATCATCGAGTCTACGTAGGCGAAATCGCGGGCAACCACTAATCTTTGCTAAGATAAGGAAACTTAAGCATATCAAGCTCTACAATTCTACTAATAGTAGATCTCTCAAAAATGGCTATTTGGACAAAAACGGCCCAATATATAAAATGAAAATATTCACAGCAGTAGATAGTTAAGTAAGTACATAGTATACTACTTACTTACACCTGAGTATTACCACCACGATACTCGTATATCCACATATCGCTAGAGGCTATGCGTGTGCACATAATGAGTTCGAGTTCATACTTTAACGTTAATTCTGTTAATGTGACAACATGTTCCGGTGAAAGATAGTTTATCTTCTTTCTCATGGTTGGCACTGACGTACCTACCTACACATGGTACGCAAATAAATAAATGTCATAAACTTTTATTATATTTTTTAATGTTTCTGAGATGTGTCTAAAGATCCTTGTTATTATTTTTTGAGACAAGAACTACCATTTAATACTTTGTCCTAATCCAGTCAAACTAAGTAAAAAATAACTAACACTTACCTACTTATCAAATGCCTCACATTTTCATTACATCACTTTTTATTTTTTTATGTATTTTTTACTATTTTTATTGGGGAAAGCACTTCCCAAAAACGTAAGACATCTGTGTAGTGTCTTCCTTAAACCAGTAAAAACATTTTAATTCAGATTTTATCAATTTAAAACTAAAAATGTGTATCACAGCTGCATTCAGAATGATATTCTCAGCTGGAACCAGCGAAACAATTACCGCCTTAAGAACAATGAACAAAGACAAGGCAGCGGCAATCGTTGGGATAAATGCACGCCATTTACAAGGGTGTAAGATATGACGTGATATAGATCACTCACTCCGTAATAAATAAATAAATAACATAAGAAAAATTGCACCGTAAAGCGAATGTAACCGGAGGCGCTGTGGCACGAAAGAAACATGTGGATAAAGCTCGCTATTTTTGTAAGTAATACTAATCTTGCTTACTATTTAAAAACATTTAGCACAGGTAAATTGAGCATTTCACTGAACCTGAGGGATTTATGTGCACTTTATACAAATAAATTGAATTGATAGAGGTTTTATCATTATAAACCTGAGAACTAGGTTCTAAATATTTTTTACGAATGAGTTAAATTAACCACGTGTTCGATTTTTCAACAGTATATAGGCAGAATAAAATATTTGCGTAAGTTCAATTAATTTACTGATTCTGTATCGCTGTTTGACACCTGACGTAAAAGTGAATTTGACTTCCAATGGCCTAACTAAGTAGAATAGCTCGTGAAAAGGCCTCATTAGGTTTCTCATTCACTTTTTACAACCAAAAGATAATAGACACAAATGTTATATCCCCTTATGCGTTTTGTTTTAAAACATAAATATATCTATTAGCCAACAAATTACTTATCTTTGAAATTCCTAAAATCCCTTATAGTATATAAAAAATACGTCTTTGATTATTTTCGTGTTTAACCAGACGGTTACGACTGACTCGTATCCAGTACCTACGGGTACTGGACTTCGCTTTAGAATGCAATCCATTCTGAAGCGAAGTTCGCTATAGCTAACAAAATGTACCTATGTAACTGACATAAGCCATCAAAACATCATGTGACTGTTGTATACAAATTTTGACATTTCGTTGGCGATAACAAAGTTTGCTTAAGAATAAGATTGCATCTTGTCTAAGGACCCTGTGTTTAACTGTCAATCGTATCCAGGCTAGTCTAGCCTCACTAGCGCCGGGCGCAAGGGAGCGACAGGGACGGATGATTTAGAAACCCCTCGGGACGCCGCGACGCGACCCGGTATTAATATTGTGACTCGACGTAGTATATGCAATGATTTCACATAATTTTAACAAAGTGACTTTCTTAAAGCTATACTATAGTCCGACAAGTCTGTGTGCGACGTTCTAGCGGTCACCATAGGTGCGGGGAGCGAGGCATGCTTTCGACGTCAGCGGGGACGGGTGTGTTGCGAGGAAAAGGATTTCTTATTATGATAGTCGCGTGTTATTGACGCTTCTTCGCCCCTCACACGCCTTGCAGGAGGATCGCGCATTAATTCATTGATTCATTAGGTCGCGAATTATTTTATTCAAAGAAAATTTAATTAGTAATCTGCCAGTAAGCTATGAACTAACCCAGACACATGTTGGGATACCGACCCTTAATATTTGTAGGATTTCATTATTGACAATTTCTGTGCAATTATGCTTGATGTTGTTTTGCAGTAAACAATAATATATCTGCAAATTATTGTAGCATAGGTAACTAACATAATTGTCCTTTACCCGAAGGCTGTCTGGAAAGAATTGCTGTTAGCAATAATACCGCTCAAATTTTACAACTCTATATGTTTATTTAAACGTCTACTGATTAGACAGATATAGATAAGTGATTATTGCACAACACACAAAGGGTAATAATCACTTATCTTTATCTTAATTTTTGAAAACATTGTGCCAAATGCCCATGCTGTTGAGCCTAAAGCCTAAATAAATGTTTTATCTCGGATTTAATTGTACAAAAAGTACTTAACACTAGCTTTGTTTTAGAAATTATTTTTTCGTTTTTATCTAATTTTGAAAACAATTTAAAAAATATATCCAAACCGAATGAATTCTCACCAGGTTTATCTGCCAACCATGCATATACCCTATTCTCTGCGATCACTCCTCTACGCCGTTTTGGTATCTGTCGCCTTGCACCTCCAGCTAAATTGGTACCGAAATTTCAAATTCAAATTTGGGTTCCCATGTGTGCCCCGCGGCGGAACCCCTTTTAACATACTAATTGATCCAGGGTGATTTGGTACCATCGGTTATGGATGCCTTTGATGTTGATTGGAACTGGTTACCGGTTAGGGATGGCGTTCTCAGTTGGGTAAGGTCGCGGCAATTGCGAGAATCTGGTTTTTGGTAAGAGTTGTTATACTATACGATCTTGTGATTAGGGTACTGATACGGTGGATGAATGGGAATCATCGCCACTCATAAGTAAGTAGTGTACTTACGCACGTAGATACTTGTGTACTTGAAATAGTTAAGTAACTCTTTAAAGCACATCGTAGAAAAAACAAATGAATGAATTTACACGAAAATATTTACAATACAGGCGGTATTATTGCTAAACACAATCTCTTCCAGACTACCTTTTGGACTTTTAACCAAATGAGCATTTTCATAACCAAGAAGACGGAGTTTTGTATGATAGTTATCAGCGCCTTTAGAAAAGTTGCAATCTTTCCAAGGAAATGTCAAAATATGTTTTGCAAAAGTTACGTGACGTTTCGATGGCTTATGTCAGTTTTATTCATACTGTTAGTGATAGCGAACTTCGCTTTAGAATAGATTGCATCTTGCCCTGTATCACCATCATCATCGTCATAATCAGCCACAAGATTTGCTCAGATAACTGCGGAACACGGGCCTTTCATTGTTTGAAAAAAAAACTACCAGTGTCAGTTTGCATTAATTAGTTTCGTATAATTTATTTTAAGCCACATATGTTGAGGACAATATTGGCCTGGATCATGGTCTAATGCAGACCCTGGGCCCTCGCGTGTCAGTGCCCAACCGAGATAACGCTGGGATGATGATGATGTGGACAATATTTAATTCTTCATGACCATATTTATGCGTAATAATGGCAAGTTGGGCAGTTCAGGTTTTGAGAGACTGTTTTAGTTATATTTAGCAATGTAAATTTATAAAGCCATCATTGAAAAACTAAACTATTTGTCATTAATCTTAAACATGTTCTTGAAAATTGCTACACCAGAATTGAAACATATCCCATTTAGGGTCCAAATTACTTTAGTTAAAAAGACCTTCGGCTTAATGCTTTAATAACAATCTCCATATTCAAACCGAAACTAAGAAACGATTGTCCTCCGGCTATGACACATTCTCTTAAGTAGAATTTAAATATTTATAGCTACCGAAAATTCTTATATCGCTAAACCACCAACTTATTTTGACCTAGTAACTCAAACGTATTATTTTTATCAAAAGGCCAAGTTCCGCTGGTACTTTAAACTGTTTTCGAGTTATACGCTACTCAAATTACTGTCTTTAAGTGTTTAAGCTATTTGGGAAGAATTTAAAAGTTGTATACAGCAATTACAGTGTTAAGGGACAGGGGTTAAATTAATTTACATTTCAAATTTTCGGCTTTTCAGCCCTGCCTCCAGTGATTTACATAACTTTGTTTGGGGCATTTTTAATGCGGCCTGATGACATAAAATTACTTCAATTGCTCATATCAACATAAAATAAACTATTAAAAGCTCGTTTTGGTAATCGTTCCTAATTTTATTCGACTTTAAAGCTTTTTGTTGATAAATTCTACATAGATGATATTAAGTGACTAAAATATTTTAATTTCTCTATCCAAGTCACTGTTTACAAAATAGCTGTCCTATTAAGAAGCAATTAAATAATGTGTTTATACAACACATTTTGACTTGGATTAATAATCCGATTTGCTACCAAAAGATCACCAGAACCCCCTTTGCCAAATAAAATGCTGCTTGTCCTTTAAACAATAAATTCAGTACGAAAACAATTGACGTAAATAGCAAAAGTTTAATTGCTGCTTATAAACCCCCTCAGTCGTTTTCCCTTCCTTATTTCATTTAAAAACACGACTGTTATTTCCCTTGGGATAGAAGAAAGTCGCAAATTTCATAATTTAATATCAACTGGTAGGATATTGGATAATTAGATCGGGTCCTGATTTTGTGCGAGAAGGCGAAATTAATATCAATGTTCTTTGTTTTACAGAACTAGGGTTGTGTTGAGGTTGAAGTATTTGTCTCGATAAGTTATCGATGAATAATAACTGAGCGTACAAATATTTGTGTAATGAACATGCTCAGCTTGGAATAATTTGCACACTTATTATTTATTACACTATGTAGTATTGCAATATTTTAACGATATATAAAGTAACACATCTATGGAACTTTATAAAACAGCCGTAATTTTGTTTTTGGTTATAATAATTATAACCAAAGTAAGAAATAAATATATAAGGGGAAGTTTGCAAGTAGCGCCTGTGACATAAAGATGACGGAAAACCGTTTGTCTTGGTATGGACACGTGATGAGAAGAGAGAAGAATCATGTGACAAAAAGAGTGATGAGTATGAATGTTAGTGGATGGAAGGGAAGAGGCCGACCTAGAAAGAGATGGATGGACTGTATAAAACATGATATGATTGTGAAAGGAGTGGATGAGTCAATGACGAGTGATAGGATTGTATGGAAGAGAAAAACATACTGCGCCGACCCCAAATATAATGGGAACAGGGCAAGCGAATGTGTGGTTATAATAATTATAACAAAAAGCAAAAAACGTAAAATTTATCTGTTCCTCTGTTGCATCAAGTTACTTACAATTATTGTATATATGTGTTACAATTATTGTAAGTAATTTGATGCAACAGAGTAAAGGAGAAATTTTACGTTTTTGTATTATCATAGTAATCTGACGGTCTTCTTAGTTTTTTTTTTATCTATTTAGTACCACTTGGTTTGACAATGTCATGTCCCTTACAAAACATATTTGATATATAGAACATTTTCTAAGATCATAAATAAAGTGAAAATTATAATAATAAATGGATTAAGAAGAAAGCTGTCAGCAATTAATGTCAATATCAAACAGCGTTGCAGCAGATTGCCTTTCTATCTTTGATCAAGATTATTGAAGAATGTTAACTATTTTATCGACAATTATTTTTATAGACATCAGCCACGCCCACAGCCCTACGGATAAGAAAATGAAGACAAATGCTGCACGGCGCGTGGGGTCCGGGTTCGATCTCCGGAGCGACATGACAAACAATCTATGACACACATAATTTCGGAACTTTCTCCTTCGTTATTTAGTCATGAGGGGTAATATATCGATAGCGTTTATAATGTTTACATTGTATTCTTGGTTAACTTTTGGGGCTTGTTTATGTATAGTTTCTATGTTCCCAACTTAAGTAACATAAGATAATACTAACTTCGAACGTTCGAGGTCTTTAAGGACTTATATTACGAGAATAATGTCCTCCTAGCCGATTTTCGGCCACGGCGGCCTATCTCAACAGAGATTAGCCAATTGCGCGGGACATATTATAGTGTACAAGTGTGTGCGCAATACACAGGTGCACTCTCTGTTCCTTCACTCTCATAATTCGGCTAAACATATACATTATATCACAATCTACATGACTTAGGTCGTTCAACGTCATCTAGCGGATTTGTAAACACTGATTTTTGACACTAGGAAAATCCCTCCTTATAAATACGAGTACAGAGAACCCCATTTACATATTTCCACTGTTAGTATTCTCGTAATGCCTCGTTGGTCTAGTGGTCAGCACGCTGGGTACTATCCACGAGATCCCGGGTTCGAATCCCAGGTCGGGACGAGAGTGTTTGGGTTTTTCTGTCTTGAAATTACTCAGACACAGCTCCGGAGTCAGGAAGTTGGTGGTGTTAACACCCGTGCCTCGGAAAGCACGTCAAGCCGTTGGTCCTGCGCCTGATCTCTCTACGGTCATGTCGGACTGCCGTCTCACCGAATTATGAGAGTGAAGGAACAGAGAGTGCACCTGTGTATTGCGCACATACTCGTGCACGATAATATGTCCTGCGCAGTTGGCTAATCTCTGTTGAGATAGGCCGCCGTAGCCGAAATCGGCTAGGAGGACATCAGTCATATTTACGAAGGACTTGCTTATCGCAAACTCTTTAACCAGAATTATGAAAACCATTAATAAATCTTAGAGGCCAATTCTGGTGTTTAAATATAGCAAAATCTTTATGAGACCTGTAATGTATTGGAGCGTAATTTATGTATACTCTACTTTAGTACAAATAGTTAATCTGTGGTATACTCTGTGGGGAGGGGGATATCCGGGTTGTCTCTGGCCGGCCGGGGTCCAAGATATGTTGTAGCTTGTGAACTTGCAATATACCTTAATTAATTAATTAAAGCGTATCATTTCTAATTTATGTGAAGACCAACATCGAAATCATATAAAAAGAATAGCTTTCCGCACTTAATAGCCAATCAAGTGATATTTATAGTATGGAAAACTCTTTTTTTGGTTTTGGTTCAATGGTAAAAGTTGCTATATTTGAGCACCAAAATCGGCCCTTAAGGGGTTATTAAAGTTTTTAAACAGTACCTGTACTGTACCAGCTGCTTCGAGTATGAAGTTCTAGTCCGTACCTAATCATATACCGTAGATATAGCTACTGTAACACTGTAGAAACACATGACGTGAATAATGAGATCGGGCGTGGATCAGCGAACACTTGACGAACTCGTAAAACTTTGTAATTGAATCGACGAACTCGCAGGGACACCCCATAGCCTCTCCAAACGCAACAGACTTAAGATGGCTTAGAACGGACAATTTACTTTAAAATTATTTTCTGTTATCACCTTGTGTTGGTTTGGTAGTCAGTATGCTGGCTTTCCTGCGAAAAGTCCCAGGTTCAAATCCCGGGTTAGGGCGATAATCTTATTCCTCAGAATCCCGAGTTCTGGGTATTTCCGTCTAATGGTAACTCAAAAACAGCACGGAGACAGGAAGATGGTGGTGTTGACACCCCTCGAATTGCACTAACCACGTCTAATAACGTCTCTTGACTATCCTTTCAATTAAGCCTGCAGCCCTACGTAAAGTTGATTGGAAGGGACTCCTGACGATGTTTGTATTTTTTTTCGACTGTAGCCGTCTCGTGGGCGCTGCTATGCTGGCATGAGTGACACATGCCAGCATAGCAGCTGCCACGAGCGTGATGCTTAAACTCGGAAATAAGGACATCGCTCACTGAAAGGCTACTGTAGCGGACACGGTAAGATAGTTATGTCGGGACGAAAGCATGTCAACTTAAAAACTGCAACTTCTAATGCTGTTGTAATAGCGGTGACTTTGCAATAAAAGTAGATAGTCTAATGAACTGGCCACGGTAGGTACCTTATCATCATCATCAACCGGGCGTCATTGCGTCATTTCGGGTCCCGGTGTCCACTTTCATATTCTTATGCGGTCACTTTGGAAGGTCTTCTGCATTATTTATGGTGAGCTCATTAGCAGGCTACGACGTCAAGACAGCACTTTTCGGGCCTTCCCCTAACTCTGCACCACCTGCGCATATTAATCTCCTTGACGTGCAGTTCTTGATTGTGTTGCTCAAGTACAGGCCATGCTTTACTGCCATATAATAGGGCAAGTGGATTTATACTCTTGCCTTCAGTTTCACTGGCATCTTGGGGTCACAAATGACTCCAATTACCTCACGCCAGCCCACGCTGCAGCAATGCGTGCCTTGACGTCGCAATGTCTAGAGATACGTGAACTACAGTTACCCAGTAGGTAATACCAACCACGGTACCTTATAATCTTGGTTAAATGCTCTATGCATCCCTAAGTCTACCCTCACGTAGGTTACTGTTGGACAAAGTTGTTTAATCGAGCTTGCGCGGTGTCGCGCGGTGCCAGGCGCGCTGCAATTAACGCCTCATCAGCCCTGTCCTTGGTTTTAGGTGCCAAAATGCCAAGACGACTTGCGAAGGAGTTCAAGCTGGAGGCGTGGTTGCAACTTTTGTACCAATTAAAGTTCTATTAACTTAGGTGGGTAACATGTACGAGTAAGTGATTTCACGGTAAGGTGTATTTCTACTGTTATATCTCATGCTCGTTATGTTTTATCTCAATATCATAAGTACTTCCAAGGATACTGTGTCGGTCCCTATACTTCTGCGTAAACTTGAGGCAAAGGGTGTAAGGGGAGTTGCGCTGGATTGGTTCCGCAGCTATCTCCCAAACCAGCGTCAGTGTGTCAGAGTTGGTTCGGTCGTCAGCGAACAGAAGGAAGTCAGTGTTAGTGTCCCTCAAGGTAGCATACTTGGGCCAACTCTCTTCTGCATTTACATCAACGATGTCCTTGAACTGCCTTTGCAAAACGCTGAAGTTATCTGCTATGCAGACGACACAACTGTAATATTTAACGGACACTCGTGGAATGATGCTCTTGTGGTAGCTCAAAGAGGGATGAGTATCTTAGCGAAATGGCTGAGATCCAATTTATTGACTATCAATTTCAAAAAAAACAAATTCATAGCTTTTCACAAGACCGTCGCCTCGAGACCCCGACAGTTGGTTAATTTCACTATTCACACCTGCGAAACTGGAGCAAATCCTTGTGACTGCAACAAAATTAATATCACAGAGTCGATCCATCGGAGTGGAAATTGACCAGAAATTGTCATACGAAAAACATCTGAGTTGCCTGGCTGGTAGAACTAGAAGAACCATCTACATAATGAAAGCCCTAAGAAACTGTGCCTCCAAAAGTATCCTGATGCTGATGTACAAAGCGCTGACACAATCACTGCTGAATTACTGTGCGCTCGCCTGGGGAGGGGCAATGAAAACAAAAATCCTTGAAGTTGAAATAGCCCAGCGTGCTGTATTAAAGGTGATGTTCAAAAAACCATCTGTACCGAAGAGTTATACAAGGGGTGTAAAGTCAGTCAAAGTAACAGTACGTCAATTGTACGTAGCAAAAGCCGTGGCCTACACTCATAAAAAAACACTAAACTCCTCTGAATACGAGGCCCTGTGTCGACGTCGTGTCTTCCGCTTACCAATACCTATTACTCACACCAACTTTATTACCCATCATCCACTATTTCTTTTTCCTTTTGTTTACAATCAGGTCTGTCAAACGCTTGTTGGTATCTGGTCTTTGCTTACTCAAAAAGCCAAACACCTAATCACATCCTGGCTGCTTTGGCTTTCTTACCAAGATACAGAAAGCCTTCTTATCCCTCTTAAGTGACTTGAGACCTCACGCAGACACATTCACTCACGCATTTACACACACACACACACACATGCTTAAACCCTTAACATATGTAAATAAGTAACATGTACGAGGGTCAAACTGAAAGTTCTTAGAACTGGCCACTTATAAACAATATAATAAAAAAAATATTCTAAAATTTGAAAATAGAACTCTTTGCCAATATTACTGAGTATATATTTCATTCATTTGTCATTTGTTTTACGACTTGGCGGCAAATTGAAAATTGTCTGTGTCACGTCAAAATGAATTTAACACGAGAAAATTTTCGTGCAATGATTTTTTATGACTTTCGATGTCATTTAAGTCAACAAGAAAGTTATGATAGACTACGATTGGCCTTTCACGATGAAGCCCCATCTCGTGCGACTGTTTACAACTGGTTTAATGAGTTTAAACGTGGTCGCACTAATCTCACTGATGATGTACGTGAGGGACGGCCTTCTACGGCGACGACTGAAAATAACATCTGTGTTGTGCGGCGTATGATAGAGACTGACAAAAGAGTGACCTATCAGCAAATTCGGACAAGCTTAGGCATCGGTATGAGTCAAGTGCACAAAATCCTCCACGAACATTTAGCGGTCAGGAAGCTTTGCGCCCGGTGGATACCTCATAATTTGACTAAGGCTCAAAAACTCCATCGTGTGGATTGGTGCCGTAAAATGATTGAAAGATTTAACGGAGGTGACTCAAATGCTGTGTTCGACATACTAACAGGTGACGAAAGCTGGATTTACTGTTATGATCCTGAAACCAAAAGACAATCTGCTCAGTGGGTGTTTCCTTTCGAGGAGTTGCCAACTAAAGTGAAGAGAGATCGAAGTGCGGGAAAAAAAATGGTGGCCTCGTTCTTTGGAAGGATAGGTCATTTCGCAACAATTGTGTTAGAGGATCAAAAAACAGTTTCTGCAGAATGGTACACTACCAATTGTTTGCCACTTGTCTTGGAAAAAGTTCGAGAGAAACGACCTCGCAGTAGGATCCTCCTTCACCACGACAACGCCTCGTCGCACACCGCCAAGCGAACGATCGACTATTTGGCGACATCAAACGTTGAATTACTGGGTCACCCGCCGTATAGCCCCGACCTCGCGCCTTGTGATTTTTATTTATTTCCAAAAATTAAAGAAAAACTTAAAGGAAAGCGGTTTATGAATGCTGAAGAAGCGGTGGCTGCGTACCGCGATGCCATTGAAGAGACCCCTAAGGACGAGTGGGCAAAGTGCTTTTCCCAGTGGTTCCATCGCATGCAGCGGTGTATTGACGTCAATGGACAATATTTTGAAAAGATATAATAAAACTAATAACTGGCTAATGTAATCAGTTTTTGATTTTCTAAGAACTTTCAGTTTGACCCTCGTATGTGCTTGGAACCAGTGTCCCGAACACAATGTCAACGCAAGTGGCCAATGTTTCTGGTTCACGCGATACAAGCCTCGAGCTTAGTGCGGGAATCGTAAAATAAGTGTTTTTATCTGTATATTGTGTTCTTGCTAAATAAACCTATTATTATTTTTTTACAAGCTTTTATTTAGCTTGCAATGTAACTATGTATGTTTGTTCGGGTGGAATCTTGCAACTCAATTTTTAAGTAGATATCTTCAACCGATTGAGCTGAAATTTTGTAAACACGTTAAGTTTGGATGACAATGCATGTTAAGATGCATAACGTCATTCTAAATTCAACATGGCGGACCATCCAAAATGGCGGACTCGTTATTTTCAATGCACTTTTACAATATTAGTATCAAATGAAAGGGCTTACTGAGAGTAACTCAAAAAATAAAGTGACGTTACTAAAAAAATCAAAATGGGTATCAATTGAACGGGCTTGCTGAGAGTAACTCGATAAATAAGGTGACGTCACTCTAAATCTAATATGGCGGACTTTTAAAGATAACGGACAAACATAGTCATGTTTTTAAGCTTTCCTACAATATGGGTATCAAATGAAAGGGCTTGCTGATAACATATCCATAAATAAGTGACGTTACTCCAAATCCAATATGGCGGACTATGATTTTTTGCTTTCTTACAATATGGGTATCAAATGAAAGAGCCTGCTGAGAATAACTCGATATAGAATGTGACGTCACCCTTAATCTTCCAATATGGCGGACTTCTAAACATAGCGGCCTTAGTTTTTATGCTTTCCTACAGTATGCGTATCAAATCAAAGTGCTTGCTGAGAATAATTGGATAAAAAAGTGACCTCACTGTAAATCCAATATGGCGGGCTTCGAACGATGGCGGACTAAGTTTTGTACACTTTCTTACAATATGGGTATCAAATGAAAGGGCTTGCTAAGAATTACTTGACAGATAAGGTGATGTCACTTTAAATCATATATGGCGGACTCCTAGAGATGGCGGACTAAGTTTTTGATGCTTTCCTATAAGATGGGTATCAAATAAAAGGGCTTGCTAAAAATAGCTCGATAAACAAGGTGAAGTCACTCCAAATCAAATAAGGCGGAACTCTAAAGATGGTGGAGTAAGTTTTTTTATGCTTTGTTACAATATGGGTATCAAATGAAAGGGCTTGCAGAGAATAATCATGCGAGTTTAACTCCGTTGCTCCGATCCGTTTAGGAATTTGGTGAATCGGGTTTTCTTGGCGTGAAAAAAGGCGTGATAGCCGAGCAGAGAAAACTTCACTTTTTATCCGTGAGATCATGAGTTCTATCTCCGCCTGTACCAATAAGTTTGTACAAAAACTTTATTACCTACAGTCTTTTTCAAATATATCGCTGCCTAACGGTGAAGGAAAACACCATGAGGAAAAACAATGGCAAACCATTCCATTAAATATTGCCCAGAAGTCGTTGTGTGTGTTTCATTCCACATAATGATCACGACCCTCAGTCACAATAGAAAGCCTCAGTCATGAGGTATACGACTGTTAAAAGGGGTATTCTTGGAGTCCTCGATTATAATTATTGAGGTTCAATTTTTTGAGTCTGTAGCATCGGTAGGTAAACTTTGACGAGTTTAATTTTGGTGACATATGCGTCAGCAGCATTGGTTTGCCTGTCTAGGAGAAGGATAACTTCAAATCAAACTGGAATTGTGTTTACGCTGCGTAAGGCTTAGCTTGAAGTTACAATAATTAGCTTGAAGCTTACTTATGCCTTACGCGGTGCGTTTCTCCAAACACCCAAGACAAGGTGTTGTACCTAGTCGGGTGATAAGTTACGAAACAAATAATTATTGCAGCCAAATTTAAAAAAAATATCTTTAACCGATTGAACCGCTGAAATTTTGTATACAGGTTGTTTAGATAAAAATGCATGGTAAGCTGTGTAAATCGTCTAAGATTTTTGTGTATTGATTGTACTGAGGTTTTGGAGACATTGAAAGTTAAAAATTTAGTCGAATTGTTGTAGTCTGTAACATCGATTGTTTATCTTTGATTTGTGTAATTTCGCGAGAGGCGTCTACAGCATTAGTTAACAACTTGCAAGAGGCATACAAACATTAAGTCTTTAATTGTTCAACATAAAAGTAAGCATTAGGCGCTCTGCCTTCGCGTCTTTGGCCTTTAAATTGCACTGTTTATTGGGCAGACTAGTACCAAAGCGAAGGACCACGGCGAGTCGAGGTTAAAATAATTAGTTTTCCTATTTGCTGTATTTTTGAAGAGATTTCAATACTTCAGGGTAATAATTAGTGCTCTTTAACTCTTTAGTTTACATTAAATTTGTAGCCAAGCTATTTAACTCGTCGCCTAGCCATTCTATTAGCCGCCAAGCCGTTATTTGTTGTTCCTTACTTACCTATGTCTTAAGTAAGCGAGCTTAAAACTTTCCCTAACTTTAAGTCACTGTCGTTATTTAATTTTTAAAATAGCTCTATTTGAGGCTTACCTAATTTAATTGTCACTAAAATAATATTTTAATAAACTGTTACCAAGGTATTATAGATATTAGTTGCACATAGTTAGTTAACCTTTCAGTTTTTAGTCGATCGAAAAATAATAAGCTTATCGAATTTAACCGACAAACGCCCTTGTCTCAATGATGCGTTGAATAAGATAAACAGTGAGATATGTCTACAGACTAAGAAATCTGTCCAGCGATAACTAAAAAGTAAAAAATAAATTACAAGTAAAAAACCCTTTTTTAAAACAAGCTTTTATGTCAATGCGCTAAAAAGTATAAAATAAATTTTCCTTTAAAACTTTTACGTTCAAATACACAATTACACAATCATTACACAATTTAAATTATAAAAAAGCTTGTTGCGAGATTTTACCTGTGTAGATAAACAAGTAAATTGTAAAATATATATAACTTGATATGATTGATTAAATTTTCTTAAAATCAAACTACTAAATACGCCAAGTGAGTAGGTACTTAAATCTCGCGACAAGCTTTTATATAATATAAATTGTGTAAAGATGTTATTATTTGATCGTAAAAGTTTTAAAGGAAAATTTATTTTATACTTTTTAGCGCATTGACATAAAAGCTTGTTTAAAAAAAGGGTTTTTTACTTTAATTTATTATTATATATTATTATACTTCCAGAGTGACCTCTACCATAGAATATTATACAAATTCTGATTTGTACGGCATAAAACAAATTCTAATGGCAAACATTTTGGATATTTATGATTATTTCACACATAAATAAGCTTATGTATGTACCAATAAGTTTATATTATCATTCCTGCGTTAACCCTCCAAAGGTCATTCAAACGTCGAAATAATAAACTTCACTTGTAAATGTCAATGATATCACATACCACTATCTGACATTAGATATGTGTTATAATAACTACGAGTACTTCCTACTGCAAGGTGATATTACTTCCCCACAATGATGGGAACAGCGTTAAAGTCGTAACAATTATTCGGTTCAATTGCCCGGTGTATGAACTTGGTGGAAATTACACGGTGATGTGTAGGGCTAGAAATTGAATTATGTTAATAATGCTTGCAACAAGGATAAAAAGACTAAAAGGTCGTTAAAGATTAGATAATCTTGAACGTATAACAACGTCTATTGTTGCCTTAGTAAGTTCTATTCGTAGGGTTTGATTACATCTAGACGTCGGAAAAGTAATGAGACGTCCGCGTCAGTTAGAAGGCCATTTTGAAGCGGTATGCCTGCTGGCCGAAATATGTTTCTGGAAAATCTAGTAACTAAACTATAATAGTAACATAGAACTTATCAATAAAAACTAAGATATATTATTAAATACTATAGAAAAACAAAAATTATAAAAAAGATTGGGTCCTTGTGGTAAGGTTCCCAGGATGCTGGCAGCATTACCCCTCTGGATAGCGATGCTTATACGCTGAGCAAGGTAGCTGACAGCTCTTGGGTCACCACCACTGATGTAAGCCAGCCTCTTCGAAATCTCTTTGATAAATTCAAATTCCATCTTGAAATAACTCCGAAACAGCTCGGAGTCAGGATATTGAACCCCTGTGCCTCGAAGAGCACATTGAGTCTACGCCTGATCTCTCTCCTGTCATGTCGGATTGCTGTCGTACCGAACTTTGGAATTGAAGGAAAAAGAGTGCATCTGTGTATTGCGCACATTTGTTCACTTTAAGATGGTAAAATATTTTTATACATTAGTCTCAATTCCAAGGTGCCACTGATTAGAACTTAACGTATAATCTGTTTGTATCTGCTAAAGAAAGAAAAAGAGACAGACTACAATTATTAAGAAACGTCAAATAGAGCTTTTTGCGTGCTATTGTCTGATTAGACCAAATTGCACCACCTTAATTTAACCTCTCTACACAAAAAAGTCTTTGAGATGGCTGTTGGCAATCATGCTCATATTGACTTTTCTAGAATCCTCCAACATCGGAAAAAGAACCTCGACAACCATGATTGACGATCGAAAAACAATACCAAGGTACCCGAAGTAATTTTCAAACCAGTCACGTCGTGTCTTCACGACATTCCAGCCAATTAAAAACGCCACCAAACAATGACAAACGCCATCCAACATTATTTATGCTTCTCAGTGTTACCGGCTGTAATTATCGACAGGAATCGAACCCGCGGTTATGGCCGGTAATTGGGAAACGAACAGTGTGTAAGTATAGTGTTGAAGTCGTAATATTGTTTTATGGGGACCTTAAAAAATAATGAATGTCATTTTTATATGACATCGGGATACCGGGGCAATTTAGCTCGGGATTGTACCGTGGTTATTGTAATTATTGGAAAACTAGATAAGGTTGTAATTATCCGATTAAAGGCTGGTGTCTTATATAATTACGTGATGGTATTTGTGATTAAGTGATATGTGGAAAGATGGCGGTGCAAAGGTCGATTAAGTTGTATGTATTTGTTTCGGTAACCTTTTTACACTTAGTTTATCTAAGACATTTCAAAATGTTTCAATAAGGCCTTTAAACACAAAAGATAATTAAAAAAACGTCCTATGAATAGGTTGGCGACATTGACTAAGCAATCGTCAGTTAGTTATCAAAAAATTACTTGAAGATGTGCTTGAAGTGCAAATCATCGCACCCTTTCGTCGTGTCCCATAAAAAGTTAGCTACAAGAAGTATCCGTGCGCTCAAGTTGATTAATAGATAAGAGTATTAATGCCATATTCAAAACATTTTGGGAGCGAAAATGATAAAATTAATACTTCATAACCAAATAAAACGGTAGATATACTTACCACAAACAATAAAACATGTATTTTGATAACTTATTTCTTTGCACGGACGACAGCATATGAAGCTAAAAATTACGGCATTGTACCTTACATAGGCAAGGTTTTGATAAAGGGTAAAAATAAAAGTCTCGCTCGCCGCTGTTCCCGTTTGTTCGTGTTTTGTTTAAACTTAATTCTCTCAGAACTGAATTATTTTTTTACCTCCAATTGAATTGACAATATCTATATTTGTAAACTATTAAAAAAGAGTTATGGGAAAAATACAAAATAAAAATGTAGGCAGTATTTTTTTAGAAAAATGAGGTTTTTCTTTATTTGCACAAATAAGGTCTCTCATCCGATTAAATAAAATTATTTATTTATGGGGACTTTCTAAACTTTATGTTCTTAACTGTGCACGTGGGTTCTGAAAGGGTTAAGGTTTCTTATTTATTGTACTCATGATAGTGTCCAAAAATTCAACTCTTATTACTATTCATAATTATTGCCTGCAACATTGTTGACAGATTCTAACTAGAACAAAAAACAACTATACGTCTTAATTATCCATAACAAAGAATTTGTTACAATAAAAGCCGTAATAAGCTGGACATTTATTAAGCGCACGTGTGCTGGGCACCATGTGCGTGTGCGCAGAAATTCGATGCGTTTATAATAAACTGTTCCTATATTTACTACTAGCTGATGCCCGCGACTTCGTACGCGTGGACTCGATGATACAAAATATTTTATACTCCCGTCGCCATCCAGCTATCATGATCTCTTAGTCTACCATGTCGTAAGGAGAAGAGAGGAATGAAAAATCAAGGTCAATTTTTGAAAGGTTACTACCACCTCGCCATCCTACTTTGGTAAGAAAATTTCGCATGGCAGTGATACCGACTCTAAAACAAAATTTTGTCGTATATTTTTCATACTAAAAGTGTAAAGGATTTTTTAAAACTTTTTAGTTTACTTTATTGAAGGCAGTTTTATTCGTTTGTAAAAAATATAGGTAACTTTAGTATTAGTGTTCAGAAAACTTAAACCATACCGCAATAGATGAATGCGGTTTAGCATTTATTTATTGTGTACCTAGCCTAATCAAAGGTCGGTCTGTAAGTCACTACTATCGTAAAGTTATTATTATAATTAGAACCCTCTCGTATCCCACTGCAGGATAAAAGCGTCCCTACCCTTTCTCTTACAACGTAAAGTAAGTAAGACTATTCTTACACTCGTAGTTCAATTTCCGTTAGTTAGTGATAAGTAGTATAAAAAAGGGCCAATTCACTTTGATCTTTTATTAATAATAAAGTAATATAACAAAATTTCGACAAACTGTCTGTGGTGAAAGTATCCACAAACTACTAAGGTCAGCACCATTAAATTATGACTCCGAAATGTAAGCGCTTAAATACCTAAATTAATGCTAATTTGCTACAGCAAATACATGCTAAACATGCCTTTAAAATCTAAAGGATTCTCTCGATTTCTCGGTTTCCTTCACCAGATCGTAACTTGGAGACAGTAGGATTACCTTTCGAGTTTGAAAATCAGTCTGAAGTAATTTAGCATATTAATTTCTCCAGACCTACAATTTGTGTGCGTCAATAGAAAATGCTCATCACGCTCAACAGTGTTCTCTAAGGCGTTCTATTTATATCTCTTATAGTTGAGCTGAGCTGCTAGGGTTCTAAATTAGTTGCTCAAGACCTGCAATTTGTGTACGTCCATAGAAAATGCTTATCACACTCAACAATGTTCCTTAAGGCGCTCTATTCATATCTGACATAGTTGAGCTGAACTGCTAGGGTTCTATATCAGTTGCTCCAGATCTTCAATTTGTGTACGTCAATAGAAAGTGCTCATCACGCTGAACAATGTTCCCCAATGCGCTCTATTCATATCTCTTATAGTTGAGCTGAGCTGCTAGGGTTCCATATCAGTTGCTCCAGACCTTCAATTTGCGTGCGTCAATAGAAAATGCACATCACGCTAAATAACTTTTTTTTAAGGCGCTGCTTTAATATCTCTCTTGGTTTAAGTGTACTGCTAAGGTTCCACGTCAGGTACTTCGATCTTCAAAATAAGTTATAGCCTAGTATTTGCCCAGACTTAATAACTACCTTATAAAAAAAGTTTCATTCAAATTCGTTATGTAGTTCCGGAGATTAGCGTGTACAAACAGACAAACAGAAAAAAAAATAGAAGTTGTAGATTCCTATTCTGTTACTATTTTAACATCACCCTCAATTAGTTTTTGGTAAAAATACTCAATGTACAGACGCATCAGTTTTACAGTTTTATTATATGTATAGATATTCCGGATATAGAACAGAAAAATGGCCCGGCGTGAGTCTGATTTCCGAACCCAATTATTCTAAAACCAAATTTTAGTTCGTGTGTGTCTTTTTCTGATGAATAAATGAAATAGGCAACGCACAAAAATAAAAACTTCAGTTCTAGGGAGTAAAACAGACAAGTGAACCTAAATTAAATGAGTTTAGATCAGTCTCAGTAACGTAATGATTGTAAAAAAGAAAAATAGCTATTACGATAACTAATTGATTCATACTTCAGCCCTTTTCTTTCTTTATATAACTGGCTGTTACCAGTCACGTAACTAGAAATTTTGACGCCAAACATTTGGCTGTATATGCAGAGCTTTCACGAGTATCTACGAGTACCAGCCAAGGAAATTAATTTGCGACCAATGGCCACCTCGGCTGTCCAAAACCAAACCCAGCAAGGGATTTTTTTTCAGACACGTTTTCTAAAATTAATATTTTCAAATTTGTTTGCTACGTCTATGGCAAAAACAACTGTGTGTCTATATAAAAAAATAGAATGAGAGTTATGAATATGCTCAAACCTAGCAAGTGCCCTTCGTATTCGAAGGTTACTAAATGAAAAAGCAAGTAAGTTAAATTTCTAAGTTCAAAATTAGGTATATTAAATACGATACATGCTAGGTTTTTGTATTTGCAAATTGAACATACTAGGCTTTTGAATTTGATTTTTCTTATAGTTTCAACAAACACACCAATTACCTAGCCCCAAACTAAGCGTGAGCTTGTGCTATGGTGACTAGGATTAGGATAACGGATAGACATACTTACATATATTTATAAACATCCATGACTAAACTTAGGTACAAATCCTCGTGCTCATCACACAAACATTTGCCCCTTGCGGGATTCGAACCTGCAACCGCCTGGTTTAGAAGTCCGTGGCGCGAATCACTACACCAATACGGTCGTCAGTCATTATGTATAACTTGCTAGGCTTTGGGTTTGGACAGCCAACCTGTACAGCAAACTGTCGTCAACAATCGTTAGATCCCTTATTTGCCTTAAAAATACATTTTTAGACGTCAACTTGTACTTTACCAAAGCTCTACTTATAAGTCTGTGTACCGCAGCATCTCTTGATGCCATATTCTATAAAACTATAGTCATGCATGGGACAGTGACAATCTAATGGGCACCTACCGCCATGACTCGACGCGGTAATAATAAAACTACATAAGCTTTCGTGCTATGGACGTGCGATGTATGTATCGATGAAAATATCGACAGAAAATTTACATTCGTCACACTTCAGTGACACTGACAATGTGAGCTGGGCACTCCAAATCGCCAAATCTCGATGTATCGTTATTATTGAAATATTATATTATGCATAGAACACCGACACCGAGTAAAGTAAAATCGCAGATTTACTACGTGAAAGCAAAACAAAGCACTTAACACAGTTGGGTGCAATGCATATATATTAATATTTAATTAAATATAGTGTCTTTTTCTAAATTATAGAAAACGTATTGATGTCTTTAAAGAGTCATAACAACCTCATTGTACAAATACGAAAGATATACTTCGACAAACTTGAATAATATGTATGCATATGTCGGAGCGTGAGGCGATTGGCGGTGTTTATTTTGAAGTTTCTAGCTGTCAGAACACGATGACAGACGTTATTCGGTTTTGACGTTTAAACATCACATCATACGCTTACGTCAAACTGCGGCTATTTATCGAGTTTAGTCGGAAACGTCAAGTAGTTTACTTGGGCATGGTCGATACGGCGGTGGCAGCACTTGTTTCTGTCATTTTGAAGTTTCGTTTGACGGGAACGTTAGAACCCCGTGGAGATTGTTATGACCGGAGTGCCGACACGAATGGTTGTGTGGTTGTGTCTTGGGTTTTGCGTGGCCGTATTGAACTTGCCGCGTTTCTTGACTGTAATCCGAAGCCATCCTGTTCATTGTTTGTTATTTTGTGTTAAATTGATTGTGATACTGAAAATAGACGTCTGTAATAACTAACCGGACTAATATTTCGTGTACGCCACCATGTATGAGCCTTCTGATAACGATCCCTCTTACGTATACGTCGTTATATACTTACCTATTTGAGGCCAGTACCTATCTACCTCCTTTACCAGTAGGCCTCTAGTAAGCACTTGACCAACCCTTAACTTGAAGTCATCCTGCCTGAACATGCCCTAATATGGTAACAACCGTGCACCATGCGCGCGCATCACTATACTTGCTCGCACCCGTTCATTACCGCCGCGTGATTGTCATATGGCCCCGCCCACCCACCGCTTAGACAATTATTATAATTCGTATCATTACAGCGTGTGCCGGTGACGGAATGTACTTTTTCGAAGAGGAAGTTTTCGAATATGTGGAGCAAGGTCCAAAAACATAGGTTGATAGATAATTTGAAGACGGAGATGTGAATGAACGAACCAGCATTTCAACCAAAACATAGTGATGATAGAAGTAAAATAAATATGTAATTGTATTCCTGACGATCGCCATTTATTGCCACTGCAAACATGATATTGATTAAAAAAATTCAGTAAATATTGTTTTATTTGGTGACTTTAAAATGACTATCAAGTGAAATGTCAGTCTAGCTTGAGCTTTGTTGCAAATAAAAAATAACATAGAGTTGATTAACTTTTTTCAAAATTATCTACATGTTAGCTTACTTTGAGACAAATCCTTGGTAAATTAAACGACCTAACTTTTACAAGTTATTAGTATTATTGTATTATAGCTCGTCATGGCTAGATGGCAACGAAAAAGGGCTCTATCAAAACTGAAGCGTGACAAATTGGATATGACCAATTGACACCAACGTGGCATGACTAATTCACACCACTCGAATTATCATCAATGTCAGATTGATTAAGATGTCAAGATAATTTTAGGAGTTAATAAGATAAAAGTTTCTAATTTACGGAAGAAAACACGTCACCATTTTTAGACCGAACTAAGTATCAAAAAATTAAAATAAATCAATAACAAGTATCGATATGTTAGTACATACCTTCACTTACACATTGATACCATGAGTATACTTTATTTTTATTCAAATTGTTATCTTTTTAATGTTTGAGGATTCTTGTATCTTTTCTTGGATTCTTGTTAATTAATATTTAATACGCATGCAAGCTTCAAGCAAAAACGAAACGGCAGGAAATTAGTAGTTGCTATTTATTAGGTATATACTTTGATAACTTTTATGCTGATGGCGATATACGTAAGGTTGGCAGCTCAAGTAATAATTAGCACAAAACACAGTTTCCCATATAGATGGCCATTCAAAGATAACAGTAATAAATTGTTGCATGAAATCGTAAATGAACTTATTCCACATGCTATAGATTGAGACATAGTGATTAAGTGTTATCATTACAACACATAAAACGCACTTGTAACTATGACGGACAGGTCAATCATATTCGAAGCCTTTCTTTGTCGTATGACATCCGCACAACCTGAAATGTACTCTAATCTATCATTCTTAGAACTCACAGCAGAATGTAGGTAAATGCTCAGAATGTTGAAAATGTCCCCGATTGTCGCAATGAGAGGCGTGGTGGTCCACTAAGAGACGTTAATAACATTGCGGTCAGCTTGAACCTTATTGACGTGTAGTATAGTCTATTTTTGATTGGTTTGAAGCTTATGGTAGCACTCAGAGAGAGGCAAGTGGTCAGAGCAATTTGGCTGGTCGCCATTAGAGCGCGTATGTACATCAGTAGATCATTATGTGGCCCACAGTGCGTGAATACCAAATTGTTGCTCAACGTGGTAGTGATGTGACTACTCACACCTCTGAGTTTTGTCAAAATTGTCGATATTACCTTATTTGTCATTAGCCTGTAGTAAACGCATAGAGTAATTGAGTAGGTTACTCTACAAAACCTCTGATACCTATTAAATACTTAAAAAAACATAATTTATGCTAAATTAAGCAACAGATTTGACAAAATATTGTTGTTTAAAATGCCTTGAAGTCTTTGTATTAGTCATAGGTAGGTACTTTGACGAGTATATCAAGCTATAACACGACGTGATCGTAGCGAGAAAACGAAAATTCTGTCAATATCGTAAATCTATTTTATTTATTACTTAATACAATACTATTTAAATTGTAATTACGGACATTTGATTTGAAGTACAACCGATTTTTTGTGGAATACGAAAGTTAAGTATCTTGTTTTAGGACATCAATCACGTTTGGCCGCGTATTTTGCCCTTCAAGTACCTAGAACATCGCTGTAGTCGATATAAGTAACTAGATTACATCACTAAAGTAATGGGCGCTGTCTTTGTTCTTTTGTCTCAGGTCAGACATATTTCGTGGTGTCATTGAGGATGGGCCATGGCGAAACCTCAATGAAAGCACGAGCACCGTCAATGGTACCGAATTATACCTGCTCCAGTTAGAAACACACGTGTGAAAATACGATGGTAACGATTTATAATTTGTGATGGTAGAACACTGTAATACCGTAGTAGTGACAGGTGAGCGAAGAAAGCAATAGTTTTGGTAGATTAGGGACATTCTCTTTATGTAGTGGTATAATGTAATGAGATCATTTCTATCCTATCCCACATTGGGTAGGAACTTTTCTAAAGTGCTCACTTAGATTTTGGAAGAACACAAAATATTTTATATGTTAAGGTGTAAGTTTATAAAAGTAATATTATGTTAAAATAAACAATAATGTCGTGAGTCATATATATTTATAACTATAACTAAATAACACTGTATCCAGGTGTTCAATGTCTTAATCTAGGTCATTAGGATATTTAAACCGTAGTTATAGACACTAAAGAGCTATTTAGACCAATTTTTAAAGTGGTGTTCAGCTGGGCTTTGCCTTAGCATATCTCCCAACGCTGCACTAACGTTCCGCCAGCATGCAGCGGTGTGACCGATTCGTATGACTGGCTGCTGCCAGAAGTTTTGTTACAATTCTTCACATTTCAAAGGGCCCAACCAATCACGCCTTTTGTACCCAATAGAGGTCACGATACATTCCGTCCAATTTATCTGCTACAATAAATCATTTGACAATTCAACTTGGCATTTGAATTCGACGGGAGCGACCTTAACACCGAAATGATACTTGCGGTAAATCGATAGGAAATTGGTTTGACTTTTAGTTTGATCGACACCACAGTTGTGACATTCCCGGTATTGTGTGGCGTAGAAATGGGCATGGCAGGTAATTTAAACGAAGAAATTGGACTTGTCGTGTTCAGTTAGATCTATTTCAGGTACCTACAATTTACCTCAACAGATTACTAAATAAATAACAGACCTTTGTGTAACACCACATTTCTACTAACTACCTATAAACCTACGTTCCTACTTTCCAACGTTATTAATCTTAATTTATGAATATTTCTTACGACGGTAACACGTAACACTATAGTCTTTTGTCCAGCAGTTGCTTTCTAATTGGTAAATGCGTTTGCAATCAAACTTGAGCCGATCAAAATATACAGTACACCTAAAGAGTAACCAGTTCTAGATCTTCTTGCATTGAGTTAAAGTCTATTAGGATAATGAGTTCCACTGTACTCCTTACTGGTTCAATTACTCCATAATACATCCGTCAAAATTAACGCATGTTGTGTCTTTATTATTGGGTTAATTGAGACGCTCTGATATTCTGTCCATCAAAATATTGTATGGATCGTGGTTCTGACTTTTTGCATACACAAAGATGTTTATAAATTAACATTGTGTTACATTACAAATGTATCTCAAATTGAAGTTCTTCGGACATTGTACCTAATGATGTCGTGTGCCTTTAACTTTCTGTTTTATTTATATGTACCTAATCATTATGAATTTAATTTATTTCTCATTTTATATGATGTTTTTGTGATTTGTAAAGAATCATATTACGTTTCTTAAAGGTTCTAATTTCTCTCTAGAAACCGACCAAACCTTTTACTTAGCCGATCTTAGGTACTTTAAGGTCCAATCCCACCACACGATCTTACCTATGCAACTCTAGCCGAGATATACTGTTTGGCCGCAATGGTAGCCCGAACTAATAAAGGTTAAGTTGTCACCAGAAAAAACCTCTGAACCTCATCTGAGGTGCCTCCTTGCTGACTTCTCCCCTACATATTCCATTATTCCTCACTACACTATTTTACAACTAAGGCCAAAAACTTAGCCTCCTCAATAGAAGGGTAAATTAGAAGAATTTTCCATGTAAGGTAGAACGATAGGTATATCTACCCACTTAAGGCATTTTTGATGCTTTCGAATTAACTACACTACAGTAACAGTACTTCTAGAATAGTCATGTGTCGCAAAACATAAAGTGTCGCTCGAAATTTCCCTGCAGCATTAATTCAGACACAAAACGTTGTCAAGTTGTCTCTTAAACACCGCACAGGACATTTATCGTCACCTCGTGAAAAGCCCAACAAGAACAAAAAACAAACCGCTCCGTAATAACCATTTATTCGGTGCGTACGCGCCGGAGGCGTGAGCCTGCGCGTTGATTGATGCGTTTATAATTATGCCGCGGTTTTGCGCTCGTTGCAAGGGAAATATCATTTGCATGGTACAAGAATATAGGGTGGCAAGAACAGACACTTTAAGGAGTTTAGTTTTGTTTAGTTATTTCCGTAAAACAAGTTCTACAGACTTTTATCGTTTTGTGAAAATATGGTTATGATTAACCCAGTTTGATGTTATTAATTAAGCTTGAAGATCCAGAGGTGTTGGAAAGTGCAAGATCAGCTAACGTAATCTACACTAAAGATTTAATTGTTTGTATTTAATAGACTCCGAAACTACTCGACCGATTGAAATGAAATACTATGGTACAGAGATAGTTTGAGACCCTGAGAAGGACAAAGATATAGGCTTCTTTTTGCCGCAATTTAAAACCATCAGGGTTGAAATGGGGGATGAAAGTTTATATGGAAAATCCGACTTTTGGCGCGGGCGAAGTCGTGGGGAACTGCTTGTGTATAATAAATGCACATTGCAGCCGTGCGTGGGACGCAGGGGCGGGTCGCTTGTTTTAAATATTATAGGAATCATATGGAGTCACTCGACGTATCGGTTGCTATTAAATAGTTCTGAATTGGGGACTAGATTGCCCCTATGCCACTCAAGATGAACTTAGAACAAAATCACAAAATACACCTATTTTCATTTTTCCCAAGTTTTTGCTTCCCCTGCGCTATAATAAGAAAGAGGTTTGAATCTAAAGTCACTTTGCAGTTTGCATTTCTCACTTTATCGTCGTATTCTGGAGCAGGATGGGCTGTGCGTTCAACAAAAGCCATGACAAAGACTTAATGTCGGGAACGTGAGTCCTGTGAGGGTTAGCACCGCCCATTCACGATACGATAAAGACGTCCAAGCATGTTAAAGTTCAGTCGGAGTACGACGAACTCTGTACGCAGGACGAGGTGCGACTTTTTTCTTTATAATGAATGTAAGTTAGAAAATGTTAGGGAAACATGGTTGTCCCTGTTGGTATTTTTTTTTCAGATTTTGATGTGGGCTATATTTTAGCAAGGTGCAAAGTATCATTATTATCATCACATAATTAAAAAATGACTACGGTTTTTCAAAAGAATGGTTTCTATAAAAAAAATTAGCGCTATGCCAAAAATGTAGAGACTTGAATGGGACTCTTTGTTTCAATTATCGTCGGCTTAGTGGTTAATAAGTTACAAAAATGGCCATTTTATGGTTTTGAACGAGAAACTTACTTAGCAATTTGCCACTAATGGCATGTATTTCCAATGTGATTATAATTATTTTAACTGTAAACGGGTTAACGCTTTGGTCATTTAAGGCTTAAATCATAAAAACTTAAAGGCCGAAAAGAAACTGGTAAAAATACACCTACTTATGTCCAATCTAGCTCAGAAAATAACTTAGTACAATGCCTGAACAATTTACAAAAAATGATAAAACTATTTTATGCCCTTGGCCCTTCTATGCTATTTACAGAAAACATTGAATACCTATTACCCAATTTAAATTTGGTGGCTAATATCTGTTAGTATTAGTCGTTAAGCATAGTCGGAGGCCCTAGGGCGGCTTGATAACCTGTCAGTAAGGTTTGTCACTTGCCTTACAGACATCCCTTCACCAATCCAAGGGTAGAGTATGGCTCGTACCTCCTCATAGTTGAGGTGAGGCCTTTTCCCAGCAGTGGGATCTAATAGGCTGACTTTTCTACCCAATTTTAATTTACACGGTATCAACAAATTAAAGCAAAATTGATAATTTTCTTTATGAATAATAGTTCACAAAATTTTTAACAATTGCATTTATTTACTTTAATTTAAATGTCGCATATATGTAAAAAAAAACTTATTAATAGAAAACCTACGCCTCGAGCAACATACTGTATTGAAAACTAACTTGGATTGAAAGGCAACATCAAAATAGACTGTGTGTAGGTCGAAAATTGTCTGGTTTTCTACGTAAAAAGTGTCTAAAAATACGCGTTCTATTCGTATACCTATCGGTTAGAACACAAACAGACACATTTATTTTACCTGCGTTTAGGTTACGCGTGCGCTGTACAAAAATAGGGTTGTCGTTTCGATAGATAGACATCTATACGTAGTAGGAAGAACTATTTTGAATTTTCAATGTAATATGTGTAGGGTTGTAGGTATGTATCACGTTATCCTCTCGGCTTTTCTACAGCTTTCTAGTGTCTACAAAAAGTGTCTTTATAATTTACTTCTACTTCTTACTTGCTTGTTGGCCTGTATTTGTCTACATTTAATTTAAAACTTTATTGATACATCAGTTTTTATGAATCAAAAAATACATTTTGATAGCCCTAGGTATAGTGCTAGGCTGTGTGCACACGCCGGGGGCGGCGATTCGCGCGTTTCGATTATTCATAAATCGGAGGTGTCGATGTGTACCAGTCGAGAATAGTTGATGTGTTTTATGCTTTAAATTTTAACCAGCCCCAGGTGCGTGTGAACTACCCTTTAGGCCTAGGCATTTAGTGTGACACCGTAAAATTATTAAGGGTCAATCAAATCTGCTTATCGACAGTACGTAGTTTAACAGATTTTTGGTGTTTCATTACATTTGCTGCAAATTCTTTGTACTACTTATCCGAAAATATTATTATGTATTGTGGTAGTATTTCATCCGATCTATTACAACTTCGAACATCAAAATCACATTTATTCAATGGCATAGATACCTATGATCAATAAAAAACCACCGGTTTTTACAGTTTTACTGATTCAAAAGATAAATCCTTTTCGGCATGTAATCTCGACTAGTTTTCAATCGGTTTTTATTATAACCTTTTAATTTGCCAAACTAATGTTTGTACGTACAGTGTGCCCCACATCATCTTGCCCTGATCGGTCAAATTTCTGCAAACATATTTATTTTAACCTTATGTTGATCACATAGAGTTCCATATCTTTTGAGATATTTAAGAAGGTTGATGCGGAGCCCACTGTAATGTCAAAAATCTATGTAATCTTTTCTTCAAATCTTCTATTTGGGTACGTAAGTTGTTTTTTAAACGCCACAGTACCTTTTTTATGTGGTTTTATAAAGTGTTAATACATTTTCAGAGGTGATATAAAATTAGCCAAAAATTACAGAATCAATATAACTAAAAAAAAGTTAAGGAGCAAAAGTCAAGCAAATGTTATGATGTTGATCCATAACCGATAAAATAGGATGGTAACACTTTTTTTAATTCAGGAGTGCTTATTACAACACAAACTTACCTATTTACTTATTTATCCCGACGTTTGGCTTAACATTGCAACAGAGTCAAAATATAGGAAGCATACTTTTATTTTATTTCAGTAGTTACCAGCATGACTGACAACCTCAAAGGGAGGAAGACGTCACACAGCCGTTGTCGAAGATATCCATCGGAGTCTTCTATAGTCGCCGTCACAATCCAATGTAACTGTTAAAACGTACACAGAGCATTGACGACTCGTGAATGGTCCAACTTTGGTGAACGACCAAAGCTTAGATGCAGGATGCCTAGATTATCTAAGTCCGTAGGCCTTCTTATCGGCATCCGCAGGCCTACCTTACTTGATGGTTTTTATAGAGCAATAGGTAACTCTTTCAGGAAAGCAATGAGAGCTTTAAGATTGATGTCGGGAAAATAATGATAACTTTCAAAATAATGAGTACAATCCTTATTCCCTAATGAGTATAATCCGTCACACTCCTGAAATTAATAGATATATATAGAAATGCTCAAAATAACTGCGTTTTCATAATAAAGTGGTAGAGGTAGGTACCGCATATTTTAGTATAATAACTCGATTTTTTAAGCCTTACCTTTACCCTTATCACATTTCTTCTACGCTCATTTCGCCTACTCTCTAGCTACCAACATTAAAGGGCTCTGATAGTCTGATGTACGATAAATGAAAACTGATTGGCATTGATATGAGCTTCCATTTACGTTCATTAGGTAGGCTAGTGGGAACTGAGGTCTACTGTGAGAACATAGATTTAGTTTGGGCACTGTTCCGGAGTAGGCTTGGTGTTTATATGGTCCTAAAATTTTTGAGCGGATTTTTTTAAACCTACATAGTGATTGAAACTATAGGTACTACTGCTTGGCGGTTTGTTATTGTCTCTTAATCGACAAGGCATTTTTATAATTTTTCAGAAATGTATCTGTATTCTGTACCTACTATAAAATTTGTCATTGAATTTTGATTAGTTCAATTATATTCAGCAATCTGCATTGAATTTGTTTAAAAGTAGTCAAATAATTTCAAATGCCCTGGCAGAGATACCTCAAATTAGGAAAAGATGTCAAATTTTCTCTAATTTGATACCGAAGTATATTCCACACACCGAGCACATAACCTATTGAGGCGAAATGTCATTAATTTTGTTTCAGAAAAATCCGTCAAAAACCCTTGGAAATTAATGCCTCTGTTTTTTCTTCAAAGCATTTTGTTAAAGAAATTTACTTATTTCTTTATATATTTTAAAATAAAGGTTCTATTTGAAAGATTGTTACATAAGATCACAACCGAAATATCTCATATTTCATAATATCGATTTAAAAATATATGCTTAAATTGTCACTTTTCGTATTAGTGCTAAGTACTGATAAGTTTCAAAGAAAAAATACGCTTACTTCGCCTCTACATATAGGTTACGTGCTCGATGACTCCACATCACTCCTGTCCACCTTCCCATTAGTAGCCAGCACCCTCGTGATCACCAATTCACTTGGCCTTTGTGTTTTTTTTCAGGGCGTCGATAATGGAGGCCGACACACGTCATCTGCGTGCGCGCATCTGTCAAATCATTCTGATCAAACGCGGTGTACTGTCAATAGCGAGTGGTCTGTCAAAGATACGGGCGATGAAGAGGTTTTCACATAGTGTCAAAAGGCTATGTGGCGCTAGTTTCGGCATTTAACAATTGCATTTGTTTTACGTTTCCTAGTTACAATGTGAAGTGCTGGCGACTGTACCTAGTTAGGTACAGTTACGTTGGTAAGTATCATGATTAGTTCATATTTTGAGTGTGTGGGTGCCTTACTTTTATTATAAAGGTATCTATATATAAACCGCAAGTATATACAGTTGTTTGTTTCCCTTAATAAAGAGAAAATAATGATGGAAGCCCTGTTTATTGTTGATGAATGAGTGCAGAACCCCAGGTTACTCTGCCATTAACTTACACTTTACACCTACTCATACTAATCATTATAAAATATATCGTTGTACTATGTCAAGCGTAATTACAAAACCTTGTAAATTTTAATAAAGCTATCAATCACACCATATAAAATTGACACCAAAACTAGGAGTCTTCCTTGTAATTTACAATGAAATTAAGTGATGATTATGAAAATTACACAAAAAGTCTGATTTCTTAGCAATATTATTGTTAAATTAACGTCACTTTAATTTTCCACAAAAACGATTACCAATGGTTGCAAATTAGACAAGTTCACAAAGACTGATTTGGGTAATAACGCGAACATAATATTTTCGAGTATTGTCATTCAGCGATTTGACCGGAACGGTGTCGATGCTCGATGACGTGCCAATTCGATTCAAAACTCGCAGATTCGATTGAAAATTATGTCCACTTTTGAGAAATTGATGACAAAAGTGGGAACTGCAAGATTTATCAGTTGGGTTCCGTGATTTATTTTTTTAAGTGGTAAAAACTTAGAAATAAATATATATGCCCCTTAGGAATAGCCTAGAATATCTTAAGCTTACCTAATCCAATAATGTTTGTCAGTTATTAATTATTATTAAGTTAATAATTATTATCCCCCTGCTAAGCGGACCGATGACCTGAGGAAGGTGACTGGAGGTGGCTGTATGCGAGAAGCGGAGGAACGTCAAAGTTGGCGCAGTCTTAGAGAGGCCTATGTCCAGTGGACTGCAATAGGCTGATATGAAGAATTATTATTTAGGTTTTATTTATGTGACGGATAGGTGAGTGTGATAAAGAAACGTCTATCTTATCTTCCTACGGAGTACCTACCTATTCGAATCTGGCTTCTCAATTTTCCTTCATTTCACTAAGTTTCAGGAATGCCAATTATCTTCATTCATACCATTTCAACATCATTTACGTTAAATGAATTCCAACGGAACTCCAAAAAGTGTGATGAACTCAACATGCACGACAGTAATGATGTCATGTCTGTGACCTGCGTGATTGGACAATAGACAGGTGTTGAATCCGTTGATAGAGTATTTTGACTCCTTCATATATTTGAGAATATTTGTGGTTTTCACTTTCTCAAGCTTCTTACTATAGAGGATCAAGCTAACTTTACAAGACGCCGCCGCAGTCTTATTAAAGACAAAGAATTAATATCGATTAACTCACAAATTAAAAATATTTCAAAGTTATTTTTCAAAAACTTGGTAAATTACTGCTGTTAGTAGATTGACTTGTGTTTTGATGAAAATCAGGTAAGTTAAACATAAATGCTCCCATGTGAATGTTCTCAGAATATAAACCTAAAAAAAAGCTTCTTTCGAATTGAACAATCCGACAAAGATTTTTGTCACCATCATTGGTGGCTACATCATTTCAATGGAGGGCTCCTAAAGTCGATGAGTCTGCACTTTCGTCATATCCTTCTATAAATGTGGATTGACGATTTTAATTATGGCGGTCTTACTGATCAGGACCTCGTCAATAGTTATGGTAATTTCTATAAAAGCTACCGCTTTGATATTCCTTTTGTCATTTGCTGATACGATAGTGTGGAGATGGAGTCAGCTTCACTAGGACTCAGATAATGGTATCTATTGGTTTTTATCAAATTGTATAGCCAATGTTTTTGTAGGTAAGTAAAAAGTATTAATA